>CM057474.1:610000-1210000 GCA_030035585.1 Dugong dugon | reverse complement strand
CCTAGGAGGCTAGAAGTCCAAATTAAGGGGAAGACTTTCTCTGTTGGCTATGGAGGAAGGTCCTTGTCATCAGTCTTCCCCTGGATTAAGGGCATCTCAGCACAGGAACCTTGGGTCCAAGAACCTACTTAGTATATACATTATTTTATCTTCTGTGTATGTTTAACCAACCATAACTGTAGTCAACAAACCAAAGAGAACACACTGGGGTTTAGAATTAGGATACGTAAGCAAATTTTGGTCAACTCTGCCAAAGCTTTTTTTTTTTTTAATCTATGCTACTTCAATCCTTTGCTTTCATAGTTTATTCCCTTTTCCAGGCACAAAGTCTAGGAATCCAATCACCTAGCATACAAATTAGCTCCTACACTTTCACTGGTTTTCAATTTCTTTAATTTTTCTTTCCTGCAGTTCAAGATAACATAATTTTGTATTGCTTGCTATATGTGCTAAAGAGAAAGAAGATATAAACCATATATCAATACCATCTAAGTCAATATCTATCTATACACATTACAAAATATTAGCATGTTCTCTAACACATGATTCTGGGACAAAAAGGCTGCTAACACCAGGTTGTGCATAACAGCGTGTTATACCAGTTCAGAGTTTGTCCATCCAAGCAGATCTATTACCTTAGAAATGAACTTATCCAAGGAGTATCTGAACTGAGAAAATGGGTTTACACCTGTTTGAACTTTTACAAGATGACTTTGTATCAGAAATAGAATGTGATAATGTGCATTGAAAAATACAACTACAAAGAAATCTGGATAGTTTCATTGACTGACTAGTCTGTTGAGAAAATAAATTAAAATAGATGATTTGCTTGTGAAATATATCAAAATATAGAGTTGTTGTTCGGATCTTGCTGTTGGTTGCTGTCAGGTTGATTCTGACTCATGGTGACCCCATGTGTGCAGAATAGAACTACTGTATGATGTTTTGAAGGCTGTGACTTTTCAGAAGCAGATAGCCAGACCTGTCTTTCAAAGAGCCTCTGGGTGGATTTGAAGCTCCAAGCGTTCGTGGCACCCAGGGACTCCTCTAAAGGGATAGTCACCCCCCATTAAGTTTAGAAAGACAGTGTGGGGACATCTTAGCCAAAACCCACCTTCTCTTCTTCTAGCTGTGCAGGACCACCAAACTCCTGTGTATATTTGCATCACCACCTTAGCTGTCCTTATTTCTGTGACAGCCTACCCCATCACTAACTTCCATTGCTAATAATGGTTTTTCTCCCTCTGTGCCATTCTTTTATAGACCCTTTGCCTAACCTGGGAGCCTCTATCACTTTATGGTCATTTACCTTTGTGCGCTGATTGCAATACAGCATAAAGGTAAGAATTTTTGTTCATTTGTTTAAAAATTTCTTGCTTGCGTCCAGAAGACATGCCAAGGAAAAATAAATTTAATATTAAAGCAGGCAAGGTTCAATTGCTGAAGTAGAAATCCATTCTAACTTAGTTGTTGTGGACAAAATATCCGTAACTCAATGAATTTTACACTGTGTATGATTTTTATTTCAGAGAAAAAATGGTCCATCATATATCCAGATGTACTTAAAATATAGCTCTTCAAGACGGTTCTATGTGCATGGAATCTCTACTAGAATTGTAAAACTACCCCTACAAATAAGTATGCCACCTTAGCTGCCTCGGGCTCATTTCAAAATCCTTCATTCCACATTCTAGAGGCATCTAAATAAAACATTAAAAATTCTCATAAATTGTTTAGATTATGACCTAGATAGAAGATACAGTCTCTACTCGGTTAGCTATGAAATTTACACATTAATAATACAGTTTATAGAGAATTTTATTAAATACATTAAAACTTGCATGAGCAAAATGTATTAAATATGTTTATAAATCAGATAAAACGCTCAGCCTTTGAATACAGTTATATGATAAACACATTATTAATAGGAAATGGAACTGACTAGCTGCATAAATTAATCACTGATAGTTTCCGCAGGGGCTGCAGTTCATAGCTATACTAATAAGATTTGTTGAAGAATTACTCTGGTTACATTGCTAGAGTAAACGATGCTGAAATGGATTTCATGATCTCAGCACTGGTCTGCATGCTCATCTTACTCTCACCCCTGTGCAATAAATAATCCCTGTTCGGATGACAAGCTTAAGTGAGTGTGAGGACCAATATAATGTGTGTCCAGAACGCCATTTTAGTTCTGTCGAACAGCTTGGAGAGGCTTACTGTGAAAATAAATAACCCACAAACAAACGTTGTTAAATATTGATATAAATTTGACTTCAAATATCTCATTCTTGGAATACTATGGGTTAAGAGTTTGCTGCTAACCAAGAGGTCGGCAGTTTGAATTCACCAGGTACTCCGTGGAAACCCTGTGGGGAAGTTCTACTCTGTCCTATAGGTTGCTATGAGTCAGAATCGACTTAACGGCAAAGGGTACAGATATAATGTGGAAGACCTAACATTTAGGATTTTTTACTTTGTGTAGTAATTCAGACAGGAAACTTCCTCCTCATAATTTAATGAAAACTACCAGCAGTTGAAATTGGAAAGATTATTGTGCTGTTCTTGAATGTTTAGCTATAGATATTTCATTGCAGATATGTCTATGTAAGGTATCTAACCTAATAGTTGGATCAAATATTATCTGTTAAGACAACAAAAGATAGAATAACAAAAACCTTAAATGTTTCTGGAGATGAGTACCTATTCATAAATTCTAAAATATAGTTTAATTTAATACAAAGTCTTGGAAAATACTGAATACATAATTTGTTGCTGAGTTTTGGGATAAAGTCCAGAGAGGAGTTCCTTATATTTGGAATAACATTTGTACTCCCACTCGTACATCGGGAGTTATCTCAAACAATTAGCCAGTCACTAAGGCCCTCAGAGCATTAAGCTAATAATCAGTAATCCTGCAACTTTCTAGTCTCACAGCCTTCTCCTGGTGCAACTCTGGGTAATTACTAACTGCCATAACCCTGTTTCTTCCTTTATAAAATGGAAATAGCTCAACTATCTATCTCTTCATTGAAAACACATTTTTTAATTAAAATTCCACACTGGCCTGCATTTATACAAGACTTATCAACCCTCTCTCATACACTATTTTATTTAATCCTACCTGTTAGGTAGGATGATCATATATCCAAGTTTTCCCAGATCAGACTTCATTACACCTGATAACCTAGTATAATTATTAATACCACATCGTTTGAACTTTAAAAACTGTCCTGATTTGGATGATGTTGTGGTTTGAATTGTGTCCCCAAAAAATATGTGTTGTAAATCCTAACCTCTATGCCTGTGGTTGTAAACTATGGATGTCAAAGGCAATTCTGGGGAGGACTCAGAAGGAAGGGAAGAGAGCTGTAGAGAAAGTCTCTATTGTCTTAGAGAACACATGTGGCACCAGCAACAGGATGTTGCTAGAAATGTGGACCTTAAATCTGCTTCTGGTGAGGCTTTAAAAGAAAATGATGAACATGTGATTGGACAGTGGAGGAAGGCTGATGTTTTTCATGCAGCGGCAAAGAACTTCTCCGAAGTACATTCAAATATTTGGTGGAAGGTAGAACTTGTGAGTGATGAACTTGGATATCTGGCTGATGAGACTTCTAAGCATGATTTTAAAGGGGCTGTGTGCTTTCTCCTTGCTGCTTACAGTAAAATGTGAGAGGAAAGAGATGGACTTAAAAATGAACTGTGAAAATTGAAAACATATGTATACGTACATATATTTATGCATACCCACACACATATATTTCCATATTCTGATTAGATGTTCAAAACAGAAACATATTAATAGACATGTATATATGGAAAAATAAAGATAACTAGATTCTCACATTTTGTATCTTAGACACAGAATGCACACTTAAACATATTTATATTTCACCAGATTTAGACCAACTTTGGCTCACCAAGGTCATGGAAGGTTCATGTAGCATATCCACGCCTGCTTTACATATTCATATTTTTCAAGAGGCCCTTTATTATAATGAGACATAAAAGCAATGGCTTGGTTCAGAGATACAGCTTATTTCCCAGTGAGCCAAGATTGTTGAAGTTACTACATTCTTTGTTTTCAGAATTTTTGAAACATTTGAGTCCAGAATTTAAATATATCTACCAGACTATAATATATCACTGTCTATATTAACATTGTACATATCACTATTACATTTATAAATTTACGTAAGCAACACTAAGGCTTAACTGGTACTTGCTGAGTGATTTGATTTCCTATGATGAAAACCATTTTTAGTAGAGGAGAGTATTATATCTTAAAAAAAGGAAAGAAAAAAAATTACTTGAAGCAGATGCAAATCTTAAATTTATTGTAGTTTAAGATCATGTTTCTACTTTATTGTACATCACTCATTTATTTAAACCATTTCTCATTTGCAGGACTATAAAATAGAAACTGTAGTCTTGGATGTGATTGCTAGATTGGCATTCAGGAAGGTGCTGGCAATTTGGAGATATCAGCCTACTAAAAGTGAAGAAATGAATGTTACTATTTTTTAAATGCAACTGTCTTAGTTATCCAGTGCTACTATAACAAAAATACCACAAGTGGGTGGCTTTAACAAACAGAAATTTATCTTCTCACAGTTGAGGAGGCTAGAAGTCCGAAACCAGGATGCCAGCTCTAGAGGAAGGCTTTCTCTCTCTGTCGACTCTGGAGAAGGTCCTTGTCTCTTCCGAGTTTCTGCTCTTAGGCTATCTTCATGTTCCTTGGCGTGTGTCTTCCCCATCTCTCCTCTGCTTGCTTTTTAATCTCTTTTATGTCTCAAAAAAGATTGACTCAAGATACTCCCTACACTAATCCTGCCTTCCCCTAAAGCCAAAGCTCTGAATTTTGATATCTAGCCTCCTAAACTGTAAGAAAATAAATTTCTGTTATAGCAGAACTAGATAACTAAGACAGATTTTAAACTCTATAGTCACCTTACCACTAGATGGAAAAGGTAGTGATTATTCTCCGATTTTTCAGTAAAGAAATTTAAGATTCAAAGTAAGTTAATTACATCAGTGTTCTTTCTGCTATACCATTCTACTCATGATCACATAAACCATTTATTTAGGATATAAAGGTTCAAAAATATATCCACTATAGAGTATAATGAAATAAAAGGCTCTTTAGCCCCATTCCAGATTCAGTAATTTCGTTATAGACTATAAAGACTATGACATATTGGACAGTAGCAAAGTCCTAATTAACATCTAATATTATGGAGCAAAATCTTCGGGAAAGCTGTACCTTGGCAGAAAGGAAGTTTGCTCTTATCTTTCATGTTATTCAAAATATTAGTTTTACTTGATTTTTTAAAAGTGTACATGATTTTTCTTTTACAATGAAATTTACCAGAGGAAAATGAATGATTCACCCTTAGCATTGCAGCATAGATTTGTTTATCACGATGATTTGCCCTATAAAATATGTAATCACAGAATGTGTGACGTAGGGACATGAAAATCTTAGAAATAATCTCATCAAGTAGCCAAGTTTACAAATGAGAAAACTATGTCAAGAAAGTCACCTAATAACATCTGAGACCAGGGTAGTACTATGACACTACATTCACAATCAAGCTTTAAAATATGGAATGGTGAAGAGATAGGTTTAAACAACATTTGACAACTGCTTTCTTCCAAAACTAGTCCCATGAAAGTCTTTATGAGAACAATCCTTTGGTTCAGTAGGTGTATAGAATACTTTGTATACATAGCACATAAATAGATCAAAATCTCAGTAAATATCTACGGTTTAAGAACTTGACTTTCCTCTGTTTCATCCAGCATTTTAATAAGTTACTTGTCTACATATCCTTACTTTGTTTCTGTACGTATATTAAGAAGATCTAGTAAGAATTGCCCATCTAATTAACTGGGATGTCCCATGAAACCATGACCCTAAACTTCCAAACTAAAGAACCGAATCCCATGAGGTTTTTGCTGTACATAAGCAGCCTCAACAGCTACTCTTTTTGTTGTTGTTGTTTGTTTTGTTTTGTTTGTCACTGTTGTATCATATCACACAACTCTTGCCAATTCAACTTTTTACAGGTGTACAAATTACAATAATTGGCTGTGGAACTCTATGCTTAATCAATGTGATTTTTCCATCACCCTTAATCCTCACCTCCCTCCTGCCCCTGGTAACCACTAATAAACTTTGGTCTCTATACATTTGCCTTTTCTTGTCTTTTTATATAAGTGAGATCATACAATACTTGTCCTTTTGTGATCGACTTATTTCACTCAGTATAATGTCTTCAAGTTCCATCCATATTGTAGCATGTATCAAGACTTCATTTCTTCCAGCCATCTAAGATGCATCAATTGGTCCCAACCCATCTGGAGTAAAGGAGAATGAAGAACACCATAGACACAAGGAAAGTATTAGCCCAAGAGACAGAAAGGGCCACATAAACCAGAGACTTCATCAGCCTGAGACCAGAAGAACTAGATGGTGCCCAGCTACCATCAATGACTGCCCCAACAGGGAACACAACAGAGAGTCCCTGATGGAGCAGGAAAAAAGTGGGGTGCAGAACTCAAATTCTAGTAAAAAGACCAGACTTAAAGGTTTGATTGAGACCGGAGGGACCCCTGAAGACATGGTCCCCAGCTTCTCTGTTAGCCCAAAACTAAAACCATTCCTGAAGCCAACTATTCAGACAAAGATTAGACTGGACTATGGGACATAAAATGATACCTTGTGAAGAGTACTTCTTAGCTCAAGTAGATACATGAGACTAAATGGGCAGCTTCTGTCCAGAGGTGAGATGAGAAGGCAGAGAGGGTCAGGAGTTGGTTGAATGGACATAGGAAATCCTACGTGGAAAGGAGGAGTGTGCTGTCACAGTATAGTGAGAGCAACTAGGGTCACATAACAATGTATGTATATGTTTTTGTATGAGAGACTAACTTGAATTGTAAACTTTCACTTAAAGCATAACAATAAAAAAACAAACAAAAAGACTTCATTTCTCCTGCTGACTGAGCAGTATCCCGTTGTATGTATGCGCCACATTTTGTGTATCCATTCATCCACTGATAGGCATTTAGGTTGTTTCCACCTTTTGGCTAATGTGAATAGTGCTGCAGTGAAGATCGGTGTACAAGTCTCTAAGTCTCTCCTTTAAGTTTTTTGCATATATACCTAGTAGTGGAACTGCTGGGTCATATGGTAGTTCTATTTTTAGTTTTTTGAGTAACCGTAACACTGTTTTCCACAACAGTTGTGCCATTTTGCATTGTTTTACCTCCTAATTTGTTGTGTAATGCCTGGGGTCTTTATAGCTTGCAAGCTGCCATCCAAGGCACGACTGGTCTCTATTCACTTGGAGCAATAGAGGAAGAAGGAGAGTCAGAATTAGGAGGAGAATATGGAATATGTGGCTAATTGCCCCCACGAACAACTACCTCCTTTGCCATGAGATCAGAATTAGACGGTGTCCAACTACCATTACTAATCATTTTGATCAAAGATTCTATAGAAGAATCCTGATCAAATAAGGAAATTTCAGAACAGAATTCCAAATTCTCATGGGCTCCAGACTTTTTGGAGCCATGGAGGTTGGACGAACCCCTGAAACTATTGTTCTGAGAGAATCTTTAAACTTTAAACCAAAATTATCCCCTGAAGGCTTCCTAAAACCAAACAATAGTTTAGCTTAACTAGTAAAAAATGTCTGCCTTGAGCACTATGCTTTCTTGAAAACTGTCTATATGGGATCAAAGTGACAACAGCAACTCAGAAAGATTAGACAGAAACCTTAGGGGGCAGTAAGTTTATGTTAATGGGGGAAGAACAACTAAGAAAAAGAAGGTGAGAATGGTTGCAAAACTCAAAGAATGTAATCAATGCCAAATTTTACATGTAGAAACTGGTGAATTGGTGTGTGTTTTGCTGTGTATATTCTCAACAACAACAACAGAATTAAAAAAAAAAAAAAGGACTGGAAAGTAACAAACCCATCTCTCCTCTGGAAAAGTGCTTCTTTAGCTGCCATCCAACTCTCAGAATCGGCATTTGTTCAGTTAGCACACAAGCTAGATCAAAAAATACTCACCTCAACGGTTTTGCAACTTTGTGTTCATTGGCTACCAATGAAACACTGAAGGTACTCTCGAACAATTATATTCAGAATAGAGACATCAAAATCATATTAGGATACCTTCATACCTCAAATACATGTACAGATGCTTAGGAGAAAAAGAAAGATTATCAGTCAAGACGGTATCCTGGACTCACAAAATGTCAGTGAAGATTGTCCCTTCAAGAGGCAATAATATGTTTTCTATGAGACATGGAACACTTCAAATCAATAAATATTGTATTAAAGTATTGCTTTTGGAAAAATAAAAAGAACTACTGATGTATGGAAATATTTATCAGTCATTCAAATATGAAGATGTCTTCTTTATCCAGTAATCTTGTATAATTTTAGTATAAGGTTATCAAGAAAATAAACAGTAATTAAAAAGATATCGTTAATTGTGTAACAGTAGTATACTTGTTTATTTAAAAGTAGGTCTACATATTTATGCAGTTTTAATTTAATTTAATAACATTGCTCGAGATGGGTGGTGGGGGTGGGAGAGATTCACATTCCCTTAGCTGATATGTTGTACAAGGAAATAAATATAGAACACTCTCTGAGCTAAACAGGCACATAGGGCCCCCCCAAAAAAAACCATTGTCCTCGAGTCAATTCCAACTCATAGTGACCCAATAGGACAGAGTAGAACTGCCCCATAGGATTTCCAAGCAGAGCCTGGTGGATTCAAACTGCTATTATTCTGGTTAACGACTATGCCACCAGGGTTTCCCTATGGGGCACTAGGTGGGATAAAATAAAATGTTAGGAGATGGAACAACTAAAGAGAGAAGTGAAAGAAAAAATATGAACTAGGCTTCTTGCCTAATTTAGTCTAGATCACAGGGTTGTTGAAGGAAAAAAATCAAAACTGCTTATTCATTATGATTTTTTCTGAATAGTTGTCTAGAACAATTCTAAGATTCTATATAATCAACTTGATTTATTCTAGGACCTAAGAAGGAAGCTCCATAATTGTTTTAGTGCATGTTGCTCAGCTAGCTTTCTTCCAAATTCTGTATCTTGTAGGCCTCTGTTTTCCTGCTTTTACATGCAAAGAAGTTTGTGGTTAATTCTGAGACACTTACTTTTGTGGAAAAGTCAATAAATGACTTCCTCAGATTTTAAGGAAAATGAAACAACTAATACTTTGCTAATCAGGAATGTAAGTGAGGATAGGGTTCAGTATCCTTTTCTCCGAAGATCAAATTTTATGTCAAGATATCACATATCATTTCTGTATATGTCTTCCTCTTTGCGAATACCATCATTTTTCCTACAGTTCCTCTCAAGGACTATATTTAAGTATTGCCCTTTATTTCCAAACAAGCATACATTTTCCAAATGTGACGATGTTCCTGTACATTCCTGAAATTAATTCAATAACCAAGAATGACTTTATTTCTAATAGGAGTTTTCTTAAGCATGTTCAATTTTTTCATCATCACAAAATACTATGTATACTTAAGTTTTTCCCAGTATAAATGGAAATGGGATTAAATTACTAAAATTCTTGTTATAAGGAAATAAATAATAGGAAGAGTACCAAATCTGAAAAAGTAAATTCTTTTTTTTTTTTCTCTCTCTCTCTTTTCTTTTTCTGTCTGTTCATTCACCAGCAAAGGAGAGCAGAGTGTTCACTCCACTTCCACCCTAGCTTAAGCCTTTCCAGGCTTGTCTTCCCGACTCCAGGTTCCTTAATCTGGAGAAAGACTTTGGAGTGGGCATATCAGCATGTGAGTTTTTAAGATAAAATCTTTATTTGAAAAGCTGAGGTTCAACACAAATTAAACTGAATTTCCTTAAAAGGAGAAAGCATGAAAGCCAGTGTGTTAGGGAAGAGTAGAAACTCTAGAAACTCTAGAAAATGGCAAACATTAAATGAGCATTTGCCATATCCTAGAGACTGCTCTAAGGACTTTAAATATACCGTCTCATTTAATCGCCAGAATTACCCTGTGTTATTATCTCCATTTTATCAAAGAGGAAACGAAGATACAAAGAGTTTAAGGCACTTGCCCAGTGTCACATATCTAGTATTTGATGAAGCTACAATCTGATCTAGGAGGTCTAAGTGCAAAACCAACCTTGATCATTATAATCAAGGAGGCACAAAGTATAGTGGATTCTACAGGTGACATAAAACATAGAACATGTGAGGCCACCTGAGTCCTGAACATTAAACGTTATGGTCTTCATTGGCAAAATGAGAAAGGACCTGCATTAATAGACCTTGTCTTACTTTCCTAGGGGAAAGGGTTACAAAATGCTACAAAGTGGGTGGCTTTAAAGAAGAGAAATTTATTTTCTTACTGTTCTGGAGGCTAAAAGTCCAATCAGGGTCTCAGCTGTGTCAGTTATTTTTGTGGATCTTTCTCCTAGTTTCTGGTGCTGCAGGCAACTCTGTGTTCCTTTGCCACCTATAGATTTATCTGTCTCCTTTATCACAGGCATCTGTCTTCCCCTGTGTCCCTCCCTTCACTAAGACGCCACTCAGAAGGGATGAGGGCCGGGGCCTACTCTACTTTGGTATGACCTCCACTGACCGAATGATAAGAGAAAAAATCCTACTTCCCCAAACAAAGTCACTTTCCCAGATATAGAGGTTAACACCCCAAAATATCTGTTTAGAGAGACACAATTCAGACCATAACAGACCTTATGGCAGGCAAGAAGAGACACAAACAAATCTTGAAGTCTACATTTGGAGGGAAAAGATCTTGATCTAACTTCAAGCATGAACCTAAACATTTCTCTTTCATCAGACTGAACTTAGAAAGGGATTAAGGTTAGTTCCCTGCCTACAGTGTGAGAGACACCATTCGCTGCTTTATGCCCCATTATTCCATCTAGTCTTCCAAAAAGCCTTTAAAGTGATACGGTTATCTTAATTTTTAAGATGAGAAAACCAAGGCTCAGAGATAATTTACCAGAGATCATTTAACTAACTCAATAATAGTGTTGGCTTTTAAAAGTCTTTACAGATTTAAATGCCACACTGCCAATCTGCTTCTGTAAGTCCTATACCTAAACTCCTGGAAATAAGCAAGAGAAAAAATAAAAATAAAATCTCCTCAAAAATAAAGAATTCCCTCTGCTTCCCCAGTCTCCAAAGGCAGGAGATTTTAAAAAATGAGATCACAATAATTAGAACAAACCTTCTCTGGTTCTGGCCCTAACCTTTGTCTTGGATCCCACTCCTCCATCTTTTTGAGGAACTTTACATTCTGTATTCTCTTCCCTCTCTTGCATGCTTTATCTGTCACAACTAGATTTTTTTCATCAACCTTTGAGTGTGTTCAAGTCTCTTACACTGAAAAAAAACAAATGAAAAGTGTCTCTTGCTTCCATAACTTTCATCCTTCTCCAGCTATCATTTTACTTTATCTTTTGCATCACAGCCAAACTTCTTGAAAAGATTACCTTCACTGGATCCATTTATTCATATTTCATTCACGCCATAACCAGTGCTAAGGTGGTATCTGCCCTCATCATTCCACAAGAACAGATCTTGATAAGGTCACCAATGTCTTCTATACAAAGGACATTTTTTTTCAGTCTTGCTCATAAACTTTCTGTAGCTTCTTACACTGCTGATGACACCCTTCTTGAAAACCTTCTCTGCACTTGACTTCTGATTATGTTCTTACTCTCTGGCTACATGTTCTCTCACTCCACATAGCTCATTCTTCCACTATCCAGACATTAATGTTGGAGTTCTTCAAATCTCAGTACATTTTCTCAGTTAACTTAGCCCTTGTTGTTGTTGTTAGGTGCCATCAAGTTGACTCTGACGCATGGCAACCCTGTGAGTTTCGGAGTAGACTGCTCCACAGGGTTTTCAAGGCAGTGACATTTCAGAAGCAGATCGAAGATCACCAGGTCTGTCTTCCAAGGTGTCTCTGGGTAGGTTCGAACCCCACACCTTTAGGATAGCAGCTGAGCACTTAACCATTGTGCCACCAGGGTTCCTTCCTCTAAGAACTCCAAATTTATATCTCAGCTTAGTTCATTCCTCTAAGCCTCTGATCCACATGTCCAAATGACTTTTGGATATATTTTCTTGGATAATCTTGAAGATAATTCATATTATCTTGAAGATAATTCAAATTCAACATGTCTTGATATCTTTATCCCTGCCCCAAACCACCCACTCTTTACTTAAGAGTGTAGTAGTACCCTTCATCCAATTATACAGGCAAAAAATCTAAGGAGTCATTCTAGCCAATTATTTCTTTCCTCCAATATCTAAGCTATTACTACCCCATCCTTATTTGTTTTTCTAACTACATTAACACATAAAAAACTGAACTTGTATTGAACTTTTCACTGATGCCCTATGTTTTCTGAGTGTCTCCCAGAGATTTTCATGTGAAACCTAAAGCCGTCGAGTGCATTCCAAATCATAGTCGATCCTTTAGCCACTGTGTCACCAGAGCATGCGAAAATGTTCACATAACAACAACAGCAGCCTATGGAGTAAGATACTGCTGTTCTTATGTGCAGTGTATACTGTTATAACTCATAGCGACCCTATGTATATCAGAAAAAAACATTGCCTGGCCTTGTACCATCCTCACAATTGTTGCTGTGTTTGACCCACTGTTGCAGCCACTGTGTCAATATATCTCACTGAGGATCTCCCTCTCTTTCAGTGACCCTCTACTTTGCTGAGCATGATGTCCTTCTCCAGGGACTGGTCCCTCCTAACAACATGTCCAAAGTACATGAGATGAAGTCTTGACATCTTTTCTTCTAAGGAGCACCCTGGCAGTACTTCTTCCAAGACATATATGTTGATTCTTCTGGCAGTCTATGGTATATTCAGTGTTCTTTGCCAACACTATAATTCAAAGGCATCGGTTCTTCTTTGGTCTTCCTTATTCTTTGTCCAGCTTTCACATGTATATGAGGTGATTGAAAATACCATGGCTTGGGTCAGGTGAACTTTAGTCTTCAAAGTGACATCATTGCTTTTTAACACTTTAAAGAGGTCTTTTGCAGCAGATATGCACAGCCCAGCCCTTCTTTGATTTCTTGCATGCTGCTCCCATAAGTGTTGATGGTGGATCCAAGTAAAATGAAATCCTTGACAACTTCAATCTTTCCTCCATTTATCATGATGTTGCTATTGGTCTAGTTGTGAGGATCGTTGTTTTGTTTTGTTTTGTTTTTAGGTTGAGGTGTAATCCATACTGAAAGCTGTAGTCTTTGCTCTTCATCAATAAGTGCTCTTTGCTTTCAGCAAGCAAGGTTGTGTCATCTTGTGGCACGTCGTTAATGAGTCTTCCTCTAATCCTGATGCCACATTCTTCTTCATATAGTCCAGTTTCTTGGATTATTTGCTCAGCATACAGATTGAATGAGTTTGGTGAAAGGATACAACACTGAATCACAACTTTCTTGGTTTTAAACCATGCAGTATTCCCTTGTTCTGTTCACAGTGACTGCCTATTGGTCTATTTACAGGTTCCTCATGAGCACAATAGATTTAACCAGTTGAACACTAATGACCAAAGACCAGATGCGGAATGACATCAAGGACATCATGCATGAAGAAAGCAAGAGGTCATTAAAAAGACAGGAAAGAAAGAAAAGACCGAAATGAATGTCAGAAGAGACTCTGAAAGTTGCTCTTGAACATTGAGTAGCTAAAGCAAAAGGAAGAAATGATGAAGCAAAAGAGCTGAACAGAAGATTTCAAAGGACAGCTAGAGAAGACAAAGTAAAGTATGTTAATGACATGTGCAAAGACCTGGAGATAGAAAACCAAAGGGAAAATCATACTCAGCATTACTCAAGCTGAGAGAAATAAAGAAAAAATTCAAGCCTCGAATTGCAATATCAAAGGATTCTATGCGGTAAATATTGAATGACGCAGGAACATCAAGAGAAGATGAAAGGAATACAGAGTCACTATATCAAAAAGAATTGGTCCATGTTCAACCATTTCAGGAGGAAGCGTATAATTAGGAATCAACAGTACTGAAAGAAGAAGTCCAAGCTGCACTGAAGGCTTTGGCAAAAAACAAGGCTCCAGGAATTGACATAATACCGACTGAGATGTTTCGACAAGTGGATGCAGTGCTGGAAGTGCTCACTCATCTATGCCAAGAAATTTGGAAGACAGCTACATGGCCAACCAACAGGAAGAGATCCATATTTATGCCTATTCCAAAGAAAGGTGGTCCAACAGAATGCGGAAATTATCAAACAATATCATTAATATCACATGCAAGTAAAATTTTGCTGAAGATAATTCAAAAGCAGCTGCAGCAGTACATTGACAGGGAACTGCCAGAAATCCAAGCCAGATTCAGAAGAGGACGTGGAACCAGGGATATCACTGCTGATATCAGACGGAGCCTGACTGAAACCAGAGAGTACCAGAAAGATGTTTACCTGTCTTATATTGACTATACAAAGGCATTCGATGTGTGGATCATAACAAATTACAAATAACACTGAGAAGAATAGGAATTCCAGAACAACTCAGTTGGTCTCATGAAGAACCTGTGCACAGATCAAGAGGCAGTTGTTTGAACAGAACAAGGGATACTGTGTGGTTTAAAGTCAGGAAAGGTGTGCATCAGAGTTGTATCCTTTCATCATACCTATTCAGTCTGTATGCTGAGCAAATAATCTGAGAAGCTGGACTATATGAAGAAGAATGTGGCATCAGGATTGGAGGAAGACTTATTAACAACCTGTGATATCTAGATGACACAACCTTGCTTGCTGAATGTAAAGAGGACTTGAAGCACTTATTGATGAAGATCAAAGACTACAGCCTTCAGTATGGATTACACCTCAACATAAAGAAAACACACATCTTCATTACTGGACCAATAAGCAATATTATGAAAAACGGAGAAAAGAATGAAATCGTCAAGGATTTCATTTTACTTGGATCCACCATCAACACCCACGGAAGCAACAGTCAAGAAATCAAACGACACATTGCGTTGGGCAAATCCCCTGCAATAAGCCTCTTTTAAAGTGTTAAAAAGCAAAGATGCCACTTTAAGGACTAAGGTGTGCCTGACCCAAACCATGGTGTTTTTAATTGCCTCATATGTAAAGAAAAATTGGACAATGAATAAGGAAACCAAAGAAGAATTGACACCTTCAAGTTGTGGTGTTGGCGAAGAGTATTGAATTCTTTGAATATACCATGGACTGACAAAAGAACTCTGTCTTGGAAGAAGTACAGCCACAAAGTTCCTTACAAGTGAGGATGATGAGACTTCATCTCACATACTTTGGACATGTTATCAGCAGTGACCAATCCCTGGAGAAGGACATTGTGCTCGGTAAAACGGAGGGTCATTGAAAAAGAGGAAGACCCTCAAGAAGATGGATTGACACAGTGGCTGCAATAATGGACCCAAGCATAGCAACGATCATGAGAATGGCACAGGACTGGGCAGTGTTCTGTTGTGCATAGGGTCCCTATGGGTCAGAACTGACTCGAGGACACCTAACAAAGCATAACAACAGCAACCGTATAGGACAGAGTAGAACTGCCCCCATACAGCTTCCAAGACTAATCTTTACGGAAGCCGACTGCCACATCTTTCTCCTGAGGAAAGACTTGTGGGTTCAAACCACCGACCTTTCGGGTGGCAGCCAAGCACTTAACTACTGCGCCATCACGACTCCTAGGCAATTTGACAGATATGCTGCATTTTCCATGGCAGATTTTGCTATATAGAGAATAAAAACCAAAAAATAAACCTGTTGTTAAATCGATTCTGACTCATACAGACCCTATAAGACAGAGTAGAATTACCTCACAGCATTTCCAAGAAGCAGCTGGTGGATTTGAACTGCCAAGTTTTGGTTAGCAGCCAAGCTCTTAACCACTATGCCACCAGGGCTCCATATAGAGAATAGGGACACATTATTTTTCATTAATGACATAATTAAATCTGAGCATGTCATTCACCTACCTAACCCTTGATCAAAATATATATATGTATATAAAGTTTTACTCTCTTCATATGGAAGTGAATTCCAAACTCCTGAGTGTGACATTTAAAATGTTCTTAATCTGATTTCCGCCAATGTGAAGACATGAAGTCTTTATATGGTACAATGGAATGACGGTTATTTGATGATTTAAAGGTGTAGAGAAGGGGAACAGGAAGGAGACGTTTGTTATTGGAAGGTGTCTAAGAAGAACAACTCATGACAACGTGACAGTTCTTGTAAATGGAGGGGGGTAAAGACTTAATCCCAATGTTCCCAAGGAATTGGGTACTACCTCCTTGACGGCAATGTTCTTCTCTTTGAGGGAAAAACAAAAGGCAATTTACCCACTTTTTTAGCAAGTCTTTTAATTTGTGAATAGTTCAATATTAGTATCTTGTATCTAGCATAAGTGAACTTAGGCTCCCACTGAGTACCACTATTTGGTAGTACCGCAGCATTTCTAACGCTTCAGAGAAGCAGGCTTAATGGCAGAGAAGAGCAAACCCAAGACCCTGGGGTATATTAGAGACAGAGCCACAAGACTGCAAAATGTATTTGCTTTGTCTTAAAAAGTAAGGCATTTAACTCCTTAATGTATCCATGTAAACATTTTTAAATGGCTGTATCTGAAAAATCATTTACATAGGTCATTTTTTCCTAGGGCGTCTTTCCTCCCTAGCAGGATGTAAAAGCACTTGTAAAAAGCACTTTTTGTTATTCTTTCCCTCTGTGGAATCTTGCTTGAATCACAGTTTAAAATGTTGAGCATACTGTGTTTAACATGTAGTCTCTTTTCTCTTGAACATCAACTCTCTTTTCTCTTGATGGACAGGTCAATTCAGAGGTTTGGTATTACCTGGGGCCAAAGTACAACAAATACATACAAATCACTACTTTCTTCTAATTAGAGATACATTTGTGAGACAAAGTGCAAGAGAAATAATTCTGTTTCTGACCTTGTTCTCTTTCTGAATAATTGGAGGAAATTCTAATTGATATTTGAACATTTATTTAATCTTTACAACCACATCAAACTATTGTCATATCTTAACTGTTTTCTTCTGTTTACAGACTGTAAGTTTAGCAATCATTCAGTGAAAAGAAAATGTAGACAGCTGACCTAGATAATGTAGGTGTTTCTTTTTCTTTTTCTTTTTTTTTTTCCCCGTTGCCAAAATTAACTGAGCTTCATGCTCAACCTGCAATTCATTTTGACTGCATAGGTCAGCCTCTTGGCTCTATTACCTGAGTCCAGTGCATAACAGGTACTTCGTTCTGGTTAAGTGACTGCACTTATAGAAGGTTCTGGCACAGATTTCACATTCACCTTCACTGAAGCAAAATGTTTCACCATCGAACTTAATGGCGCCATTCCATATATCCATCAGCTACACTCCAACCTGTCCTGGCAGGAATTCAGACCGTTCCATTTGCAAGACATGATGGCCCACTTGAGGACCACCAAATCACTCTTCACTATACTAATCCCATCTAGCCTTGGCACTCAGTCCCGGAGTATTCCCCCCAAATGAACAGATAAAATGATTGGGGGAAAATGCTTCTTGGTAACAGCTTGAACTTAAATGGTGACAACAGCTGGTTCAACAGATGTACCTCATACGATATAACACCTGTTTTCTTAAAGATAGAATCTCAGCTAAATTCATACCTCTCAATACCCTAAAAACTATTTTTGATGGAATTTTGCAAGCAAGAGCATTGATGACTGTTATGGCTTGAATTATGTCCCCCCCCCCCCCTCCGCAAAATATGTGTTGTAAATCCTAATGTCTATGCCTGTGGTTATAATCCGAATTGGAAATGGGTTGTCTTTGTTATGTTAATGAGGCAGGATTAGTGTAGGGAGTATCTTGAGTCAATCTTTCCTGAGGTATAAAAAAAGACTAAAAAGAGAGCAGAGGAGAGATGGGGGAAGACACATGCCAAGGCACGTGAAGATGGCCTAGGAGCAGAAACTCAGAAGAGAAAACGACCTTCCTCCAGAGTCAACAGAGACAGAAAGCCTTCCTCTAGAGCTGGCATCCTGGTCTTGGACTTCTAGCCTCCTCAACTGTGAGAAGATAAATTTCTGTTTGTTAAAGCCAACCACTTGGGGTATTTTTGTTATAGTAGCACTGGATAACTAAGAGAGTTACATTTAAAAAATAATAATATTCATTTCTTCACTTTTAGTAAGCTGATATCTCCAAATTGTTAACACCTTCCTGTATGCCCATCTAGCAATCACATCCAGGACTACTGTTTCTATTTTATAGTCCTGTTAATGAGAGATGGTTTAAATAAATGAGTGATGTACAATAAAACAGAAACATAATCTTAGACCACAGTAAATTTAAGATTTTGCGTCTGCTTCAAGTAATTTTCTTTCTTTTTTTTTAATTATAGTACTCTCGTCTACTAAAGATGGTTTTTGTCATAGGAAATCAAATCACTCAGCAAGTACCAATTAAACCTTAGTGTTGCTTATGTAAATTTATAAATGTAATAGTGATATATACAATGTTAATATAGACAGTGATATATTATAGCCTGATAAATATATTTAAATTCTGGACTCAAATGTTTCAAAAATTCTGAAAACAAAGAATGTAGTAACTTCAACAATCTTGGCTCACTGGAAAATAAACTGTATCTCTGGAATCAGCCATTGTTTTTAATGTCTCATTATAATAAAGGTATTCTTGAGAAATATGAATGTGTAAAGCAGGTGTGGATATGCTACATGAACTTTCCAAGACCTTGGTGCTCCAATATGTTGGTCTAAATCTGGTGAAATGTAAATATGTTTAGGTGTGCATTCTGTGTCTAAGATACAAAATGTGAGAATCTAGTTACCTTTATTTTTTCATATATACATGTCTATTAATATGTTTCCGTTTCGATCATCTAATCAGAATATGGAAATATACGTGTGTAGGTATGCATAAACGTATGTGTGTATACATATATACCCACATATGTATTTACTGTATATATATGTATTTATACTTACTATATTTTCTATCATCAAGCTACAGTGTTTCTATTGTTTATTAATAGTGTCAAATTTGAAAGTAACAGTGCCTAGATGATTAAATGCCCGTATTTTTAAACAAAATTTGTGGATAAGCAACAACCCTCAGCTAAGAAATAAGAGCCTTTAAGTGAACCTTAGGAAAAAAGAATTTGAAATGGAACCATAGGAATTGGGAGGCCTCTGTCTGATAATAGTTAAAAGCTGTATATAGCAGCTCAATATTCAAATAAGTAAATTAATGACACAAATTTCTCTATGGTACAAAGGAGAAAAAAAAGTTTATTAGTAATATGTGCTTCTTTCCAAACATTCAAATCGTCATGTTTCATATGGGATTAATCTCCCTCCCCTAGTTCAATCCCAAGCCCCAAAAGATCTAAAGTAATTGACACCATTTACAAAACCCTTGCTGTGTGCCTGGAATTGTGTTGTGCACCTTGATAGTCATTATTTCATTTAATTTGCATCATCCTGTAAAGCAGGGTGTGTTATTAGCCTCCAGGTGATGTAGGATACTGAATGTTATACAACTCACGTAAAACTGGCTTAACTAATTTAAAAGTACAGTATGTCACATTTGAAGATATCCAGTTAAAGGACAGTCTTTGGGGATGATTAGTTCAATATTTCATCAATGTTTTCAATGATCCATGTTTTTTCTTTGTTTTGTTCTGTTTTTATCCTTGTTCACACAGTGTAAGTCAGTCTCATCACATGGTTGCAAAACGGTTGAAAGAGGCAGATGGGTTCATATATTTCCTGATTACATCCAGCTAGAAAAAGACTGGCTTTTCTTTCCTAGAAGCCTTAAGGAAGCCTCCCTTTGTGTCTTGTTGGCCTAGATTAGATTAAGTCAGACCATCTCTAAAGCAAAATACCAGCCAATTCCAACTCGTGGTAACTCCATGTGTGTCTAAGTAGAACTGTGATCCACTGTTTTTAATGGCTGATTTTTCAGAAGTAGATCATCTGAGCTTTCCTCTGAAGCACCTCTGGTTTGGTTCAAACTGGCACACTTTCAGTTAGCAGCAGAATGTGTTAACTGTTTGTACCATTCCCTCACTTAGGCTAGATGGGTGGAGGGTAGGAAAATGGTACATAACTATCCTGACTGGCTAAGGGCAAGCATAAGAGATTGGAAAAATTGTTGAGAGATACAATGTAATATCATTTCCATTTTCCTTTTGGAAATTTAAAGAATAAAGACATACATTGGTAGGTAAAAAAAGAAAAATGATGGAAAAGATATACTATGCAAACATTAACCAAGAAAAAAAAGTAGGAGTCACTTCATCAATTTCAGATAAATTAAACTTTAATGCAAAGGAATTAGCAAGAAAAAAGGAGGGAAATTACACAAGGGTAAAATTTCAATCCACTAAGAAAACTAGCAGCCCTAAATATGTATGCATGAAACAAGAGGTCTTTAAAGTATGTGAAACAAAATACGCTTGTTAGGAGAAAAGAGAAATCCACAATTATATTTGAGGACATTAACAATATTCTATCATTAATCAAACTGCTAGACAGAAAATCAGCAAGGATGAAGAGGAACTCAGTAACACCTTTAACCAGCATGAGCTAGTAAACATGCACAAAACTCTCCACCCAACCACAGAAGAGTACTTGTTCTTCTCAAGCTCATATGGGGTATTCACCAAGATAGATCACATTCTAGGCCATAAAACACACCTTAACAAATGTAAACAAATGGAAATCAGGCAAAGCATATTCTCAAAAAGTAGAGACTTTCAGATTAGGCAAAACAAACAAAAAGCTAAACTGCATGCTGCCTAATAACACTGCTGATACTCTAGCCAGTTAATCGGGCAAAGAGAAGAGGAAAAAAGGAGACAAATTACCAAAGTAAGGAATAGGAGAGACGATATCACGCATTCTGCCATATATTAAAAGGATAAAACGGTAATAGTATGAATAACTTTAGAATATGATGAAATGGATAAATCCTTGAAAGACACAAACAACCAAAACTCAGTCAAAAACAGATAAACATATAAGCTTTATATCCATAAAATGAATGAACTTTGTAATAAAAAAAAAATTTCATGAAGAAAACTTCAGGCCCAAATATCTTCACTAGGGAAATCTACCCAACAATCCCAGAGAGCTCATGAGAATATAATACGACCCAACTCATTCTGTGGAGCCAGTGCTACTCTGATAACAAAACTAGACAAAGCCATTATGAGGAAAGAAAACTATAAACCAATACACTTCTGAATGTAGAATCAAAAAAAAAGTAACAAAATTTTACCAACTTGAATGTAATGATACATAAAAAAGAAAAATATATCATAACTAATTAGGGTTTACCTCAGGAATGTAAGGTTGGTTTAAAATTAAAAAATCATCAGAATTAGTTTGTCATTAATAGACTACAAAAGATGGTCACCTCATAGATGAAAAAAAAAAAAATAGTATCGTGCATAATCCGACATCCTGATAAATATTCTTGGGATATGAGGGGGAAAAAAAAAAAAAAAGAACTTCTTCCACCTGAACAAAGGGCATCTATAAAAAACCCTACAGCTTAATTTTGAAAGAATGCTTTCCTCCTAATATTAGGAAAAGTCAAGGATGTCCATTCTCAGAACTTCAGTTCAATATAGCACTGCCCACAGTAACCAATCCAACTAGGAAAGAAATTGGAAAAGAAGTAAAACTGTTCTTATTTATAGAATAATTATCTATGAAAAATGGCCTATAAAGTTTCCCAAAAAGCTATTAGTGCTAACAATGAATTTAGTGAGGTTGCAGGACACAAGGCTAATGTATAAAAATCAGTTGCACTAGTATATACTAGCAATGATCAATCAGAAACTGAAATAAAAGAAACAATGTAATTTACATGATATCAAAATATGAAATACTTGGTGATAAACTTACAAAAGTTGTGCAATATCTATACTCTGAAAACTATAAAATTTTGCTGAGATAACTTAATAATCATAAATAAACGGACAGATATAACGTATCCAAGGATTACAATATTGTTCAGATGTTAATTCTCCCTCAATTTGATCTATAGATCTATAGATTCAATGCCATCCCCCAAAAAATTAAAGAGTAAATTTTGGTATATACCTCATACCATATATAAAAATTATATAAAAATGTATCACATACCTAAATATGAAACTAAAACTATAAAATTTCTGGAAAGAGGTGATAAAATCTTTATTGAGCAAATATGTCTTAGATAAAACACCAAAGCATGATCTGTAAGAGAACAAATTGAAAAATTGGACTTCATCTAAATTAAGAACTTTTGCTTTTTTGAAAAATGTTAATGAATTTTTGAAATGTTAATGAAAAGAAAAGCCACAGACTGGAAAAATTTTTGCAAATCAAAAATTTAATAAAAGATTTTTATCCTGAATATATTAAGAATTCTTAGAGCTAATAGTAGGAAAACAGACAACTGAAAAATAAAAATCAGCAAGAGATGAGAATAGACACTTTATTGATGATGATACATGGATGGCAAAGAAACACATGAAAAAGAGAAATGCAACTTAAACCACAGTCAGATGCCACCACACACCAATTAGAAGGTCTAACACTAACAAGGCTGATCATACGAACTCTCGGCAAAGATACAGAACAACTGAAAGTCTAATGTACTACAGGTGAGAATGGAAAATGGCATAACCAACTTGGAAAACAATCTGGAAATTTCTCAAAATGTTAAACATAAACCTACCATATGATCCAGACATTCCATTTCTAGGTATTTACCCAAGAAAATGGAAATATACGTCCACATAAAGACTTGAGTATGAATGCATATAGCAGTTTTATACGTAACAACAAAAAACTGGAAGCATTCCAAATGTCTATCAACAGGCAAATGTATAAACAGACTGTCATATAAACAATGGAATGTAAACATTATTATAAACAATGGAATACTACTCAGCAATATAAAGGAATGAACTATTGATATACTCATCAACATCACTGAATCTGAAAATAATTTCTGAGCAAAATAATTTACACAAAAAACCCATTGTCTTTGACTTGATTCTGACTTGTAGCAACATATAGGACACAGTAGAACCACCCCATAGGGTTTCCAAGGCTGTAATCTTTAGGGAAGCAGACTGCCATATCTTCCTCCCAAGGAGCAGCCTGCACCAAGAATGCTCCTTAAGTGAGACGAAGAAGAGTAAATATTTTATGATTCCATCTATGTTAAATTCTATAGACTGCCTACTAATATAGTAACTTAAAGCAGATTAGTAGTTGCTAAGGGTAAGCAGTTGATGTGGCAGAGAAGAGAGGGATGGAGGATGTAAACAAAGATATAAGGAATCTTTTGGAGGTGATATATATGTCCATCATTTGAATGTATTTGTCCATCATTTTGTATTACTGATTATACGTCAATTATACCACCAATAAGATTTTTTTTTTATTGTACTTTAGGTGAAAGTTTACAGAACAAATAGTTTTTTATTACACAGTCAGTACACATGTTGTTTTATGACATTGGTCAACAAACCCACAACATGTCAACACTCTCCCTTCTCAAACTTGGAGGAAATTTTTTCTTTTTTGGTGAAAATATACATAGCCAAAGAAACATCATTTCAAAAATTTCTACATGTACAATTCAGTGACATCGATTATGTTCTTCCAGTTGTGCTGCTATTCTCACTATCATTTTCCAAATTATTCCATCACCATTATCTTCAACTCCCTGCCCCCTAGGCTTCCCATCAAACCTTTTTTTTTTTGTTTTCTTCTTTTTTTTTATTTTATTGTACTTCAGGTGAAGGCTTACAGAACAAATAGTTTCTCATGAAACAGTAGTACACATATTGTTTTATGACATTGGTTAACAACCCCACAACATATTAATCCTCTAACTTCTCAACATTTTTTTTTTTTTGGTGAAAATACACATAGCCAAAGATACACCATTTCAAAAATTTCTACATGCACAGTTCACTGACATGGACTACGCTCTTCCAATTGTGCTGTTATTCTCACTTAAGATGAAGGCTTACAGAACAAAATAGTTTCTCATTTAACAGTTACTACAAATGTTGCCCTATGACAATGGTTAACAATCTCACAACACATCAACAATATCCTTACTCAACCTTAGGTTCCCTATCACCAGCTTCCTTGTCCCCTTCTGCCTTCTGGCCCTTGTCACTGGACTCTTGTACCTCGTTAGTTTCATTTGGTTTTACGGGGCTGTCCACTCCCAGGTTGAACAGTGAACCTCAGAGGTAACTTCACCACTGACCTAAAAGGGTGTCTGGGGGCCATACTCTCGAGGTTTCTCCAGTCTCCTTTAGGCCAGTAAATCTGGTCTTTTTTGTGTGAGTTAGAATTATGCTCTACATCCTTCTCTACCAGGCTGTTTTGACTACTGTAGCTGTATAGTAGGTTCTGAAGTCAGGTAGTGTGAGTCCTCCAACTTTATTCTTCTTCTTCAGTAGTGCTTTATTTATTCGGGGCTTCTTTCCTTTCCATATAAAGTGAATGATTAGTTTTTCCATCTCTTTGAAGAATGTTGTTGGTATTTGGATTGGGATTGCATTGTATTTGTAAATTGCTTTGGATAGAATTGTCGTTTTCACAGTGTTGAGTCTGCCTATCCATGAGCATGGTATGGTTTTCCATTTATGTAGATCCCTTTGGGTTTCTTGCAGTAGTGTTTTGTAGTTTTTTCTGTAGAGGTCTTTTACATCCCTGGTCAGATTTTTTCCTAAGTATTTTATCTTTTTAGGGGCTATTGAAAATGGTGTTGTTTTCCTGATATCCTTTTCATCATTCTCCTTACTGGTGTATAAAAATCCAACTGATTTTTTGAATGTTTGTCTTGTATCCTGCTACTCTGTTGAATCTTTCTATTAGTTCCAGTAGATTTCTCGTGGAGTCTTTAGGGTTTTCTGTGTATACTATCAATATCATCTGCAAACAGGGACAGTTTAACTTCTTCATTACCAATTTGGATGCCCTTGATTTCTTTTTCTTGCCTTATTGCTCTAGCTAGAACTTCCAGCACAATGTTAAATAGGAGTGGTGATAAAGGGCATCCTTGGCTTGTTCCTGTTTTCAAGGAGAATGTTTTCAGCCTCTCTCCATTAAGAATGATGTTAGCCGTTGGTTTTGCATAGATGCCCTTTATTATGTTGAGAAATTTCCCTTCTATACCTATTTTATTGAGAGTTTTTATCAGGAATGGGTGTTGGACTTTGTCAAATGCCTTTTCTGCATCAATTGAGATGATCAAGTGATTCTTTCCTTTCCTTTTATTTATGTGGTGGATTACGTTGATTGATTTTCTAATGTTGAACCATCCTTGCATACCTGGTATGAATCCTACTTGGTCGTGGTGTTTTATTTTTTTGATATGATGCTGAATTCTATTGGCTAGAATTTTGTTGAGAATTTTTGCATCTATATTCATGAGAGATATTGGTCTGTAATTTTCTTTTTTTGTGATGTCTTTGCCTAGTTTTGGTATCGGAGTTATGGTGGCTTCATAGAATGAATTTGGAAGTGTTGCTTCCTCTTCTATGCTCTGAAAAAGCTTGAGTAGTACTGATACAAGCTCTTCTGTAAACGTTTTGTAGAATTCTCCAGTGAAGCCATCTGGGCCAGGGCTTTTTCTAGTTGGGAGTTTTTTTATTACCTTTTCAATCTCTTCTCTTGTTATGGGTCTGTTCAGATTTTCAACATCACTTTGTTGTAGTTTGGGTAGGCCGTGTGTTTCTAGAAATTTATCCATTTCCTATAGGTTTTCAAATTTGTTGGAGCATAGTTTTTTATAATATTCTGTTATAATCCTTTTTGTTTCAGTTGGGTCTGTTGTAATGTCCCCCATTTCATTTCTTATTTGGGTTATTTGTGTCCTCTGCTGTTTTTCTTTTGTCAGTCTGGCCAGTGGTTTGTCGATTTTGTTGATTCTTTCAAAGAACCAACTTTTGGTTTTGTTGATTCTTTCTATTGTTTTTCTGTTCTCTATTTCATTTATTTCTGCTCTGATCTTTACTATTTCCTTTCTTCTGGTGGTTGTGAGCTTTTTTTGCTGTTCTCTTTCTATTTGTTTGAGTTCTGTAGTTAATGTTTTGATTTTGTCCCTTTCTTCTTTTTTGATATGTGCATCTACTGCTATAAATTGTCCTCTGAGGACTGCCTTTGCTGTGTCCCAAAGGTTTTGGTATGATGTGTTTTCAGTCTCATTTGATTCTAGGAATTTTTTGATTTCATCTCTGATTTCTTCTATTACCCAGTGATGTGTAAGCAGGGTATTATTCAGTTTCCATGTAGTTGATATTTTTCCTTGCTCTTTCTATTGTTAATTTCTACCTTGATGGCATTGTGGTCAGAGAAGATACTTTGAATTACCTCAACGTTTTGGATCTTGTTGAGGATTGCTCTATGGCCTAAGCTGTGGTCTATTCTGGAGAACGTTCCATGTGCATTGGAAAAGAATGTGTACTTTGCAGCGGTTGGATGGAATGTTCTATATATGTCTGTGAGGTCAAGTTGGCTGATTGTGCCTTTTAGGTCTTCTGTATCTTTGCTGAGTTTCTTCTTAGTTGTTCTGTCCTTTACTGAGAGTGGTGTGTTGAAGTCTCCTACTATTATTGTGGAACTGTCAATTTCTCTTTCAGTGTTGTTAGAGTTTGTTTTATGTATTTTGGAGCCCTGTCATTGGGTGCATATCCCATCAAAACTTTTGAGTAGCTGTTGTCAATTTGATCTCACATAGATAATTTTTTTTTTTTTTGTACTTTAGATGAAGATTAACAAAACGGAATAGTTTCTCATCAAACAGTATATGTATTGCCTTATGACAATGGTTAGCAACCCCATGACATGTCAACACTGTCCTTTCTCAACCTTGAGTTCCCTATCACCAGCTTTCCTGTCCCCCCCCTGCCTTCTAGTCCTTGTCCCTGGACTGCCATGCCTCATTAGTCCAGTTTTGTTTTATGGGGCTGTTCAATCCCCGGTTGAACCCACCAATAAGATTTTAAGAAAAACAAGTTGTAAGGTAAAATTTCACATCTGTATAAATCAAAGTAAGTCAGGTCAATCTAACAATATACGGTGCAAGTCTTTCAACACAGCTAAAAGTCACTGTCATTGGAACAATACTATATTAAACTAGAAGCATCATGGTATGCCAGTGAGATTCAGGTATGGCCGATAATTATAGTAAGTCTCAGCAAGAACAGATAAGGCCCTGAGGCTGTTAATTGTACCATGTCAAGCTCTGGTGAAAAGCCTGAGTTAGTTTCACATCAGAGCTGTTATTATGCAGCTTGAAAGAGCCCATACTCATTCCCACCCACCCATTTATACTCCTGTTCAATTATTAAGTCTCTTGTAGAAACAATTTATTTTCCTTACTGCTGAGGTTAGTTATTTTTTTAAAAAATGCTCTTTAATTAATGTGCTTACTATTTTTGAAAACTGACATTTTATTTTTATAGATACTTGTGAATTACAAATTCAACAAAATTTGAACTTTTACGCAACTAACTCTGTCAAAGAAAAAGCAGTTGTCATTTTTGCAGTTCTTACTCTAGGCACCCGTTAAGCTGAGAGAGAACTTCACAGATGAGAAATGACATTAAGGTGTTTGTAAAAGTTATAGAATGGCCAAACACCTCTAAAAACTGATTCTTTTAAAGACAGCTGCTTTGAGAATATATAAACACCTTTGAATGATAGAACTGTTGTCTTAAACATTTCCCTTCCATCTGTGTGTAATAGACATGTATTGATTGCTCCTTGCCATCTATATTTTTGATGACCTCTCTGTAACTAACACAATGCACTGTGTCACTTTCAACACTTCATATAGACATCATCAAATCAGCTGGCAAAATGAGAGCAGGGCTCCTGAGAGTGGGATAACGTCATTGGAAAACACAAGGACAACTCCGAGACATAACTTCAATATGTTGAAATGCCTGTTGCAAAGACCGAATAACAACTATCCTAAAGAAATGTACTCTTTTATACTTTATGTAATATCACTAACATGCTTGGAAATTGTAATTATTGCTTTCTGTTTTCCTTTTCCTTCCTGGATGTTGAGGAGTTTTTCCTGAAATTGAAATTCGAACTAGTTTATAGAGATGATGGGGAAAAACATGTAAGGAAAAGCAAAAGAAAAAATGAAGAATGAGAAGGTCAAACCTAAGTAGGGAAGACGGTTGTGGTCAAATTTGGGAACAGAAGTGACTCTCAAAGGCTCAATATGGGGAAACAAAAACCATCCTGTACTTGGAGTTTTAAGACTCCAATTTTATGTAACTGTGTTTCTTAACTATTCTGATCCTCGGGCTCCTCATCTATGAAATGGGAAGTATATATACAACACCTTATACTTTTACGCAGATCAAAATAAGATAAATATGAAATATTTAAATGCTACTGAGTTTTATAATATAAACTATTAATATGTAATAAATATTGAGAACTTACAAGTCTCTATACCAACAGTCTTGATATAGTATAGTGCAACTGTCTCTATAAATCTCTAGTTATTATTAATGAAAAGTTCAATTATTACCTCTCTACTCAAGGGAATGTAATATGGCAAACTCCTCCTTTCTAACATGCTAGAGAGCAATATCAAACTCTGCAAAGTTATAAATGATAAAAAAAACTATTCCTCCCTGACTTAATGCTATTGCAACTAGTACAAACACAAAAGCTGCTCACGTTTTCCAGGTGGACATTATGGTTGTGACCTAGCCAGGCACAACCTAGAAATTTAATAGATTTTATTGATTCATTGATTTCCATAAAGAATAGGGTTTGGAATTACAGTAAAGAAATCATTGTTCCTTTCTCATGTCTACACAGGACTTGTCCTGGAAATAAATAACAATCAGTGGCAGCTCCAGAATTTCTGCATAGAAGTTAAGGGAATCTGGTGGGAATCTGATTGGAAGACAGGAGCTAGAAGACTTATCTTGATTTTGAATCTGCATAGCAAGCATATGAATCTTAACTAGACTGTGTATTTATTTTGAGGAGACATGAATATCCATAGGTGGCTTTAGGGATCTGGGGAAGGAGACACTGATGCAGAACGTGTCCATGCTTCAGCTGCACTCTCCCAGTTTCCCTCCACACATCACCCCAACCCCATACTCACAGTGCCAAAATACTCTTTGGTGAGACCACTGATCAAGAGGCCAGCCACCATATTGGGCATTGATACTAAGACCACAATGTATGTCTAGGACTTCAGAATACTATTTTTTGTTCTTTAACAACAGTATACCTCTCAAAAAGTCAAGCTTTTTTGTCTCCATTCTCCATTCTTCCCATAGTATAATTTTATTTTGACTTTAGTGAGGATGGAAAAATCAGATTAATGATAATGCTGCTTTAGATCCTACACCAACTCATCAAGAGGAATTCCTTCTGTCAGTCAAATACAATTAGAATTATTACTCACAGTCAGTTTTTCTAAAGACTTCAATTTTTTTGTAGATTACCCCCTAAAAATTGCTCATCATTTTACTGTCACAGTCCCTTAAGTGATTCAATCAATGGAACAAATCATTAGTGGTGATTATGATAACCTACAATTTAGAACACAAAGTTGAGAAAAAACTTTCTGAAAGTCCTCGGAAAATAGAATGTGATACAATACAACTGTAAGACATTTAAGTATGTCATTTTGTCAATAATTATACAAATTGTAGGGGAGGAAAAAGCATGCTGTGCACCATTGAAACAACAGATTAGCTGTGTCTTTCTTTAATTTGAAGTAAATTATATAATCTTTTGTTGGAAAGAAGTAGATCTTCATTTGTACGTTTTGGTATAAACCAAACCTGTTGCGGTCGAGTCAGTTCAGACTCAGAGTGACCCTATAGGACAGAGTAGAATTCCCCCTTAAGGTTTCCAAGGAGCAACTGGTAGAGTCAAACTGCCAACCTTTTGAGTTTTTAGCTGAGTTTTTAACCACTGTACAACCAGGGTTAATAATAAATAGGGTTATTTTTTCGCCATGAGACTGTGCTTTTAAGCATTATAATCACGTAAATTGTATTTCTATGGGGATCTGAATGGCTTCTTTAAGCCTCTGTGCCCAGGAAGGGGATCTGAGCACTGTGTTCTTCAAGGCTCACAGTGGTGCTAGATAACCCAATCATTTATTTCTTCCCTGTCTGGGCATGAGTCCATGATGCAGGTGGCCTCCGGGGTCTACCGAAATTTGGGAATGTGTGGCATACCAATTGGTTCCTCAGGGATTCAAAGCAATATTTAAAACCAATAGGTTTTCGTTAGCAAACACCTAATTGCCACTTTAGAGAAACTGCAATCTTAATCAATTAAATTGCTGACCAGATACAACTATAGGCAGCCATACAGTAATTGCTCAACTTTGTTTCCATTCCTTCCTTACCTGGGTTTTAGTCAAAGCTGGGAATCCTGCAAGAGCAACAACCTTAAACTTCAGGAACTTTCACCAATTCTCCATGGCCTCTCCAGAATGGAGAATTCTCTTCCAAGAATGTGGAGGGGATGTGGCCCCTGTCCAGTCTGGGGCCTACCTTGCTCTGCTGATGGTCTCAAGGTTGTAGGTCAGCATCCACACCACCCCCTACCTCCCCTAGTGGCAACATTCCTATATGGGCCTCTCTGAATATCAAGATGTTATCCTTGAACCCAAGAAGAAGGGATCTGAAGACTTTGCTCTGATTCCCGCTTTTCGTAAGGAGGAGTCTATAACCCTGATTTCCTGACCGTCTCACCTCACACACAACCTCTCTGCACAAGCTTAGTGGGAAGAGGGCGTGTCAGGTAGAGAGCAGAACTGAACAGCACAGAGGATCTGACAGAGGTGGGCCTGCTGCTGAAGCAGCCAGAGCATCAGGACCCAAGAGAGATGGAAGGACTGGAGTTCTCTGTGGTCTACCCCCAAGCAGGAAACTCATCTGAGCTAGGATCTGCAAAGGGAGTTATAGATGTGGCATCACCAAAGAAGAGTTTTGAAGTTGAAAGAAACTTTTCTAAATTATCAACAACAGCAACAACAATACTAATAATAATAGTGAAAATTCAATAAATTATGCTGGAGAAAAGAATTAATTATCTCTTTTCTGTTTCAATAAACAATATTAGACAATATAAGATAATTTGACCAAAGAATATCCAAAAAACCAAATGTGGGAAAAGAATATTATAGACACGTGCCGATTACTATAGTTATTATTACAAGTTACTATTCTGAGTGCTGTGATAGCTACGGTTTTCTTTGTTCATTGTTTGTTTTTAGTATTAGGAGTCTTAGTGTAGGAGTAAAAATATATGTAAGAAAATATTTGCTGACACAACATTTTTTACATGTACAATTCAGTGACATTACTTATGTTCATCATGTTGGGCAACCACCATCACCATCCGTTTCCAAATTTTTCCATCACCATGTCTATGGTATTATGTCAGCTTTTAAAACTTACAATTTTTGTGATTTATTTTCTCATCCTAAATAAGCATAGGTTTGCATATTTAATTTTGTATTCCTATTTTACATGTGGAGCCATGGTGGCGAAGTGGTTAAGAGCTACAGCTGCTAAATAAAAAGGTCAGCAGTTCAAATCCACCAGCCGCTCCTTGGAAACCTTACGGGGCAGTTCTACTCTATCCTACAGGGTCACTATGAGTTGCAATCGACTGGACGGCAATGGATGTTTTGTTTGTTTGTTTGGTGTTTTACATGTATGTTTTATTGGTAGAGCGGGTCCCTCGAACCTGAATGCATTCCAGGCCCACAAACCCTGGCTCTGCCTTAGTCTTAGCACACGACTTCTCGATACATATGGCTGATGCCGTGTCTTTGAGCTGCATCTTCTTTTTCTCTTTTGTGTGCATAAATTGCAGGGCTTATAGATTTCTTTTACATTTCTCAAGTGCCATTTGTTGGTAAAGAGAGCTGCTCCAACAGTCCCCTGAATGCTTCCTTCCCTAAATTCCTTTAATTTTACTCTTCTGCAATAGTTTTCCCTACACACTTTCTTGCAGTTGTCAGATTCTCACATGGCATTTTATTGCTCTGTTGGGGTTTGGCGCTTTCTCTCAGACACTGATTTTTCTGGCTAAGTTGAACACCCATTCTCCTACCCTTCTCTCTCTTCCCAAGCTCCACTGAGCGTCCCTATTTTCCCTCTCTCTCTCTCACTTTGAGCCTAAGTTGCCTATTTTTCAGGTCCTCTGTTCCCTAAAATGAGAATCAGGGTATTGAGTTGCTTTGTCAGTGATGGTCAAGGTGTGGTTTCTGGAACATCTACACCAGAATCACCTAAGCCCCTTAAGATATGTAATTAATTAGAATCTCTAAAGTTAGGGCCCAGAACCTACATTTCAACAAGCAAGCCAAGGGATTCTTACGGACACTTCAGTTTGAGAGCCATGGTCTCTCAAACACTTGATCAGGTGGTAGGTCAAACTTACCTCCTGCTTGCCAACTTAACGCTTTTCAGCAGCCACAGGAAAAGTGTGTAGATGATATTTCCTTCTTTCTCTTCTCCCTCACACCAGGCTCTTCAAGGAGAAGAAAGCCATCCAAGGGTCTGGACTTGTACTACCTTCAGATTCCGAAGTTCAGAGATTGAAGAAACTAAGATTAGTTTTGGTTTTAAATTAATAAAAAATGTTTTCCACAACTAAATTTCTAAAAAGTGCTATCAATTACTATCAAATAAGCAAGTAAGAATAAGTTTAGCTAATACGTTTTGTTTGGTTTGTTTTTGTTCAGGCCATGTTGCATATTTAAAAGAGGATTGGTTCAATATGTTCCCAAACTACACTTTTAATCTGTTGTTGTTGGTTGCCATGGAGTCGATTCCAACTCATAGTTACCCCCTGTGTGTGGAAGGGAACTACTCCATAGAACTTTTAAGGCTGTAACCTTTCAGAAGCAGATCTCAAGGCCTGTCTTCCCAGGCGGCTCTGGGTGAGTTTGAACTGCCAACCCTTCAGTTAATAGTTGAGAGCTGAACTATCTACACTACCCAGAGTTAGATTTTAATCTAACCTCCCATAATTTGTCTCTCTGTCATGTACCTAACACTGCCCGTAACTGTGACGTTATCCATATACAGCGTTTGCATTTCCTGAACACACTTCCTACTTTCCATCTTTGCCCAAAGCTCACTCTCCCATGTGTGCGTGCTGGCAGGTGCTCTCTCTCTCTCTCTCTCTCTTTTGGAATACTACTACAGCAGCTGCTGCTGCTTGGATCTGACATTTGTATAGTGCTTTACAGTTTACTAAGGGCTTCCACAAGCACCATCCGGTTTAGCCTTTACAACAACCCCATTAAAATAGGAGGAAATTAGGGACCAGAGATGTTAAATATATTGCCCTGGATTCCAATGCTGGCAAGAAAATAGAATCAGGATTCAACCCAAGTTTTTACATTCCAATCCAGTATTCCTCTCAGTGAATCAATTTTCCAGGAAACAATCCCCTTGGCCTTCTAATGGGAATTAATCTCCTTCGACTTTATTAATGCAGTAGGGTATGGGAAGAAAATTGACTTTTGTTTACACTTAAGGGCTGCTGAGAGGATGAAAATACCTAACGCAAAATCAGACAAAGCTGGTGTATGGTGCAGAAGGTGAAGATAATGGTTATCTTTGCTGGGAGTGTGGCTTAGAGATCTGAAGGTGTCACAGAAGATCGTCTGGAGCTTCTGGGGTCCTAGTAATATTCAGTTTTTGATCTGAATGCTAATAAACACTGGGGTTTTCACTTTGTAAAAATTCATAGAGCTGTGCAGCTAGAATTTGTGTGTTTTTCTATGTATGCTATACTTCATTTAAAAAAGACATAGTCTACATGAACCACTGCCTCCTCCACCTTGAGACCAGAAGAACTAGATAGTATCTGGTCACCACTGCTGAATGCCCTGATCAAGAACACAATAAATGAATCCTGATAAAAAGGGAGAAAATGTGAAACAGAACTTTAAATTCTTGAAGAATCTAGACTTACTGGACCTACTGAGGCTGGAGGAGTTCCCACGACTATGGCCCTGAGTTGCTCTTCAAGCCTGGAATTGAAACTACCCATGGAGTCACCTTTAAACTAAGTAAGAGTTTATGCCAAAGCATAACGATTGTCGCCCTTGAGTACTGCATATGAAAAAAAAAATTATATATATAAGACCAAGAGGTCAATAGCTATTTTAAAGCTTGGATGTAAAGGTTGAGGCTCATGGAGATTAAGTAAATGGAAGTAAAACAACTAGAACAGAAATAACAAGAATGTGGACAGAGCGTGAAGAATGTAACCAGTGTCACTGATCATTATGTCTGGGAACTGTGGAATGGGAGTGGGTTTTGCTGTGTATGTTTTCACCAAAATAAAATTAAATAATAATAAAAAAGACAGAGTGCATGAAAAGCTATCAGCAGAGAACCTGGTAATAAGAAGCATTGTTCACGTTAGTGGATGAGGCTAATATTGTTGTCATTAACATTATTACGATCCTTGTGGAAACTGATTCTTCAGGAGAGACGGAGTAAATCTCACCAGTTAGCAAATCACAGAGCAGCCACTGAATCCAGGTAGAGCTGTTTGTCATTTTTATCCCACTGTAAAATCAGCTTGAGTGTAAGTAAGCATTGTCCATAGCTTGCCTTGAATAAATGTTCTCTAGATATGTATTTAGCATCTTCCATAATCTTTGAACCCTTAAAAAAGAATGTGTTAGTGCCTTTGTCATTTTTCCACTTCCACAAGGGCTTACACAGTTTGTGCATTGTACCATCCTCAAAACACACACACACGCACACACTTTTAAAGTTGTCCTTATTTAAGCAATTTAGACATCTTGTTTTGGGGGAATGCTTTTTGCTACATTATAAATTCATTTCTGTGTTATCAAGAAAATAGTTACTATTTTAAATTAAATTACATTTTGAAAATAAACTCATCAGTTGATTGAAAAGTATGTGACTCAATCATCCATTTTCCTGCATTTACAAATGTCTATGTGGCAGTCTAATAAAATGTCCTTTTTAATATGCACTTGGAATGAGGTACCTTATTCCCTGAATTTCCAGCTTTTGAAAGAAGTTGAGGCAGAAAACATTAATAAATAAGTCTCCTTTGCATTAACTTCCTTTAAGGGGCATTTACAAGAGTTTGAAAATTTTTGTAAAAAGCTGTATGTTTGTTTTTATCTTATAAAGATAATAGGCTAAACAAGATATTTCATTGTTCTTGTTTATAACAATAAAAGATTCATATGGGTTCCTTAAAGGTGTTTTCCAAATAGTGGCTTAATTGAGTCTGGATGTTGAGAAATTCTCAGCTTTTTAAATCTTAAATATCTTATTCTAGAGGTATCAAAGAATAAGGACATAAGATATCTCCTTCTCACTTATTACTGCAAATATGATGAAAATATTTAGGGTAACGAGAGACACTAAGTTGATTTATAAAGAATTTGATATCAAGTGCTATGAAGTCTAAATATCGTTGTCTCAATATCCACAATCCCTAATATATTCAAGGAAAACTACGTGCTTCTATGTGTTAAATGGAAAATTACATAGCTGTTACAAGACTTAAGCTTCTTATTCTCCAAATCTTAACTTTGCCCAACCATAAATAAGCAAGATGTAGAATAATCAAACACCCATGCACACCTCTACACACATACCATTTATCACAAATCCAGTGTGCTCCTAGATTATGCTTTCTGACTTCCTATAAAGTATCTAAAAAATAAAATAGGTATTGCTGCTTTCTTTAAGAATAGTTTTTTTATTACTATTAGGAAAAAAGAAATGTGATAGAATATGTAATAGAAAAGATGAGATATGAGTAATGGGTTTCAGGTCATGGGGGGAAGAGATTAATTATATACGCATGTATGATAGGTCAGGGTCACATAAAAAGGTTAAGTAAAAACTGGCTAAGAAACCAAAAGAAAAATTAAGTCTGATACTTATTTTTTATGCCATTTCATAGTCTTTCCTTGACTGTGAGCATCACTCCTCCCACTCTCAACCTTTGTTGTTTGTCAGGAACTTTAGAAAATTTTGTATGAAAAGAAACAAAAACCGGGTGAAAAAAGGTGTGAATAAAAAAGTGACAGAGTACCCAACGGAAAGTGAGAGAATGAGTGGAAATTGAAAATAAATAAACAAATAGCAGTAAGAATTTGTTGTTGTTAGGTGCAATCGAGTCGTTTCCGACTCATAACGTGCCTACGTACAACAGAATGAAACACTGCCCAGTCATGTGCCATCTTCATGATCCTTGTTACACTTGAGCCCATTGTTGCAGCCACTGTGCCAATCCATCTCGTTGAGGGTCTCCCTCTTTTTCACTGACCTTATACTTTAGCAAGCATGATGATCTTCTCCAGGGACTGATCCCTCCTGACAACATGTCCAAAGTATGTGAGACTTAGTCTCACCATCCTTACTTCTAAGGAGCATTTGGGTTGTACTTCTTCCAAGACAGATTTGTTCATTCTTTTGGCAGTCCATGCTATATTCAATATTCTTCGACAACACCATAATTCAAAGGCATCAATTCTTCTGTCTTCCTTATTCATTGTCCAGCTTTTGCATGCATATGAGACAATTAAAAACACCATGGCTTGGGTCAGATGCACCTTAGTCTTTAAAGTGACATCGTTGCTTTTTAACACTTTTAAGAGGTCTTTTGCAGCAGATTCGCCCAATGCAATACATCATTTGATTTCTTGACTGCTGCTTCAATGGACATTGATCATGGATTCAAGTAAAACGAAATCCTTGACAACTTCGGTATTTTCTGTTTGTCATGATGTTGCTTATTAGTCCAGTTGTGAGGATTTTTGTTTTCTTTATGTTGAGGTGTAATCCATACTGGTGACTGTAGTCTTTGATCTTCATCAGTAAGTACTTCAAGACATCTTCTCTTTCAGCAAGGAAGGTTGTGTCATGTGCATAATGCAGGTTGTCAATGAGTCTTCCTCCAATCCTGATGCCTCATTCTTCTCCATGTGGCCCAGCTTCTGGGATTATTTTCTCAGCATACAGATTGAATAAGTATGGTGAAAGGATACAGCCCTGATGCACACCTTTCCTGACTTTAAACCATGCAGTATTCCCTTGTTCTGTTCGAACAATTGCCTCTTGGTCTATGTACAGGTTCCTCATGAGCACAGCTAATTGTCCTGGAATTCCCATTCTTTGCAACGTTATCCATAATTTATTATGATCCAATAGTTGAATGCCTTTGCATAGTCAATAAAACACAGGTAAACATCTTTCTGGTATTTGCTGCTTTCAGCCATGATCCATCTGACACCAGCAATGATATCCCTCGTTCCAAGTCCTCTTCTGAGTCTGGCTTAAATCTCTGTCAGCTCTCTGTTGATGCACTGCTGCAATTGCTTTTGAATGATCTTCAGCAAAATTTTCCTTGCATGTGCTATTAATGATATAGTCTGATAATTTCTGCATAAGTTTTGATCACCTTTCTTTTGAATAGGCATAAAAATATGTATCTCTTCCAGTGGGTTGGGGCCCTGGTGGCACAGTGGTTAAGAGCCACGGCTTGCTAGGGCTGTGAACCAAAAAGGTTGGCAGTTCAAATCCACCAGCTCTTCCTTGGAAACCCTATGGAGCAGTTCAGCTCTGTCCTATAGGGTGGCTATGAGTTGGAATGGACTCAACAGCAATTGTTTGTTTGTTTTTTCCCCAGTGGGTTGGCCTAAACTCTTGGCATAGATGAGTGAGCACCTCCAGCACTGCATCTGGATGTTGAAACATCTCAACTGGTATTCTGTCAATTCCTGGAGCTTTGTTTTTTGCCATTGTCTTCAGTGCAGCTTGGACCTCTTCAGCACTATCAGTTCTTGATCATATGCTACCTCCTGAAATGACTGAATGTCAATCAATTCTTTTTGGTATAGTGACTCTGTGTATTCCTTCCATTTTCTTTTGATGCTTCCTGTGTCATTCAGTATTTTGCCCATAAAATCCTTCACTATTGTGACTTGAGACTCGAATTTTTTCTTCAGTTCTTTCGGCTTGAGAAATGCTGAGTGTGTTCTTCCCTTTTGGTTTTCTAACTCCAGGTCTTTGCACATTTCATTATAATATTTTAGTTTGTCTTCTCGATCTGCCACTTGAAATTTTCTCTTCATCTCTGTTACTTCATCATTTCTTCATCATTTCACTTTAGCTACTTGACCTTCAAGAACAAGTTTCAGAGTCTCTTCTTACATCCATTTTGGCATTTTCTTTCTTTCCTGTCTTTTTAATGACCTCTTGCTTTCTTCATGTATGATGTCCTTGATGTCATTCCACAACTCGTCTGGTCTTCAGTCATTAGTGTTCAACGCATCAAATCTATTCTTGAGATGGTCTCTAAATTCAGGTGGGATATACTCAAAGTCATAATTTGGCTCTCATGGACTTGTTTTTATTTTCTTCAGCTTCAACTTGAACTTGTGTATGAGTAGTTGATGGTCCATTCTTCAGTCTCTTGTCCTTGTTCTGACTGATGGTATTGAGCTTTTCCACAGCCTCTTTCCACAAATGTAGTCTATTTGATACCAGAGCTTTTTCTAATGTATGTAAGTATGCTTGTCACTTACATATACTCACCTAATACGCAAACATATTTTAGGAATAGTTCTCAGTTTCCCAAAGACCTGGAATGAATATTTCCATCTGTCTTAGGCTGGGTTCTCTAGAGAAGCAAAACCAGTAAAGCATATAAATATCTATATAGAGAGATTTATATCAAGAAAATGGCCCACACTGTTGTAGAGGCTGGACCGTCCCAAGCCCATGGTGCAGGCTGGAGGCTTCTCCTGATTCACACAGCCACAGGGGCTGGCAAACCCAAGATCGGCAGGTCAGACAGCAGGACTGTTGCTCACGGGCTGTGAAGACAGACAAGTCCAAAGATTGGCAGGCAAGAGGGCAGGTAAGCTGCTAGTTCAAGTCCCAAGAACCAAGAACTGGAGATCAGATGAACAGGAACCAGCTGCAAGATCCAGAGGGAACCTTACCAGAGAGTCCACCTACATTGGATGTAGGCCACACGCCCAAGGAAATTACCTTTCAATTGATTTGCTACTCACAGCATATCCCATCATGGAGGTGATCACATTATATCAAATCTCAAAATGGAAGTGATCACATCATTATATGACTGCCAAACCACTGAGAATCATGGCCCAGCCAAGTTGTCACACAACCTGAACAATGACACCATCTATAGTAAAAGAAGTAAGCTCAGTAAGTAGAGAACTTGATATTCAATGTCACAGGAATGGAGCTTGGGCTTTGGAAGTTGACAGATGTGAGTTTGACTCCTAACTCTGGTAGTTAATCCCCATTCAATTTTGGGCAAGTCCCTTGAACTCTGTGACTTAAAGTTATCCTATAGCAGTAATAATTCCCACCTTTCAGGATTAATGCACAGATTAGAGATAACAGAGTAAGAGTAATAATACTTGGAATATATTAAATACTTAAAAGAGTCCAGATACTGTTTTAAATATTTCTCACGCATTATCTAATTTAACCTTCACAGCAACCTGAAAATGTATGTGCTATCTTTTCTCCATTGTATAAATGAGAAAACTAAGGCACAGAGAGGTTAAGAAATAAGGTTAGATACCTAGTAAGGGGAAAGTCCCTGGGTGATGCAAATGGTTAACACCCTTGGCTGCTAACCAAAAGGTTGACAGTTCAAGTTCACCCAGAGTTGCCTCGGAAGAAAGATCTGGCGATCTACCTCCAAAAATTCAGCAATTGAAACCCATGGAGCAAAGTTCTACTCTGATACCCATGGAGTTGCATAAGTCAGAATCAACTGGACAACAACTGGTGAATCTGGTTTAAGAATCCACACTCTTAACTACTTTGTTCTACGGCCACTACTATATTAACAATGTAATCATAATTGAAAAATAGTAATGGAAGCTAATAAATGATGGCTATTTTTATTATATACGAGACAGTGTTAATTTTTATCACTTAGAAAAGTACCTGGCACATAGTAGGGCTTGTAAACATTTACCGTACAGATAAATGAATGAGTTAATTAATTCATTCATTTCGAATTGAACTTACTAAAAAGTTAATTCTAATAAAATGTCTTGAGAGAATTTGTAATGAGCAAATACTGGTGGCTTATAATTAAAATATGAATTCTTCGTAATAAAACAGCCCTTTTACATAATTTTAGGGCTTTGAAATGTTTTATACTTTGAAGTAAAATTAAACATTCTTTGCTACAATTTTATTTTAAACGTTAATGTGCTTTAGAGACATCTATCTTCTTACATTGTGTTAAGGTCAGTTTCAGCCAAATTCCATGCAAATAACAATAAATTAAACATTAGTGGACTAAATTGAAATAGTTCCACTTCATGCCCTCCGTAACAAGACATTAACCGTTCATATAAATTTTACTTCTTTCTCTAGTACCTTGAGGGATTGCTTGGTTTAAAGTGCAATTAGTTTGGGGAAAACATTCTGCTTTTCTAGTTTCCTTTTGCTTTTGGAGCTAGCAGTGTTACTCTGGAATTAGTGATAAACATTAGCTTTATCATACACAGACCATAGCAGGAAAAAGGAAGGAGGTTGATTTTTGTGCAGCTCATTATCTGAACTATTACTTGCTTCTGTATTATGCTATTTTAATTAACTTGTGGCACAGTGGTTAAGCGTTTGGCGCTGACCAAAAGGTTGGAAGTTCAAATCCACCAGCCACTCCTTGGGTACACTATGGGGCAGTTCTACTCTGTCCTATAGGGTCACTATGAGTTGGAATCAACTCAATGGCAATGCGTTTGGGTAAAAACCAATGTGCTTTTAAAATTAAAGCTGAAATTTTAATATTTCTTTTTAAAAGAAATATTGTTTTTAAGTTATCTCTATATGGCTAAGCATACAGGATTGGAACAAAAATTAAAATATGTATATGTTTTTACTTAAATCATCTCATCTTATTTTATTTTAATTGCATGTGTTAATATAAAGTGGCTTCAACAGCTCTAAGCTAATTGCACAAATCCATCAACTATCAACATTTTAGTAAAAAAAATAGAAAAAATCTATTTGATCACTCTTTGATCTAACTTGAGAGAAAACCTTAGTAAATAAAGAAACTCCATAGTGAGAGAAAAGAATAGAAATCTATTTATGTTTAGTAATACTGGACAGGTATGTTATATCACAAGTGAAATTGATCCATATTTCTGAAACACACTGCTCTGAACCAATCTAGTGGATTTCATTACCCATTAAGAGAGGCCCCCACAGCTTCCTTTGAAGACTAGCCTTTACCAACTGATGCTTCATAATCAACTGGCCATCTGTGAGCTCCATTCAAAAAACCAGAAGCCCACTTCTGCAGACTTATCTTTAGCTCATGAAAATCACTGGGAGTATTTATGAACAACCATTTATTACCTACCACAGGGCCTATATAATTAAAATTGTCTGTATTACTGATTTGTTGTTGAGTGAGATTTAGAAGAAGAATGTTAATGCTATAAAATGACACTGTTACAGATTTCATTACTGTCTTCACAGGGAATCATTTGTCTTTCTACCGTATGCTCTTATGGTCTCTCATCTGTAACTGATCTGTTGTTGAGTTCCAGAAAGTAAGTCTAATCCCTAGAGGACTTAATCACACTAATCATAGTTATCAACACTTGTTGCATGCTGTTTATGCATGAGCGTGTGTTATAAAGGAATTACAACGATTGCTTCTACTACTTTCTACAAAGCTAGCTGTAGGTATGTAGATTTTAAAGTAGAGGAAACTGAGTCTAAAGACATTAAATGAATCATTCAGGGTCAAACATGCAGTAAGTGATTCTGCTAAGGTTAAAACTCAGGGCTGTCCATAGAACCACAGGCCCTGCCACTTTATATGGCTTATTGTGCTAGGCCTAAGAGTCTAGGCTCTTATTGGAATTAATTAAGTAAATTGCTACCTGCTTCAATTTCCAAAGCTAACATTCTCCTCTAACTGGATGAAATGGTTACTTTATAAGAGTTCAGAAATAGCCTTGATCGAAACAGTAATATTGGCTGAGTGTATATGAATAAATAGTGATAAGAACCTGGCCAATGATGGATCAGAGGTGAGTTTATTCTCTGTGCAAGTGACAGGAAATCCTTCACACTCAGAAACAGAGGCACTGTTAGTTTAGGTAATTAATGACTGCACAGCTAAGACCAAGAGGTATGCGTAACTGCCCTTTGGCCATCTGTCACAAATTACACACACAAAAACAAATACAGCCTATGACATCATCTTTTCATGTAAAGGCAAAAAACACAAAAATATTTGTGTCCCATGTGAATGCTTATGAAAAGGTGAGCTTGGCAGAGAAGGATTTTAATAATCAAGTAGACTGGATGATCCATTCTACAGATACCAGTCAGACACTTTCCCCAGCCACTTCTGTCAGTGCTCAATGGGCCCATGACCAAAGTGACCGTGGTAGCAGGGATGAAGCATGCCTTCAAGAACATGGACTTCCACTCAGCAACGAAAGCCTGTCTATAGCCACAGCTGAGAGCCCAATCTGCCAGCATCAGAGACCAATACAGAGTCCCTCATAAGTCACCATTCCCTGCAGTGATCAGCTGGCTACTTGGTAGCAAATTTATTATATTGGATTGCTTCCATCAATGAAGGGGCAACATTTAGTTTTTACTGGAATAGACACTTACTCTGGATATGCATTTGACTTCCTTGCACACAATGTTTCTGTCAAACTACCATGCATGGACTTACAGAATGCTTTACCCCTGTAATGATATTCCACACAGCATTACTTCTGATCAAAGAACTCACTTGCAAATGAAATGCAGAAATGGGTCCATGCTCATGGAATTCACTAGTCTTACTGTGTTCTCCATCATATTTAAGCAGCTGGTTTAAAAGAATGAAGGAATGGCCTTTTGAAGACTCAGTTAGAACTAAATGGCAATACCATGCAGGGCTAAGGCAATGTTCTCTGGGAGGCTATACATGCTCTAAATCAGCATGCAATATATGATACTATTTCTTTTAAAGCCAGGATTCATAGGTCCAAGAATCATGGGGCAGGAATGGGAATGGCACTACACACTATTACTTGTAGTGATCAACTAGCAAAATTTTTGCTTCCTTTCACTGCAACTTACACTCTGCTGGTCTAGCACTCTTAGTTCGAAAAGGAGAAATGCTTCCACCAGGACCCACAACAATGATCTCATTGCACTGGAAGTTAAGACTGCCATCTGGCCACTTTGGCATCCTCATGTCTCTGAATCAACAAGCAAAGAAAGAAGTTACTGTACTGGCTGGGGTGATTGATCCTAATTACCAAAGGGAAATGTAACTGCTTCTGCACAATGGAGATAAGGAAGAGTATGACTGGAATACAAGAGATCCCTAGGGTATCTCTTAGTACTATGATGCCCCGTGATTAAAGTCAATGAGAACTACAACAACCCAATTCAGGCAGGACTACTAACAGTGCAGACTCTGGAACAAAGGTTTGGGTCACCTCGCCTGGCAAAGAACCACAACCAGCTGAGGTGTTTACTGAGCACAAAGGAAATATGGAATGGATAGTAGAAGAAGGTAGTTGTAAATATCAGGTATAACCATGTGGCCAGTTGCAGAAACTAGTAGTCATTATTAAGAATATTTCTTCCTTATTTTGTTATGAAGATACTTGTGGGGGTGTGTGTGTGTGTGTGTGTATAAAATCTTTTTTTTAATTTTCTCTCTTATCCCTTTATTATGTAATATTAAAATGTACTAACTTTTACCAGTAACCAGTTCCAGTCAAATCAACTCTGACTCACGGTGACTCCATGTGTCAGAGTAGAACTGTGCTCCATAGGGTTTTCAACAGCTAATTTTTTTAAAGGAGATAGCCAGACTTTTCTTCTGAGGCAACTCTGCATGGACTCGGACCTCTAAACTTTCACTTAGCAGCCAAGCGCATTGACTGTTTACCCTACTCAGGAACCCCGTGTTAACTTTACATGATAGCATTTAAATTACAGAATATCAAAAAGAAGAGTGAACATCACCCAAGGACTTTGCATCTTCTTCTGGAGAAAGGGTTAGCTCATTTTCAGTTATATGCAGGATAGTTCTGTCATGTTAGGTGGAAGTATGACTTTTATTGTCTTCATTTGGAGATTAAGTATGGCTTAAGGAGATATGTATGGGTGCCAAGTTGACAAGCGATAGACTATGATGATTAATTTTTTGTGTCAACTTGGTTAGGCTATGGTGAGCCGTTGTATGACCAAACACTAGTTTAGATGTCGCTGTGAAGGTGTTTTGTATATGTTAACAGCATTCCTAATTATTTAAGCAAGGGAGATCATCCTCCATAAAGTGAGTTGGCCTCATTCAATCAGTTGAATGGGCAGTAGAATAAGGTAGTTATAAATACCGGGTATAACTATGTGGCTATAAGAGCCTTAAGGTCTTAAGAGTAAAAACCTGAGGTTTTCCAAAGAACAAATTCTGCTTCAAGAGCATAACACAGAAATCCTGCCTGCGTTTCCAGCCTGTTGGCCTGCTCTACGATTTCAAACTTGCCAGCATCCACAATTATGTGCGCCAATTCCTTAAAATCAGCCTCTCTCTCTTAATATATGTTTGTGCTTGTGTGTATCAGTAACTGACTGTTCTTGCATTGAAGAATTACAGGTAATTTTTGTTTCCTTTTTTTTCTTTCAGATTTTATATATTATGTATATAATCATTATAAAAAAAGGAAAGCCACATACACATTTTTCAAGAGCTACAGTTCACATAACATGTACATTTTAGCCACAACTAAGTCTGTTCTTTACAAATATAATCTTGTTTCTCAAATCAGGAGAGTCCAGTAAGTTTATGCTTTACATTTTCTTGTCATGAGTATTGAAAACCCAAATGTAACTTGCTTTTTCTTCTAGTTTATGAACATGGCAATGGTTTGCCTAAGCAGTATTGTGATTTATTTTTTGTCACAGTGGTATGGAATTAAATGCACAGCTTGCTCCAAGGAAAAGTGCTGTTGTTTAAATAAAAAACAATCAAATGTTAACCATTAACTGACAATGAAATTTCAATCTAATTCTGGCTTAATCGAAACTCAAGCCAAAATAAGCCAAATATATATAGAGAGAGAGACGGAGAAAAATTGGGTCTCCAAAATCAGCCTGATTCTTCCTCATTTTGAAGATCTCCATGCAACATTTTTTTTAGTTTAAAATACAAGATTGAGGACAGAGAATGTCTCTGTCTTTCCATATATTCCCAGAGCCTAACACAGTGGATGTTCATTAAATATGGCTTTAATGAATTAATATTGAGTAAATGAACAGCAAAATAGCTGGCAAATATATTCAGACACATTGGGTTTAAGAAGCTTTAAAATAAGTAGGACACGTACTCCTTTTTTAAAGGAAATATTATGCTTGGGAAATAATGTATTCATATTTAATGATTTAAGAATACCATACAGTAAGTTCAAAATAATTATTAAATTAACATGCCATAGTTCCATACTTTTTAAACAAATCTTTAAATATCTCTCAAATAACAATTTTATACTTCTGTGGATAAAGCAAACCAAACATATTATCGTAGAATTGATTCTGACTTACAGCGACCCTGTAGGAAAGGCTGGAACTGCCCCATAGGGTTTCCAAGGCTGTAATCTTTAAGGAAGCAGTCTGCCACATCTTTGTCCCCCAGAGTGGCTGGCAGATTAGAACTGCCGGTCTTTTGGTTAGCAGCCGAGTGCTTAATCACCACACTACCAGGGCTCCTCTTGTGTGGATAGCAGGCCAGTATTCTAGAATATTTTAATTAGCATCTTACGGGAGTCAAAACTCACGTTCTGACTCCAAACAACAATCCTTCTCTCAGCTTTTATCTCTTACTCATTATTGGTTCCATCCTCATGCATAGCGTAACAAAATATGATCATTGTTCCATGGAGTAATCTTTAATTATTGACTGCGCTATTAGATAAGTATCCTCATTTGTTTTCCTTCTTCCCGCACTCCTTCTAAATGATTATTCCCACTTTGCCAACTAAATATTTAGATGTTTTTAATGGTTATGGGAATTTACTTGAAAATTCAGAACAGAATATACCACAAACTCCCATCTAGTTCTATGATTCTACATAAAATTGCAGAATCTAGCCAAATAATATTGCTATGTAAGAGTCATAATTTCAAAAGTAATTTCCTCTATTCTCATCACCAGTATGGCATTGTCCTGAAATCCTTGGAGGACAGTATGAAAATATATAGCTGGAAATAAATATCCCAAACACATAGAGTGTCCACAACATAGAGGGAAAGCAGATTGTAGTGAGAAGAAAGTGGTAAAAGGTAGAAATATTAGACTTATGTTTCCTGTGTATGGTCATAATTACACATGAAGCCTTAGGGTGCAGCGGCCTTATCCGTGCCCCATTGTGGCATATGTGACATTTCCGTGATTAGGTGCTCTATAAATCCCTGAAGGAAACATTGGTATGACAGCAATAAACTGTTTGTTCACACTCCTCTAAGACAGTCAAAATTATAACTCAGAGTTTACCTCAGTCACTGCTAGAAGTTCGGAGCTCACCACATCTTCTATTACTATTTCAACAATCTCAATCACGTTTGGCAAATTCCCTCATCTCACTCAACCTCACCTCCTCCCCTTCCACTCGAGTCCTTTCTCTGTGTCCGCAGACTTCCCTTCACCTCCCTGCATTCAGTAAAAACTTCGCTCTCCCTGGACAACACTGCCTCCTCTGCAGTCGTCTCAAATGGGGACTGTTCTTTGTGTTCTTTTGTTCTTTTTTCCACAGTCTCTCTTACCTCAAAGTCAGGGAGTAAGCCCCACCAAGTCAGCCAGTAACCAGTTGAGGTCGAGTCTACTCTGACTCCTGGTGACCCCATCTGTGTCAGAGTAGAACTGTGTTCCATAGGGTTTTCCATGGCTGATTTTTGAAAAATAGATTGCCAGAACTTTCTTACAAGGTCCCCTTAAGTGGACTTAAACCTCCAACCTTTAGGTTAGCAGCTGTGCTTGTTAACTGTTTGCACCATCCAGGGATTCCCCACTAAGACAAGCTGAACTTATTTCCAGTGGTTCTTCTAGACCATCACCCCTTTGTCTTTATTGCCGTTCACCAAGCTCCTAGCACTCTCGTTCGCTCTCTGTCTCTCTCTCTTTCTCTGTCTCTCTGTCTCTGTCTCTGTCTCGTGCACTGAATCCCCTGCCCATGCTCATTCCATGTCTGAAACATGAGTCTTGAGCATCACTCTTGCTACCTTTAACTCCAGTTTATTTTCATCTCATACACTTAAGTAACCTCATTTATACACGTATTTGTCCTCACTACCTTTAAGTTCTAGGGCGGTTTCTTGAATTATTTCATTGTACTCAGATGTCGAACTTTTTGACATATTCTCTAAATGTTTTTTCTATATTTTTTATCAAAATTTTTTTTTTTTTTTTTTTACTTCCTGGAAGAATTATGGAAGTTTTCCTCTTTTCTTGCTATATATATATATATATATATATATATATATATTTAGTTTTCCTTTTCTACTACCATGTTTTAAATCTCCTAAGTTTTTTGTTTTTTTTTTTTTTCCCCTCTGAATTCCTGTATTTGTTTTAAGGATGCAATTTTTTTTATTTCTCTAAAGATATAAATGTTTTGTTTTTTGTTTTTATCTCCGCATAGTCTTTATGTCCTTCAGTTTGCTCTGTGTGTGTGTGTGTGTGAGAGAGAGAGAGAGAGAGAGACCTGCTTTTCCCAGTTATTTGGTACACTTGGTTGTCTACTCATATTTAAGAATGTAGTAATACAAAACTAATGAGAAGTTCTGAATGTGTGGGGTGAGACTTGATCACTTTACTCTTGACTGTAGGATAATCTGTTTGATCACTGTTTGGAGAACCCCTGATGTTCCTACCTGGAGCAGTTTCTTTTCGGGCTGATCGGATTCCCCACAGAAGAACTCCAAAGACCATATACCTGGCTACTGGTGTTCTTGGAGCTCAGTGACAGAAAAAGGCTGACTTGTCTTGGCAGTCAGTATGTATATACTCACGTATTCCCATTATTTTTAGTTTCTCTTAGTTCAGAGACTCTTTGCTTTACCTTCTCAACAGAATAGCTACTCAGTTTTTTTTTTTTTTTTTTTTTTTTTTTAGTGACAGCTTTATTGAGATATGGGGCTCTGGTGGCACAGTGGTTAAGAGCTCAGCTGCTAACCAAAAGGTCAGCAGTTTGAATCCACCAGCCACTCCTTGGAAATCCTATGGAGCAGTTCTACTCTGTCCTACAGGGTTGCTATGAGTCAGGATTGACTCGACAGCAATGGGTTTGGTTTTCATATTTTTTGATTTATTGAGATATCATTTAAATATTCTATAACTCACCCATTCAAAGAGTACAATTCAATGTTTTTTAGCATATGCACAGAATTGTACAACAACCACCACAATCAAATTTTAGAACAGTTTTCGCACTCCAAAATACACCAATCACTGATAGCCATCATTCCCCATTTTCTCCTGCCCCAAAAGCCTGGAAACTACCAGTTTGCTTTCTCTGCCTGTTTGCCTATTCTGGACATTTCACGTAAAGGAAATCTTACCGTGTGCGGCCCTTTGTGACGGGCTTCTTTCACCTAGCATCGTGTTTCCAAGGTTCATCTCTGTTGTAGCGTGTATCAGGACTTCCTTCTTTTTATTGCCAAATAACAGTCCATTATATGGATATACCACAATGTGTGTATTCAGAGTAGATAAAAGGCAGTTGCTTAGTACTAAAAAGTGGAGGAGGCTATTTTGGTGCAGAGCTGTTTCTTAATCAGACTTCCAATCGATACTCTGCTGATTAGCTCCACATTTATTCCCAATTCCAAAGGTGTGTAGGGGATTAGGAGCCACAGTGGGTAAGAATTTGACTGCTATCCAAAAGGTCAGCCCTTAGAATCCACCAACCGCTTCTTGGAAACCCTATGGGGAAGTTCTACTCTGTCCTATAGGTCCCTATGGGTCTGAATCAACTTGACTGCAATGGGTTTTTTATGGGTAGGGGATTAATTCCTGAACCTTCTAGAGACCGTGTGGAATGAATTGGGCTGCTTCTCAGCATTTACCTTGCCATGTTAAGATACAGCTTTCCTGATTCTTGGAAGTCAGGGATGTCTTTTTTAGCTGAATTCAGATCCACAATTTTATTGCTGTTTTCTTCTCTCTCCCTCATTTTGTCCATACGGATTTAGGTGTTTTAAAACCTCTTTACCATCCTTTTTAGAGGGTTTCAGGAGAGAGCAAATATAATTGCACTTGTTATATATACCATCTTTACTGAAAATCTAGTCTAGGTACATTTTACTACCCAACAATTTCAGGTGATATTGTTCTAAGCTATATAGGTAGTCACTGTATAAAATGGGTATGCACATATGCGTACAAAATAGTATAAAACATTCTTTGTGAGTATCTTTGCAATTTATTCCCTTGATATCACCAAATAACTTTTTAGGGCCAAAATAAAAGTATTCTGTGCTATGTAACTGGTTTTATAATTTACACAAAAATTAAAATAACCTTTGGTAAAAGTGGCTGGCTATCTACAGCTATATATAAAAAACTATCATCAATTTGAAACTGAGAACCCTTCAAAATATTTCATATTTAAAAATTATCACACGCATATTTTGTCACAAAGTTGAAGACCGTAAATGAAAGAATGACAATTCTCAAGGTCCCTAATTTGGTAACTGAATACATGAGGTTCATATAAGAAAAAGATCTATGTTTCTTTAAGATGCCTAGGGATCAGGAGTCCATGAATCCACTATACTCATACTAATATCCTTCTGTAAATACATGACTTATCCTCTAAGTTTCAATTTCATCCTCCATAGAATTTGTATTGATTTACAAATAAACTCACTGCACAGCTTCCCAAAGAGGAAAATTATGCTGACCTGCACGATGATTATGAAGGAAGGCTAATTATTAGGCAAACATTACCTAGTGTAGTGCTAGACATATAAGAGGAAGTACATATGTTTATGTAACTATTCAATATTACACAATTGTGCATAAAATCTCTGGCTCTGAAGCTGTTCGTATCGGGGCTTTACCATCTGCTTGGATTTTTGAAAATTTCTTATTCTTCTTTGCCTCCATTTCCTGTTTGTAAAATTAGCATAGTTATATTATCTACTCAGCAAAGTTTTGTGGGGATTCAAATAAATATATTTATGTAAAGCTCTTGGAAGTTTTTAGGACCTTATCATAATTGTAATGTTTATAAAAGGAGTCTTAAGATAAAAGATATCCAGCAAGTAAAATATTTAAGCATCATGAATGGATTATGGGCCTTAGAAGAAGCCCTCGGTCAAAACATCCAATTACATCAGTGTTATGGATAGAATTGTGTCCCCCAAAAATGTGTGTCAAGTTGGCTAGGCTATGATTCCCAGTATTGCGTGATTCTCTAACATTTTGTCATCTGATGTGATTTTCCTATGTGCTATCAATCCTACCTCTATGATGTTAATGAGGCAGGATTAGAGGCAGTTATGTTAATGAGGCAGGACTCAATCTACAATATTAGATTGTATCTTGAGTCAGTCTCTTTGGGGATGTGAAAGAGAGAAGTGAGCAGAAAGACAGGGGCACCTCATGCCACCAAGAAAGCAGAGCCTGGAACGGAGCGCTTCCTTTGAGTTCAGGGTACCTGCACTGAGATACTCCTAGACCAGGGAAGATTGATGACAAAGACCTTCCTCCGGAGCCAACAGAGAGAGAAAGTCTTTCCCTAGAGCTGGCACCCTGAATTCAGACTTCTAGCCTTCTAGACTGTGAGAGAATAAATTCCTGTTTGTTAAAGCCATTCACTTGTGGTATTTCTGTTATAGCAGCACTAGATAACTAAGACAATCAGTTACTAGTTATATGACTAGGAACAAGTCACTTAACCTCTCTAAATCAATACTTGCCCTCTGTGTCATTCATTTATTCATTCATTTACCAATCATTTACTTGATAACTGTTGTGTGCCAGGAACTGTACGGGACGCACTGGAAAAGTAATGGCAAACAATTACAATAATACTTCATTTTTATTACTGAAGATCCACATAGCTTAAACCTGGTCATGTTATTATAAAACGATATTTACCAAAAGGATGTTAAAGAAGTAGTCTGTCTCCCTGTTTTGTGGAAAGCTAATATAAATTTACAAGAAAGAATTTAAAGAATCCACCACCACCATCAGTTGCCATCCAGTCAGTTCCAACTCATGACAACCTCGTGTGCCTCAGAATAGGACTGTGCTCTATAGGGTTTTCAATGGCTGATTGTTTGGAAATAAATCACCAGGTCTTTGACTCAGATAATAGGATTTTTAAAAAGAAGTAGTGAAATGAACTTCCAGCATAACAGTGTGTGGAACTCCACTGACCTGGTCCCTATTGAAATTTGTGAAAACTATTTAAAAAAAAAAAAACTATTTAAAACATGTATAAATGGCCTATGAACCAACAACACATCATGAAGAAGCATCTATTCAAGACTATGTACAAATATTCAGTAAGAAAGGCAACCGGGAGTATTTGAATCAAGACTGCTCCCTCTCTTCCCACTCTCAGTTCAGTGAGGTAAAAATTCCAGTACAGATTGCCGCAGCCAGGAACACAGAGCTTCCTCATCCCAGATCCCAGCCAGAGAGCTTCTTCCCACGAGGAGGAGGAAATCAGTGTTTCTCATCCAGCTACCAGCTATGTGTTGATGAGGTTGAGTCCCAGGCAAGTACAGTTGAGAGGTAGGGGTTCCCTACTGCTGCCCAGCCTCTAATCGTGGAACACAGGCTTTATCTTGGTTGCAGCACACTGAGAAACTGAGGCTCCTATCACTCTTGTCCCAGCATGTGAGGCTGCTTTCCACACTAGAAGAGGCAAGTCTGGTGCTTTCAAAAACAGTGAAGTTTATGGTGAAAGGCAGTTGGAGGAAAACTCAGGGTGTAGGCTAAACTGTAAACCACCTAATCTGCGGGAAAGAACAGGGGAACAAATCATCTGGGAGGAGTCCTTCTGGGTCTAAACAAATATTAAACTTTGACCTCAGAAACTATCCCTTCAAGGATCTACGATTTGATCGGATTAGTTTGCAGAGCAGTTTATGCCCCCAGGGCATGGTTGGAAATAACTGGACAATCAGCCAACAATTTGTAGATTTTGGCAGCTGGATGTGATCAGGGAAAGAGAGGAGGAGAGTTTATCAAAGTGCCATCATCCTAGTGTGACTGGGCATACCCAAGGCTACACTTACCCTAGGAACAATATCAGAGCCTTAACACTGTAGGAGGAGAAATAGACTTCAGTAAAATAGCTCAGCTATTCACTAAACAAACAACTGAATAATAATGAGTAGAGGGAAGGGGGAGTGAGGAGGGAACCAGTATCCAGAGTTGCTACAATATATTATCTAAAATGTCTAGTTTCCAACCGAAAATTATGAGGCGTGCAAACAAGCAGGGAAGTATGGCCCATACATGAGAGGGGGAGAACAAAAAGCAACAGAAACTGCATGTGAGAGTGACTGGATGTCAGAAAATGCCTTCAAAATAGCTATTATAAACATATTCACAGAATGAAAGGAAACTACCGTTTAAAAAGTAAACAAAGGTGTGATGATAATGTCGCATCAGATACAGAAAATCAATTAAGGGATTGAAATTTTAAAAAAAGAATTAAATTGAAATTCTTTAGTTGAAAAGTACAACTAAAATTAAAGAAAAAAAACCATCACTACAGCACTGAACTGTAGGCTTGAACTGGCAAAAAAAAGAATAATCAAATTTAGATAGATCAATCAAGATTATGTAAATTGAAGAAGAAAAGGGAAAAATTAACAGGGAATTAAGCAAGGGAGAGATCATAAGGTGTCTCATAAGTTACATTAGAAAAGCCTATGGTACCGTTCTACTCTGTAACACACAGGGTCACCAAGAGTTAGAATTGACTGGATGGCAAGGGGTTTGGTTTTGGTTTATATTATAGCCATCAACAAAATATAGTAAATTGATTTTGTTCTGTGTGTTTTGTCATCTTTCCATCAACGAAAAAAGTGCTGGTAGCAGAAGGAATGTGGGGTGCTGATGGATTGATTGATGTACAACTCTGCAAATGTCTGCCTGATCATCTGCCATCTACACAGCCTGGTTTGTAAAGCCCACCATAGCTGGATTCTCAACCATTGATGTAGATGAATCTATTATCTAACAAATCATTCACTTAGGAAATTCTTTCCTAGCTGATTCAAAATTTTTCATGTTGCATTTTTTTAAAATATTTTTTATACCTACAATTATATAATAATTTTATTGTCGTTCGTTGGCATTGAATCAGTCTCAACTCATGGCTACCTGTGTCTGTCAGAGTAGAACTGTGTTCCATAAGGTTTTCAAGGCTGTGACCTTTTGGAAGCATATTACCAGGCCTATCTTCCAAAGCACCTCTTGGTGTGTCTGAACCACAAATCTTTCAGCCCGTAGTCGAATGCTTAACCATTTACACCACCTAGGGACTCCTATAATAAATTTAATATAGAATAAATTTATCTGATAAATTTATTCAATTATATATACATCTATTTAATAAATATTTTTAATATTTCTATTTCCTTGTATCCCTACAAATCAGTGGTGTGCTGTCATCTCTCGCTAAGACAGCTGTAATTCCAACCTAACTGATATCTCTCTACACTTAATTTTGTCCCAGTCCAGTTTATTCTTCACGCTGAAGTTGGAATATTTTTTAGTAGATGTTCGATCATGTCATTCCCCTGCCATGAATTCGGTGCCATGATTCATAAGTCTTTCCTAGGCTGGACCCCTGCATGCACCTCAGCAACACCGTGAGTAACTTACTCTCTAACTAGCTGATGGTGACCAGTCCTAGCTGTTGTCAGTCCTTTTGTACCAGTTAACTCGCTGGTCCTTTTCACCTCAGGAACACTACCTGACTCACTTCTTGTGCCTGCTACATCCCCTCCTCAATTCTTTGTCTGCTGGCTTTTACTCAGCCTTCTGACCTCAGATTACATATTAATTCCCCCCGAAAGTCTTCCCGGAGGCACAGCAATTCTGAGGCACATTCCAACCTTTCTGAAGTCTAGACTTATCTTCTAATTGATATGCATATTCACTGTAGTATTTTTCTTCTGTTTTCTAGAATTTTTAAAATGTTAATTAAATCAACGGTACATCTGAGAATTGTTGGCATCTTAACAACAGAAGAAATAAGTTATGTCCTGAGAGAACCCTGCAGTGGCCTTCCTGTTACTGTCATTGCCCTTCTCTTTCATCCCTGCTAACCAGAAAGCACCGTGAGTGCTGGTCTGTGTCTGTCTCAGTCATTGCTTTACCTCCAGAGCTTAGCATAATGCCGGGAAGTAATAGGCAGTGAGTTACTCAGTACTTATCGCTTGAAGAATGGCCCATTGCTTTTCATTCTCTCTAGAGGCAAATCTTGAGGGTTCAGGGAATCTTTTCAGATCCACAATTTCAAAACCTGGGAGAATCGAGCACCTTCCAGTGCCTTTGTCCATAATCTCCACTTCTGCATTGGTTCAAATTGCTTGGGTTATTTTAGTCTTGTTAAGAACTTCCCACAAAAATTGGTTGCAAATTCTTCAATATCAAACATGTCCAATAGACATGAATTCCCACCAAATATGTCATGTTTTGTTTTGTTTTTCCTTCTTCATTTCATTAAAGGTTTATGGAGTCATGGAAGAGAGAGGTCACATTTTTCACCATACCATATACTTCTGAAAATTACTGGGCATCCTGATATTCCATAAACCCTCTTCCCATTACAAAAGCTACGGTATCAACAGTCAGCTTCAGAAACCCTGGAGCAGCCTTGCCTCTGGATCTGCAGTGAATAATATTACCCACCATTTTTACTTGAATTTCAATCCTTTGCCTCATCGTGTTTCAGCACGCATGGTGAAAATAAGTACCTTTGAAACGTATGGACTCTTATAACGGTACTTTAAACACTGGGCAAGATCAAACTCTGCTGGGAGGAGTGAACTCTGGGGAATATACAGCAAAGATATGGGCTTTGCAATGAAACTGAGTTTCCACTATATATCTGCCATTGACTCACCATGTGACCTTGGGCAAGTTGTCTATTATTTTCAAACATCAATTTCTTCAAATGTCAAACGGTATGGAAACACTTATCACTTAGGTTTGTTGTAAGGATTAATGAGCTGGCATATAGAATCTGCTGACTATGAAGCCAGCTACATGAAAGACCCTTAATAATCTTATAGCTATTATTTTGGGTAATGGGGAAATGGTATATTAAACTACCTAAAAATGCAAAAAATAAAAAAAATATATTCTCGATGTCTTAGGCATCTAAAGTGGATGGCTTTAACAAAGAGAAATTTATTTTCTCACAGTCTACTAGGCTACAAGGCCAAACTCAGGGCGTCAGCTCCAGAGGAAGGCTTTCTCTCTCTGTCGGCTATGGAGGAATGTCCTCGTTGTCATCAATCTTCCTCTGGACTAGGAGCTTCTCCACACAGAGACCTCGGGTCCAAAGAACACACTCTGCTCCCGGCACTGCTTTCTTGGTGGTATGAAGCCCCCCTCTCTGCTTGCTCCCCTTTCCTTTTATCTCTTGAGAGATAAAACGTGGTGCAGGCCACACTCCAGGGAAACTCTCTTTACATTGGATCAGGGATGTGACCTGGGTAAGGGTGGTGTTACAATCCCACCCTAATCCTCTTTAACATAAAATTACAATCACAAAATGGAGGACAACCACAGAACACTGGGAATCATGGCCTAACCAAACTGATACACACATTTTTGGGGGAACATAGTTCAATCCATAACACTCAGAATAACTGTAAATATGGGTGGAAAATTTTTCTAGTCGATGGAGATAAGTTTTTTCAAACCCCATACCCACACCATCACTGTTTACCTTTTAATAGTTGTGTTTACTTCAACATTTATGGACAATTATAGCAAAGTATCATGACATACAGTCATGTTTCAAGAATAAAAGTTTAGAATTAATGCAGTAGGTCATTAACTATTATATTTAAAAAATAGCTATTAGTTTTCCTATTATGCTTCAATAATAGCATTGGCTATTAATCTTCTTATATTTAAAAAATTAGGGGTTTCTTTAAAAATATTAACAAGTGCTAGAAAATGAAATCATTCTCACATGATAATTTTATTTCACAGCATGACCGTTGTGCTGCAAATAGTCTCACGTAGGCACCTAGCCTTTAGTTTAGGAACTCTGCCAGTAAGTGCACTCTGGATAGAATCAAAGTTTCAAAGCCTTAAAACTAAGTTTGTTCTGATATGGATTAAGATATAATTTTCCAAAGGATGGATAATAAAATGTACCTTAATTATGGAGGTTCTGCTTAATCATTTCAAGTGTTCTTAATATTTCAAGGCTCCATGGAATTTTAAGAAGTGAGATTTGGGGTAGAATTTAAAATGAATTCAATTGGTGAAACTCATTTTAGTACCCAGAAATGCAGAGTCAACAATCCAGCAAAATCTATTCAGTCTTTTTTATGTGCCAGAGATGGTGCTAAAACCAAAAAAAAAAAAAAAAACCCGCTGCTGTTGAGTTGATTCCAACTCATAGCCAGTTGCATATAAATCAATATTAAACAAACAAATGAATAATCAAATGATGTCCAAAATACATGTCTTTTAAAAAGGAAATAATTAATTGATTTCAAAAAGTAATTGCTGACCATCAATTATGTGTCAGGCATTGTGCTTGGGCCCAGGAATTCAATGACAGTATCAAGATCTTCAAGGGATGCATAATTTCTTGGGATGGGAGGTAAAATCACAAAGAATCACAATCTAATGTGATCAAACTGCTAGAGCTACCAAAACTAAGTTTTCTATAAATATAAACTAGAAAACAATTAACTTTGACCACAATTTCAGTGATTTACCGTAGGAGAGGACCTTGAATCCATCAGTGAATGAAAGGAAAAACTGACAATACAGGCAGAATATGGGGAACACAGTGCCCAGATGTGGTGTCTTAGGATGAAGAGCTTGGTTTGTTTAGTGTAGGATCCGGGATAAACATCAACTATGCCTTATTTTTTAAAGCAAACTATGTTGACCACACAACACTAAAATACATGGTAATCGTCTGGGAATCTAGCTGAAACGCAGATTCTGATTCAGTAGGACTTGGGTGGGGCCTGAGAGTCTGCATTTCTCACAAGATCCCAGGTGAGTCTTATGCCACTACTCTATCCACAAATCCTTCCTTCAGTAACAAGCATATGGTGCATTTGACAAACTGTGTCATGAAACACTTCTGCTTCATTATGGTTCTTTATTCCATTAAACCAGTCTCAAAGGTTCAATGTAAGTTTGGCACAGATGAAGAATATTGACTATACCATGGACTGCCAGAAGAACAAACAAGTCTGTCTTGAAAGAAGTACAGCCAGAGTGCTCCTTAAAAGCAAGGATGGCAGGACTTGGACTCACATAATTTGGACATATTATTAGGATGGACTAGTCCCTGGAAAAGGTCATCATGTTTGGTAAAGTAGAGGGACAGTGAAAAAGAGGACCCTCAAAGAGATGGAGTGACACAGTGGCTGCAACAATGGGCTCAAGCATCACAACGATTGTGAGGATGGCACAGGACCTGGCGGTGTTTCATTCTGTTGTACAGAGGGTCACTACGAGTCGGAAGCAACTCAATGGCACCTAAAAACTAACAAGTTGACATTGCTTATCACAGGAAAAGTAAAAATTTCACTCACTTTTTGATGGTTAGTTTTGTTTTTGTTTTTATATATGGGGTGAGAGGCATTTTGTGGTGGTGGTTTCTATTTTGTTTTTTTTCCTTACATTCTTCATTCATCATCTTGCCCTTTGCCCTGATTATGAATACCTACCTTAGTAAGGCTGCTATAATTTTTGATAATCATCTTCATAGCAACATACAGTGGCATTAAAAAAAAATGAGTTACCCACTTTTGCTTAGGAATAAATATTATCACTTAGCATAGTTTTTCTAGCACTCAATAAATGTTTGTTTTTGACAGAATTGTAGTAGTATAAACATCAAACCACAGCAGCCACAAAGCTCAGATGTGGGATTTGTATCTGTATTTTTCTACATGTGAATTTACCCTGTGAGTCCCAATTCCCACTGATAATAGCAAAATTATGCTTAGTTTGTCTCTATTTCTTCTGGAAAATTGTTGAAGTCAGGATTACCCCGTCTCCCTTCTCTTCATCCTTCTCTGTCAGCTATATAACTTCTTGGCATGGGTTAGATGAAGAGGCTTATAGATTGCCCTGACATCTTCTGTGGCCACCACTGAGTTATAAATCACCCACATGATCTTGGGAGAGCAGCTTCTTTGCCTGCATCTGCTTATGACCTTATCACCACGTCTATTCAGGTTTCCCTATGTATGTTCAGAGAACCTTCTGGTACACTGTCAATCGCTACATTTTCTCTCTCCGAAGCCATAAGGAACCTAGCATCTTGTCTGCATACAAAACCAAAAAACCAAACCCGTTGCCATTGAGTCAATTCTGACTCATAACAACCCTATAGGACAGAGTTGAACTGCCCCGTAGGGTTTCCAAAGAGCACCTGGTAGACTTGAACTGCCGACCTTTTGGTTAGCAGCCGTAGCTCTTAACCACTACACCACTCGGGTTTCCATCTGTCTGCATACACCTCTTAAATTCTAGAATGTTGAGTCCATTCTCAGGCCCTCTTTCTAGGTAATTTAGCTACTCTGCAGCTCATGTCACATGCTAGAATAAGGGCTTCACTAAGACACCTGTCATTGCCCTAGGCTATGCCCTTGAGGACAAGGCACAAACATGTATCAGCGTTTTTTGTGTGTTAGTTTGTTTTCTTTCTCATTCCTTAAGACCTGATCCAAGGGTAGAGAGCTGGGGGGCAGAAACCTCACCTGGACATCTATCTCTTCTCCATTTCCCTTTAAGGTCCTTCCTAGGAGCAGACAGAGCTTTAAGTTTCTCTTTGTGTAGCATAAGAACTAGGTTTTATATTATCATTCATTCTTCCCAACTTTATTCTTTATGGATCAACTTTATACTGAGCTTTTATGCTGAGTCTTTTGCTCACTAAAAATCCCAGCTCATGTGAAGGAAAATGCTTTGTATTTCCAATCTCTTGTCTCAGCTATGAGCTTTAAACATTCAACAAGAAATTCTTCTGGCTTTGTTGTTGTTTCTCTGTGTCATACTCATACTCAGTTTGAGGGAAGTATGGATGGCAAGTTATCGCAGCTATCAGAATCATGAGAGAAGAGAACGGTATATAAGGATACTCAGGAGAAAAGGAAATTTTGTGAACAGTTAAGAATCGTATTCGTACATTTTAAATCATTTAAGAGGAAATTCTGACCAGATATAACCAGTTATGTTAACAGTCTTTAACAAGATGATAGTTGGATAGATGGATAGATCATAGATAAACAGGCAGAGAGATAACTTTTTTTCTCCATTTAAATAATGTTTCACTTTATTGAAGGTTGAGGATGAAAAGACTACAAAACAGAGCTCCTGTCCTTCAGGGTTTCACACTACACATCTACTAATTTATTCATTCAAACAGTATTTGTGGGGTGCTAGCCTCTTCACCACTGCTCCCATTCAATACCTGGTAACAGTTCCTCCTAATTCCTTCCCCAACTCAGCTGCTGACAACCCCATCCTTCCAGTTTCTCAGACCAAAACCAAAGTCCCCAACTCCTTTCAATTTCACACCCCACATCCAATTCAAAAAGAAAGTCTTTTTTATTCTACCTGTAAAATATGCAGAATCCCAGCATTTCTCGCCACTTCTGCCCATATCACGCTGGTCTAATCCACAACCAACCCTTTCCTAAATTTCAGTAACTTCTTAAATGTCTCACTGCATTTACAGTAGCCCCCTGTAATCTAGTCTAACACAGAAGGCAGAATACCCCATTTAAAAAAGTTAAAATTTTAATTGAGATTGTGTCACTACTCAGCTCAAAACCCTGCAAATCTCCTCACACTCATAGTTGTTGTTGGGTGCCACAGAGTTGATTCTTACTCATAGTGACCCCATGTGACAGAGTAGAACTGCCCCATAGGGTTTTCTTGGCTATAATCGTTATGAAAGCAGATTGCCATGTGTTCTCCTGCCAAGTCACTGGGTGGATTCGAACTGCTAGCCTTTTGGTTAGCAGCTGAGTGCTTTACTGTTGTGCTACCAGGGCTCCTGCACTCAGAGTAAAAGCCCAGTTATTAAGATGACATATAGGACCATGACCCCTAGTATCTTTCTGACCTCATTTGTTAATGCTCTGCTCTCCCTTTGGTTTATTCTGCTCCAGCCACATTATCCTCTTTGCATTGCTTGACCCAAGCTGCAGGCATGCATCAGGGCCTTCCAACCAGCTGGTCCTTCTGCTTGGGCCACTCTTCCCCACCTGGAATAATAATTTCCTAGCCTGTTTGAGTGTCTGCAAATCTCACCTTCTTCAAGTCTTCATGCAGATATCACTTTGCCAATGAGGCCTCTCTTGTTTTTGTTGTTAGTTGCCATTGACTCATTTCTGACTCATGGCAACCCCATGTGTGGAGAGTAGAACTGCTCCATAGGATTTTCAAGGCTGTGACCTTTTGGAAGCAGATAACCAAGCCTGTCTTCTGAGGCACCACTGGGTGGGTTCAAACCTTTTCATTAGTAGTCAAGCACTTAACCGTTTGGACCACCAGGTACCCCGAGTTGGCCTTTGCCAACTCCCTAGCCCAACTTCCATCTCTGGTGTCCCTTTGAACCTGCACTTCTTTTGCTTTTATCCTTAGCATTTTCAACTTTTAATATACTATATAATTTTCTTACTAGGTTTCTGATTTTCTCTTTGTCAGTTTGGTTCACTGATGTATTTCAAACACAAGAACAGGAAATACTGGAAAATAGTAGTAGTAATGGGTCTGTAGAAAGATGAAATCCTGTTAAGTGGCACTGGTGAACTCTCCCTGGCTTGGCACTGGGAAAATTGTGTAATTAGACCTAGATTCTACTCTCTGTATCCATTGTCCTCTTCGACTCCCAGCTTTTTCCTCTCAGGGATTCCTCCTTGCGCATTATACGCCCTGGCCATATCTGACACGGGCACACAGGAGCGTGTCCTCTCCGAGGGCTGTAGTCCTTTTGCAGCTTCGTCCTGCTGGTGTAAGTCTGGTGGCATGTGGGTGGATTTAAGGTTTAAAAAGTCACAGGCTTTTTAGGCAAAGCTCATGGTTTCCTTGGCAATAAAATTCCCTCAAAAACCTGGTCGTTTTCCGATGGTTTTGTTTCCAGTATGTTGTATGTACTAATGCCGTAACTGAATTTCTTTTTTGGACATAGTCATCTGGCCCACTGTATTTTTTTGAGCCCTGTTCTGCTGTTGGCTCTTGTCTTAATTTAATGGTGGCTACACACCGAAGCCATCCGAAATAATCAGATTAGTCCTTACCAACTTTCTAGAGTCCCAATTTCTGGACTCTTCCCTCTCCTTGCAAATCTATCGATTCCCGCATGACCTCATCTCCTGTAAGATCTTGCCAAAAGCTGCACGCAGCAGTCAATACACGGTGGCCTTCTGTTTTTATCCAACCATTTCCTATAGATCTAAAAGCTCAAAAAGTATTTGTTCTGCCTTCTAAGTTATCTCCTGTGACAGTTTTATCAAATGTTTATCACAGTGTGATAAAAGTCCCTTGCTTTTTCAACCTTCAATATAGTTTCCACACTGTCATATCTTTATCTAACCAATGTCATATCTTTAATTTTTTTTTATGGAAATTCCCACTCCAAGCAAAAATGTCTGTATTCTTGTAGGCTACCTAAGAATTTAAAAATAATAGAGGCTTGCTTCTTACTCATATAAAAGGCAGAGCAGGCAATTTAGGCAGCCATTCTTCATGCATTGATTCAAGAACAGAAGCTACTTTTATATTTCCCTTCCACCATTCCTTAGGGCCTCGCTGTCATTTGAATCTATCAGGCAGAACGTGCAGAGAAGACATACCCTCTCTATTAAAAGCCCCAGCCTGCAAATGGCTCATATCACTTTTTCTCACAACACTAGAGAGAATTTGGACATAAATCCACACTTACTGCAAGGTAGGCTAGGAAATATAGTCTATCCCGGTGCTCAGCTACAAGCCTACTACAATGGAAGAGAAAGAGGATGAAATTTGGTAGAAAGCCCACGGTAACTTTCATCATTACCAATCCTTGGAGAGTAAGCAGAAATAGCAATAAAATATATCATTTTGGGTACTTTTAGTAATTGTGCTTAAAGTAGGCATAGTATAAAACTCTGAATTTATGAGATAAAGGCAAAAATAATCGAAGGATCATTCAATGAGGAATGAGAAAAGAAGTATATCTGTTAATTTATGTATTTTCATTACTTAAACTAAAGTATCTAGTCAGAAAATACACTAAAAAATAATATTAAATTACCTCTTAAACTTTTACCTCAAGAATTATAGAAATGATTTAGAAACCATAGGAAGAATAGGGGCTGTTTCAATTTTAAAAGCAGATTGACTTGAAAAAAATATATAATTTAAAATATTTCAATATGAAGACATTAGGATATTTCTAATAATAAATAATGCTCAAAGAAAATTGAATGTTTCATAAAACTTCCATAAATTATTAGTATGATTTCATCTATTTTCTAAATATAAAAATTTAAGGTAAAGTAAAATAATATCTCCTTTTTAATTTAAAAGTTTTTTCCACAGATACAAAGTGGGTCAATAATTGTGCTTAAAGTAGGCATAGTATAACTGAATTTATGAGATAAATGTAAAAATAATCGAGATACAAAAAGAACTCAAGAAATTTAGATTATTTTAGCCTTGGGCACAGAGGAACATTCCTTTAGATGAAAGCAGAGACTAGAAAAATGTAATGCATTTTATGTCATTGCTAAACTGAGATTCTAGGTGAGATTCTCATCTGTAAAGAATCCTCAATGAAAATGTACACATCTTTGAAAATTGGGTTTCTAAAGGAGAAAATGATAAAGCCATAATCACATCAGTGAACTCACTTTGTATTGAAGTTTACAGGCTCATCTAACTTCATGACGGTTTTTTTCCCCTTATTACTGCTGGAACAGAAAGATGGCAGGTGAATGTAGAAATTAATCCATTAGAGTGAACATGTTTCCATTTCAAAGTATGTTAATTTCCTTTCTACTTTGTCAGCTTTGATTTGTCACTGAACCTAAAATGGGATAATTGCGCCAGCATTTAAGTTCCCATACATAGGCAAGGTTTTACACTAGTTTTATAAAATTACATTTAGATTTCGTTGACACTGCTTAATGTATTACAAGGTAACATGTGTTGAGACTTGGCTCCCAACATGTCAAATTAAATCAAAATATAAATTAATTTAACGACAACTCCATGCTGATATTTGTTCATTATGTTATAAATAGTGTGTGTGTGGATTCACTGTAATTTAACCCAAAATAATACAAAGTGCCCTTTACTACAAGTGTGGTCTTTTTTTAAAGTCTTGAATGATCACTGTGCCTAATCACAGGGACAATGATGCTTTATTATTTTGGTGCCTTGGCAAAGGTGGTGAAGGAAAGATACCCGTTAGTAAATAGAGCTAATTCCAAGGACTTCATCCTCTGTTAATCCAATCTCAGCAGCCAAGATGTAACAGCTGCAATTGAAAAATTAAGACCAGAGAAAATTTAGTACTCAAAACATCTACTTCTCCAATTTCACCAATCCTAAATCATTTTGGTTAAAAGACACTTACTCATAGGAAGGATGATTTTTATGCATCAGTCATACACTAGTGTTAATGCAAACAATATCTAGCCAATAAAGGGGTTTTGCTATGATATGCAAGAAAACCAAGGATGGAGGCAGAAGAGACGTGATATGAATAAATAAATGTCTGTTTAGAGAATGAATGAATAAGTAAGGTGTGAGAATAAGGGCAAAAATATTTTAAAGTTCTGAATCCTCCGCTCACATCCTTCTCATTCTATTAGGTCATCCACAGTAAAAAACCCTTCACTTGAGATAATTTAGTAACTACTTCTCTGTTAAAGAATATCATTGATGCCACCCAGAATGCCAATACATTTCACAAAATTTAGGAAAAATGAATCATCTGCTTCATAAAACAAATAAAGGTATCCTGGGAAAGGTATTCAATAGATTTTATAGTACAGAAACACTTTCAGGATGTTAAAAAAAATAAATGCAGTACATCTCCTATAGTAATATTCTTGACCTTAACCAACTACTAAGTATCTACATTTTATTGTAGATTTTATCTTTTTTAAATAACTGATCAAAATAGTACAAGTTAATTAGATTTTCCATTTTACAGCTGTTAAAATAAATTAGTACATTTTATTTATACTGACTTTCTTGCCAAAGAGAAATCAAGAACTGAATAGAATCTGCCCAAAGTTGTGTCAAATGGAAAGACCAGAAAATTTTGTATGAATTGTACCTTTTGAAAATTATTGGCCACTAGGATGAATTCCCCTAAGTGCATCTATTTGATAAAATGCTCCTTAAAATTTTTTTAATTTTATTTGGGAATATATTTATTTTACTTGCCTAAAGTATCTTGCTTTTATTCTTTCCTGTATTTGCAATGAATTTTATCACTTCATAAAAAAATACATAATTTTTTTAATATAGAATCATTAACTACTTTTGATTCTATTTACAACTGTAAGAAATTTCTTATTTTTGAAATCTTAGCAGTTGCCTTTTTGTCTGTAATTTTCCAGTGAATTCCTTACCAAAGAAGAGATTAAAATTCAAACCTAAAGGTATTACTTATTATGTAGGTATAATTACAACTCAGAAAACCACTTTCTAAAAATTTCTGAAATATGCAGTGTATACAATAGTGGGTTTTGGTTTTTGTTATTTTTTTTTTTTTGGTTTTTATTTTTGCTTGTTTTTGCTTATGACCTCATTAAATTCCAAAACGTTTACTTACTCATTTTGAAAAGGGTATTTAATTATAAAACAAAACACATTTTTGTGGTAGAAAATATGAAAACAAAATATCAAAAGAAAAATACAAAGCATCCCAAGTTGATTTCTATTATTATTTTGGTAAATTTTTGCAGTAATAATATGGTTTTATATACCAATTTTAAACATATTAGTTTGGAAGCATTTACTGTCCTTAAGAGGAAGACAACAGAAAATATATGAAGGACAAACAATAATACAGCATTTATAGATGCAGAAGAGCTGTGGTGATTTTGATGTGTTGGGTAGAATTAAAACTAAATCTTTGTGAATGCTAAACAATACACGTGTGTCATACAATGTGTGAGAAAAAATAAGCAATCATGGAAGAGTGTAATTGAATGAATGCATTTTAGATGTGATTTTTCACACTTTATTATTTAACACATTAATTCTTAATAATTAATTATTAGGAAAGTTTGTAATTTTAAAAATATGTATTTTAACCTTTAATGCTCCCTCATCATTTTTCAGTTGGTTTTCTTGGGTTATCTAGTCATAAAATTATATAATTTGAAATAATAATTATATATCCTTTTCTTTTAATCCAGTTTCACATATAATTTGCTATATTTTCAGGACAATATATACTATACTGTTTAGATTCTAAGATATAATTATTCATGTTTCAACATTTCTGTATTGTCAATGAATTTGTGTGTTTATATTTATTTAATATGATAGCGTTTTATTTTTCAAAAGCCTCTTATTAAATTGAGGGCATTAAGATAAATACTATCTTAGAGTGTAAACAATATGATAATTGTTACAGTGGTAATAATAGCATTATTGTTCTTTCCTACTTTTACCTGCAATACCTCTGATGGTTCCATTTTAAGAACAGTGGTAGTAAGAGTATTTACTTAGAACTTACTATGTGCCAAGGACCGTTCTAAGAGCATAATGTATATTACCCATTGCCGTCGAGTTGATCCCGACTCAGGGACCCCATAGGACAGAGTAAAACTGCCCCATAAGGTTTCCAAAGAGCAGCTTGGTGGATTTGAACTGCCAACTTTTTGGTTAGCAGCCAATCTCTTAACCACGGTGCCACCAGGGCTCAAGAAAACCTGGCAGAAGATACTATTTTTATGTATACATTTCTGATGAAGAAATTACAACACAATCCCTTACTGAGGCTTATCCAACTACTACATGGCAGAATTTGGGAATATGGTGTCAGAATTCAAGCTTAATGACTCTTCTATCCAATCTTTTCAACACAGCTGATAGCTGATGTTTTCCCACAAATAATCATTATTCTGTCAAGGTCGTAATGCTTAATGCCTATCTTCAATGCTTTTTTTTCTTTTGAAAGAAAGAATGGGCTTTAGCTTTTATTTAATCCATTTCAACAAGTATTGGAATAATATAAACTTTCTCATCTGTCATACAAGTATACTTTATTAATTGATTTCTTTTATGAAATAGATGAAATATTCATTATAAGACAAAAATACTAATTTTAAGACAATAATGTACAAACATGCTTAATAATACAGAGCTTAAGTTTTACCGGAATGTTTAATCAATAGTACGAGTACTTCTATTTTTCTTAATATTTGTTATTTATGATATGTTTTTACCCATATTAATTTTAATTCTTATGTTCCTTGGGATTAATATTTATTAGGTTTCTTCCATTCTTGAGAGAACTTACTTGGTTTTAGCATATTATTCTATCAGTATATTGGTTTTCTTGCTATCTCTGGTAAAATGAAATTTTAAAATATTTACACTTATTTGTTTTAGCATTATTAGCACTTCCCACTGGACCCATCAGTTTAGCCAGGAAAGATGTGAGCTGACATACAGGTGTTCTTTTTGTTTCTGTTTTTCATTAAATTAAAATATATGAAGCATGTATATGAAACATAAGGACCAGCTAAGGAGAAATTTACTTTTTTAAGATATCGTGCCTTCTTATTCAAGAAGATGAGATTTCTGCAGATTTATTTATGTCATTTAAAATGCCTTTTAGTAAAGTTTTACTGCTTTATTTTCATAAAAGGTTTAGACATTTCTTTGTTGGTAGCTCTCAGATATTATTTATGTTTTCTAAGTGCCTCTAGAGGGTGCATAAAAATCTGCTGACTTCTGCATCTTTCTTTTGTGTTCGTTAGTCTTACCAAACCCTATTCCTAATTATTATAATTTGTCTTCCCATATGGGAGGGAAAGACTGTCTCTGTAGGCAATTATATCTCCTGCAAATAATGACAGTTTTAGTTCTTCTTTCTCATGTCCTGTTACTGTTATTTCCTTTTTTCTTGTCTATCTGCAGTGCCTAAAACCTCTAGTACAGTGTGGTATAATGTGTGATAGTGGACCTCATAGTTTTCATCATGATTTAAAGGACAATATTCACATAACACTATGAAATATGACTTTTGTTTAATGCCTTTCTTCTTAATTATTAAGTGATCTTCACTTAGTTTCTTTACTGTAAGTGCATATTGTTTGGTGTGTGTGTGTGTCTGTGTGTGTGTGTGTGTGTGTCTATGAATATGTTCACATAGTTTTGATGCTTTAATTTTTTTAAAGTGATACATTACATTAAATATTTTCTAATATTAAACAAGTCATGAATTCTTGTGATAAGTCAGTCTTAGTTACGATATATTAAGGTTTTATTTAGTTTTGCTTTTGACACATTGCTCTTGTTTTTTTACCCTCATATGTTGTTCAGGAATTTTGCAACTAAGTTTGTCATTGAGATTGGCTTGTAATTTTCATTTTCTGTTCTAGTATTGTCTAATTTTAGTATCTAAATCCAGCCTCATATAAAGGAACAGGAGCTCCCTCTTTTCTATTCCCTGTAAGAGTTTGTAAAAATAGGAAATATCTGTGATGTAAATTCTTAAAATAATTCACCTACAAAGCTGTCTTAACTTAGTGTTTTTACAGGAATATTTTGAATTTCTGAATTGATTTATTTAATTGCTATATAATGTTTCATTATTTCTATTTCTTCTTGAGATAGCTTTTAAAACTTACCTTCCCAAAGGAAAATATCCATTACATCTGAAATTTCAAGTTTATTGCCATAAAATTATTCATACACTTAGTATACTTTAGTTTCTCATACAGATATTGTTTTTCCCCCTTTTATTCCTTAAATAATTCATTCGTGACTTTTTTTCTCTTGCTTATTATTTTAATCTTGATTAATTTGACAAATTTGTGCCTCTTTTCTTAGTCATTTCAAAGAACCAGTCTTTGACTTTGTGCACCCACTGTATATTTTATGTTTTCAATCTCATTTAAGTCTGCTCTTATATTCATTATTTCAATCTCTTTATTCTTTCATTTTGCCTTTTTCTCTTTTCCTTGCTTCTTAAGTTAAAGGTTAACTCATTAATTTTCAATCTTTCTCTTTTTGAATATCAATATATTAATTCATTCTGTGGTACATAGGGTCACTATGAGCAGAACCGACTAAATGACACCAAACAACAGGATATAGGCAAGGAACCCTGGTGGCTCAATGGTTAAGAGCTCAGCTGCTAACTGAAAGGTCAGCTTTTCTAACTCACTGTTGACTATGCAGGAGAAAAGACCTGGAGATCTGGTCCAGTAGAGATTATACCCTAGGAAACCTGTGGGGCAATTTTATTCTGTCCTATAGGTCACTATGGGGCAGTTCTACTTGATCCTTGAGGGTTATGAGTCAGAATCGACTCAACAGCAACGGGGTTTTCTTGGTTTTGGTTTGTGTAGGTCACTATGAGTTGGAATCATCTCAACGGTACACTACAACAGGGTATAGGCAAGTAGAAAAAAGAGATAATTTCTTAAAAGAGACAACTTGAAGATAAAATGACCATTACGTTTTTAGGGAAACTAAAACCCTAGTTTAGCTAGGACAGATAATTTGTGAAAGAGAAGAAGGAGAGAAGTAGACTCCATGGAAATTTTTTAAGGAGATAGAATCTAAATGACAATATGCGCATTAGATTGAAAGGGGTGAGGCGCCTCTGTTTTGAAGTTATTACAAAGGTTGAGTTAACACAGTTTGATGACTAAAAGAATGGTCAATGAAGGAGGCAACAGTCAATGATCTTTCCTATAGTGTTGTTTTTCCTGAATGGTTGTAGAATAAACAGATAACAGGACTATTATGGAAAGAACAGCAGATTGATGGAGTGTGACTTGTGGAAGAAGGAAAGTTATGAGTTCAAGGCATGTTAAGCTTGAGGTACTTGTGAGTTATTGAAACAGAGAAATCCAGTAAGATTTTAGATAGAGGAGAATAACATAGATAAGAGGTCATAATTTAAATATATTTGTGAATAATTCTCTAAAACTGTTTATAGAAGTAGACACTCAAGAGGATCATAAAAACTGAGAGTGCTGGGGACCTGTTTTTAAAGACCAAGAAAAAAAAGGTTCAGAGGAATGAGAAGAAAATAATGTCACAGAATGTAAGGGAACACCCAAATTGAAAGAGTTATTCATTACTGTATCAACCCATTCTAATATCTTACAGAAGGTAGGGGTAACGTAGTTGACCGTGGATAACAACAAAAATAAAGGCAGGTGTGTTATTATGGACCCAGAAAATTAGTTCCAGCTATAAATATGTTGAGAAAGATGTAGTCAGGATGATGAGCAGATCAAGTAAAGTGAGTATGAAGCTCTTTAGATCTTAAGGATTGTAAACTGGATAGACTGTCAGTTATTCCCTATGGAGGCAGCCATCTAGTTGACATTTGAACACAATTGCTGGAGAGTGAAGGCTGGCTACTTTAATAAATTTCATATACGTTTATATTTTTACACTTGTTTATGTTTATTAAACCAATATGAATTTGACTTTTGTAATCAAATAAGATTGATATAAATCAAACATAACAACATTTTCTTGCCCATCCCTCTTCATTTTCACCACTTTTAACTGTTTCTCCTGCTGATCACTCACATGTTTTTAAAATAACGTGTTATATTGCTATTTCTTGCTTTACCAACCGCATAAATGAAGCTGGAAATTTTATTATGATGTCTTTAACTAAACCCATGTCATCTTTTACCATCTTTTCAGCATAATTACATCACCAATTTCAGATTCTCCATTGCTCAGTTTTGGGTAAGCTTAAATGATAACTTTTACTTTTATTTCTTAATTCACAACATATAGACAATACTCTTAACTCTAAACATTATAAGTATTATTACTCTTTCAATGTTTTCTTCTTTCTCCTTATGCTATGTGATTTCTGCCATGTATACTTTTTGCTTTTATATTGTCCACGTTGATCACATTATATCAGTAAAATTATTGTATTTTTGCATGTTGCTGTAAACAAAGTAGCATTGCACACTTATGAAAATACCTCAGGGCAGGGGGCATCCTTAGTTAACCAAAAAACATATAACACTCACATTATTTGGGTAAAACTACTGCAGGCCTTCTTTGATTTCAGATCGATTTAAAAAATTGAAGTAAATGCATCTTTCATACTATTATGAGTATATAATATTGATTATTTCAGTGATGAGTATTATACTACAATTTGATTTCTAGAAAGTTTTGCTTGTTTTTCTTGCAGTTACTAGTTGCCTTTAGAAAATTAATCTATTTGCTTTTTTCATGTACTCCATATTTTCAAAGTCTCCCATCATACCATCTTAATCTGTAGAGATCAACCTCTAGGAGCCGTCTAAGTTTTTGCTCCAATCTTGACGTTTAAACCTGTGCAGTACTGGTTTAATTCTTGACTTTCTTTCATTGCTCAACTGATTTTAATCCTCTTTTTGCTCTTTGTTTATTCCCTCCTTTTCCTTAATTCTTTCTCAAGTAACACGCTAAGATGCATGATAAAAAAAGTATTATGATTGCTTAAATGTCTAAAAAGACTTTTACTCTATCTTCATACTTGATTAATAATTTTGCTGGGTACAGAATTGTGCATTGAAAAGTAAAGAACTTTGAGGGCATTGTTCTGCTGTTCTCCCAAACCCACTGTTGCTGCTGAGAAGTTTAGAGCCAATCTTCTTTTCTTTCTTTACAAATGATCTACTTTGCTTCTGACTTATTTTGTTTTTTCACTCTAGAAATTTCAGAATCTTTTCTTTAGCCTTAGAGGTATGAACTTTCTCAATATGTGAATACGTATTTTAGTCTATATAGGTCTTTTAATCTAAAAAGTCCTCTTCTTTTCTCACCTGAACTATTACAGTAGCCTCCTACCTTTTTAACTCCTTAACTGTCCCCAAAATGGACTGTAATCTACTTAATTAAAAAATATGGCTGTGCCATTCCCCGGCTTAAACTCTTTATTGCTACAGCAAGACAAATGCAAACTTCTTCGCATAAGAAAAAAGTCTCCCTGATCTCCGCCCCTCCAGTCCCGTTTGTCACTCACAGATGTACACCTGAGAGTTCTAAAGTGCCAAATGCATGCAGGTCCTTACACTCCAGGATGTTGTATGACATCTTTTGTTCACGTTTTCTTCCTCATGGATTTCCTTCCCTCAATGCTTCCCACTCCTCAACACATTTCCCTTCACTGCTAGAAAAACTCCTCCTTTGAAATCCATCATGTTACCCCCCTCCCTACTCCCAATTCAAGAAAACAACCCCCGCAGCTTTCACTGCCCCTCCTCCATCTCCCTGGCCGCACAGTGGTTTAAGAGCTTGACTGCTAACCAAAAGGTCAGCAGTTTAAGTCCACCAGCTGCTCCTTGGAAACCTCATGGGGCACTTCTACTCTGTCCTGTAGGGTCACTATAAGTAGGAATCGACTAGATGGCAACGGGGTTTTTGTTTTGGTCCTCTATCTCCCAGAGTCCCTGTGTATATGTATTCAAGGCACCTACCATGTTGTAGTAAATAACTGTTTTTGTGTATCCCAGCCTCCCTTTTAGCCTGGGTGGTAAAAATGGTTAAACTTTAGGCAGCTAACCAAAAGTTTGGAGGCTAGAATCCACCCAAAAGTTCCTCAGAAGAGAGGTTTGAAAATCTACTTCCAAAAAATAAGCCATCAAAAACTCTATGGAGTGTAGTTCTGACATACATGGGATCTCCATGAGTCGGAATCAACTTGACAGCAACTGTTTTGTTTCTTTTTTTTTTTGGTTTTTAGCATGTAAGACAGTGGTTGTGCTAATGGACGCACATTCAAAGCATCTAAAGAGCTTTTAAAAATTAAGTCAATCACCATCTCCTGTGGTGGGGTTCCAGCACTGTACAGCTTCAAAGCTTCCCAAGCGACTCCAGTGTGCATGCAGGGTTGGGAACTAGTGCTAACAGACCTCAAGAATAAGAACATGTTTCATTTTTCTTTGAAACTGTATTTAGTCTCTGTTACTGTGCCTGATTCAGAGTTATTAAGATATTAAAAAGATACAAATAACAGTATATCACATTTCATTAATCAAAATTAAACTACTTCGAACATATACTTTAAATTGCTAATATTTCAAAACATTAAAAATTGAACAGTTAAACTTTATCAAGTAATTCAGGTTCATATTTTAAAAATGTTTATAAAGGTTTTAAAACAATGATCCACACAATTTAATCCAGAGATGACATTATATGAAAAAAATTATATCTATTTTAATATGTGTATATTATTCTATGCATAACTAGTTATATACACACACACTGATAAAGCCAGATTGTGTATTATATTCTGGTATTTTTGGTTCTCACTAGTCATGGGGCTAAAATAGTTACCAGAAATTAAATGAGATCAGATTTGAAAATGGATGGTGACTAAAAAGCCTGGTAGAAACTAAGAATGTATTAAAGCAGGCTGTTGTAACAGAATTTTTCCATCACATTGCTATAATAAAAATTGAGAGGGGGGAAGAGAGACAGGAGAAACAAGTATCAAATACAGTAGATCTCATCTTGAATTTGAAGCTAGAGATTAGCACTGCAGGTAGACAAGGATTTTGCTAAAGAAACCATTAGCAAAAAGCTTCAGATTTCTATTGCCTGACACTGGAGCTGAAAGGAAAAATACATATGGATAAACTGATGGCTTGATAACTCTATTTCATTCAGAAAACAGGTCTCCAGAAGTAGATTCTAATTCAGAAGTATAGGGAAGTATTTTGTTTTGCTTTTGTTGTTGCTAACAGCAGCCATCTCAAAACTGTCTGGATAACAGAGATTGTTCTTAAATGTTGTAGGCTGAAAAGAAAGCAATCAGTACTCTTATCTGAGAGGATTCAGAGTATAGAATAGCTTGTAAAACTTAATTTATAACATAGTAAGTCACAGATTCCATTTCAGGAAATAAATAGAAGGCTTGGTAAATGCAGTATGAATTATTTGAGAACCCAACACAAGTAACATGCTAACTATGTTAGCAGCTTGTGAAATAAATTAATTTAAGCATCATGCATGTAAATCCTCCTTTTAAAAAGGCAGTTATGTTTGTCCTCACCTACATCTTGCTAAAGACATAAAGTGATAGTTTAACCAAAGAAAAAAGACACATTCTACTATAAAAAACATCTTCACAAACGTAGACATTCACCTCAAGGTTAAAAAACAAAAAAGAAAAGAAAAACTTCTAGACTTTTCCTGATCTTAAGACAAGACACACCTCTCATTTAGAGACAAAATTCTTGAGAACAATTTGGGCACTTCCACGGCCACACAAGTGGATACAAATACATTAAATTTACTGTGAGATAATTTAAAAGGCAACCATTTCAGAAAAGATGAGATATTATTTCCATAAAGGTTTCTGTTATTCAAGAAGTAAGCAGACATTCGGTGATTTCTTCTGATAGATTTTTCTATGCAATCCTTACATACTAGAAATTTCTCTTGCTGAACTCTAGTAATTCTAATTTAATGATATTCATCTAACAAAACGAACACACACACACAAAAAACAAACCGGTTAGCGTCAAGTCAATTCCGACTCCTAGAGACCATATAGGACAGAGTAGAACTGCCCCATACGGTTTCCAAGGAGCAACTGCTGGATTCAAACTACTGACCTTTTTGGTTAACAGCTGAGCTCTTAATCACTGTGCCACCAGGGCTCCAAATGAACATAAGAGGGACCATATTTCAATTAAATGTTCAGTGAAAACAAAGCCTATACTTACTATAGCATGTGCTTTATATTTGTGCTTATCTCAAGGTTCAATATATAAGCGGTCCTAAATAAAAATTTTTCATGATTGGAAATATATAAAATGACAAGGTAGAAAAGGAATATCCTGCATATAACAATGACAGATATTTTCTCCACAAGAAAAAAAAAAAAATAGAGTATTTTTTTCCCTTTGTGGTGACTATCTGCATTTGTTAAAGATGTCATTAAATAATTTCCCTTGTTCTTCAGGGCCTCTAGCTATTCATCAGCCTTTGAGAAAAGAATGTGTTTCAGGCTTAAAAGCAGTCGAGTTAAAAACAGAAAATGCTAAGGAAAGTGAACTTAGGGACACATGAAAGCCAGACAAGGCAGAAGCAAAGATAAAATAGCTCTCCCTCTTTCTGGAAAGAAAAAGGCACAATAATTCGAGGGAAGACAAGGTGGGGAGGAGGAATAGTAAGTTTAAGATTAAAAATGAAATGCGTCACGCATATAAATGTGTGGATCATAAAATGGCAGGGCAGAACCCCGAAATGCTTGATCTTCAGAAGGAGGAGGGAGAAAATTAAAAGCTAATAAGAAAGAAATCAGACCTTTTGCTTAAGATCATATGCTCATCTAAATTGTCTGCTAGATATATTTCCCAGTTTCAGGTTTTCTGGGGCCACATTCTGTTAAAGAGTTCTGTAAAGTCTCACTCTAATCCCGATCTACGACTCTGTCGTCCCTGCAACATGAAACATGAGCTAGTGTCATCTGAGGGCCAGGAATTGTTGAACCTTGGATCCTTGCGTGCAGGATTCTATATTGCACTGCTCTTGCTCCATCCCCCAAGATATACGACTGAGCCCTAGTCAACGCGTCAAGGAAAATGGCAGCTAATGCTCTATTGTTTCTTGAATTTTCTCTGTTGAGGATAGCCACTCTAATTCAATTCTAAAAGTAATTACATTAAGAATCTCCTCTGTACTAGCTTCTCTGAGGAGAATAATTCAAAGGTGAAAAAGACACAGCTCCTGAACTCAGGGAATTTATTATTTTTCCTATATTTTATTTCATTGGGTTACACTTATCTTCAAAACAAGGGGAAATCATTAGGCTGCATCCATCCATTCCACAAACACTTATTCAGCATCTCATATTTGTAAGGTCTTGCTGTGAAGATATAATAATAGGTAGAGCTATATAAAATTGCTGGAAACATTTGCAACTTAATCAAGCACTCAGCTCTTAAGGAGCGAACAATTGAAAGGCCATGCAGACAAGTAAATTAACATTTACAAGATTACAGCAGGTGCTATGTTAGGGTAAGTATAGAGTGTTTGAGGAACATATAGAAGGAACACCTGATCAGATGTAGGAACAGTGTCCTTAGCAGAAGGAACAGTAGTTGCAAATATCTAGAGGCAAGTTAGCACATGAACAGTGTGGCTCAATAAGAGAAATTGGAAGTGGTGGGAAGCTGGGACTAGATCAAGCAGGACATTGCTTTTTAGTTCATGTTAAGGTTTTTGGACTTTATCCAAAGAACACAAGGGAAATACTCTGGGAATTTAAGTAAAGGGGTAATAAAATCAGAATTGTATTTTAGAAATGGGTAAGTAAAAAACACACAGCACATGGATCAAATTAATGAAATTAAATTTTAGCAAAGATATATTGAGCTCCTTCTATGTGCCAGGCACTGAGATAAGGAGATAAATAATAGTCCCTGCTCTTAAAAAGCTCCTAGTCTACTAAGGGAGACTGAGGAGAAGAAAAAAAAAGTTGATTACAAGATAGTATGATACACAGGCTGCTCTAAGAGGTCCCTACTTCCTTCTGGGATTCTGAGAAAACTTCCCAAAGAAGGCAGTACCTGAACAATGAACAGTTAGCCCAGAGGACAATAATATATGAGAAGCACTTATAGGCAGTAGATGCAGCATTGACTAAAGTCTGAGCTAAGAAGGCGTGTGGATTTTGAGTTAGTTACAGCTGGGAGAAGGAGCCCTGGTGGCACAGTGGTTAAGAGCTCGGCTGCTAACTGAGAGGTCGATGGGAGATGATGCAGCAGTCCGTTCCTCTAAAGATTACAGCCTTGAAAACACCAAGGGGCAGTTAATACGCTGTCCTATAGGGTCGCTATGAGTAGGAATCAACTCGATGGCAATGGGTTTATTGCTGAATCTCAAGAAGGTTTTTAGGAATGGTTGAACTTTAATGAACTGAGTGTTGGGGAAAATCATTCCTAATGAATGTTATTTCATTAAAATGAAACAGATATAAGAAGGTACAGAACATTTTAAGAGAAGAGTGAATCTGCTTTGGCTGGAGTTTCAGATTTATGAGCTAGTGAAGAAAGAAAGGAAGTTGGACATCTGGGTAGGGCTCAGATCATTTATGAAATAATACATTGATAATAATTGTAGACACTGTGCTCAGGATTAATGGGAAATCATTAAAGACTATTGTATAAAGGAGAAGTAATTAGATTTTCACCTGTAAGATACGTAGGAAAAGAGTTATTGAAGGCAGAAAGATCTGTTATCAGCTTCTTAAAAGAATTCTCCAGGAAAATCTCAAGTCAGGCGGTAGCAATTGGGATGAAACGAAAGGAATGTTCTTTGGAATTTCCTTCAATTAGACCACTTGTTCACCTTGTCAGCCACCCGTTGCTCACTCCAAAATTACCGCTGTTCTACCTGTTGCCTTCAAGTCCATTCTGACTCACAGCAACCCTGTAGCACAGAGTAGAACTGCCCCATAGGGTTTCCAAGGGTGTAATCTTTACAGAAGCAGATTGTCCCATCTTTTCTCCTGTAGAGTGGCTGGTGAGTTCAAACCACCAACCTTTGGTTAGCAGCCGAGTGCTTAACCACTGCACCACCAGGGCTCAAAGTAACAAAACATTAATACTTGTGTTTCCAAAAACTGGACACTTTTGAGATGCTTTATTTGAAAATTCCTACAACTCTGTAAGATACACCCTATTCTTCCTCTTAAAAATGAAAAATCTGAGGAAGGGAGACATCAAATATATTGGCCAAAGTTAAATAGCCAGTAAGGAAGGGGGCTATCATTTAAACCCAGACAATCTGATTTCAGAGCCCATTGTATTAAAAACTTGTCTAAAACCAAAAACCAAACCCATTGCCATCGAGTCAAATTCCAACTCATAGTGACCCTATAGCAACCCTGTAGGACAGAGTAGAACTACCCCGTAGGGTTTCCAAGGAGTGGCTGATGGATTCCAACTGCTGACCTTTTGGTTAGCAGCCGAGCTCTTAACCACTGCACCATCAGGACTCCACAACCACAACTTGTCTAGATAGACTCAAGACAAAACAAAACAAAAACAGACGAACAATTGCCTCTGCGATTTATTTTTTACATATACATGGCTTTAAAATCTTATTTACTATTAGGAAAAGTATTCTTTAAGTAAAATTGTTCTCTCTTACAAGGTTCATAATACTTTCTGTATTTTTTTTCAGATTTCGAAGGGACATTATCATTTCAATAGTATTTTAGTCTATGTCAAAATATAATTAATATTGCAAATTGGTGCTACATATGTCTTATAAAATCATAGAAAAGGAATATGAGCATTTATAAATATTTATAGAGACCAAGTTGCAGAGAAGTCAATGTTAGTACCCGAATAGAATTACGGTCTCTTGAGGTATAAATGTAAATTCATTATTCTCTAGACTATGATATTATATATTTTGCTATGATAATGAAATACTCAAATTTTGATTTGGATCACATATAAAGCAAAAATTGAGCATTGACCCCTAACAAGATTAAAATCTTAAGTATAGAAAAGTAAATTAGATATGAAAAAATATATACACATGTAATTTGATAGCAATGCTTGCATTCTGTCTGAAGCAAATATTTTTACTCTGAAGCATCAATTTCTATGGTGCTCATCATTCACTCAAAAAAGTGCATTCATTCATTCATAATAGGTAATTTACAGCTGAAATGGCTTTATTTAGGAAATGGTTTTCTAGAGAAAAAAGTACCCACATTTTGGAGACCCTTTAAAATTACGTACTCAGGGCTGAAAGCTGAAAATATAAGCTGAGATTTTAATGTAAAAAATAGAGCATATTCTGGGGAACAGCATGCAAATACGCAACTAATCAAATGTGGTCCATTATATCTGATATCAGATAAATTAGAAAATATTTTTAATAAGAATTCTTAACTGACCAACTATTAAATAAAGGTGTAGCTATGAAGTATTCATAAAAAAGAATATAAAATATAAGCTTTTAATTTGTGGCTTATGGGAAAGTTTCCAGAGAGAAATTTTTTTTCAAATCTTAGATACTAACATAGGTAGTTTATCTTAGGCAAAAAGCAAGTGGCATCAGTCAGTAATTCGAATTCACATAATAGAATAAAGAACACAGGTAATGATAATTATGCGGGCAATTACAAAAGACACTCTAATTGCATAGCTCTTTTCTTCTTTCCCTTAACTGATTTAAAAGTAGTTGTATAAATCACATTGAATTGTAGTGTATTTGACGGTAACAGCACAAAGAAGGTGAGTGGGAGCAAAGCTTTACTGAAGTAATGAAACGATACTAAAGTGTAACTTTAAATTACAGAAAGAAAATGACAAACCACAAAAGGTAAAGAAAAAGGTTAACAGAGCAAACTCTATAAATATACGTTAGCTCTGCTGTCTTCTCTCAATGTTTATTAAAATATGTAAAATTATATCAAATAATAATTATACAATGTAGGGATGATTATAGCATATAAATGTCAGTTTGTCCTTGTATGATGGTTTTAATGTTGCTCTCTTCCAGGAAACTGTGCCACCAATATTTCAAATACCAGCAGTGTCACCCATAATGGTTTCAGAGGAGCTTCCAGACTACAATAGACTAGGAAGAAAGGTCTGGTGATCTACTTTAGAAAATTAGCCAGTGAAACCTTATGGATCACAATGGAACATTGTATGACTCGATTGATTGGACACATCATCAAGAGGGATCGAATAATGAAAGAGGACATCATGTTGGGCAAAATAGAGAGGCCAAAGAAGGCCAGTGAGATTCTCAGTGAGGTGGACTGGTACAATAGCCCCAAAGATGCTGGCTGTTGTGAAGATGGTGCAGGACCAGACAATAGTTCGTCCTACTGTACGTAAGGTCTCCATGAGTCAAAGCCAACTCAACGGCAACTAACAGCAATGACATGATTCTCTTAATACGATATGTCAAGAAATGGCAAAATTTTGTGACGGAAAGTAGATTAGCGTTTGCCTAATCCTGGAAGGGTTGGGGGCAAAAAAAAAAAAAAAGTTACTGCTAACGGCCTCAGGGTTTACTTTGGGGGTGCTAAAAATGTTCTTTGAATTGTCTACTTTTACATGCGTGAATGTACGACATGGATTATATCTCAGAAGACTGCTTAAAAAAGATTATTTATAAGGAGTGTTGCAAAATTATGATCTACTAATGGCTAAAATACAGAAGTTTGCAAAATATTGCTTAACTAGACCAAATTCATTCTTTTAACTTCCATATTGTCATTCTGTTTTACTTGTATTCCTTTCTGTTTGTTGACTGGGAAAAAATACATTAGATTTATAGCTGTGTTAAAGTACTTCCTTATACTTGAAAGTCCATTTCTCTAAGTTGAAACCCAATGTTAGCAGGTCAGTAATAGCTGTGACGGCTTGTATTGTTTTATTCCTCTTTAGATTTGGATGGATTCTGTCAAAAATATTTGTACATTCACAGGAGTGTTTTATATATGTTTATATCATTTGATAGCAATAAAATTTTTAACCACAAGTTTGCCATAATATCCCAGACATTTTATTCAGATACATTTATTATAAAATATGAATCCATAAATTAATAAAAACGGCCAACTAATTGATTAATAAGAATTAATTGATTTCTTAATTAATGTAGATTGACAATAACAAAACAAATAAAATATTTACTAGCCATATGTTCAAACATATCCCTTATCAATTTTTTTAATAGAGATTCTTAATGAGAAGCATTATTCGTTTAACCACCCTCTTCTCTTCCTTTTTCAGTCTCCCCGAGGTGGAAATTATGTATTCAAAAAGCCCAAGCATGATGGGAGTGGAAAAAATTAAGCTACATGGGAAAATCTAGACGAAAATATTTAGTTCCTAAGTTATAGAGACTTGTTTGTAACTGTCAGTAACTTTTATAAATCCTTACTTTGTCTCCATAGTCATGAATGGTTTTTGAGAAATTGCCCACATCAGTTTTCCAACATTTTTATACATTATTTTCTGTGCAAAGATTTTCAATGTTATAACTATACAATCTTTTTGGTGTTTCCCAAATACCTGTGTTATTGATTAGATTTCATTGGATAAGGAATCAGTTGTAAAAGAATGAAAGAAGAATTCAAAGTTACTAAAAAGAAAATTAAAACATCAGATACATTGCCCTTCTTCCTTGTTCAACATGTCTCCTGAGAACAAGAAAGAGTGGTTTAGCCCCTCAAAATATAGACCACATCACTGTAAGCTAAAGTCAGTGTTGTACTATGTTCTTCAAGGTGAGACTAAGTGACTGTCTAATCTTTATATCAGGTGAAGAAGATGAGAAAGAACATGATTAATAAAGAGTGAGAGTACAATTTCGAACAGGCTTTGCGTCAAGAAAAAAAATGTCTTTTAAAATCTCCATCTCTAAAATAAATAGCTACCCACTCACTAGCAACCTAGTTTACATTTATTAATTTATTGGCATTGGAATTAAAAAAAAATACATATTTTGTTCATATCACCAGTGCGAATATCTTCATAAACTTGGGGTATAAATACAGTTAGATCACTCCTCTTTTTCAGTTACCTGAGTCCCGAACACTTTAATATCAGGAAGTCCAGTACTTTTCTCTTGAGGCAAAGGTGAAACCTCCCAAAGTTTGCCACATCTAAGCAGCAGGGTGGGCCCTCAGGTTATCGGTTTACCCCTGCTCCTGCTTTTGGCTGTCACGTGGTGTCATTGTTGAAGCTTAGTTCTGCTCATAGCCATGTGCACAGCGCTGCTCTGATGCTTCACCTGTCAGATCCATGCACAGACCTCCATGTTTCTTGGAGGGAGAATATTTCCTTCTTCAGTATTCAACTTAGTCTAGGATCTCATGGTGGAATTCTCAAGGGAGTAGCTTTTATTTGTCAAGCTCTTTCAGGCTCCATTTTGCAACTTTCGAAGGTAATAACTGCCACAGGAATACTGTCAGGTCTGTGGTTAAGACCACTGTTTCCCTTGCTTTCTTCTCAGGAATCCACCACATGGACAACAGGTAGCTTTTTGTTTTAACAGCCCGAAACACCAAGTCTTTGATTTCAGTCACCAGACAACTAGCCATATACAAGTCTCTAAATGAAAATAGCTTTGACAATTTCCCTTATCGTTCTAAGCGCTGAACTTCTTTATTCTTTTATGTGAGAGACAGGGGTACTTTCAGAGATTCCAAGATTATTTTTATTATTGGAGAAAAGAAAAATAAAGCACAAATGATCTTTTTGTGGAGCATTAGACTATGTTTATATTTTATTCTACACAGTGCATTGTGTTTCTTGCCTTTAGGTTGAGGGAGACCTTAGTTAGCTGTCAAATTAAAATATGATTTTTTCATATTGTTTCAATAGTTTTGCCCCATGAACAAAGTTAGAGAATTTTCCTGGACCTCAATCATTGTATATCTTTTTTTTTTTTTAATAGCTCTTTTGAGGTATAATTCCCATTTAAGCATGCAATTCAATGATCTGTATATTCACAGAGTTGTGTAACTATCATCACAATCAATTTTAGAACATACTCATCACCCTGAAATGAAATCCCCTACCCATTAGCGGTCACTCCCCATTTCCCCTGAGCTCTCCTAGAACTTGGCAAATGGTAGCCTAATTTCTGTGTCTACAGATTTGCTATTTGGTCATTTCATATGAAAGAAATCGTAAAAATATGATCTTTTGTGATTGACTTAGTTCACTTAGCATAATGTTTTCAAGGTTCATCCATATTGTAACATGTAGCAGTACTTCATTCCTCTTCATGACTGAATAATATCGCATTCTATGTATATGGCACATTTTATCAATCCATTCATCAATTAATGGTCATTTTTGGTGATTTTTATTTTTTGCTCTTAAGAAGAATGTCGCTATGTATATTTAAGAAAAAAAGTGTGTGGACATACATTTTCACTTCTCATCCCACTTAGGGGTGGAATTGCTGAGTCAAATAGCAATTTATGAGGAACTGCCAGACTGTTCCAGAAGCATCTGCACCATTTTACATTCCCATCAGCAGTTAACGAGGGTTATTATTTCTCCACATCCTCGTCAACATTTGTTATCTGTCTTTTTTTCTTATAGCCATTCTAGTGAGTGTGAAATTTTATCTTATTGTGGTTTTGATTTGCATTTCCGTAATGACTAATGGTGTGGAGGACATTTCGTGTGCTTATTGACTACTTGTCTTCTTTGAAGAAATGTCTATTCAAATCCTTTGCTCATTTTTTGGTTGGCTAATTTGTTACTTGTCTTTTTATCGTTGATTTCTAAGAGTGTTTTTTTTTTTATTCTTGATACAAGTCTCTTATCAGATATATTCTTTGCAAGTAGTTTCTCCCATTCTCTTGGTTATTTTTCAACTTTCTAGATGATTGTCCTTTGAAGCATAAAATTTTATATTTTGAAGAATACCAGTTCATCTATTTTTGCTTTTGTTGCTTACAGTTTTGGAGCAGAGCCTAAGAAAACTTTGGTTAATACAAAGTCACAAAAACTTGATCCTATGTTTTCTTCTAAAAGTTTTGTAGTTTTAGCTATTATACTTAGATGACTTATTTATTTTGAGATAATTTTGTGTCCAGAGTAAGGAAAGGTCCATCTTAATCCTTTTGCCTGTTAATGTTCTAGCATCATCTGTTGAGCTGTTTCCCCCATTGAATTATTTTGGCACCTCTGTCAAAATTAATTAACTATAAATATGAGAGTTTGTTGATGTATTCCAAATTCTCTTTCATTGATCTATATGTCTATTCTTATGCCAGCAGCTTTGTAGTAAATTTTGAAACTGTTTGGTATAAGAGTAAAATACTGGCCTCATAAATGACCTGGAATACACTCTTCCTTCTTCTACTTTGGATGAATATATGAAGAATTGCTACTAATTCTTCTTTAAACAGTTGCTAAAATTTACCAGTTAAGCCATCTCAGCATAAGCATTTTTGTGTATGTGGGAAGTTTACTATTTTCTAGTTCAATGCCTTTACTTTTATAGATCGATCCAGATGTTATATTTCTTCTTGAGTCAGTTTCAATAGTTCATGTCTTTCTAGGAATTTGTTCACTTCATCTAAGTTATCTAATTTGTTGGCATACAGTTGCTCATAGTATTACTTCATCATCCTTTTTATTTCTGTAAGGTTGGTGGTAATGTCTCTTCTTTCATTCCTGATATTCATAATTTAAGTCTTCTATATTTTTTCTTGCTCAATCAAGATAAAAGTTTGTCAATTTTGTTTTTCTTTTCAAAGAACCAATTTTTTTCTTCTTTAACTTTATTGTTTTTTTTCCTATTCCCTATAGATTCCCTGTGTTGTTCATTTATGCTCTGATCTTTATTATTTTATTCCTTCTGCTTTCTGTGGGCTTAGTTTTCTCTCTTTTCCTGTATTTTAAGGTAGAATATGAGGTTATTAATTGAGGGCCTTTCTTCTTTTTTAGTATGGGTGTTTACAGTTATAAATTTCTGTCTAATCACTGTTTTAGCTGCATTCTATATGTTTTCATATGTCATGTCTTCATTCTCATTCATACTTTATTCATATTTCATCTCAAAATATTTCTTTAATTTCCCTTTTGATATCTTCTTTAACTAGCACCCTTCATTCTAAGGAGAGCTGTTAATTGCCTCTGCTATTGATTCATTGTTGGAGAGAAAGAAAAGAAGGTTGGAAGGAAGGAAGAAAGAAAATGCTCTGAGAATTCCCTAGAGGGAGTTTCTTAAAGGGTTATTTGAACCAACTGTTCACTAAACTCTACTGGATGCAGAAATGCAATTCTAAATCCTGCCTGCTTTTTGTTTGACTTTCTTGTATCTTCCCAATCCTGTATTGAAATATATCTACTCTTACTCTGCTCTCCACGCTATCTCTTTTTTCTTCTTCTTTCAACCCTCTTTTACTCTTTTAATACATACTTAGTTTAAGAAGTATGTATTAGAAGGGAGCACAGTTATGGATACTTCCTAGACTTAACCAAACACCTCATGGACCATAGTCTCATGGGGCAACTCCATCAATTGGCGCTATAATGTTCTACATTCAGGTTTGGTGAGTAGTGTCTGGGGTCTTAAAAGCTTACAGGCGGCCATCCAAGATACAACTATTGGTCTCTACTCATCCGGAGCAAAAGAGAAAGAAGGAAATCAAAAACACTAGTCTACAGGACTGATAGTCTACATGAACTATGGCCTCATCTACCTTGAGACCAGAACTAGATGATACCCAGTTACCACTACTGACCATTCCGACTAGGGACACAATAGATGGTCCAGGACAGAATGGTAGAAAAATGTAGAACAAAACTCAAATTCCTAAAAAAAAGACCAGACTTCCAAGACCAGTTAAGACTAGAGAAACCCCTGAGACTACCTCCCTGGGGTAGCCTTTAAACTTGGAACTCAAACCACCCCTGGAGGTCACCTTTTAACCAAAGGGCAGATTGGCTCATGAAATAAATATGATCATCCATGAGTACTATGCTCCTCTAAATAATCATCTAAATGAAACCAAACGGTAAACATTTACCCTAGACCAAAGATGAGAAGGTAAGGGGGGAAGGGAAGCTAGATTAATGGAAACAGAACAACTAGAAAGGAAATAATGAGAATGCTGACACATTGTGAAAAATGTAACCAATGTCACTGAACAATATATATAGAAATTGTTTAATGAGAACCTAATTTGCTATGTAAACTTTCACCAAAAACACAATAAAATATTTTCAAAAGAAGTATATATTAGAAGGAAAATTAAATTAGTAAAAGTACACATAATTAGTAAATCAATAAGTGAAAGGAATTTTATAAAGATGTCTATAACATACACACATATATGGATATATATATATTTGAACATACACCAACCTATGTATACATACACATTTTGTAAAATGCATTTATCTTATTCAGGTCAATATAGGCTAGAATACTAAACCAAAGCCAAATTTGTTGTGTCAAGTAGATTCTGACTCATAGCAACCCTATAGGACAGAGTACAACTGCCCATAGAGTTTCCAAGCAGCAGCTGGTGGAGTCAAACGGCTGACCTTTTGGTTATCAGTCGAGCTCTTAAATGTTACACCACCAGGGCTCCAACTAGAATACTAGGAAATATTTATTTCTGGTTTTAGTGTTTTATTTAAGTTCTGGTATTTTATTTGTTATAAAATATCATCAAAAAACATGGTTGTATCATTAAGAATTAGCACATACAGACATACTAAAATAGAAAACTGATATAAATTTGGGCTAATAGCAATGTGTATTTCTTAGTGGAAATTTTATGTTTTCTCTCTTTAAAGTGAAATATAACACCTATTTCTAATTTTTGCCCATATTTTAAATAATAGTAGGAATAATTTTAAATACTAAATAATGAATAATAAATAATTTTAATGTTTTTTATATGCTAGGAATTGCATATATTGTCTTATTCCACTCACAGCAATTCCATCAAGTAAGTGCTCTCAGTATCACCATTTAATAAAGAAAGACTTGAATTTGTAGCGATTAAGCAATGCAAAACACAAGCACCCAGTTAGCGAGTTACAGAGCTATGAGAACCTACCTTTACAAGGAGTCTTGCAGAGAAGCTCTGTGGCTCAGCCAGAATTCATTAACATTGGGAAGTTAGTAGTTCAAAAGATACACATGTCATGTGATCAATGGTAGATTCTGTCAAAATTGTCAAGTGATCAGAAGTGTGCTCTTGGCTGTCCACTATGTCTTTTAATAATTTCCCTACTCCTTTTCTCAGTCTGGTCTCCGGGACATTACTGCCATCGGCCTGCAGTGGTGGATGTATCAGGTGCAGTGATTATCAAAGTGAGAATCTTGGTTTTCCTGAACTAATAGCATGAAGCAAAAGCTTACATTTCAACCTCATCACAAGTCCCATCCTCAGGTAGTCAGTGTGGCTTTGCTGCCTCTGTCTCACAGGAGTCATAGCTAAGAACATGTTGATGATATAGTTTATGGATACATTTGCTTCGTCTTCTTTGTGAGATATGACTGTCTCCATCCACTGAGGAATAATGGGACAATGTCCACAGACAAAAAAATGGCAAAAGAACATTGCTCTCTTTTATACATGCCTTTTTTTTTTTTTAAAATAAGAAAATCATGTGAGGACGGGCCATGGGTGGAAAGTGTCTCCACTTCAAATTAAGAATCACAGACTGCAAGACCAGACTTACTGGTCTGAAAGAGACTTGAGAAACCCCAAGAGTATGGCTCCTGGACACCCTTTTAACTCAGTACTGATGTCACTCCTGAGGTTCACCCTTCAGTCAAAGATTAGACACACCCATAAAACATGACTAAATGGGCACACCAACCCAAGGGCAAGGAAGAGAAAGCAAGAGAGGACAGGAAAGCTAATAATGGGGAACCCAAGTTTGAGAAGGGGAGAGTGTTGACGTATCGTGGGGTTGGCAACAAATGTCACAAAACAGTATGTGTATTAATTGTTTAATGAGAAACTAATTTGTTCTGTAAACCTTCATCTAAAGCACAATTTAAAAAAAATCACCAGATTACAGTAAACAAAAGACAATAAATAAATAACCCCTGTGCTTCAATATTGAAAATTATCTTCTTTTTGGCCCCTAAAAGCCATAGTGTTTATGAGGTTAAAAGTACTCTAGGATGATTCACAGAGTCAATATAAATTATAGTTTTACTACTGTGTGTAAGACCTCTTTACTAATTGTAAAAGGATTAACATTTCCAAATTTTACTGATTTATTTTAATTCTTTTTGCAACTCAATTGGGTAGCTTCTTCAATAAATCTTAAATGACAGAAATCTTGTGTGGTTAAAAAAATGGCACCAGGAATGAGATAATTATGTATAAAACGGAGAGTATAATGGTAATTTTGTCTGAATAAAAACACTATAAATCTCATTATTTATTCTGATTAAGAAAATGAAAAGATGTATTATGATGAAAAAATATAGTTTAATTGTGCAGTTAACTAGCGGTGTTCTTCGTATGTAGTCAAGTAGACAAATTAAGAAAAAGCTGATTAGATCTTATAAGAATTAAACAGTAATTTATAATGAGAATGAGACAGGAGAATCAGTACACAGTAGCACTACCGTTGTTACTTGATCCATTGTAACCAAAAGGGTAGTTATTTCCTTAAATAAGATTTACAGAGTGGGAGATTAGAATAAAGAAGTGTATGAAAACAAAAGAAATACACAGATACTGCCTAGAGGTTATTAAAAATGGATAAGGCACTACAGCAGCAAACATCCATTCAGTCCACTGTGTTGCCTTTGGAATTTCATTTCATTAAAATACAGTTTTGACAGTGGGTCATTCACGCAAAGACAAAAAAATTCAAGTATTAAAAGGACAGAATGCTTCTCCAACTCGTTAGTGTCAGTCTACAGCAAATACAGGGGATCTATGTCGTAGTGATGCAAATAGCATACAAATCAGTCTCAGGAGTTCCAGATTAAAAATGAAAATTGAAAAATTGTCAAATTGCCAGTAAGACTTTATTAAGATTTTCACACAACAAAATATAAATGTTTTGTAGTATTTATTACCATTTCACCAGTTGCCATCCAGTTGACCCCTACTCATGACGACTCTATGCGTGTCAGAGTAGAGCTCTGCTCCATAGGATCTTCAAAAGCTGATTTGGGGGATGTAGATCACCAGGGCTTTCCTGCAGGGTGCCTCTGGGTGGACTTGAACCTCCAACCTTTTGGTTAGCAACTGAATGTGTTAACTACTTGCACCACCCAGGGACAGACAATTTCTTCCACGTAGGTAAACAGTGACTTTGGAGATTGAAGTTAACAATGAGGAATGTCTTTGAAAACCTCAAAGGTGTAGTACACAGCAAACACTTAAAACTCTTTGAAGAAGGTTTTTCTCTCTCTTTACTGAAGTTAATTTATATTTTGCATAGAGAAGACCTGAAGGATTAAAGAATTTAATATTTAACCCAATATAAAATGGATGCCATCTCATCATATTATTGGTGTCTGGGACTGTGTAAGGATTCTTGGGGTGAAAAATGCCTTACTAATGAAGTAGCATTTTCTCAATTCTACTTTTAAGTGGAGTTTATGCCTAGCACTTCTTCTCTTGTGAAGAAATGTGAAAGCATTACATTTTAATTTAGCCCATACACAGTTTGGCAGAGGGACAGTTTTACTGATTACCTTTTTCCCCCTGTCATAGATTAAGATGTGTCTCCCAAAAAATGTGTGTATCAATTTGGCTGGGCCATGATTCCCAGAATTGTCTGGTTGGCCTCCATTTTGTGATTGTAATTTTATGTTAAAGAGGATTAGGGTGGGATTGTAACACCACCATTACCCAGGTCACATTCCTGACCCAATGTAAAGGGAGTTTCCCTGGGGTGTGGGCTGCACCATCTTTTATCTCTCAAGAGATGAAAGGGAGGCAAGCAGAGAGTGGGGGACCTCTTACCATCAAGAAAGCAGGGCCAGGAGCAGAGCGTGTCCTTTGGACCAAGGTCCCTGCACAGAGAAGCTCCTTGTCCGGGGGAACACCAAAGAGAAGAGGCTGACAGAGAGAAAAAGTCTTCCCCTGGAGCTGACGCCCTGAATCGGGACTTTAGGCCACTTTAACTGTGAGGAAATAAACTTCTTTTCCTTAAAACCATCCACTTGTGGTATTTCTGTTACAGCAGCACTAGATGACTAAGACACCCCCTAAAAAAATTGGTTACATGGTTAAGCTTTAAGGTCAAGAAAGAGCAATCATTACAAGACTGTTACAGAGTTACAGCCAGATAGATCAATACACTAGAAAAGTGAGATCACCTCACTCCATAAGTAGAGTTTGTTTGTACTTTGAAAGAAAACAATAAATTTGTCATCTCACACTCTGTTAATATTGTACATATTGTTAAAAATGAATTGGCAAGAACAGAAATAATCAACCAAACTAAAAAGACAGCTTAACAAACGTAAACACCTGCATGGAGAATCATTTAGGCAAATCTCTGTCACAATGTGGTTCAGTTTTAATGACAGCAGGCAAGCTTTGGGCGAATGCCCAGATACTGTAATTTTTGGCCTTACTAGTGTGGTGAGAGCTGACATCCTAAAGTAGCAATGGAAGCAAGTGACAGCACACAAATTATTAAGGAGTCTGGAACAGCTGACCCTTTTTACCTTTTGCTACACTTGACTTCATAGGCTCTGGATGCAGAATAATATATTTTTATTAAATATTCTCCTGTGGATATGGCCATCACACTGAAAGTTATAAGAAATTAATAAAAAGAAGATATGATTTTGCCCTCCAAAGACTGCCAGGCTGTTGCAAGCATAGCTATATCTAAGTAGGCAAAGTGAAATTGAAAGTTAAGAAAATTTATCTGCCTAACTTACAAGAAAATTTCCTTTTCTATTAAAGAAAGAATTGTTTCAACATGAACAATTCAGGCTGAATGTCTATATTGTCCACCCACCCGCTCTACTTCCCCCTACCTAGTAAATGTAGTCCCTTGAATAACGTGTTTTAATCTTATTATACTTAGGTACACTTCATTAAAAATAAAATCTAAGTAGTGTTTCAGTTTTTGTGTTCTGTTTTTAGTTACACCCTCAAGATAGTTTCGATAGTTATTTTTCAGGAGTAGAAAGGCTTTGGGAGGTGCTTTGGAGGAGCATTTTGAACTAGTTGCTATCAAGCTGGGTAGCAGTCTAAATAATGGGCTTTAGAGAGTGAAGCTTCTGGTCTCCCTTATAGAATGGGAAGATAGTATGAGGTTTTAGTGGGAGAACATGCTGTGGAGTGGAGCACAGCTTTGGTGAATTCAAAATAACAGCTATGTATTGAAGGCCTAGAACTGTGTATCTTTGAATTCACTTAGATGTTAAACACCTTTGCCTCAGCACCTCTGTTGAACTATGAGTCTGTCAGCAACACAGGAGCTGAGCAATGGGCTTCCTTTAACACAATGCATTAACACTGGTACATTAACACTTAAAAAGAGACTAATTTATTAATTTATTTATGTACAACTATTGCTCTGGGAGAGGCATTGGGGCCATCAGTGGATTTAAATATTTCAAGCGAGAATCTGGCCAAGGTGGGTCTAACTGGAATGCTTTAGATCATTCAGAGAAGTCCAGAGGTTCACCAACTCAGAGGTTAACCAGAAGTGGATTAAAGTGGACTACAGATAAAATCTAAAGGAAGATTCTGGAATCTATCTTAGATGTAGGTACAAACCTTAACAAATCCAAAAAAACAAAAAAGTTAGAAATTCTTTATCCAAACTTATTGGAAATCTCTTTCCATATCCTGATGTGATGGCACAAAATATGTGGCCCCTGACTCTGTTTGATCTCACCATATCCTCTAGTCCATGTGACTAGGTCACTCCTGGTTTTGGATTTGTACTTCAATTCTAGGAGGGTCACAAAATCCTACCCTGGGCCTTGTTCTACGCTGTTTTTCTGAGGACCTACTTAGCTTCAACAATCCCCCTCTTTCTGAGACATGCTCATCTCCTATCTTCCCCACCATTGGCTAGGGCCCTACAAACAAAAGAATGGGTTATTGTGGACCTCAAGTACTAGCTTGTACTTACCGTGAGCATCTCCACAGCCTCAAGACTCCAACAAGACCATTCTCTAGTATGTAAATGACTAGGAATCATTTTGGATTTTTTTTTTTTTAATATTTTATTGTACTTCAGGTGAAGGCTTGCAAAACAGTTTCTCATGTAGCAGTAGTACACATGCTATTTTATGACTTTGGTTAACAACCCCACAACATTTTAACCCTCTGAATTCTCAGCTTTTTTTTTTTTTTTTTGGTGAAAATACACATAGCCAAAGATACAGCATTTCAAAACTTTTTACTTACACATTTAAGTGACATTGACTATGCTCTTCCAATTGTGCTACCATTCTTGCCCAAGATGAAGGCTTACAGGACAAAATAGCCTCCTATTTAACAGTTACTACAAATGTTGCCCTATAACAGTGGTTAACAATCTCACAACACATCAACAGTATCCTTACTCAACTTGTGGTCCTTATCATCAGCTTCCTACTCCCCCTTTGCCTTCTGGCCCTTGTCACTGGACTCCCGTACCTCGTTAGTCTCATTTAGTTTTACTGGGCTGTCCACTCCCAGGCTGAACAGTGAACCTCAAAGGTAACTTCACCTCTGAGCTGAAAGGGTGCCTGGGGGCCACACTCTTGAGGTTTCTCCAGTCTCCTTTAGGCCAGTAAATCTGGTCTTTTTTTTTTGGGGGGGGTAGTTAGAATTATGCTCTACTTCCTTCTCTAGCTCTGTCCAGAACCCTCTGTTGTGATCCTGGTCAGAGCAGTCAGCAGTGGTAGCCGGGCACCATCTAGATGTACTCTACTCAGTCCGGTGGAGGTCTTGGTAGCTGTGGTCAATTAGTCCTTTGGACCAATCTTTTCGTTGTATCCTGTTCTCTTCATTCTCCCTTGCTCCCGAAGGGATGAGACCAGTGTAGTATCTTAGATGGCCGCTCACAGGCTTTTAAGACCCCAGACACTACTCACCAAGGTAGAATGTAGAGCATTACCTTTATAAGTAGTGTCATGCCAATTGAGCTAGATGTTCCCTGGGACCATGGTCCCCAGAGCCCTCCGTCCAAGAACTCAGTCCCTCGGGGAGTTTGGATGTGTCCATGGGGCCTCCATGATCTTTCCTTATGCAGGATGTGTTAGTTTCCCTTGTACTGTGTACTGTCTCACCTCTCACCCAAGATACCACTTATCTATTGCCTATTTAGTATTCCCCCCCCCCCCAATCCCTGGTAACCAACAAGGATTGTTACATTTTGCATGTGAATTTTTTCATGGGTTTTTACAATAGAGGTCTCATACAATATTTGTCCTTTTGTGATTGACTTATTTCACTCAGCATAATGTCCTCCAGTTTCATCCATGTTATGAGATGCTTCACAGATTCATTGTTGTTCTTTCTCATTGCATAGTACTCCATTGTGTGTATGTACCATAGTTTGTTTATCCATTCATCTGTTGATGGGCACCTACTTTGTTTCCATCGTTTTGCTATTGTGAACAATGCTGCCATGAACAAAGGTGTGCATATGTCTATTCGAGTGACGACTCTTATTTCTCTAGGATATATTCCTAGGAGTGGGATTGCTGGATCGAATGGTATGTCTATTTCTAGCTTTCTGAGGAAGCGCCATAACATTTTCCAAAATGGTTGTATCAATTTGCATTCCCACCAGCAGTGTATAAGAGTTCCGATCTCCCCACAGCCCCGCCAACATTTGTTATTTGCAGTGTTTTTGATTCGTGCCAGTAATGCCGGGGTGAGATGATATCTCATTGTGGTTTTAATTTGCATTTCTCTAATGGCTAGTGAACGCGAGCATTTCCTCATGTGTCTGTTGGCCATTTGAACGTCTTCTTTGGTGAAGTGTCTGTTCATTTCCTTTGTCCATTTTTTGATAGGATTGTTTGTCTTTTTGTTGTAGAAGTGTTGGATTTTCTTCGAGATTATGGAGATTAGACCTTTGTCTGACCTGTACTGTCCAAAAATTTTTTCCCAGTAGTAGGCTCTCTTTTTACTCTTTTGGTGAAGTCTTTTGAAGAGCATAGGTGTTTGATTTTTAGAAGATCCCAGTTATCTAGTTTATCTGTTGGGTTTTGTGTGTTGATGTTTATGGTTTGTATCCTGTTAATGCCATGTATTAAGGCCTGAAGTGTTGGTCCTATTTTTTCTTCTATGAACTTTAGAGTTTTAGGCTTTATATTCAGGTCTTTCACCCATTTTGAAGTAGTTTTTGTATACGGTGTGAGGTATGGGTCCTGTTTCATTTTTCTGCAAATGGATATCCAGTTTTGCCAGCACCATTTGTTAAAAAGACTGTCTTTTCCCCATTTGATCGACTTTGGGCCCTTGTCAAAGATCAGGTGACCAGAGGTGGATGGATTTACATCTGGGTTCTTAATTCTGTTCCACTGGTCATTGTATCTGTCGTTGTACCAGTACCGGGCTATTTTGACTACTGTAGCTGTACAGTAGGTTCTGAAGTGAGGTAGTTTGAGTCCTACAACTGTACTCTTCTTCTTCAGTAGTGCTTTACTTATTCGGGACTTCTTCCCTTTCCATATAAATTTAATAATTTGTTTTTCCATCTCTTTGAAGAATGTTGTTGGTATTTGGATCGGGATTGCATTGTATTTGTAAATTGCTTTAGGTAGAATTGCCATTTTCACAATGTTGAACCTGCCTATCCATGAGCATGGTATGTTTTTCCATTTATGTAGATCCCTTTGGGTTTCATGCAGCAGTGTTTTATAGTTTTCTTTGTATAGGTCTTTTACATTCCTGGTCAGATTTATTCCTAAGTATTTTATCTTTTTAGGGGCTATTGAAAATGGTATTGATTTCCTGATCTCCTTTTCATCATTCTCTTTACTGGTGTATAGGAATCCAACTGATTTTTGAATGTTTATCTTGTATCCTGCTACTCTGCTGAATCTTTCTATTAGTTTCAGTAGATTTCTAGTGGAGTCTTTAGGGTTTTCTATGTGTAGTATCATATCATCTGCAAACAGGGAGAGTTTAACTTCTTCATTACCAATTTGGATGCCCTTGATTTCTTTTTCTTGCCTTATTGCTCTAGCTAGAACTTCCAGCACAATGTTAAATAGGAGTGGTGATAAAGGGCATCCTTGTTCCTGTTTTCAAGGGGAATGTTTTCAGCCTCTCTCCATTAAGAATGATGTTGGCTGTTGGTTTTGCATAGACGCCCTTTATTATGTTGAGAAATTTCCCTTCTATACCTATTTTATTGAGAGCTTTTATCAGGAATGGGTGTTGGACTTTGTCAAATGCCTTTTCTGCGTCAATTGAGATGATCATGTAATTTTTTTCTTTCCTTTTATTTATGTGGTGAATTACGTTGATGGATTTTCTAATGTTAAATAATCCTTGCATACCTGGTATGAATCCTACTTGGTCATGGTGTATTATTTTTTTGATATGATACTGAATTCTATTGGCTAGAATTTTGTTCAGAATCTTTGCATCTATATTCATGAGAGATATTGGTCTGTAATTTTCTTTTTTTGTGATGTCTTTGCCTGGTTTTGGTATCAGCATTATGCTGGCTTCATAGAATGAATTTGGAAGGTTACTTCCTCTTCTATGCTCTGAAAAAGCTTGAGTAGAACTGGTACAAGCTCTTCTGTAAATGTTTGGTAGAATTCTCCAGTGAAGCCATCTGGGCCAAGGCTTTTTTTGGTTGGGAGTTTTTTTTATTACCTTTTCAATCTCTTCTCCTGTTATGGGTCTGTTCAGATTTTCAACATCACTTTGTTGTAGTTTGGGTAGGCCGTGTGTTTCTAGAAATTTATCCATTTCCTATAGGTTTTCAAATTTGTTGGAATATAGTTTTTCATAATATTCTCTTATAATCCTTTTTATTTCAGTTGGGTCTGTTGTAATGTCCCCCATTTCATTTCTTGTTTGGGTTATTTGTGTCCTCTGCTGTTTTTCTTTTGTCAGTCTGGCCAGTGGTTTGTCGATTTTGTTGATTCTTTCAAAGAACCAACTTTTGGTTTTGTTGATTCTTTCTATGGTTTTTCTGTTCTCTATTTCATTTATTTCTGCTCTGATCTTTACTATCTCCTTTCTTCCGGTGGTTGGAGGCTTTTTTTGCTGTTCTCTTTCTATTTGTTTGAGTTCTGTACTTAATGTTTTGATTTTGTCCCTTTCTTCTTTTTTGATATGTGCATCTATTGCTATAAATTGTCCTCTGAGGACTGCCTTTGCTGTGTCCCAAAGGTTTTGGTATGATGTGTTTTCATTCTCATTTGATTCTAGGAATTTTTTAATTCCATCTCCGATTTCTTCTATTACCCATTGATGTGTAAGCAGAGTATTATTCAGTTTCCATGTGTTTGATTTTTTTTCCTTGCTTTTTCTAGTGTTAATTTCTACCTTGATGGCATTGTGGTCAGAGAAGATACTTTGAATTATCTCAGCGTTTTGGATCTTGTTGAGGATTTCTCTGTGGCCTAAGATGTGGTCTATTCTGGAGAACGTTCCATGTGCATTGGAAAAGAATGTGTACTTTGCAGCTGTTGGATGGAGTGTTCTATATATGTCTATGAGGTCCAGTTGGCTGATTGTGTCCTTTAGGTCTTCTGTATATTTGCTGAGTTTCTTTTTAGTTGTTCTGTCCTTTACTGAGAGTGGTGTGTTGAAGTCTCCTACTATTATTGTGGAACTGTCAATTTCTCTTTTCAGTGCTGTTAGAGTTTTTTAATGTATTTTGGAGCCCTATCATTGGGTGCATAGATATTTATTATGGTTATGTCTTCATGATGGATCATCACCTTAATCATTATATAGTGTCCTTCTTTGTCTTTTATGGTAGATTTTGTTTTAAAGTCTATTTTATCTGAGATTAGAATTGCCACTCCTGCTCTTTTTTGGTAGTTGTTAGCTTGATATATTTTTTTCCAACCTTTGATTTTTAATAAATTCACATCTTTGTTTCTAAGGTGTGTCTCTTGTAGACAGCATATTGATGGATCCTGTTTTCTTATCCATTCTGCCACTCTCTGACTCTTTATGGGTGCATTGAGTCCATTTACATTCAGTGTAATTATTGATAAATGGAAGTTTGTTGCTGTCATTTTGTAGTGCTTTTTTTTGAGGTGCTGAAGTTTTCTTTGTTCTTCTTACTCTCTTGTGCTGAGTTACTTTTGTTTGTGGATTTTGTGTTCATTTCTTTTGTTTTTGTAGGTTTTGTTTTTGCTGAGACTTTATGTTTTTGTCTTTATTTTTATGAGTTGGTTTGTTAACTTTCTTTGTGGTTACCATGAATTTTAACCTTAATAAGTTTGAAGCAGTCTACCCTTACTTGGTATCGCCTTGCCTTCCTCTCCATTAGAAGGTTCTATACCTATGCCGTTTGTTCCCTCTTTCATTGTTTTGATGTTGTTGTCATCCTTTGATTGATTTCTCTGATTCCCTGTTGTATTTCTTTTGTTTTTGGATAGTCCTCAATAGTTCATTTCCTAGAATGGTATCTGGTTCGTATGAACCTGCGTTCTAGGTCCTAGGTCCTGCCTGAGGGTTGAAGCTGTTTGTCCTCAGACTGAAGAACTCCCTTTAATAATTCTTGTAAGTTTGGTTTGACTTTTGCATATTCCCTTAGTTTCTGTTTATCTGGAAATGACCTAATTTCACCATCCAATTTGAACGAGAGTTTTACAGGATATATTATTCTTGGTTGACAATTTTTTTCTTTCAACATTTTATATATGTCATCCCACTGCCTTCTTGCCTGCATGGTTTCTGCCAAATAATCTGAGATTAGTCTTATTGTTTCTCCTCTGTATGTGACTTCTTGTTTTTCATGAGCTGCTCTCAGGATTCTTTGTTTATCTTTAGTTTTGGTGAGTGTGAATATGATATGTCTTGGTGATTTTCTTTTGGGGTCTCTTCTATATGGGGTTCGTTGAGCTTCTTGGATGGCCATCTTTTCATCTTTCATGATATTGAGAAAGTTTTCTGTCAGCAGTTCCTCAATGATCCTCTCTGTGTTTTCTGTTTTCTCCCCCTGTTCTGGGATGCCAATCACTCGTAAGTTTTTGCTTTTAATTGTGTCCCACATAACTCTCAGGGTCTCTTCATTTTTCTTTGTTCTTTTTTCTGAGTTTTCCTGAAACAGAGTTGTATCCAAGCATTTGTCTTCAGTTCCACTGATCCTGTCTTCCACAGTTTCAAATCTACTTCTCAGCCCTTCTATGACACCGTCCATTTCTGAAATCTTGTTGTTTATCTTTTGGATTTGTAATTGTTGTTTTTGTATAATTTCGAGTTGTGAATTTATTTTGGCATTTTGTTCCTGCATCATCTTCCTGAATTCTTCCAATTTTTTGTCTGTATTTTCCATAAATTTGTCTATTTTTTCCTCATGTTTGTCAGCTTTTTGCCTCAGTTCTTGGAAAATTCCGAGTATTAGTGATTTGAGTTCCCTATCAGGTACTTCTAGTGCATTTTCTTCCACAGAAGAGTTAACTGGTGTTTTAATTTGGACGCCTATTGGAGCCATCTTGTCTTGTTTTTGTAAATGTTTTGATATTGTTTGCTGTTTTCGGGGCATTCAGTAGATAGTTCTCTCGTTTATTGATTGTAGATTTTTTTTTGTTTCGTCCTTGTGGTACAGCTGGGCAGATCTAGCTGAAGAGGAGCCACTGGGACGGGTTGTTTGTGGCACTCTCCGCAGCCACCAGGACAGTCGATAGTCAGTGCTGGGCAGGTTCCAATAGGGCGTGCTTGCACAGCTTGGTAGTGTGATGTCAAGTGCACGGTGCAGGTAGGCAGGATGCAGCGGGGAGATGGTTATGTGTGAAGCTAAGCTGGATATGGGAGAGAGGAGAGAGGAGCAGGAGCGAAAAGCATACAAACATAAAAGAATGCTAGGGGAGCTTGTCGTTGGAATGGACAGATGAGAGACTATGGGATGGAGAAAACCAGAAGGGGGAAGAGAAAGGAAAGGAAAGAATGATCAAATAAAAATCAGAAAAGTTAAAGAACTGCAAAGTTCCCAGGGATCCCTCCGATGCAGCTATGAGGTCTGGGGGAGTCAGTCTCAGGTTTCACAGCACAGTCTGGCCAGAAGGTGCAGAGGCATACATCAGCTGGTATTCGGGATCAGAAAGAGAAGGAAGAGATAGAGAGACAAGAAATTAAGCAATGAAGAAAGACAAAAGGGAAAAAGAGGGAAAAGAAAACAAAACTAATCAAAAAAGAAAAAAAATAAAATTTAAAAAAAAAAAAGCAACACCAGCAGTCGATGAATGGCACTCAAAGAGCCAGCCAGTGCGGGCTGGTGTTTCTGGATAAGAGACTGTGTCTGTGGGAAACAGAGGAGGCCGAGTGTGAGTGAAGAAGGGTGGAGAGTGGAAAGCGTATATCACAAATTGCCTGCACTCTCGGGACCCTCAGAAAGGAGCTAAGAGGGTGCAAGGAGCCAGGCACCCGAGTGAAAGTAAGTGGAGGCGGCGAGAGGCAAGTGAGAAACCAAAAGAAGCAGGAGGAAAAAAAGAAAAAGAAAAAAAAAAAAAAAAGGCAGCACCAGCAGCCAACAAACGGCACTTAGAGAGCTGCCCGCACACGCACACGCGGAATCCAAGCAGCCAGCAGACCCCGGTGAAGAAACTGCGGCCACGGGAAGCACAAGGGCTAACGAACAAAGGTCCCGGGATCTCACCAGCATGGCAGCCCAGACCTGGAAGCAGCCACACGCCCGAACGCAGCCCCACAGCCCAGCAGGAAAAAGCAAAGACGGCGCTCGGAGCCAAGCACTAGAGCAAAAGGAGGGGGAGGCAGCAAGAGGCAAGCGAGAAACCAGAAGAAGCAGAAAAAGCCACACCAGCAGCCAACAAACTGCACCCAGAGAGCCCCCGCTCAGGCGCACGGATTCCAAGCGGCCGGCTGTCTCAGGTCAAGAGACCGTGGCCACGGGAAGCAGAGGGGCAAACAAACAAAGGCCCTGGGATCTCACCAGCACAGCAGCCCAGACCTGGAAGCAGCCACACGCCGGAACGCAGCCCCACAGCCCCGCAGGAAAGAGCAAAGACAGCGCTCGGAACCAGGCACCCGAGCAAAAGGAGGGGGAGGCGGCAGAAAAAGCTACGCCAGCAGCCAACAAACAGCTCTCAGAGAGCCGCCGGCCCGGGCGTGCGGAATCCAAGCACCAGCGCCCCCCAGCCCAGGGACCCTGGCCACGGGAAGCAGGGGAGCCCCAGCCGAGGCGGAGAGGGGTGGGGGGTGGGAAAGCACACACTGCAATTTACCGGTCGTTCCGTCTCCCACTGTATGCTCCGTGAGGCTGCTCTCCCATTCTCCCGTTTGCTGGTCTCCAATAGGAGTCCAAGATGGTGGATCCGCGCTGTGTTAGCTGCTAGGGAATCTCTGCATGAGTCTCTCCTCGCTCTCTGTTCTCTTTCAGTATTCTCACTCCGTTTGGTGTTTGGCTGAGTTCTTTATCTCTTCATTTGATGTTCTAGGGTTTCAGGATTGTTGATTCTCTGTTAGGCTTAGTTTTCCGGATCTTTGCTGTGGAGGGACGGCATGGTGCTTCTGCCTAGAGCGCCATCTTGCCCCGCCTTCATTTTGGATTTTTGTCTCTGCCAGTCCCTCTACAAGAAGAGAAGGGTTTTATATTAATTTTGTAGATAAAATGTCATTTAGAGAGGATTTGTTTGTGTGTGTGTCCTCAAAGGATTTCAAAGAAGGAGCTTGTTTAATAACTGGAAATAATAAATAAATAAAATGAACAATCTAATTTCCACCCTCTGGCTAAGAATTTATATATCTTCTCCTGACCAACCACTAGAAATGAAATAATTAGCTTCTTAATGAAGTACTGTGGTACCATGGATAAAATATAGATTAAGATTAAGTCCAATTTTAACCATATTGAAGTGTAATATTTAAAGTAAGATGTTTTACATTTATAAAAGACTACAATATTTAGAAATTAACCAACATGTCCTGAGTTATCCAAAGTAGTTATTTATTTCCACATCTTAAATGCAATATATACTAAAATCTTGGTTAAAATAATATCTTAAGAATTATTACTAACTTTGATAATGCCTTGAATTTTCACTATCCACAATTATCAAAATTGTACTATAACCATTAGGTAAAACTACACCAAAGGTATACTTTTTTTTTGTTAGTATCATAAATTAATATTTCAACTTCAACAATGCTCTTAATATTTTTGTTTTGGTAGAAATTTTAGTTGTTAAGAAAAAAAGATTTGAGTTGGCTTGATTTTCATAAGGCATATTAGCATACATGCTTTCTTTCTAAATGTAAATATAAATTCAAAAATGCAAAATAAAAACAAGCAGCCAAAAGCTTACATAAGCAAGTTTTTACTTAAACCTAAGAGGAAATCAACAGGAGCTTGTTCTGAGTCAAATTAAACGAAACAAAGATTAGTGTCATCAAGAGTGGTTCAAATACAGAGAGTCTTATGACAATCTACTACCCAGTGTCTGGTTGACTCACCAAGGGCAACGCATGTACATGAGGGAGAGGTGGCAGGAAGCTTACAGAGGTAAGAGAAAAAAATTAGTATCAAGCAATGGAGGGCACAAAAAATACAATTTTTAAAGAAAAGTTGGCAAGCATTATTTTTTCCTGTTTAAAATGTAAAGTAGCTGGGATCAGTTTTAAGAATTTGCATATTCTTTCTCCAAACATTTAGTATAGATCTTGTAGCACATATAGCCATCACACAACTGATATTTTCTCCTTATCCAATAGGTTTTAAAACTTAACTGTTAATTGTTGTTGTTGTTAGGTGCCATGTTGTTAGGTCCGACTCATAAGGACCCTGCGTACTACAGAACGAAACACTGCCCAATCCTGTGCCATTCTCACAATCATTGTTACGTTTGAGCCCATTGTTGCAGCCACTGTGACAATCCATCTCATGGAGGGTCTTCCTCTTTTTCGCTGACCCTCTACCAAGCATGACATCCTTCACCAGGGACTGGCACCTGCTGATAACATGTCCAAAGTACGTTAGGCGAAGTCTTCAAAATAACATCTTTGCTTTTTAACACTTTAAAGAGGTCTTCTGCAGCAAATTTGCCCAATACAATATGTCATTTGATTTCCTGACTTCTGCTTCCGTGGGCGTGGATTGGATCCAAGTAAAATGAAATCTTTGACAACTTCAATCTTTTCTCCGTTTATCATGGTGTTGCTTATTGGTCCAGTTGTGAGGATTTTTGTTTTCTTTATGCTGAGGTGTAATCCATACTGAAGGCTGTAGCCTTTGATCTTCATAAATAAGTGCTTCAAGTCATCTTTGCTTTCAGCAAGTAAAGTAAACCGTTAATAGAAAAAGAAAATTTGTCCTTACTATTCTCTCAGAGAGTTGTGTTTTGTAACTGAGTTCCTTTCATCTCCTAATGATAATCAATCAATAAAAACTGCAGCGCCATCTCTGACTCACTTTGCTTAAACCCGGTGAAACAGCAACCCAGCTGGTTGGCCACGGAAGTTCCCATTCCTATAGCTACTTTTTCAATAATGAACTTTTGACAACCTGCCTTATCTCAAAAACACAGATCTTTCTTCAGTGAGTAACTCAAAAATCCCAGCACGACTTCATTTTGTTCTAGAGCTAACTTAACTCCTTAATAATGAACAAGCCTATTCATTTTGTTTTACTGATACATGAAACTTATATCAAAATTACTTTGGAAACTTTATGATAAACAAACTAAAACATGCCTTTTCCAACTGCAGTAATTTGAAACTTCCATTTCTTTTTTCTATTCCATTTCATTCCATCTTATGAACCATCCATTCCCTAGCCTCGCCCCAGGACTCATCCAGAGGAGTTTTTGGTGCTAACGGTAAAGAGAATGGAGGAGAAGCCCCACTTCCCTCCCAGTGAGCATGTCACATGTTCCTTTCCAGGTTTGGTGAACTTAACATTACTCTGTAGATCCCACTGCTATAGGCTAATTTTTCTCAGACCTGTATTTCTTCCAGGTCTGTCAAAAAATATTTAAGAGAGCAGGGTTTTTTTTGCTGAAAATCTGACTTTAAATTTTTGTGTACTAAGCATCCATATAATATTCATGCATTGCTTAACTTTTTTTTTTTTTTTGGAAAGTATAAAATTTGAAAAAAGAAATGAGATGGGGCAGGTAAGCAGTGATCATGTTATTCCTTGTAGTTGGTTGGCTGTAGGCTGGTTGGCAACACAGCAAGAGAGAAACTGAGAAGGTTGTATCAGCAGGCAAGAGAAGGCAAGCTGTGCCAGCAGAAAGGGCTGCAGCAAGAACCCTGATCTAAGAGGCGTTGAGAGTAGAATGAAGAGAATCTAGATGTGAAGAAAGTCATTTTTTGGTCAATAAGTTAAATGTTAAATAAAAATTACAAAAAGTACCATAAATATAAATTGGAGAATCAGGATTCAATATTTAAGTATTGTCCAAATGGAGCCTTCAGCATACTTCCCATGATGTCACATAGACAGCTGACTCAGCTACACTTGTAAAAGAGATAGGTTTGTCCAAGCTTGATCAAGAGCAGGCACAGAGAAGAATGGATTTCAGCAGGATGTGGCATATCCCATAAAGTTCGAAGAGAAAATTAGAAATGAGATATGTAGATCTTGACTGTCAATCTGGCCAGCAGCCAGGTGACAAAGAAATCAAGCAAAACCATGAATAGTTCAGAATCAAGGACCACAATTAAGATAATTTGTAATTGAATAACAGAAAATTGTGTTGACGGAGTTCTCCTGCCTCCACAAGATAATAAGTCTATGGGCCTTTCATTACGGTTTGCCTAGACCAAGTCTAATGCTGGGAACACAGAAAGTATCAATAGATGTTCCTTAGATTGGAATTCCAAATTAGAAAAATGGAGTAAAATCTGATGCAGAGGTAGGAATATATGCAAAGACTAGAATACATGTGGTGACTAGGTCAGGTCCTCTAAAATAGAGGTGTAGGAATATTATTTAAATCTTACTGATGGGATGTGGCATATGTCGCTAGCTTGTCCCAATAATTGTTTTCCCATTCTTCCTTAGTGTTAATCCCATCTTCCTGATTTTTAGCTAAGAACACAATCCTCCGGAATCTTCTCTGACAATTCTCCAAGGGTCTCTCACGTTTCTGCATGTCTTGTGACAATTTTGTTCCAGACCATCATTTCAAAGACGTTTACATAGCAAACATCCCTGGACGATAGAGATAGTCTCTCTCTCCAGGGCAGAAGACATCATCTGTTTCCTAATCAGATAATAAACATAATGTTTTGAGTGGGTCAAACTTGGGAAGGTTTACTTTAAGTTTTCCTATAAGACTGGGGGCTTCCCAAACTCAGGGTTTCTCAGCTATGACACAGACTCACTGTGTTTGCAGCATCCACCTGGACCCACCTGTGTGTGGCCCTGCTCTCCTGTGAGTGATAAAGTCCTTTGCCTTTTTCCTGGAGTCTCATCTTCTGACAGCTTCAGTGAAAACTATGGCACACTAACTTGTTAGCTTACAAGTAGGGGAAAATCTTAGATACGTTACAGCTCCTAAAGAAATCAAGAATGTATTTCCCAGCCTCTCCTTTAAGTAGGTAACGGTCACATAACTAACTTCTAGTTAATGGGATGTTAGCAGAAGTGTTTTCTGACTTTCGGATATCTCCTTGTAATGAGGAACCATGGCCTCTTCTATTCTTCCTGTTGAATGAAATATAAATGAAAGGGTTAAAACTTTAGCATCAGGAGAGCATGATGTGACTTTAGGATTAAACCCAATGCAGGACTGAGCAACAAGATAGCAGCCTTTGTCTCTGACACTGTGTAACCTACCTTCAACAGTACATAGGAGATAAATAAATTTCTGTTATTTAGCCACTGCTATTTGAGGTTTTCTTCTACTATATTCTTAACTGGTCTATTAGTTTCCTATTGCTGCTGTAACAAAATGTCACAAACTTGGTGACTTAAAACAAAACAAATGTATTATCTTACAGTTCTAGAGGTCAGAGATCCAGTATGAGTCTCACAGGGCTAAAATCAAGGTGTCCACAAGGCTATGTTCCTTCTGGAGGCTCAGTGGGAGAATTCATCCCTTGCCTTTTACAGCTGTTGAGACTTGCCTGTGTTCCGTGGTTTGTGGCTTGCTTTCATCTTCAAGGACAGCAGTTGCGTATCTCTGAACCCGCTTCTGTTCTTACTTCTCCGTCTCTGACTCTCCTGCCTCCTTCTTTCACTTACATGAACCTTTGTGATTACATTGGGCTCACTCAAATTATTCAGGATAATCTCCCCATTTCAAAATCCTTAATCATATCTATAAATTCCCTTTTGCCTTGTGAGGTAACATATTCACAGGTTCTGGGTATTAGGACATGGACATCTTTAGGGGGGTGGCAATTATTATGCCTATGACAGGATTTTATAAAATAGATTGGTATAATTTTCCTTTATATTAAGCGCTACAATATGCCAGTCACCTTGCTAGACAATTACCACTTACTTACTTAGTCAAGCCTCACAAAATCTCAATAATGCAAACATTATTATTATTCTCATTTTATCTATTTACTTATTTTATTGTACTTTACATGAAAGTTTACAGAGCAAAAAAACCCATCCTATAGTTTGTACATAAAGTTGTTCCATGACCTTGGTTTTATTCCCCACAACGTATCAGCACTCTCCCCATTTCGGCTGTGGTTTCCCCGTTTTCTTTCGTCCTGGTTTTCTGCCCCTTCCTGCCTTTTCATCTTTGCTTTGGGGCAGATAAAATCCGTTTGATCTCATGTAATTGATTGTTCCAAGGAGCACTTCCCTCTCAGGTGTTATGGCTGACTGTATGGGCCTTAGTTCCAGGTCAGAACGGTGTGTTAGGACCATAGTCTCAAGGATTCCCTCCAGTCTCTGTCAGACCAGCAAGTCTAGTCTTTTTTGTGAATTTGATTTTTTTGTTCTACAATTTTCTCCGGCTTTGTCCAGGATGCTCTGTTGTGATCCCAGTCAGAGTGGTTGGTAGCGGTAGCCAGGCACCATCTAGTTCTTCCATTCTCAGGGTCACATAGGCTGTGGTTCATGTGGTCCATTAGCCCTTCAGACTAATTGCTCCCTTGAGTCTTTAGTCTCCTTCATCCTCCCTTGCTCTGTATGTGAAGAGATCAATAGCTGTATCTTAGATGGCAGCTCAAAAGCTTTTAGGACCACAGTTGCTACTCACCTAATTAGAAACCAGAACATTGTCTTTATGCACTATGTTGTGCCAGTTGACTTAGATGTCCCCCGAGTCTTTGGTCCTTTGTCTTCGAGCCTAGGAACTTCATCCTATGAAGAGTCTGGTTATGTCTAAGAGGTTTCCCTGACTATACACTTTTTATGCTCTACAGGAGCCATGCTTACAGTCATGTATGTAGAAATATCCATCCCCAAACCTATATTTGCCAGTAGGTGTATTCACTTACATCCTCCCACACATCTTGGCATATCTGTCTTCCTGTCTGTCCATTTGTAAATGATTGTTTGTTAATTCTATTGCTGCAGGATTGCCTAAGCTACAGCAGTTACCGGAGTTGCCCTTTCCTCTTGCGTTCCTCTCGGTGTCCTCTCTTGCTTTGGTCATGTTGTACTGACTTCCCCCGTGTTATGTATCCCCTTTCGCTTCACCAATATTAACCTGTGTCTTCTATCTAACTGGTAATTTTCCCTCCCTCCCCCTCCCACCTCTAGTAACCATCAAATAATTTTTTTTCTTTTTTTCCTATGGGTAAACCTTTTGTTTTTACTTTGTAGTAGTGGCCTCATACAGTATTTGTCCTTTTGTGATTGACTTATTTCACTCAGCACAATGCCCTCCAAAATCATCCATGCTATGAGATGTTTCATGGATTTATCATTATTCTTTATTGTTGCATCGTATTCCATTGTGTGTATATACCACAGTGTGTTAATCCATTCATCTGTTGATGGGCACGTAGGTTGTTTCCATCTTACTGCTATTGTGAATAATGCTGCAATGAACATGGGTGCGCATGTGTCTATTTGTGTCACGGCTCTTATTTCTTTAGGGTATATACCTAGGAGCGGGATTACTGGATCATATGGTATTTCTATTTCTAGATTTTTGAGGAGGTGCCATACGATCTTCTGAAGTATACCATTTTATATTCCCACTAACAGTATATAAGAATTCCAGTCTCCCCACAACCATGCCAACATTTGTTATTTTCTGGTTTTTGTTTTTTTTGAGTAGTGCCAGTAATGTCGGGTGAGATGGTATTTCATTGTAGTTTTGACTTGCATCTCTCTAATTATTAATGGTCACAGGCATTCATGTTTGTTAGCTGTCTGAATGTCTTCTTTGGTGAAGTGTCTGTTCATATCCTTTGCTCATTTTTTAATTGGTTTGTCTTACTGTCGAGATGTTAAAATTGTCTATGAATTTTAGAGATCAGTCCCTTGTCAGGTATGTTGTAGCCAAAAATTTTTTCCAAGTCTGTAGGTTCTCTTTTGACTCCTGGAGAAGTTTTTCGTTGAGCATAAATGTTTAATTTTTAGGAGGTCCCATTTATCTAGTTCGTCTTGTGCTGTGTGTGCATTTTTAGCTATGTTAGATAGTTTATTTGTGCCATATATTAGGGCCCAGAGCATTGTCCCTACTTTTTCCCCCACGATCTTTATAGTTTTAGGTTTTATATTTAGGGCTTTGATCCAATTTGAGTTAGTGTTTTTGTATGGTATAAGGTAGGAGACTTGTTTCATGTTTTTACAGATGCACATTCAGTTTTGCCAGCACCATTTATTAAAAAGACTGTCTCCTCCTCATTTAATGGTCTTTGGCCCTTTGTCGAAGATCAGCTGATTACAGTTGGTCAGATTTACGTCTAGGTTCTCAGTTCTGTTCCATTGGTCTATGTGCCTGTCCTTGTACAAATTCCAAGCTGTTTTGACTACTGTGGCTGTATAGTATGTTCTGAGATCAGGTAAATGAGTTCTCCTACTTTGTTGTTCTTCTACAATATTTTGCTTTATTTATCTGGGCCCTCTTTCCTCTCCATATAAAGTTGGTGATTAGTTTTTCCATCTCGGTAAAGAATGTTGCTGGAATTTGGATTGAGATTGTGTTCTATCTCTGGTTTGCTTTAGGTAGTATTGACATTTTCACAATGTTGAGTCTTCCTATCCATGGGCATAGTATGTTTTTCCATTTATGTAGGTCCCTTTTGGCTTCTTGCATTAGTGTTTTGTAGTTTTCTTTATATACATCTTTTATGCCCCTGACTTATGGGAAGCTATTGTAAATGATATTGTTTCCTGATTTCCTTTTCAAAGTTTTCTTTGTTGTTGTATAGGAATCTAACCTATTTTTACATGTTGATCTTATATCCTGCTACTTGGCTGAACCCTTCTATTAGTTCCAGTAGCTTTCTTGTGGAATCCTTGGGATTTTCTGCATATAGGGTCATATCATCTGGGAACAGGGATAGTTTTACTTCTTCCTTGCCAATTTGTGTGCTTTTATTTCCTTTTTTGCCTTATTGCTCTAGCTATGACTTCCAGTACAATGTTGAATAAGAGTGGTGATAATAGACATTCTTGTCTGGTTCCCCGTTTCAAGGGGAATATTTTCAGCCTGTCTCCATTGAGGATAATTTTGGCTGCTGGTTTTGTATAAATGCCCTTTATTATGTTGAGGAATTTTTGTTCTATTTCTATTTTACTGGGAGTTTAATCAGGAATGGGCATTGGACTTTATCAAATGCCTTTTCTGCATCGATTGAGTTAATCATGTGATTCTTTTCTTTTGTTATATTTATGTGTTGGATTACGTTAGTTGATTTTCTAATGTTGAACTATCCTTGCATACCTAGTATGAATCCCACTTGATCATGATATATTATTTTCTTGATATGCTGTTGAATTCTGTTGGCTAGAATTTTGTTCAGAATTTTTGCATCTATGTGCATGGATGATATTTGTCTGTAATTTTCTTTTCTTGTGGAGTCTTTGCCTGGCTTTGGTATCAGGGTGGTTCTGGCTTCATAGAATGAATTTAGGAATATTCCTTCATTTTCTATGCTCTGAAAGAGTTTGAGTAGTATTGGTGTGAGAGGTTCTTTGAATGTTTGATATAATTCCCCAGTGAAGCTGTGCAGCTCAGGACTTTCTTTTGTTGGGAGTTTTTTTTAATTACCTCTGCAATCTCCTCTTTTATTATGGGTCTTTACAGATATTTTTATCTAGGTTTGTGTCAGTTTAGGTAGGTAGTGAGTTTCTAGAAATTTGTTCTTTTCATCTGTTGTTGCTGTTGTTAGGTGCCATCAAGTTGGTTCTGATTCATAGCAACCCTATTTACAACAAAATGAAACATTACCCAGTCCTGTGTCTTCCTCACAATCATTGCTATGTTTGAGTCCATTGGTGCAGCCACTGTGTTAATCCATCCCATTGAGGGCCTTCATCTTTTTTGCAGACCCTCTACTTTACCAAACATGATGTCCTTCTCCAGGGATTGGTCCCTCCTGATAATATGTTCAAAGTACATTAGATGAAGTCTCACCATCCTAGCTTACAAGGAGTACTCTGGTTGTACTTCTTCCAAGACAGACTTGTTAGTTCTTTTGGCAATTCGTTTAATATACATCCAATATTCTTCACCAACACCTTAATTCAGAGGTGTCAATTCTTTAGTCTTCCTCATTTATTGTCCAGCATTTCATGTATATGAGGTGATTGAAAATGCCATTGCTTGGATCAGGTGCACCTTAGTCCTCAAAGTGAAATTTTTGCTTTTTAACACTTTAAAGAGTGTTTTTCAGCAGATTTGTCCAGTGCAATATGTTGTTTGATTTCTTGACTACCGCTTCCATGGGTGTTGATTGTGGATCCAAGTAAGATGAAATCCTTGACAACTTTAATCTTTTCTCCATTTATTATGATGTTGCTTATTGGTGTAATCCATACTGAAGGCTGTAGTCTTTGATCTTCATCAGTAAGTGCTTCAAGTCCTCCTCACTATCAGCAAGCAAGGTTGTGTTTTATGCATAACACAGGTTGTTAATGAGTCTTCCATCAATCCTGATACATATAGTCTTCTTCATATAGTCCAGCTTCTCAGATTATTTGCTTAGCATACAGACTGAATAAGTATAGTGAAAGGATACAACCTTGATGTACACCTTATCTGATTTTAAACTATATAGTATCCCCTTATTCTGTTTGAGTGACTGTCTGCCTCTTGGTCTACGTGCAAGTTCCTCCTGAGCACAATTAAGCTTTCTGGGATTCTCGTTCTTTGCAATGCTATACATAGTTTATTATGAACATGGGTAAACATCTTTCTAGTATTCTCTGCTTTCAGCCAAGATCCATCTGACATCAGCAAAGATATCCCTTATTCCACATCCTCTTCTGAATCTGGCTTGAATTTCTGGGAGTTCCCTGTCTATGTACTGCTGCAACTATTTTGAATTACCTTCAGCAAAATTTTACTTGTGTGTGATATTAATGATATTGTTTGATAATTTCCACATTTTGTTGGATCACTTTTCTTCAGAATGCTCACCAATATGAATCTCTTCCAGTCAGTTGGCCAGGTAGCTGTCTTCCAAATTTCTTGGCACAGATGAGTGAGTGCCTCCAGTGTTGCATCCATTTTCTGAAACATCTCAATAGGTATTCTGTCAATTCCTGGAGCCTTGTTTTCCTCCACTGCCTTCAGTGCAGCTTGGACTTTTTCCTTTAATATCATCAGTGCTTGATCACATACCACCTCCTGAAATGGTTGAACGTTGATCAATTCTTTTTAGTACAGTGACTTTGTGCATTCCTTCCATCTTCTTTTGATGCTTTCTGCGTCATTCAATATTTTGCCCATAGAACCCTTCAATATTGCAACTCAAAGCTTGAATTTTTTCTTCAGTTCTTTCAGCTTGAGAAATATCAAGCATGTTCTTCCTTTTTGGTTTTCTATCTCCAGGTCTTTGCACACTTCATTATAGTACTTTATTTTGTCTTCTCAAGCCACCCTTTGAAATCCTCTTTTCAGCTTCAAATTTGTTGGAGTACAATTTTTCATAGTCTTCCATTATGATCCTTTTTATTTCAGTTGGCTCCATTGTAATATCACCCATCTCTTTTCTTATTTGAGTTATTTGCTTCCTCTCCTGGTTTTCTTTTGTCAGTTCGGCCAGTGGTTTGTCAATGTTGTTGATCCTTTCAAAGAAACACCTTCTTGTCTTGTTGATTCTTTCTATTGTTTTAATGTTATCTATTTCCTTTATTTCTGCTTTAATCTTTATTATTTCCTTTCTTCTGGTGACTCTGGGCTTCTTTTGCTGCTCTTTTTCTGTTTGTTCGAGTTGTGAGGTTCATGTTTTGTTTTTGGCCCTTCTTTTTTTGATATGCACGTCTATTGCTATAAATTGTCCTCTAAGTACAGCTTTTGCTGTGTCCCAAAGGTTTTGAGAAGACGTGTTTTCATTCTCATTTGATTCTAGTAATTTTTTTAATTTCATCTTTGATTTCTTCTATTATCCATTGGGTTGTAATAAGGTGTTATTCAGTTTCCATGTATTCGATTATTTTTTCCTTGCTCTTCCTGTTATTGATTTCAATTTTTATAGCATTGTGATCAGAGAAAAATACTGTGTATTTTTTTGATGTTTTGGATATTATTGAGGCTTGCTTTCTGGCCTAAAAAGTGGCCAATTCTTGAGAATGATTCATGTGCATTGGAAAAGAATATATAATTTGCTGCTGTTTGGTGGGTTGTTCTGTGTGTATCTATGAGGTCAGGTTGGTTGATTGTGGCAAATTAGGTCTTCTATATTTTTGTTGAATTTCTTTCTAGTTGTTTTGTCCTTCACCAGAAGTGGTGTGTTGAAGTCTCCTACTATTATTGTAGAACTGTCTTTTTCTCTTTTTAATGCTGTTAGAGTTTGTTTTATGTATTTTGACACCCTTTCATTGGATTTGTATATATATATTATGGTCATGTCCTCTTGGTGAGCTGACTCTTTAATCATTATATAATGTCCTTCTTTATCGCTTATGGTGGATTTTGCCTTAAAATCTATTTTATCAGAGATTGGTATTGCTGCTCCTGCTTTTATTTATTTATTTTTTTACTAGTGTTTGCTGGATATATTTTTTCCCATCCTTTGAGTTTTACTTTATTAATGTCTTTGTGTATAAGGTGAGTCTTCTGTAGACAACATTGTGTATCCATTCTGCCACTCTCTGGTGCATTTAATCCATTTACATACAGTGTGATTATCAATAGGTATGTGTTTACTGCCGTCGTTTTGTTGTAGTTTCGTGTAGGTCGCTGCGTGCGTGTGTGTGTGTGTATGCATGGTGTTAAAGATTTCTTTGTTCTGCTTGATTATCTGCAATGCTTTATTTTTGTTTGTGAATGCTCTTTTCATTTCTTTGTTATTGATATTTTGAATACTGAGACTATGTTTTTCTTCTTTTTTATTTTGATGATTAGGTTTGTTAAGTTTCTTAGTGGTTACCTTGAAATTTACCTTTATCTTCCTAAGTTTAAAGCAGGCTTTTCTTAGTACTGCCTTGAATTCCTCTCCATATGAAAGTTCTTAACCACAACATTTATTTCCCCTTCTTGTTTTGACGTTGTGATTATTTACAGATTGACATCTCTGGTTCCCTGTTTCCAGTTATGTAGTTTTGTTTTATTTTTGAGTATTCTTTATCTGGGTTGGTATCTAGCTGATGCTGACCTGTGTCCTAATCTCAGGTTGTTGCCTGATGTTGTTCATTCTCTATCTTATGGGTTCCCTTTAATATTTCTTGTAAGTTTGGTCTGGGTTTTACCAATTTCCTTGATTTCTGTTTATCTGGAAATGTCTCAATTTCACCATCATATTTGAGAGACAATTTTCCTGGATATACAATTCTTGGTTGGCAGTTTTATTCATTCAAGGTTTTATATATGTCATCCCATTGCCTTCACTTGGTTTCTGTTGAATAATCAGAGCTTAGCCTTATTGATTCCTCTTCATATTGACTTTTTGTTTTTCCTGAGCTATTCTCAGAATTCTTTCTTTGTCTTTGGTTTTGGCAAATTTGATTATGATATCTCTTGGTGATTTTTTTTGTGGTCTATCCTATAAGGGATATGCTGGGCTTCTTGGATGGTTATCTTCTGATCTTTCATGATAAAAGGGACTCTTTCGTTCAGCAAAACTTTGACATTCTCTCTGTGTTTTCCATTACCTCCCCCTGTTCTGGAACTCTGATCACATGAAAATTTTTCCACTTGATAGTATCCCACATTCTTAGGATTTCTTCATTTTTCTTCATTCCTTTTTCTGATTTTTTCCTCAAACAAATTGGTAGCAAGGGATTTGTCCTCAATTTTACTAAGTCTGTCTCCCAGTAATTCAATTCTTCTCCTATATCCTTGTATTAAATTGTCCACTTCTGAGAATTTATTGTTAAGCTTTTGGATTTCTACTCACTTTTTTTTTATGGTTTTGTTGTAGGGTGAAAAGCATCACAAAGTTGAGTAAAGCAAAAAGAAAGTTTTATTTGGCATATATTCAAAAGGGCAAAAAGTGGGAAATGGAAAACCATGCTGCCAGAGCCATGTCTGTCTAAGTTCAAGGAAATATCATGAAACAGACAGAAGTGGGAAAATGGACAAGCATGTTGCTAGAGCCATGTCTGTCCAAGTCCAAAGAATATTACAGAACAGGCAAGAATGGGAAAACAGGCAAGCATGCTGCCACAGCCATGTCTGCCCAAATCCAAAGACTGTTACAGAAATCATCAGTATATATTAACGATACAAATGGGCAAAACCATTGAAAGCTTGGCTAGAAACTGTGATCCTACATTTTGAATTTTCTTTCTTAACAATCATTGGTACACGTTTCATAATGACAGTCAGGAGGGTCTTCACTCATCCAACAAATTTCTATTTACTAAATGCTAATAGAAAAAGGTAAGAGTGGAAAGTCTTTTGTGTTCTCTTTGATTTACTTTATGTGAAAACTTCCTTAAGATAATTTCTGAGATTGTCCCAGCTATTGTCTATCTCAGGGCCCAGTTGATGTGACTTTGTCTGTGAGGGCCCAGCTCCAGGTGTGTTATATTTCTCCATGCTCAAGGTCAGAGAATAATGATTCCAAATATTATTTCCTAAATCAGTTTCTAGTCATCTATTTATTTTCTCATTTTATTCTTGTACTGTTTTCCTGAATTTTTCTACTGCCTTGTCTGAATTTTCCTTAGTTTTATCTTGTTTTCCTTGATGTCTTCCTTGATCTCTGGGAGAACCATGTATTACTCTTCTGAAGTTCGATTACCATTTCTTCCTCTGGAGGGTCATCTGGTTCTTTATTTTGCTCATTTGCTGGAGCCATACTGACCTGTTTCTTCATGGGATTTTATATTGTCTGTTGTTTTCAAAGCATCAAGATATTATTATATTTATTGATTTATTGTATGTTTATTTGCTGAATCTTGATTTTTTGTTTGGTTTCTTTTGATACATCTAAGTAGACAGGGCGTGGGTTCTACTCTAGTCACTAGCCTGGCCACACTGGAGCTCTCACCTCCTGTCTCTGTGGAGATGGGTCCCCAACTGGGTGTGAGAGCTTGCTTCTGTTTTCTGGTCTTTCCAGGCAGCTGAGTATATATCTGGCATTTCCGGTAAGATGTTATGTCTGTCTGGCCAGTCAACTGGACGTGGGTGCAGGGAACATTCTCACTGGTCACTGGGTTGGGTATTATGTATGTGCACTGTCAGTTGCTGGATGATCTGGTTGAGGGTGTCCAGGTCATCAGTCACTGGGTGAGTGTCATGGAAACTTTCACCAACAGTCACTGGCTGGCCAGGCTGAGCAAGGCTGGTCAGAGTAGGCACAAGCCTCCAGTTATGGGCGGGGGCAGTTAGGGGTGCAAAGTAGGGGAGATGATGCCAGCCCATGGGTGCCCAATTGGAAGTCGTGCCCCTGTCTGTTGGAGTGTGCTGTGGAGGAGGGTGTGCTGCTGATCCTCAGGCCCCTGTCACAGGTGGTTGGACAAGTAGATGGTGCCACTGGACTGTGGCCCTGGAACTAGTGACTAGGCATAGTAACACACAGGTGTCTGCACTTATCGGGTCAGGGAAGAGAGAGAGGTGGGTGGCAGGTAGGTGAGCATGTGGACTCGTGATTCTTGGTGCTTGCCCAGGTGGGGGGTGATAGACGGGTGATTTCATGTGCTCAACTGGGCAGACAGACATTGCGGAGCAGGCAGCTGATGTCATGCCGGAGCTGTCTGCCGGTGCTCTATGGGATCATCGAGGAAGAAGGGTGAGGCAGGCGGTCAGGTCTGCACCAGTGTGGCCTGCTGGATCTTGGTGTTATCGAGTGATGAGAGAGACAGAATGGGGGCCAAGCTGAGCTGACATAGCCTTCCTGTACTCAGCAGGGTCAGTGGGCAGGAAGGGAGGGTCAGGTGGTCAGGTTTACACACCAGCAGGGAAAGGTGTGGTGGGGCCAAAGCTGAGTAGGAGTTACCTGCCAGTGCTCAAGTCACTTGGGCAAGGAGAGAGCGGGAGAAACGTCAGACAGGGCTGAATGAGAGGGAAAGGCAGGGCAGGGCTGAAGCCACGTGGACCTCCCTGTCAGCACTTGGGTCACTCAGGCAGGAGGCAGGGTGGGGTCAAAGCAGAGCCAGAGATTCCTTATGGTGCTCAGCTTCCTCGAGCAGGCAGGCAGGCTGGATGGGGAGCGTGGCCAAGTGGGAGAGAGAGAGAAAGAGAAAAAAAAAGTAGGGGACTCATGTTGTGGTCCCTGGTGGACTGGCCTGCAGGGATGTGGAGCTTGTGCTGCTGTTCACTTTGTTTCAATTTGTGTGTGTCTTTTCAGTTTCTCTGTGTCCTCATGGGAATTCCTTGAAGCTGCCTCCTGTGCTCTTCACCCAGGATCACAGCTCGTTGTCTCAAGATGGCCCCATTGTGCCCTACCAGTTAGCTAGACATCAATGCTAGTCTTTTCTTGTTTGCTGTTTTCAGTCAGTTTCTTCTTCCATTAAGTATTTAACCTATTTCTTTATCCCTTCCTTTGATGCTCAGGGTTCCAAGACTGACATCTGTGTCTGTTTTACTTGACTTTTCCTCTCTTTGCTGTAGAGGAGCAGTGTGTTGGATCTGACTGGTCCACCATTCTTAGCCTAGCCTCCTGTCTTCATTTTATAGGTGAATTAAATTGATGGTTATCAAACTCAAAAACTTGGACAGCCAATAAACAGCATATAACTAGAAAGTGGCACAAAACTAGCAAATGGCACTCAATTAAAAAACAGTATGGCTAGAATGTGAACTCAGTCTTGCCGATGCTGCCAAGCATTATGTTATCCTTTAAGTTCTACAAGAGCAAGGACCATGCCTATTTATTCTACTAGTATCCAGCATGAAGCGACTTGCCTGACACAAACCAGGTAATCAATAAAAATTATTGACTGAAAACAAAAGTAATAGAAATCTTGCAAAAATGTTATTAGGACTGGAAATAATACGTGAGTAAATTCTGTCACATATTAAGTATCCAATTAATGGTTGTTATCATTACTGAGCATATTATAAGTAAATTGACAGTTGATTTGCTCTGTTGTTCTGATCTTTAATGACCAATTTTGATTCTAGGGTTAATTATGGTAAAAGTATTTAACATAGACAAACTCTTCTTTATGCCAGTAAAGGTTACATCTAAATGTGAGTGGATTTGTTAATGCCACATGTTGCTACATAAAATGTGTTTATACTTTGACACAAGAAGTACCATTGAGTAGATTGGATTTAACTGGTGATGTTGTTTGTTTTATTTTTTATATGAAGACCTTTTAAGTACGACTCAGGTCAGAAATTGTCTTCTCTGCAACAAATGTCAAATTAGTTAGCCTTTACACAATGCTGAAGCCTGGAGATGAATTCGTTCTCAAGCAGCTGCAGCACACATAATTAAAATGCACATGTTGGTAGACAGCCTGCATGTTCCTAACCTCCAGCGTTTTTTATGAGTCTATTTTTAAGAAGCAAATAGAAATAGTGAGCTATTGCTAAATAAATATACCTAATGAACACTCTGTATCCATTTTCTAAATATTGAGCAATTATAGCTGGAAACACTGAGGACTCCATAGCTAAGCTATCAATTCCAGTACAAAGAGAAGGTCATTCCAAGGTGAATGGACATATGTCGATATCGGATATAGAAGAGGACAAGGACTAGATACAAGCACCACAAATGAAGGATCTAAAAGGAAGCAGGACAGAAATATTACCTGTTCTCCTCCTGGATAAGGGCTCAAATAGATGCCTAATGAAAAAGAGTTGAGTTAATAACAAACAAAAATCCTCTAGATTTATATGTATAGCTAAGACTTTATGTCTACTGTACTGTAGCTCATTCACTAATGTGGGCTCATTACTTACCAATCGAGAAAGAAAAAAGTAATTTGTCCTTAAAAAGTTCTATGTAATGGCCCTTTCAAGAGGCTTCCTAACAATAAGTACTTGATGTTGATTGACCCAATTGACAATTGTCATTATGTTTCTAGTCAATGAATGGGAATACTAGATAAAAGAGCATCCTGTACAGATGGTGCCTGGAAAGGCCCTTCTAAACTGAGGGTGCCCTTTCTTGGTGGACATATAAGAGATTTCAGTAGTTTCAAATAGAAAGAAAAACAAAGGATATATCTAACTCATACATGCAAACAAATATTTTAAGTTATTATTTGGTGCTTCTTTTTAGAATTATCCCCTGTCTGACTAGACAAGCCAAAAACATATAGGACATATTTCTATAAAATTACTACTTTAGAAAAGAGGGAGAGAGTTAATAATTCATTCGTATAACATTGTAGATCCAATTTTTCCTTACATAACATGTATCATATATTATTGCTGCCCCCATTTTTTGCACTGATTTTATAACTATTTTAGGTTATGTTCCTATTTCAGACAGATTTAAACTCATTACTAGATTCACTTGAAAGAAGAGAAATTATCTGTCATCTTACATTTGACAGGATGCTCTCCTGGGCTGTATATTTTAGGTTCAAATATAGACTCTGCCTCCTCTGTCTTTTGAGTCTTGTCTAGTTGGACTGAGTAACTAGGTAGAGAATATTGTATGTTTAATGTTATGCCCATAACTATTGCTATAACCTAAGATACCTATTTATGCGTTTTCTTTATTTCATCATTTTAAGTGTTCAAATTTTCTCACTGTTTACTACACTATCTTCAACTGATGCCTAAATGTTAGATGCACACAATCATTGTTTAGGAAGCAGAATTAACACATTCTGTATCACTATGAAACTGAGTGCAAGAGCTAGAACAGTTGTGTTTGGGCACACACACTCCATGACTAGTTCTAATACTTTTGTAGGAGCTACAATCTTTTAACCTACTTTTTTTAATTGTGGCAAATAGACATGTGACAAAACATTTACCATTTCAACAATTTTTACATATACGATTCAGAGGCATTAATTACTGTCTTCATGTTTTTCAACCATCACCACTATTCATTTCCAAAATTTCCCATCATCATTAGCAGAAGCTCAGTATCCCCTAAGCAATGAGTCTCTCTTTCCCCCTTCCTCCTACTCGCCCCTGGTAATCACTAATACAGTTCAGTCTCTGTACATTTGCTTATTCTAGATATTTCAAAAATGTGGGATCATACAATACACCTTCTCCTCATTTATCAACTATCTCATTAGCTGACATTTCTCATTTATGACAATAGCTACAATTCTACTGTCTGGTAGTCTTGTGCATTAACAATAACAAGCGCCGAAGCACAAGGTGGGAGTGATGCCGGCTTTGATGGTTACGGTTATGTGTCAACTTGACTGGGCCATGATTCTCGATGTTTTGGCAGGTAAGTAATGATGTCATTTGGAAGTTATGTGTGGAATGATGTAATCTGACAGTTATGTGATGATGTAATCATACTCCATTTTGTGATCTGATGCGGTTATCCTCCATTTTTGCATAACACCAATTGCACATAACTACCTGGTCTTTAGAAACGAACCATGCAGATAAGTGAAGAGAGGTGTATTTGTCCTTTTGTGACTCACTTATTCTACTCAGCATAATGTTTTAAGGTTCATGCATGTTGTAGCATGTATCAGGACTTCATTTATCGTTAAGCCTGAGTAATATTCCGTTGTTTGAATGTACCACGTTTTTTTATCCATTCATCTGGTAATGGACATTTAGCTTATTTCCACCTTTCCGCTATTGTGAGTAGTGCTACAATGAACACTGATGTATAAGTATCTGCATTCCTGCTTTCTGTCCTTTTTGAGGAGCTACTATTTTTTAATGTATCTTAGGAAAGAACAATCATCACATAGCTAAATCATTAAGTCATTTCAAGGCCCAAAACCCATTGCCGTTGATTCTGACTCATAGTGACCTTATAGGACAGAGTAGAACTTCCCCATAGGGTTTCCAAGGAGCAGTTGGTGTATTTGAACTGTCAGCTTTTCTGTTAGCAGCCAAGCTCTTAAACACTATACCACCAGGGCTCCTTCAAGGCACAAGGTAGGCTGAATAAGTAATCTTTCCCCTGAAACCAATTATGTCAGTGTTCAGCATCATCAGAGGCCGTAAGATCAAATATATTACCATTCTTTTTTCTTAGTACTAGTTTTAATTTTGCAGCATTGTGAAGGTTTTCTCTTCCAGTGGTTTTTCTTCATTCTTCTCTTTTAATATTATTCCCCTGTTATTTTTTTTAAATATTAAAATAAATTATGATAAAGTTTGCATCCTTTATTAATGAAACTTCTGACCGATTTGATTCTTACACCAAGATGTCTTATTATTAGGTCCAGGATTCAGGAACTGGGTTCAGGCATCTCCGTATGGAAAAGGCCTATTGTAATATTTTCTATTCTAGTGGTGCAATGGTTAAGTGCTTAGCTGCTAACCAAAAGGTCAGTGACTCAAACATACCAACTCCTCCGTGGGAAAAAGATGTGGCAGTCTGCTTCACAAAGATTATAGCCTTGGAAAACCTTAGGGGTAGTTCTACTCTGCCCTATAGGGTCGCTATGAGTCGGAATCAACTCAACGGCAATGAGTTTTTCATGATGTCACAAAAAAGAAATTGACGCTAGTGTGATAAATCTGAGTCATAGTAAAATCTGATTCAGACCATTCACAATTTAGTATAACTACAAATTAATTTTCCAAATCTATTATGCAACAAGCAGATCAATTATGCCAAATAAGAAAATATTCTAATTTTTAAAATTCTTGGATATACATCTACAGGAAAACATCAAAATTTAAAGTGACAACATCAAACCTAAGTCATTAGTTTCCAAAGGAAAACATTTGTGGGATTATTTAAAGAATATTGCAAGCATTGAGCAGTACCTACACCAGGACCAAATATTGCCACAGTTGTGAGTGTATACAAAAATACGTTGTTGTGGTTAGTTGCATTCGAGTTGATTCTGACTCATAACGGCCCCATGTGTACAGATTAGAACTGCTCTATAGGGTTTTCAAGGCTGTGATCTTTCAGAAGCAGATCACCAGGCCTGTCTTCTGAGGCCCTCTGTGTGGATTCAGATGGCCAAACTTTCAGCTAGTAGTTGAGCGCTTAACTGTGTGCACCACCTAGAAACTCCATATATAAAAATATAGACATACCTGTCAAAACTATATTTGCAATGTCAGTGTTGTTTCCTAGCGGGTGACAAGGAAGAAGAATCTGCCAATTAAGAGGCAGCATTGTGGTGAGATGGGAAAATGACATTGGCACAAAAGATCTGTGGAGAAAAAATTGGAAAGTAAATATTTTTAAAACTCAAGAGGTGAAGAGAAATGTAAGAACCCCCTGCCAGTCCTTCCTATTGGTTTTGATTGAGCGGATGTTAATTATCTGAAGATTTACCTTTGACTAGAGCAACCAAATAAATATTGTCCAAACTTACACACTTCTGAGAATGAAGAGGGACACTGTTAACAACCACACCAGAATACGAGGTGAAAACAGATTGTCCAAATCAAACTGAGGCGTGTGGTCACCAAAGAAATGATCTGGGGAAATAATAAAACCAAAAACAAAACCTATTGCCCTCGGGTCGATTCCAACTCATAGTGACCCTATAGGACAGAGCAGAACTGCCCCATAGGGTTTCCAAGGAGTGGCTGGTGGACTCAGACTGCTGGCCTTTTTGTTAGCAGCCGCAGCTCTTAAGCACTGCACCACTAGGGCTCCTGGCCAAACAATGGTGAAAAGAAAACAGTAGCAGAGGGCAGACTGGCACTGCATGAGGCCAACTCTAGTGCATTCTGGGATTTATGGACTTCAGCCTGGGGGGATGGTGAAGGAATATTTTAACCCCATTTCATAGGTCAGTTAAAGATTTCACTCCATTATAATTTAGAATACATCTACTGATTTCAGTTAAATAAAGAATGACCGATAGATATTTCCCTTCCACTTCCTTCTCTCTACAGTAAGTGCCACAGGAAAATAAGATTGACTGACATCCATATCGTTGACCTGTGGACATGTCATCAAAGTGAAAAAAAGCAAGAGGATCATAGATGAGGCTGCAAAGGAGATTGTGGCCCTTGAGAAATTTTATGAGTGCTACAAAGTAACAGCTGAGTCCTTTTTTGACCAAAAAGTATTGTGTGAAATACTAATAGATTTCCTAACAGTAATTACAAAGGAGAAGGAGGAGGATAAGCATAGCTAACATACAAATAGCGCGTAGTATGTACTGGACACTTTTCCATTCCAAAAACATTGCATATGTTTTTTTCTTTAAAATATTGCCTCAGCAAAAATTTTCAATGAAATGTTGAACAAAAGTGGTGATAGCTGAAAACCTCTGTTATTCCTGATATCGGAAAGATAGTTTTCAAACTTTCTCTATTAAACAAAATGTAGGATTTTTTTTTGTAGATACTCTTAATCAGGTAAAAAATTCCTTTCTATTACTAGTTGTCCAAGATTTTTTTTATAAATGTGTGTTGTATCTTATCAAATACTTTCCTACGTCTACTGAGATGACTATATGATCTTTCCTCTTTGTAATCGCAATGTGGTGTACTCTGGTTGATTTTCACATAAATATTGTATTCCTGAAACAAAGCCAACTTGCTCAGGATGCATTGTACATTTTTATATATTATTGGATTCTGTTTATGTATATATCACTTAGATTTTGTATCTATGTTCATGAAAAGATTGACTTGTAAATATTCTTTCTCCTAATATCCTCGTCAAATTTTGGTATCAGGTTTAAGCTGGCTTCATAAGAACAGTTGGAAAATATTTTCAAGACTGACATCATTTTTTTTTTAATGTTTCACAAATTTATCAGTGAAGTCATCCGGTCCTGGGGTTCTCTTGTAAGAAGGTATATAATTATGGATATAATTTCTTTCATAGATACATGACTTTAGGCACTTTCTGTTTTTTCTTGTTCCGGTTTTCTTGTTCTTCCAGAAATTGTAAATTTCTCCCAAATAATGAAATGTATTGAAATAGCTTTGTTGTTTATAATATGATATCATTTTATCATAGGTTTAGTATTCACTGAATTTGTAGTGATATCTTTTTTATTCCTGTTATTTGTTTCATATTTTTTCCTTGGTTAGCGTTGGCAGGAGTATATGTATTTATTTTTGTGTTTGTCTTTTCAAAAAATCATCTTGTGGTTTGATTCCTTGTATTTTATTTTGCTTTCTATTTTTCTAATCCCTGACTTCAACTTTATTATTATTTCATTTTTATATTTTTTGGTTTATTTGCTGTGTCATTTCTAACTTCTTGAGATGGTTAAACCCACTGCCATCAAGTTGATTCCGACTCACAGTGTCCCTATAGAGCAGAGTAGAACTGCCGCATAGGATTTCCAAGGCTGTAATCTTTACAGAAGCAGACTGCCACATCTTTCTTCTGCAGAGCAGCAGGTGGGTTCAAACTGCTGACCTTTCCATCAGCATCCAAGCGCTTAACTACTGTGCCACCAGGTCTCCTTTTAAGATGGTTACTGAGGGGAAATAAAACTTCCCTGGATATCTCAGTGCTCCTGTAAAAGCCCTAGCCTCAGGGAAATGTATGCAATGTAAAGATAAGGAATGTTTTATTTCATTTCCCCCAGAAGCATTTTACTCTTCACATACTATGAAATTAGATCAGTAACCATTTTTCTGCTTAACTGCTTTGATCTAGCCCAAACCAGATCCTTATGTTAAGAAGCAAGGTGCCAGGAAGATAATCCTTTAGATATTTACATTTTAAAGATATGAAGTCCACATCTTGGTGACTTCCGTTAGTCATAAAAGCCAGAGACATCTGACGTTTATCTTGCCCTGGGAAAGATGTATTTATATTCCAAAAGTTTACATGAGAATCCAGGATATTTTCCAATCCTTCTCAAGGGAGCAAAAGTTTTCGTTTTTTTTCTTTCAGGGGAGTATGTATTGTTGTCTCCCTCCTGTATGTAAGTGGAGAAAATCCATTTTTCTCTATCCTTTGCTGACTGTGTCCCCGCCACTGGTGTAGGTTTTACTGTCTGGCTTTCAACACATCACCCCAAGGCCAAGGTGTGGGGCAAGCAGGACTGATGTGCTTATTATTTACTCTAATTAGTAAGAAATCTGTCTCTGACCCATAACATCTCTTGTGCAAATTCAGGATAAATCGAAATATATTAATATTAAAAATCTGATGGCTATTTAGATCACAGAGTTTCCACTTTTTCTAATAGACAAGTAAGTGTTTAAAATTTCCTATTAGACACAGCTTTAGCTACTGCTAACAGGGTATTGATATATACAGCTTTGATATTTGTGAAGATTTTCTATATACTTCCACATACGATTAATTTTAGTATTTTACCTAGACACTTGAAGAGAATGTGTATTTTGCAGTTGTTGAAAACACTGGTCTACATGATTCAGTCGGGTCAATTTCATAAATGTGTTGTTATAATTTTATCTATTTTTGCTTTTTTTTGTATGTTTATTTTTCATCATTTAGTAAAAGTGGTGTGACTAAGCCTCTCACTATAATTGTGGATTTGTCTAATTGTAGCTCTTTCAATTCTTGTTTTATGTAGTTTAAGGCTGTATTACTTGGTAGATCTTCCTAAGTGAACAGATTTTTTTGTTATTATTATGGACGTTTTCTCTCTCTGGCAATGTTTTCGCATTAGTTACATTTTATCAGATATTAGTTTACTGCATCACTTTTCTTCTTGTTAAGAATTATGAAATTTCAAATCCATAAAAGAAGACAAGGAAGGCTGTAAACATGGATATAAAGATGAAGATCACTAAGGTCTGTGATAATGGAAGGAAATTTGGCAAAATAGCACACAGGCAAGGACTGTTTCATTCCACGGTTTCAACAATCATTAAGGAAAAGAAGAGAACTTTGGAGGCTGTTAAAGGAGCACTTGGCATGAAATCGACAATTTTAATGAAGAGGCAAGGTCTACTCCAGGAGGTGTAGAAGCTGTTGATGATTTGGGTAGAAGACCATATCCAGAGGAGGAGTCCTGTGAGTTTATTGACGACTCAACAGAAAGCACACAGTCTTTTTAAAAACCAAAGAACAGCAAAGAGAAGACTACAGAGTATTCTCACGTCAGCAAGTTCTGGTTTCATTGCTTCAAATGCAGATTGGGGTTACATAATGTGCATATAACTAGAGAAGGAGAGAGCAATGTTGAAGCTGCCCAAAAATTCAAGGATGAGCTGTGTAAAATGGAAGAGGGAGGAGAGAAGTTGTCAAAAAATTATACAGTGAAAGAGTTAGCTGGAGTTTGTCTAAACTAAATCAGGGGCTTCAGCTGCTTGAAAACATGGACTCAAACGCTCATCGCTTTGCTAAAGGCAGATTTGGGAAACAGTGAAATGTCACCGCGGTACCTATGAAGAAAAAAAGGACCATAGAGATAACTCTCACTAATTTTCTGACTAGAAATGCCATCCGCATTCCCAGGGATAATCCAGAACTTTCCACAAGTGAAGTTATTACCTCAACTGACATAATGCCAGTGTTGTCCCACTCTTCTTCATCATCGGAGTAAATTTTTATGATTTGTGTATTTTTTTAATATGTATGTAACCAAACCTATTGCTGTTGAGTCAAATTCCGACTCATAACAATCCTATAGGACAGAGTAGAACTGCCCAGTAGGGTTTCCAAGACTGTAAATCTTTACAGAAGCAGAACTGCCACATCTTTCTGCCATAGAGCAGCTGGTGGGTTTGAACCACTGACCTTTCAGTTAGCAGCCAAGTGCTTAACCTTTGCACCACCAGGGATCCTTTTTATGTATGTATGTATTAAAACATATCTGTAAGTTTGCATTTGGCTGCTAACCAAAAGGTTGACAGTTCGAATCCACCACCAGCCACTCCTTGGAAACTCTATGGGGCAGTTCTACTCTGTCCTACAGAGTCGCTATGAGTCGGAATAGACTCCTCAGCAAGGAGTTTGGTTTTGGGTTTGGTAAGTTTATATATAATGTATTCAACCCCTAAGAAAGACAAATAAAGATTGGATTTATAAAGACACTGATAATAAAAGGTTATAATAATGAAAACTGGAAAAAAATGAGGTATTTGACTTACATCAGAACTGACTTACGACTGAGTCATTGGTCAGAAGGAAACCCTGTTGCAAGTTGGAGACCGCCTGTGTGTATATATCAATAACTACGCACACACATATATAATCACACTCCAAAATAGTCAATCTTTATTTATATTTACCAACATATTTCCCCTTTCCATTGATTTTCACTTTTTCCTGTATTACTAAGTTTCCACCTGTTCATTCTGCCTGGATATAGTCTTAAAAATTTTAAATTTTACCCTTAAAGTATGGTAAAATGAGCTGAAGTCCCTGTTTTTGGTTATTTGATAATCTTTTTATTTCACTTTCATCTTTGAAGAATTCTATTTTGCAATGTCCCCTACATTTCATGCATAAGATTTTAAAGATGTAATTCCCTTGTCCTCAAGTTCTCATTGTTTCTATTCAGAAGATGATTTCCTATCCTACTTTTTATCTGAATTAATGAAAAATAAAATTTGGCAAAATTTAGTATGCATTTCTTATTGTTTAAATCAAATTAACAATAAAATCTAATTTCCTACATGTGACTAATAATGAATAAGAATCCTTATCTCAAACTAGCTAACGTAATATTTATACTGAAAACAAGGGTGTCCTCATTAAGATTGAGAATAAGTTTAGGAGGCCAACTATTTACTTTCACTTTTCTGGAAATTCTTAATTTCATTTTTCTGCAAAGTTCTTATTTTCATTTTTCTGGGAGTCCTAACCTATGAAGTATATTTTTAAAATAATGTAAGAAACTAGGAAGCGTAAGAGAAAAAAATGACCTAACTGGTAACAGAAGTTACTACTTGCTATCTAACTAAATCTCCAAGTGGGGCACTGGTGGTTCAGTGGTGGCATTATTGCTTTCCATGAAGGGGGCCCGACTCTATTCTCCGCCAATGCACCTCATGCACAGCCGCCACCCATCTGTCACTGGAAGCTTTTGTATTGCTGGTGCTCAACAGGCTTCAGAGGAGCTTCCAGACTAAATTGGACAAGGAAGAAAAGCCTGGTGATCTACTTCCAATAGTCAGCCAATGAGAATTCTGTAGATTCCGTGTGATCTCCAACAGATCCTGGGAATGGCACAGGACCTGGCAGCATTGTTTTGTCGTGCATGGTACCACCATGAGTCGAGGGCTGACTCGACAGCAGCCAACAACAGCAACAACAAATCCTTAAAAAAAATCTGAGAAAGTGATAAGGAACATGAGATTCCAGGAGGCCAGCAGGTTATCGATTAAATATATAACTATAAGAATAAATCCCCTAATTATTAGCAATAATCCATTCAAAAATGTAGTATTCAAATGTAACAATTACATGAGCAGCAAAAATGTAAAATCCACAACACTAACTTAACAGGATATGTTTTTGGTCTCAAAAAAACAAAAAAAACGATAGCACTAAATCAAGACGAGATAGTTTCATATAAAAAAAAAAAAAACCCTAAATTTTTATGCAAAACTGCATATTCCCTCAAAAATAACTTATAGTTTCAACATGATCCCAATAGAAAATGTCAAAGATTTGTGGTACCTAGCAGCATAATTCTCAAAGTCCTGGAAAAAGATACATTTGGAATTTCATCCCCCCAAAAGAGTGAGGTGTGTAGATAACTTTGTCAGTTTTCTAGTGCTACATAAAAAATTACTAGAAACTTGGCAGCTTAAAACAACACACATTTACTACCTCACAGCTTCATGGGTCAGGAGTCTGGGTACAACTTAAAGGGGCCTCTACTCAGAGTTTCACAAGGCTCTGCAACCAAGGTGTCAGTCAGGTTATGTTTTCACCTGGAGGTTTGCCCGGGGGAGAATCTGCTTCCAAATTCCTTCAGGTTGTTAGCAGAATGCATTTCCTTCTGGCTGTGTGACTATAGACCATTTCTGGGCTGTACACTTACAGGTACTACTGGCACTCAAGGGGAACAAGTATATCAGGTTGTGATTTATTAGAGGTTTCCTAGGATATGTCATGTAGATATGACACATTATCTATACTAATAGCTATTACTAAGTCATAATGGAGCCCTGGTGGAGCAGTGGTTAAGAGCTTGGCTGCTAACCAACAGATTGGCAGTTCAAATGCACCAGCTGCTCCTTGGAAATCCTATGGGGCAGTTCTACTCTGTCCTATAGGGTCGCTATGAGTTCGACTCCACAGCAAAAAGATTTTTTTTGAGTCGTAATATTAAAACAATTTAGGCAACACATTAACAACAGTGGAACCAACTACCAAGTTTAATGATAAACCGTGTTCATGCCTGTGTCTGTGTCTGTGTGCGTATGCAAAGCTATTTAACGTATGATAAAGGTAATAATTCATATACAGTGTAGCTAAAAGTACTTATTGTTGCATAGATTGTGGGTCACTGCGCTACAGAACAGAGAGCGGAAGAGACGTGAAGTGACGTTTCACTTGTTTCTGTTCCATTACACAGAGTCTAAGAATACGTGGCAAGTATTTCTTAGCCCAGCTCCAACTGCCTTATAAGCGGAGAATTTTCTCAGAATCTGGCAATAGGTTATCTTTCCATCTTAGTTTTTAGGATATGCTGGGTGAATAAACATGTGTGTGCGTGTGTGTGTGTGAATGTGTGTACCTAGGTATTTTAGTGCAAACTACTAATAATTGCATTTGTCTACCAAGCCAATACAGTTTTTTGACCCACAGAAGTTTATGCTACTTGATCCCATTACAAGGGTGACATAGATAGACATCAAAAGACTTTAAAGGCCAAAATTACTGTGGACATTGTCAACACTGGGCTGATGGTGAATTTTGAATAGCCCAGAACATATCTGTTTCCCTTTTCTGTTAAAAAAACAAAACAAAACTCTTCTAGTAAACAACTTACTGGCTACAAGAAACTTTGAGAAGTTATTAATGAAATGAGGGCTTAAATAAAGATAGCATTCATTAAATCCATACAAGGAATAATTCATACAGCAGACTAAAAACTTTATTTTAGTCATAACAATTCTAAAATTCTCTTTCTCAGTTATTTGTGAATCACATAAATGACAATTTTTTTCTACCAATGAGTCACAGAGACATAGCCATAGTCAGTTACCTCCTGATTTTCCAGTTAATCCACCAGTTGTCATGAAGTCTGCTCTGACTCATGGTGACTCCATTTGTGTAAGAGTAAAACTGTGCTCCATGAGGTTTTCAATGGCTGATTTTTCAGAAGTAAATTGCCAGGCCTTTCTTCTGAGGTGCTTCTGGGTGGACTCGAACTGCCAACTTTTCACTTAACAGCCAAGTGCATTAAACATTTGCACCACCCAAGAACTCTGGATCTTCCAATAGTATGATATAAATAAATGGAAAAATTATAGAAAATTAATATTCTCACAACCATTGATAATTTACTCTAGAAGATCACATCTCTAACAAACAGGACCGGAAAAGAAACATAAAAGATGTTAAGATGATGAAAATTATCTGACAAAAAGAAATTAATAAGCATATAATAACATAAAAAGCAAGCTTCATAAATTTAAAAAGTATAGTGTGATTAGAGAAGCAAGTTATAAGAATAGCCAGGATAGAAAGAAAAAATAATAATAATGATATTCTTTTGCTTTTCTGGGTTATGAAAAATTACTTTCATAATATATTCATTAAATTCTAATTTCCACAGGAAAAATTAGAAAGGACATTTGTAATCTCATTTTTAAGGATATTTTTCAGTCATGTACGAGAGTATTCTAAGTCCTACAAAACGGTCAAAAATAATAAGTTTTTTGGGAAAAATAAAAAATTCCAAAAGTGAAAACTTGAATAACTATTTGGAGAAGATTTTTATTAAGAATGTATGTATGCTACATCACAGTCATAAAAAATAAAAAACACCACCACCTCCCTTTAACCAAAACCAAACCAAACCTATTGCCCTCAAATTGATTCCCACCACCTCTCTTACCCCATTAAAAAAAAAAGAATATTATAGCTATTCAGAGGAGAATATTAAAACCTTAACATTAAAACCTGTTTGGAAGGATCAAATTTTCACTCTCTTTGTGATCATGAAAAGTGTACATTTAGAAGGAAAAAATCAGTGGACACTTGCACACCAGCTTAATTTATGCAAAGAGGTGATAATAGTTTTTGAAGAGTTAATGCTTTAAATGTAAAAAAAAAAAAAAAAAAAAAAAGCAAGGCCTCCAAAGCCAGCCTTCTGGTAACCACAGGTTTTCTTTCAGACACGGAGTTCAAGAGCAAGACTACATTTCAAAGGGGTGATGTTTTTTCCTTTTCGTGACTCCTGACTCCAGATTCCAACAACATGACAGCTTAAAAGCCAATCTTGAAAGTCGCTTTAAAGAACACCTGGCAGGTGAAATAGGAAGTGCTCAGTGTACCTAGCCAAAATGAGTATCACATACTTCCATAAAACATTCATGCGTGGGGACACAGCTAGTCTCTAATCCATCTGTCATTGAAAAAACTGTAGAGTAAAAGAAGAGACGAAAACAAACGATCTAATTCCCCCTCTGCGGAGGCTTCTTCTGTTCAACGCTCTGTGGCAGCTGTGGGAACTGATTTCAACTGGTCTCCTTTTCATTTTTCTTACATATTAATTTTGTTTGGTGTATTTTCCCCCTGTGAAACATGACACGTTTTTCTGATGATTTCTATGTTGTTACAAATATGTCAAAAAAAAAAAAAAAAAACCATTGTCGTTGAGTCCATTCCGACTCAGAGCGACCCTATAGGACAGAGTAGAACTGCCCCGCAGGGTTTCCACGGATAGCCTAGTGGATTCGAACTGCCGACTTTTTGGTTAGCAGCCGAACTCTTAACCACTGTGCCAGGGATTAATGGGAGAGAGACCCTAGATTCAATACAGAACCAGGTGTGTAAAGACCACAAAACGGTTTTCCTATCAACCAGGCTACACTTAACAGAGAATTTTAAAATAAGTATGTTAAGCAAATGATCATGGGGTTTCAGAGCGTGCTGCTATCTCTGAATATTTTTTGTTGCTGTTAAGACCATTTTTCATATTGGATCTTTCAGGGTAAATGTAAAGAAACCCGATCATGCAATAAGAAAATAAACTTGTTTCTCACAAATATTTCTGGAGAAGAAAGAAAAATCTCATAATAGACACATTATTTGTTTTAATAAGTGTAATCTATCGGTTCAGATGAGGGCATTGATGGCTCAGCGGTAGAATTCTCGCCTTCCATGCAGGACACCGGAGTTCAGTTTCTGGCCAAAGCACCTCATGCACAATCGCCATCTGTCTGTCAGTGGTGATTTGCATGTTGCTATGACGCTGACTCTGGAGCCCTGGTGGCGCAGTGGATAAGAGCTACAGCTGCTCAGCAAAAGGTTGGCAGTTCAAATCCACCAACCAACCCCTGGAAACCCTATGGGGCAATTCTACTCTGTTCTATAGGGTCACTATGAGTCAGAATCGACCCCACGGCAACAGGTTTGGTTTAACAGGTATAAGGTTAAATAGGTTTCAGGGAAGGAAGAAAGGCCTGGTGACGTACTTCTGAAAATCAGCCTATGAAAACCGGATAGATCACAACAGTCTGATCCCCAACCAGTCATGAGGATGGCAAAGGACTTGGTAATATTGCCTTCCATTGTACATGGAGTGACCAGGACTTGGTAACATTTCATGCCATTGTGCACAGGTGTCCATGAGTTGGGGGCCAACTCAATGGCAGCTAACAACAACAGCAACATTGGTTGAAACATCAAAAAATAAAAATTGAGAAGGCAGTTTATGGTTTAACCAATAAAAATGCACAGGGATTACTGTAATTATCAAGAGTTTAAAAACTTTGTTCTTTTAAAGAACTCTATATAATCTTTGTCCTATTTTTTATTTTTTTTTAAATAATTTATCCTCTTATAATCACTGTTGCCTTAAAAACATAAAATGCCAAGCAGAGTTGATGATAGTTCGATACATAGATCAAGGTTCGCAATTACACTTTGATTTAGGCCAGAAGGTTGAATTTATCGCTTACCCTTAATGGTTAAGCTTTGAGGAACTATTTCGTCAGACTCGTAGGAAATATTACCCCATTTCAACGGGCTGGTCTACTAAAAAGATCCCTATAAATATCAAACCCGCTGCCGTTGTCGAGTTGATTCTGACTCGTAGTGAGAATAGAGACCCCATAGGGCAGAGTAGAATTGACCATAGAGATTCCAAAGCTGTCATCTTTATGGAAGCAGACTGCCACACTGTGACATCACGAGGCTTGGTGTCACCCAGTTTGGTAACTCATGGTGTCACCCACCCCATAGACCTCCTCCCGTACCAGACCACACAGAGTCCTTTAGTAATGTTTTTTGTACGAATGTTAATTGTAAATCGTAATTCCTGTATATTACTCCTTTTCCTTTAATTACTATTTCTTTCTCAAAAAAGTTACTGATATAGATTCATAAATGCCAATTACCACTATACTGAAGATAAAACACCAGAAAATCTGACAAAATCAACAATTATAAATACATCGGCCTCCAGGAAAACTATAGAACCTGCTCGTAGCGCACGCAGATGAAACCGCGTGTTTTGAAGCATCATTGTAGTTCGGTAATAATAACTCTGACAGAAGCACATTAGAAGATTCAGAAAGTACATTAGCACAGAGTTTTAGAATATGGAGGTATATTGATACATGTAAGCTGGGCTTAAGAAAAATGTGTTTGTTGTTATAACTAACTATAGGGATATTTTTATAAAAAATAATAAATTTTTGCTGAAACACAGCACAAAAAATTTATAGACAGACATTTGGTGTCACCCCTTCTAACAGTGTCACCTGGAGCAGTCCGCAGCCCCGCACCCCACCAGCGATCCCACTGCCTCCACATCTTTCTCCTACGGAGTGGCTGGTGGGTTCCAACCACTGACCTTTCAGTTAGCAGCCTAGCACTTAACCACTGCACCACCAGGGCTCCTTACTAAAGGGATAGAAGTCTTTTATTTAATTGCTGCAACACATTTTTATTATGTGACTACTACCAGTATGCTCACACTGGGGAATATTATTGATTCAGATACATTCCCACCCCTAGGCAAGTTATAATTTAATGGGGGAGGATAAGAAATAAGAAATTTCAGTCCAATAAGATGGCATATTTGAGATTCAAAATTCAACCTTATTGTTTTGCACATATAAAAGGCTTAAGGATCTTAGTAATTGGCAGGATCAATATGAGTAATATGTGTGATGAGCCATTAATACAGAACAAAAATTCACTGAGGAGTTAGTAATAGCAGAGTAGTGTCCAGAACAAGAGAAGAGATAGCACAACTTTTCCAGGCATTGGTCAGAAGGACCTTAATTATTGTATGCCATCATTTCTAACCTTCACAGGATAGTGACCACAATACAGAAGCAACATGAAAGTTATGTTAGATGAGTTATGGTGTCAGCTTAATTTTTTCTTAGCTTTTAGGCATTTAGATGGTCTTCAGTTTTTCCAATTCAATAAACTGTTGTATATACGTGTTTGTACTTAGCATGCTGTATTCTTACGATAAAAAGCTACAGAGAATAGACCTTAAAAATTTTGATCATATAGATTTCTTGACAATGGTAATACTTTACCCTTTTACCGATATGTGAAAAATCCTATATTTAAGGTAAAACTCTAAAACTCAACTCACTGCCCAGTATAGTAGCTACGCCATATTCCAATTAAAATATTAATTAATACTAAATAAAATTCAAATTTAGTTCCTCAGTTGCACTAGTCACGTACCAAATGCTCAATAACCACATATGGCTAACAGCCATCATATTTATATTAAACATACAGATATTTTCATCTCACAGAAACTTCTATTAGCGCTGCTCTATAGTAAGAGTTCTGTCGATGTCTTTAGCCCCTATCTGCTAGAATAAAGTAATATTTTGTTTTACTTTTTATTCATTTTTTACTAATGAGCCCAGACACATCTGAAGGGTTTTGTTGTTTTTTTTTTATCACTTGTTTGGCTGTTTTTACATTTTAAGAAGTCCCAGTATTATCAAAGACATGCATGTGTCTGTCAAATGTTGGTAGTTAGTTTTCTCTCTTTCTTTGTTTCTTTTTTTTTAATGAGTTCATTGTTGTTTGGTGGTGGTGAGGACAGAGATGGAGTTGTTTTTGTCTAATGTTAAGTATGAAAAGATAAAAGTAATTTCCTTTTTTATTTCTGAGTTTTGTATTCTTAACAATTCTCTCCTAAATAAAAATTACCAAAATGTTTCCTTTTTTAAAACTTACATCTTCTATAGAACTGGAAATATTTCATGTGACATATTAGATAGGGATATAACTTTTTAAAATTTTTATATGACCGATCTCCTGAAATTTTAACTAATTTCTCATTTCTCCACTTTTTTGAAAAGTTACCATTATAATTTCCTAAAATTTCAAATACAGCCATGTCTTTTTCTAGACATTTTCATTTCTATTGGTGAGTCTAATTCTGCACCTTGCTGACTTGTGTTAAATAATATAATTTTAAAATATGTCTCAAAATTTAGCAAGAAAATTCCCGCTTTGTTAGTCTTTATCTTAAACTTCCTAGTTATTTTCATGTTTCTTTTTGTATGTGATCTCAGAAATAGTTTTTTGAAGTTTAAAAAAAAAAAAAACATTGCTACTCTTTTGTGAAAATAGCCCAAATAGACCATTTGGTCAGCAATGTGCTCTTGTCTTCAGACCTAACTCCTCTAGCCTAGACTGCACTGTCCCACTGGAGTTGGAGTAAATTCTAAGAAACCAGCTTAGAGAAAATGGCAAGAAGCAAGCCTACACTTCACCTTACAAACCCTCTTGTTGTTCCTATGTGGTGGGTAATGGCATATCCCATTTCTTCTATGGTCTGCCCTGCCATCTTTCACTAATCCTTCCAAACATATAATACTGAGGGAAAATGCCAAACCTCCTTTCATTTCCTTCCTGGAAAACTGTAATACTTTCCCAGAAAGGGAAGGTGTGCTTCATTCCTCATGTGCTTATTAACTTATTTAGAGCATTTTGTATTTGGCAAAATTTTACTGAGGCTTTTCATTTTGCAATTTCACTGCTGATTAATTATTTGTTTATCATCTTCCTCCGCTTTTCTTTTAAGTCTTCTTGTATATTTTTGGTCAAAGAGAATAGCTGTCAAAGATCATCTTACGGCAGCATCATTGCCAGTTTTGCCCATTATACCATAATCACCAGTTGCCGTCAAGCCGGCTCCAACTTAGAGCAACCCCATTTTTTTCAGACTAGAACTGTGCTCCATTGAGTTTTCAAGCGCTAATTTTTTCTGAAGTAAATTGCCAGGCCTTTCTTCTGAGGTGCGTCTGGGTGGACGAGAACCTCCATAGTGTTTAAGTATTTAGCTATTCCTAAGATATACTCTCTCCCCCAAGAAACGTCATAAAGCTGTACATAAATCATGGCTAACTTCCAGCACCACCTTAGTGTTTGCAAACACAAAGGTCCTTTTTAATTTCAGGTTTTACAGTTAAACACAACTGTGAAACTGAAGGGAGAAACAAATGGGAAATTATTAAGATATCATAATTGTATAAATATTTTATAGACATGATTTTTTTATAATTCTAATTATAGGTAGTTGCCGATTTACAATGTATTCAAGTTACAACGAACCACACTTACGACCGTTAGTGTACCTGGAACATTGCATCTTCCTGAGAGCCAGTTAGGAAAACGCATGCAGAGGATGTGGAAAAAATTGCTGAGTTATGTGAACACGCTTCAAGCATTGGATCAAGGTAATATGATGGAAGAGATCTGTGGAAAAATCATCCATAAGGCAAGAACGCCAAATTTAGAGCTTGATATCTCAGATTTAGAAACTCTCATAGATCACAAAAGGGGAACAGACAGATCAGGACTTGGTTGATTTTGAAGAGGAAAGAAATGCCCAAGAAGAAAGAAATGACTAGGAAGAAGGAGAGAAGGTCTTAAAAAAATTTACAGTGAAAAGATTAGCTGGACTTTCTTCTAAACTGAATCAGGGGCTTCAGTTGCTTGAAAACATGGATCCAAATGCAGATCGCTTTGTTAACGGCAGATTGTGGAAGCAGTGAGATGTTCCCGTGAAATATAAGAAGAAAAAAGAAAAAGACCATACAGACAACTCTCACTAATTTTCAGACTAGAAACGCCATCCCCATTCCCAGGGATAATCCATATGATCCAGAGCCTTCCACAAGTGGAGTTATTACTGCAAATGACAAAATACCAAAGTCATCCAACTCTTCTTCGTCTTCAGAGTAAATTTTTATGATTTGCACATTTTTATTATGTATATATTGAAATATATCTGTAAGTTTATATGTAATGTTTCCACTCCCAAAGACAAAGATCAGATTTATGAAGATACTGATAATAAAAGGCAATAATAAAGAAAACTAAAAAAGAGAGAGAGAGCGAGAGGTATTCAGCTTACCTCAGAACCAACTTATCACGGAGTTGTGGTAACAGAACCCTATTGTGAGTCCGGGACTACCTGTATGTTGCTAACATGGCATCTTGACACTCCAGGGAATCTTGACCCTTAAATTCCTCAGGCTTTCTTAATATTTTTTCCTACCTCATCCTCTTGTGCAATAAAGCTTGTTACCCTTCCTTACTTCCTGAAAGGTTCTACCCTTGCTGAAAGGCCTCCTTTCAGGAAGGCCAGAAGAATAATGATCCCCAAATTGAAAAGTCTCAGCTCCTGGCAAGAACTGACCCTTTTAGAATTCCTACTACCACAACCACCTAAGGTTGCCATACAGAAAAAGACTATTTCTCATTCCATGTAACTCCTGAAAGGACCACCTGTTCCCAGTCTTGCACAAGCCAAGGGGTGCACACATAGACCAGGAGGATCTTCTTACATTAATGTTTCCCAAATAAAGATTCCAGAACTTCTACTCACGTTAATATCGTCGTGAAAGCTTAGGGGGGTAATGCAATGTCATCGTGTGTTAGAAGCTGTGTAAAAATAAAGTGACGCACAGCAAGACAGAAATAGATAGCTACATTAGATTTACTTACTATTGTTAAATACCAGTTATCTTTATTTCAAAAATACAAAGATGTATTTGTATTCCTTTTCTTTCCAAAACACTGAAGAGCTTATTTTTCGTGCCTACACAGAGGACAAATCAGCCAGAATTGTGACCAGTACAGGTATTTCAACCATTTTAGCAATCAGTACCAATCCCTGTAGATCAATTGGTCTTTCCATGATGGATATCAATTGCTAAGCTGCCAAGTTTGTATGACTGTTTAGGATACAGTCCAATGACCGCCTGAGTTAGATAAACATAAGTGAGGTGATATTATCAATAACAATGGCAATCTTGCTTTTTGCTTATAATTTTCTTCTTGTTGGATTAACAGGATAACATTTATTGGATTAACAGCTTGATTTTTTTAATTAAAAATATTTTTTGAAAGTTTTAAGATTATTCAAAACACTATCTCAAAAAATGATCACTTCCCTTTCTACCCCACTTCCTTCAGAAAAACAGAATAAACGCATTAGCAACCATATCTACCACAATTATAATACTGCTTACAGCTATGCCCTAGGCCTAGAGGAGGACATGGGAAAAATAAAGCAGTTTGTTTGTAAATGTGATGAAAAGTATTTTGTGGTTTACGTTACTTTCTAAATTTCCATTACTGTGATTACTTTTGCTTTTTCAGTACTTGAATGTAACGAATATTTTTATTGTGGAATGAGTGAATCATTACCTCCTTCATAGTTGTAATATTTCACAATATTAATAATACACTATCGTATTTTTACACAAATAATGCACACCTTCCATATTTGCTGCCAACCCACCCTCCCCCATGAGGGATTTTCATAAGCACCACTATGCCAATTTTTTTTCTGTTGCTGTAAAAAATATTATCATAGTGTGCTTACAAAAATACCTTGTGGCAGGAGGCAGAGCTGGCAAACTAACATTGAAGGTGTGTGTCATTTGCACAAAAATACAGTATATTGTTAACTACTATAAGTTTATCTACATACATAAATTGTTATTTGTTCTAAATTTATCACATTTTATGTAATATTATAATTTTTTTTACATATTTCCAAATGTCTACAGATTTTAAGGAACTATGATTGAAGAATTGTTAAATATCTAGCAGCAAAGGTTTTGTGTTCTTCTAGTCCTGCCTGGATGTCATCCCTTCTTCTGATCATCAACCCCTAAATTTCTCTTTGAGGTATAAAAAAATGGAGAGCTGACAAGTGGCAAAATTGAAGGGCAGAATGAGAGAAAGGATACACGTTTCCATCATCACTGACTCCCAAATGCAAAACTCTATCATTCTAGAAGACAGTTGAAATTTGTGTACTGAAGGTATCTGTTCTATAATGATCACCGGTCAGTCTAAAAGTAACACATTCACACATGTATGCACGCACAAAAACACAGATGCCCATAACACAGTTATACCCATACATATCTTAACAAAAAACCAATTGTAATACAAATTCAGAGTCCAAAAAGAAAAGAGAATCTTGAAATTTAAAATTTCTGAAGTTACAGGAAAGATCACATACTTTCTTTATTACCTTACAAATTCACAAATCTAGTTAATGGCTGGACTGGACTAAGAACTCAGGCCTGTAAATATGCTTCCTGTGTGTCCTTTCCACTATGCTGTAATCTTAAATATGCAAGCATCATCCATAAGAGAAATAACATCTTCCAAAAGAAAGTACATTTTCCTCATAGTATACTCCACATTCTGGAGAGCAGTGTTTAAAATCTTGGTAAATATGGCGTATAGATTTCTGTGTTCATGAAGATGAAAAAGTCACCGATTTGACTTTCCCTGACAAACTGCCAAAGACTAATGAGGTCACTCCACATACAAAGTCAAGAGAAAGAGCGCTTTGTTTTGTCTGTATCTACTGTTGCATGGATCCATCATTGAAGTGTAATGCTGATTCTTCATCCACTGCTTCAGAGCATACCATGTTGCCTAAAGACGTGCTCTATTTTATGCCAATGCTTCTTTAGTACTTTTTGTTAGTAATCAATAATGTGAAATATATTTATTCATTAATTAATACAGTGAAAGATCTTGCTGTTTGTTAAGGATTGAATTGTGTTCCCCAAAAATATGTGGTGTAAATCCTAATTTCTATTCCTGCTGTTATAATCACATCTGCAAATGGATTGTCTTTGTTATATGACAGGATTAGCACAGGATGTGTCTTGAGCCAATCTCTTTCAGACGTAAAAGAGATTAAACAAGAAAGCAGATATGGGGAAGAGTGATACCAAGCCACATGGAGATCACCAGGAGCAGACACTCAGAAGAGACAAGGACCTTCCTTCTGAGCCTACAGAGAAAAAAAGCCTTCCCTTAGAGCCAGCATGCTAAATTCAAACCTCTATCTTCCTCAACTGTAAGAAAATAAATTTCTGTTTGCTAAAGTGATCCACTTGTGGTATTTTGGTTTTAACAGCACTAGATAACTACGAAAAAAGTTGGTACTGAGAGTGAGGTGCTGTTCCAACAGGTACCTAAAATGTGAAAGTGGTTTTGGAGCTAGGTAACGGGTAGAGGCTGAAAGAGTTTTAAGGTGTCTAATAGTAAAAGCCTAGATTACCTTGAAGAGATTGTTGGTATAATTATGGACATGAAAGGCTATTCTGGAGAGGGGTCAGAAGGAAGTGAGGAGAGCCGTAGAGAAAGTCTCTATCGTCCTAAAGAACACGTGGCGCCAGCAACAGAATGTTGCTAGAAATGTGGACATTAAATGTGCTTCTGGAGAGGCTTTAAAAGAAAATGATGAACACGTGACTGGACAATGGAGGAAGCACGATGCTTTTTACGCAGTAGCAAAGAATTTGCCTGAATTATGTTTGAATGTTTGGTGGAGGGTAGAACTTGTAAGTGATGAACTCGGATATCTGGCTGATGAGATTTCTAAGCAAGATCTTAAAGGGGCCAAGTGGTTTCTCCTTGCCACTTATAGTAAAATGCTATAGGAAAGAGATATTCTTAAAAATAAACTGTGCAAAATGAAAACAGAACTTAAAGATTTGGAAAATTCTGTGGCACAAATTAAGGACATGTGCCCTAGAATGTTAAGGAGATTAAGCTTGTGACCAATGGATCTAGCCAACTATCAAAGCAGAAAACCTATCAGCTTAAACTGAAGGGGACAGAGAATGAATAAAAGAAAGAATGTTGTCTGCCTCTTGGAACTCTACAGGCAGGAAACAGGCAGAGGACCTACATCTGTTGTCCTCCAAGAAAAGAAAATGACCATCCCTAGAGCAGCTTGGAGATCAACAGAACTGTTGGAAGGAGCACTGGAAGCAGGGCCTTTTTGGTTTCAAAGTGTGAGCCACAGTCTCCTGAGTTCCAGAGTGTTGGGCTGCTGGTAAGGTATACCAGGGGGACGAGGCTGCTGCTCAGAGCTGAAGGGGCAGGGCTTCCATACCCAAGGGACAGAAGACCAAGGCCTTCTGGGGCCAAGGCTGTGGGGTTGCCACTCAGATTGAAACAGGCTGCATAAACTCAATTACCACCATTGCTGAATAATTGATTCCCACCATTACTATCCTCTGCTTTGTTTCGTGATATTTCTTCTTCTTTCTCCCTCTTCCTATTCCAGTCACTATAAAAGTTTTAACTAAAGTTTCTCCTAGGAGGGTGGCAGAACAAACTGATAACCCTCAAGGACTAAGATTAACTCATCTGTGATGTGACAATCATGACTAATGGCACCAGATAAGCTTTAAGGATTGCCAGTAAGAAGTTAGATCATCTGAGATGCGTAAATCATGACCACTGTGAAGAGAAACTAAATCCTGTCCATATAAAACCTTCAGCCAGTCTCCAGCTGGGGAGACAGCTGTTTTGGAGGAGCTCATTCTCTTCTGTTTCCTGTATATCGATATACAATAAAACCCTCTTGCTACTCACCTCACCCCTGCAGGTGGCTCAAATTCGCTTTTGCAGTAATAAGATGGACTAGGAGAACGGGACAGCCTAAAGCCTGGGAGCAGAGTTGCCATCCCACAGTGCCTGGAAGGTGGAGCTGAAGTCCAGGGCCTGAAAGGCCTCCACCCAGAATCCAGAGGGCATGGCCAAAGCCCAGAGTTTGGAGGGTGGGGCCATTGCACAGATAGTCCCAGAGAAGAGAAGATTACTTTAAAGCCTTTAGAGTTAATGCAATTTTTTCTGCAGGGTTTTGGACTTGCTTGGTGCCCTTTATCCCTTCTTTCCTTCCAATCTGTCCCATTTGTAATGGAAATGTCTATCTTGTGGTTGTTCTGCCATTATATTGGAAACAGATAATTGTACTCTAGATTTCATGGGTTCACAAATGAAAAGGAATCTTCCCCCAGGATTGAACATGCCTAAAATCTCACCCATATTTGATTTTGATGCTTCATAAGATGAGATTTTGGACTTGGAGTTCATTTAAGACTTTTGGGATGATGTGATGGGGTGAATGTGGTTTGCATGTGACAAGGACATATATTTTGGGGGGCCAGAGGGTGGAAATTTTATAGATTGAATTATGTCCCCCAAAAATGTGTGTTTTAAATCCTAACCCCTATGCCTATGATTGGAGCCCTGGTGGAGCAGTGGTTAAAGCATTTACTGATGAAGATCAAAGACTACAGCCTTCAGTATGGCTTATACCTCAACATAAAGAAAACAAAAATCCTCACAACTGGACCAACAAGCAATATCATGATAAACGCAGAAAAGACTGAAGTTATTAAGGATTTCATTTTACTTGGATCCACAATCGATGCCTATGGAAGCAGCAGTCAAGAAATCAAAAGACATATATGCATTGGGTAAATCTGCTGCAAAAGTCCTCTTTAAAATGTTAAAAAATAAGGATACTACTTTAAGGACTAAGGTGTGCCTTACCCAAGCCATGGCGTTTTCAATTGCCTCATATGCATGTGAAAACTGGACAATGAGTAAGGAAGACCAAAGAATAATTGATGCTTTTGAATTATGGTGTTGAGGAAAAATATTGAATATACCAGGGACTGCCAGAAGAATGAACAAATCTGTCTCAGAAGAAATACAGCCAAAATGCTCCTTAGAAGCAACTATGGCTAGACTTTGTCTCACATACTTTGAACAGGAGGGATCAGTCCCTGGAGAAAGACATCATGCTTGGTAAAGCAGACAGTCAGCAAAAAAGAGGAAGACCCTTAACTAGATGGATTGACACAGTGGCTGCAACAATGGACTCAAGGATAACAACGATTGTAAGGATGGCGCAGGACCAGGCAGTGTTTCGTTCTGTTGTAGATAGGGTCACTGTGAGTTGGAACAGATTTGACGGCACCTAACAACAACAACAACTTATTATATAATTCTTTTCATAAAAAGTTCAAAAGCAGGCAAATCTAATTTAGTGGATTTAAAGACATAATTGTAGTTAACTTTGCAGAAAGGAAGGGGTTTGAGTGTAATTTTGGGGTGCAGACAGTCTTCCATTTTTTGATCTGGGTTATAGTCACACAACAATGTTAACTTTGTGAAGGTCCATCAAGCTTAACACTAACATTTTGTGTAAATTATACGTCAATATAAAATATGATATTATTTTTATATTGGTTATTGGTTTACAGAAGAATGTCTTAAGTGAGTGATAAAATAATCATGAATAAAAATATTAATAAATTTAATTCTGCTAAAATTAATACTTCCATATTATAAAGAACACTATAAACAGAATTAAAAGTTAACTGCAACATCAATCAGTGATAAAGGATTAGCATCAAGATTTTATAAACTCTAACTCTGACAACCCAATAAAAAAAAAAAAGATTTTTCCCACCAGAGTTTATGAACAAAGAATTTGCAAAAAAGAAAGTCCAAATCACCAGTGACCATATGACAAGATGTTTAATCTCACTATTAATGAGGGATAGTCAAAGCAAAAATGATGGCCAAAATGAATATATCATTTCATACCCAGATTGGAATAGCAGAAAATATTCTAATACACCTTCTCCTTACTTATCAACTATCTAATTATCCAACCTTTCACGTTTAAGACAATAGTAAAAAATCTACTGTCCGACTGTCTTGTGCATTAATGATGTACGTTTGACAGTAAAGAACGACCCGGTGCAAGATGAGAGTAATATTGGTCTTGATGGTTAAGGTTATATGTCAGCTTGGCTGGGCCACTATTCTCAGTGTTTTGGCAGTTGTATAATGTGCTCACTTCCCTGTTTAGCTCTGATTTGTGATCACCCTCATAATGGGATCTGCTGTGAGTGGTACCAGTGGGATGGGGCCTGTGGTGGCTCACAACCCCTCAGCCTTCATCTCTCCACCCTTTGCTGCCTAGTCGTTCCTGCTTTCCTTGCTGGGGCTTTTGCTTGTTCTGAATCCTGCAGCTGACTCTTGTTCATCTGACCTTCAGTCCTTGTACCTTGAGCTAGCAGCTTACCTGCAGTCTTGCCTGCCGATTTTGAGATTCGTCTATCTTCACAGCCTGCAACAGCACTGCTCTCCAGCCTGCCAATCTGGGTTCACCAGCCCCTGCAGCTACATGAATCTGGAGAAGCCTTTTTCCTACCCCAGGGACTTGGGATGTTACAGCCTCTAAAAATAGTGTGAGCCATTTCCTTGATATAAATCTCTCTCTCTCTCTCTGTATATATATTTATATGCTTTACTGGTTTTGCTTCTCTAGAGAACCCAGCCTAAGACAGACCTGGTCTTTGGAACCTAACCATGTCAATAAGTGAGGAGAAAGCATATGTTGATAAAACATTGGTACAAACCATATTAGTTCTATAGCTGAAGCTTGTATAATTTGAGGATTTTCTTTGTGAAAAGAATACAAAAAAATCTTACTTTGAAAATTTTACAAAATCCTATGATGTGTGTTCCCAGGGCTGGGGGCCACTTCATGTGAGGATCCTAAGGAGCTGTCACCTTTCATAAGCTTCATAGTAAATCTGCTTCTATACCCAGAGCAAGGATGTTGGGAATGTGGAACTATTAACAAACCGTGGGTGGAAATATAAATAGGTACAACTATGTTGGATTTTCAAGAGTAATAAACAACATCTCATTTTCCACCTAAGTGTTGAACCAAATAAGATATATGGAGGATTCAGGCAGTGGAGATCAAAACCAGACCCCTATCATTAATAAATTCTACATTGGAGATCATGGCTTAGATGTGTATGCAGCACTGGGTTTCCTGAGTGAATCCCAGAATAAGGTAGACTCAGCAAGTGTAATGGATTGAATTGTGTCCCCCAAAAGTATCTATCAACTTGGCTAGGTCATGATTCCTAGTATTGTATGATTTTCTACCATTTTGTCATCTGATGTGATTTCCCTAAGTATTGTAAATCCTATCACTATGATGTTAATGAGATGGATTACTGGCAGTTATATTGGTAAGATCTACAGGATTTGATAGTGTCTTAAGCCAATCTCCTTTGCTATATAAAAAAGAGAATCAAGCAGAGAGATGGAGGGGTGGGGGTGGAGGAACATCATACCACCGAGCAAGGAGCGCCGGGAACAGAGTGCTTCCTTTGGACCTGAGGTTCCTGTGCTGAGACGCTCCCAGATCAAGGAAAGATTGATGACAAGGATTTTCCTCCAGAACTGACAGAGAGAGAAAGCCTTCCCCTGGAGCTGACGCCCTGAATTTGGACTTGTAGCCTACTAGACTGTGAGAGAATAAACTTCTCTTTGTTAAAGCCATACACTTGTGGTATTTCTGTTACAGCAGCAACAGATGACTAAGACACAGAGTCAGTCATAGATAGTTCAGGAAGACTGTAGGCCTTCTCTTCAGGAATCTTGACTTAGTTTTTCCACTTGCCAAGAGCAATCAGGAAAGAACACTTCAGGAGAGTCCTAAGAGACTCAAAAGTGGAAAGATCAGAGCTATATATGCTCAGTTCCCCATCGCAAAGTCATCGGATAATCCATTCAGTTTTCCCAGTGGAGAAGCAAGTGGAAGCTAGAAACAAGTAAGCGGGTAAACTCATAGTTATCACCTTGCATGGAAGGAAACATCAAGCTTGACAAATATGTTCCCTGCACTAGGGATCTAGTTAGAAGAGAATATGCAATATTCAATTAAGTTGAAGACTTCATGCCCTACCACGTATATGTTCTACTTCAACATCTATATCCTAGAGCAGTGGTTCTGCACAATAAATACACCTGAAAAGATCTGAGACAAATAACTGTATGAACAAATCAACCCATGCACATTCAAACAATGGAAAAATGCACAGCAGTTAAACCATAGGAACTAGGTCTATATGTACATGAAATGACTTTGAAAAATGTGTAGAAAAAGCAAACTGCAAAAGTAAACCATTATATGGATTTTTGAAATGAGAAAAAATGCATTATTTATGGGTATATGCATATGTAATAAAACCATTAAAATGTGGACTGAAAGAATACACATTTAATTCAGCATAACTGTGGAGATGGAGAATGGAGAATGGGATCTGAAATCTCAATTGAAACTATCATGTTTTAGCATTTAATAACTAATAGAATTACTGAAAAAATTATAGTAAAATAAAAACACTTGTTAAATCCAGGTGGTGGGCACATGTACTTTTCAGTGTGTTAGAATTATTTCATAAATACATTAATTAAATGATCTATTACTTAAATGGAAAACTACTACGAAAATAAAGAAAGATCAGTAAGTCCACATCCTTCTTATGCAGGCCCCTGCCTACCTTTTTAGCCTCAAATATACACCATCCCTCAAATATACACCACAATCCAGCCATTGTAAAGTGTTTGAGTTTCCAGGTTTTTCTCTTTCTTTTGGCACATTTTTTGCCAAGAATTGCATATACACTAATTGGTAGACAATTAACTCATTTTCAATTTGTTTTAATTACAATGCTGTGATGGGCTTCTCTTATGTGTTTCCTTGTGTATCCATGTGTATTCATAGCTTGTCCAGGGTGATGTTTCTCACTGTAACTACATATTAGAATCCCTTAAGACGATTTAAAACATACCGCTGCCCAAGCTCCACCCACATGGATTCTGATTAGATTGGTCTGATGAAAGGCTCTGAATTTTTCGTCGAGCTCTCAAGGTCTTTCTCAATGCTGAACCTCTACTCTGGTTGAGTTATGTTGCCACTTGCATAAAGTTTTTGTGATCCCTCCACTTTCTCTGAGCTCTCTTAGCATCTTGTTCAGTAATTCACCAAATATATGTAACTTACAAAAATAAATAAATTATTAAAACTCTTGGTGGAATCAATTCCAAATCATAGTGACCCCACAGGACGGAGTAGAACTGCCCCGTAGGGTTTCCAAGGAGCAGCTGGTGGATTCAAACAGCCAACCTTTTGATTAGTAGTCGAACTCTTAACCACTGCGCCATACATAACTTAGATACTTTCTATTTATTGTGAAAATTTTTCCTCTGTAAACACAATCTTTTTGAATACAGGGACTAGCAAAAAAAAAATTCTTTTTTTTTTTTTTAACAAGAGAGCTGAGAAAGGGGGTAGCACAATGGAATTGAGATAATGTTCTGAACTTCTGGGAAAGGTGCTCCTGATTAAACGTTACATTTCAAATCACAGGGCCAAACCTAATACTTGGTACAAAATTGAAACTAGTAAATATTAGCTAAGCAATTGAATGTATGACCAATATCAACGAATTATTATTTTTAGATAGTGAAATTGTACTAGATAATAAAAAAATGCAAGTGCCTGGATGTTTCTTAATATTTATCAAAAGAAAACTGGTGTGAAGATATTTTGGTTTTGTAATAGTTAAAGCTTCAAACATACAATTTCTCAAGAATACAGTTATGGTAGAGACTATAGTATGTTTTCGTATACTAAAAATACACAATTAATTTTTAAGAACTTATATTTATCTAGTTTATATAAACTTACTGGTCAACCCTACTTGAACTCATTTGCCATGGCAGAACTCATTTGTTTTGGTATTTATATTATAATTTATTGATAAGGAAACTGAATTATGGACGACTTAAGTTATTGCCCAAGAACGCTTACCCAGTAAACGGAAGACTCAAGGTGTCCACAAGTCCATTTCTTACAAAGCTTATATTGTGTCCATTAAGAGTTGAAGATTTAAAATATATATATGCATAAATGTAATTTAATCAGTTGTTGAATGTTAATTCAAATAGTTGTTGAATTTTGAGTGGCAGTTGAAAAGTTCTTGTATTATCTAGTGGTTAGAAAACAGAACACGTGGGACATTTAAATTTATTTTGGCAGTAAAACTAATGACACTCTTTGGCAATCATAGGAATAACTTTTAATGGATAGAATATTCTCAATTTTAAGGTTTTCTGATTTAAGTGGTTTTTTTCCCCCTTAAGCCTTGGCAAATTTTGCCACTTTTCTGATAGCAAGTTCTAGCAGATGGCAAAAGAAAATGAGAAAGAAGCAAGTAAATATTCATAGAAAAAAATTGCAACTGTTCACCATGCTTAGATGAAAGCTACTTTTTTTCTTGAACATATTCTGTTGGTTGTGATTTTATTTGACTACATTTAATATAGTCATGCTTCCTAATAGTGAAATCATTCCATCTTCACATGCTGGGAGAAAATACATCCATTTTGATGATGGGCCCCAAGGAGTACTAGGACTAACTATCAAAACAAATTTGGAAAGTACTCCTTTCTTTGGCCCCTCCTATCCTTATATCAAGAAACCCTGGTGGCCTAGCGAGTAAGAGCTACAGCTGCTAACCAAAAAAGGTCAGCAGTTTGAATCTACCAGGTGCTCCTTGGAAACCCTATGGGACCGTTCTACTCTGTCCTTTAGGGTCACTATGAGTGAGATTCGACTTGAGGGCAACGGGTTTTTTTTTGTTTGTTTTTTATCCTTATATCAAAGCGCCCTGGTGGTGCAGAGGTTAAGAGCTTGGCTGCTAACTGAAAGGTTGGCAGTTTGAACCCACTACCCTCTCCTAGTGAGAAAGATGTGGCAGTCTGCTTCCTTAAAGATTACAGCCTTGTAAACCCCATGGGGCGTTTCTGCTCTGTCCTGTAAGGTCACTATCACTCAAAATCGACTTGACAGCAATGGGTTTTTATGGGTATCCTTGTATCAGAAATAAAATAATGCCTTTCTTCCGGCAATTTTCAACCCACATCATTAATTTTGTTTTGACTCTTCTCAGCTTAAATTCCTCCTTTTCTTCCTTACATCATTTCATCTTTAGAGAAACTGCGCTTCCTCCTAGCACTCTTTGTTCCCTCTCGTTGAGTTGTATTTCTTCGTTTTCATTCATTTCATCACCTCTTTCTGCAAATGCAGCAGCTAACTTCTCTCACCCTGCAATGTTTCTGTCATGTTTCCCTTTTTTTGTAAGGGTCATGTCTTGAGTCTAAATCCTCTAAATACAATTACCTCTGAAACAGCGGCAGCATAGAGATTTTCTCTTCTTGTCACACTTAACCTGTAGAGAAATATTTAAAAAATATTTAAAATAGTTTAGGTATACAGAATCATTAAGATTTAAATTATAGTGACTCCATGTAGGAGCACCAGGTCACATGTTTGGGAGTAATATTTTCCCAACCAAACAAGAATGGAGAAGCCACTAAACGTTCAAAAATAGTAGGAAATTAAATGATCTCTTTAGACGTTCAGCCTTCATTATTAAGAATCAAGTACTTAATAGAAGAAAAAGTTTATAAAACAGGGCTTCTCTGGGTATTTTCTCCAAACTAAGGATCTCCTCTCCTTTCATTTTAAAAGAACTATTGGAATTTAGACATCTAAAAATCTGTATTTTATTGTTGTAATTTTGCTTAATTTAGAAAAGATTTTAAAGAAGTCATAAGAGATAATATAAACCTTAGGATTAAAATGTTGTTGTTAGTTGCCATCAAGAAGATTTGAACTCATGGTGACCCACAGTAATAATATTTTGACTCATGATATTAAATCAACATTGGTTAAAAGAAAGAAATCTAAAATGAGATTTGACTTTATCTGTAAAATCTTCAGTGTGTATTAATGTCTCTTACTGGTCTTACCCAATAGGCTAATAAGCAATCAAATTTAAGAAAGATATTGAAATTTATTCAATTCTTGGTTAAGTAAACAAATGTATGGTACAAATAGGGTAAAGTAAGGATCTCACCCTGATTATAGAATTGTATTTGATTTCCTAAAATTTGTTTTTCTAGATTCCATTAGAATTTCTATTTTCTCCTGAAATATCAGCTTGATGCATTTTCAACCAAGGAACTGGGTTCAATATGATTATGAAAAGCTACTCCATCCTACGAAGTTTCTGTTTAAAATGTAAATTTGAGATTCTCTAAGCATTACTTTAGGAATAGGGAGCTCCTTGAAGTTTGCAGTTTAAGACTGTGATTAAGTTCTACTTTCATTAGCTAGTTTAAAACATATTCTTTTTAAAAAGTTTTTATAGAAAATGAAAAGCAGAAAAGAGAAAAAAAAAATATTTAGGTTTGGCTCTAAAGAAGTTGAAATGTTTGGTGCCTGTGCCAGCAGATGGCAAATAAACATAAAATGAAATAATTTGTTTGAGATCAAAGATATGGGAGAATTATCTATCACACTAATCAGGAAAAGTATTTGGATGTTACTCCAACAAAATAATCAGTTTAGTAGCCAAAAATAGTAATGGCAATTTGTCTCTTAAAAAACTAGGAAGGAAGGCAAGTTATTGATGACATTATATATAGTTCTTTTAGATCCTCTCTAATACTGCCTATGTTTTGACCAGTGAAATGCGGTGGAAGTGACACTGTATGATTTCAGGATTTATAAGTTAACAGACCTTGTAGCTTCCACTTTGAAGCTCATGGAATCCAGCTACCATGTAAAGGGCTTAAGCTAGGCTACTTAATGATGGAAGATCATGTGAAGACAAAGAAACAGAAACACAGAGACAGAGAGAGTGATTATGTGCAGTAGAGCCTCAACAATTAAATTTGTACTGCTGTACAACAACGAAGATATTTCTATTTTGGAAAGGATAGGCCATAAATAAAAGAGAAGAGAAGTTGTTTGTTTTTTTTCCTCCTATCTCTTCAAAGGATCAAGGCAGATAAGTTTAACTTTTTCAATTACCTTTTGTTGCATGAAAAACAAACTCCAAAATTTAGAGGATTAAAATAATAGCTATTTTTTGATTTTTAGATTAGCAGTATTCAGTCTATTAACTCTTGTGCTTCACAGTGTCAGTTTGAACGAGCCCTGGTGGCAGAGAGGTCAAGCGCTCAGCTGCTAACCAAAAGGTCAGCAGCTGGAATCTACCAGCTGCACCTTGGAAACCTTATAGGGCAGTTCTACTCTGTCCTATAGGGTCGCTATGATTTGGAATAGACTTGACAGCAATGGGTTTGCTTTGGCAACTTCTTTCAGATGGGAGGTGGTGACAAGCTTCTCCTGCACGTAATATCTGTCTCTTCTTTTTCCCTCTTCTCTCTTTCTCTTTCACGCCACATGGTCTGTTATCAGTAGGTAGCCTAGCTTAAGCTTCTTTACATGGTAGCTGGCTTCCATGATCAAAAAAATGTACACTGCAAAGTCTATTAAGTTATAAACCCAGAAATCATACAGTGTCACTTTCACTACATTCCACCAGTCAAAAATTCCAGAGAAGGGGAAGTAGATTCCACTCCTTGATGGGAGGAGTGGCAAATTCACATGGCAAACTGGCACATGAGATGGGAGGGATTGATGTGGACATCTTTGGAAGCAATTTTCCACTGTCTACCCTCTAGCTGCACTAATTCGCTTGCCTCCCTCAAAATACACTCTCTCCCTCCTCCAGATGTCTCATACCATTAAGATATTGGCTCAAAACCCAGAGTGTCATTATCTAAATCATGCCCATATGTGATGAGGTTTCTTGGATGCAGCTTATCAGGTTCCCTTGATCTTGATCCACAGACATGTGAAATAAGAAGACAAGTTATCTGCCTTCTGTATACTCAACATACATTGATGAAACACAGATAGTGCAACAGACTCTTGCACTTAAAAAAGAAGAAAAATAGAGAGCAGTTAGCCATCACTGGACCATGGCAATTCTGAATTCAGCTGGATACATATTGCCAAAACTGCTCCCAGCCCTCACATTAAGGACATGGAATATTGCTTGATTAGATGCTAGTGATGGTTCCTGAAGATGTCTCCTAATCCACTGTTTTTAAAAGCTCTTGGCTCTGTCCTCTGAATCAGCCTTCCATTTGTAGAAGAACTAGCCTGCATTTGCAGTCGAATTGCTCTTTTTGCCTACTTCCTACACATACAAAGTTGGGAGCTGCATTTTGAACTGTTCCTTCTAGCTGATAGTGGTTTTTGCTAATACAAGGTTCTTAAAAACTTTAAGATTTTTCTATCCATCTCTTTGGGGTTCACTTTATATCCCAAAAGCCACATCCATCAATTTTTCCAAAACAGAGTTATCTGTACTTTGGGTATATGAGAATATTGTGGGACAATGCTATTAAGACACTTAGAAGTCCTTATACCTAGCTGAGATGGTCTTCAAGGTGCCATATTTAATTTTTATAAGCTCTTAACAATGGAGTTTATAGCTACAAAATGGATGCAACCCTTGCTTTGAGGTCATTTTTCATTTGGAGAGTGTTTTGTCAGCTAGAGAAACTGTTTTGGGCCAGAGGAAATAGATTACACATCTTGATGTGAGAAAATCAAGATTATATTACTAAAGGGCATGTGAGACGGGAGGTTTTGTAGATCTATATATGGAAAGAACCACAATATCATCTTCAATCTAAATTATTTTTAATGTTGTGCTCTGTTCTACCACTATTTCACTATTTCTTTTATTAGTAAGTAGAAACCTGGGCCTGATATTACACAGTAGTAATACAAATGTCTTCAACTTAATGTCTAAATATTTTATGCTAACTGTATTAATAATTTCCTTGCACAGAAATACCCTTTCACCTGAACTGTATAGTAGTGGGGTAAGTGAGGATTGTTCATTTACATTTTTGCTTTTAATTGCCTAAATAATTATATTTATATCGACTATTTTTGTTCCATTGCTTCACATTTGTTAGCAATAGCCTGAATATAATCATATTCAACATTTTTCCAATGCGTCCTGTGTTATATTCTAGAGGATGAAACAGTTAAAACCAAGGAAAGCACCTTAATGTTACATTTAATTAGGTGACACATGCGCTCCGACTGATTGCTTGTTCTTAAATGACAAATGAGTACAAAGATGATCTCATATGTCTCACGTCTTTGACGATTTTTTGGCAATTTCATTCAGCACATTGATGATTATTCAGATTATTCATAGAAATGCACACTTAGTGGTTCAAGCTAACATCTTTACTAGACAAAAGATGCTAGTTATGAACTTCAGGGGCATAGCCTGACCTTAGTGGAACAAAGCAAGACTTCTTTTTCTAGCTTTCCCAGTAGTGAGCTTATGTTCTCAGTCGTCTAACCCAAGTATGCTTACTCTTAGGTTTATGACTAGGGTTAGAATGCTCAACTTGGCAGTTTTCTTATAAGTTTAGAAGCAACAGGGATTATGTTTCACTTTGGAAAGTTCCTCGTTTAATTTTAATTACTTTAGTCATCTGTTCATGGAAAATAATTTTTGAGGTCTTACATTGTGACAGGCATTGTACTGGGTACTGGGGAATCCAAAAGTGAACCTTCAGCCCTCCTAGATTTTGTGGAAAAGAGAAATAAACCATAATAAAGTGGAAGACAATTTGGTCCTCAAGTAAAATATGAAAACCTTCTAAACGATTTGTACAACCATCGGACTGAAGCTTCTAGAGAAAAAGAGTAAAGGGATTATAATTTCCTCTGCACAACCTAAAATTATTTAGAGCTTAAAGTGACATAAATAATTCAATACATATTAAGGACACTTTACATGCTTGTTGCCACTAAGGTCAATGAAAAACTAATTTAAAAGAAAATTAGGACATAGAATGTAAAAATATCTTACAAAAATGATTGAATGGGAAATATTACATTATTTCAGAAAACACGACAATAATTGCTTTTTGGCAAATGAAGTTTAACATATATATAAAATGAAAGAGTTCAAAAATCTAAATTACTGACAGAATCATATAATTACTATAAAAAAAGTCAACGTTTTACATAGATTAAATTTTAAAAAATACAATTTTTATTAAGAGTGCAACGCTTATATATGGTGGAGTGGCACGTTCATGACATTTGACACCGGTCTGCCCATTAAGCAGAGCCCTCATTTATCCACATCAGGGGCTTGAGGACTGGTGGCTTCACCCACACCACCTAGCCACCTGTGACAGGGGTCCAAAAATAAATGGGGCCTCCCAGTGCTTACAGCCAACAGCACTGGCTGCTCATAGTCCTAGTGCAAAACTCACCCACCTACGCACTCTAGGGAACAGGTGAATACTTTCCTCCCAGACACGCAGGGGCAGCCGTCAGCCCCCTGCCTTGCTCAGCATGTGACCCCTTACTGCAGCCAGATACTTGTGCCAACTCCAATCACCTCTGTCCATCTAGGACTGTAGGTGAGAGCCTGCACCACACACTTGGCAACAGACTGCCTGGACACTTGAGCTGAAGCCATACAAGAAAAGTAAATGGACTCTTGGGCTCACACAGCTAGTAACAGATCTAACCACCTGGTAACAAGACGTTAGAGCTTCAAAGTCACCAATAATGAAACTACCTCATACGATCGGCCTAGCTGGGCATATCAAAACAAAAAGCTAGGACACAGTAAGCAAACATAAAATAAATTAATATAATAACTTATTGATGGCTCAGAGACAACAGTCAATATCAAATCACATAAAGAAGCAGACTATGATGGCTTCAGCAAGCTCCCAAAACAAAGTATCAAAAAATCTTCAGGAGGAAGAGAACTTCTTGAATTAATGGAGGTAGAATACAGAAGATTAATATATAGAACTCTTCAAGATATCAGGCAGGAGATCAGGCAAAATGTAGAACAAGCCGAGGAACACACAAACAAAGCAATACAGGAAATTAAGAAGATTAGAGAAAAGCATAATGACAAATTTAACAGGCTGCAAGAATCGATGGAGAGACAGAAAACAGAAATCCAGAATATTAACATTACAATTCAGAATTAGACAACTCAACAGAAAGTCATAGGAGCAGAATTGAGGAAATGGAAGTCAGAATTAGTGAGATTGAAGATAAAGCAATTGACACCAACTTATTTGAGGAAAAATCAGATAAAATAATTGTTAAAAACGAAGAAACCCTAAGAAATATGTGGGACTCTATCAAGAGGAATAATCTACGAGTGACTGGACTACCAGAACAAGGGGGGATAACAGAAAATACAGACAGAATTGTTGAAGATTCGTTGGCAGAAAACTTCCCAGATGTTGTGAAAGAGGAGAAGATATCTATCCAAGAAACTCGTAGAAACCCATACAAGGTAGATCCCAAAAGAAAGTTACCAAGACATATTATAATCAAACTTGCCAAAGCCAAAGATAAACAGAGAATTTTAAGAGTGGCTAGGGAAAAATGGAAAGTCATCTAGAAATGAGAGTCAATAAGACTAAGCGCAAACTACTCAGCAGAAACCATGCAGGCAAGAAGGCAATGGGATGACATATATAAAGCCTGGAAGGAAAAAATTGCCAGCCAAGAATTATATATCCAGCAAAACTGTCTCTTAAATATGATGATGAAATTAGGGCATTTCCAGATGCACAGAAGTTTAGGGAATTTGCAAAAACCAAACCAAAATTACAAGAAATACTAAAGGGAGTCTCTGGTTACAAAAACAATAACACCAGATAATAACCCAAGACTAGAACACAGGACAGAGAAACCAGATATAAACCCAGATATGGAAGAAACAAAAATCAATCAAAGCTAAAACACTGAAAATATGAAAACAGAGACATCAATATGTAAAAGATGATAACATTAAAACAAAAAAGAGGAACTAAAAAAATACAGTCATAGAGGAGGGCGTGGTCAACAGGGCAGACTAGTTAGACGCTTTCTATATCCCTCTTACAACAAAGACCTGGAAAAACAAGTGATTTGATTCCAGGTGAACTTCTGGCAGCCCTGAACAAGGCAAGGTTAAGAAATCCATCTCAGTCATACCAGAGGGAAGACCATTTGGAAGAGGTGAGGAGCGCTAGAGCTATGGTGGCAATACTGCAGAGACACAGCCACACCTGGCCGCGGTGAAGCAGGCAAACAGCTGTGCTGTGCACGCGCTTGAGAAGCAGTTTCCAAATCGAGAGAGACCTGACAGCAGAGATTCTGCTTGGACACTCCGAACCAGTGAAGAGCAGCTCCCAAAAGACTAAGATAAGTACATGTATGCACCCTTTCGTGGCAAGTTTAAAAAAAAAAAAAAAGCCCATCTGGGAAAAACCTCTCTCCCTTTGACCTGCTACCTCTGCGCTCTGCACTGGATTTGGGAAAACCCTCTCTTCCTTTTACCGCCTCCCTCCCCGCTCTGCACCAGGAGTCCACTGGGCTGGAAATAGATCCCAAAAAGAGCCCTGGCCCATTCTCCTGGCCTCGGAGAAGGAACAAATAAGCTGCTGGCTCCCCTAGGCCAGGAACATAGGGTCCGCACAACTCCTTTGCTGGCCATAGAAATCAGGGGTCTGCAGACTCTGAGTGCCATACACCCCTGTATAGACTTGTGGGGACACATCTCAACAGTGTTAGCCCTCACCACCACCGTACAACCGGGCAAACAGCTGAAGTTTAACTTCAACTGCTTCAGCGGTGAAAGGGGAAATTTGTGATCCTCAAAACAGCCCTGCCCCTCAAGTAGGCACTTTTATCTATCTGCAGCAGGGTCTTGAGGACCGGTGATAGTTCCTAAAGTGCCTAGTCACCTACTTCAGGAGTTCAAGAAAAAGTGGTGCCCTAGAATCTTTGCAGCCAACATAGTGGGGTGCTCTTAGCCCAGCTACAAAACTCACCTACCTATTCACCCTAGAGAATAGGGACACACTTTTCTTTCAGACTCTCAGGGGCAGCCATCAGCCTCCTGCCTGGCTCAGCGCGTGATCCCCTACCACAGCCAGAGTCCAGTGCCTGCACCAATCACCCATGCCTCTCTAGGACTGGGGGTGAGAATCTGCATCACACACTTGGTGATCGACTGCCTGCACACTGGAGCTGATCCCATATAGGAAATTTTAACGACCTCCGGCATGCACATAATTAGTTACAAAACCAACTACCTTGGGACAGGACGTTAGAGATCAAAAGGTGTCAAAAATAAAACTAGTGCACACGAGCAGCCTATTTGGGCATATCTAAAAGAAAACAAAATAAGAAGCTAGGTCTCACTAAGCAAACACAAAATAAAATTATAATAAATTATTGATGGCTCGGAGACAACAGTCAATATCAAGTCACATAAACAGGCAGTCCATGATGGCTTCAGCAAGCTCCAAAATAAAGAATCAATAAATTCTCTGGAGGAAGAGAACTTCTTGGAATTACCAGAGACAGAATACAAAAGATTAATATACAGAACTCTTCTAGAAATAAGAAAGGAAATTGGACAGAATGCAGAAATAGCCAGGCAACATACAGACACAGTAGTATCGGAACTTAAAAAAGTTATTCAAGAACATAATGCCAAATTTAATAGGCCACAAGAATCCATAGAGAGACAGCAATCAGAAATCCAGAAGATTAACAATAAAATTTCAGAATTAGACAACTCAGTAGAAAGTCACAGGAGCAGAATTGAGGCAGTAGAAGTTAGAATTAGTGACATTGAAGATAAAGCTCTTGATGCCAATTTATGTAAGGAAAAATCAGATAAAAGAATGAAGAAACTCTAAGAGTCATGTGGGACTCTATCAAGAGAAATAACCTACGAGTGATTGGAGTACCAGAACCGGGGGATAACAAAATACACAGAAAATTGTTGAAGATTTGTTGATAGAAAACTTCCCTGATATCATGAAAGATGAGAAGATATCTATCCAAGATGCTCATCAAACCCCACATAAGGTAGATCCCAAAAGAAAGTCACCAAGACATATTATAATCAAACTTACCAAAACCAAAGATAAAGAGAGACTTTTAAGAGTAGCTAGGGATAAAAGAAAAGTCATCTACAAAGGAGAGTCAATTAGAATAAGGTCAGACTATTCAGCAGAAACCATGCAGGCTAGAAGGCAATGGGATGACATATTTAAAGCCTTGAAGAAAAATAACAGTCAGCCAAGAGTTATATATCTAGCAAAACTGTTTCTCAAATATGACGGCAAAATTAGGGCATTTCCAGATAAACAGAAGTTCAGGAAATTTGCAAAAACCAAACCAAAATCACAAGAAATACTAAACAGAGTCCTACGGTTAGATAATCAATAACACCAGCTAACAACGAAAGACTAGAACACAGGATAGAGCAACAAGAAATTGACTCAGATACAGAAATAGAAACTACATCAAAGCTAAAACATTGAAAATAGGGAAACAGATATCAATATGTAAAAAAAAAAAAGAGGATAATATTAAAACAAAAAAAGAGGGACTTAAAAAATGGAGACATTGATTTTCTATACGGAGGGGAAGTTAAGGCAATATAAAGTAATAAAAGACTGGTATAAGCTTAGAAAATTAGGGGTAAATATTAAGGTAACCACAAAGGAATCTAACAAGCCTACAAATCCAAATAAAAAAGTAGAAAAAACATGAAGATCCAGCAAACACAAAATCTACAACAAAAAATAGATGAAAATAATGCATAAAGAAAAACGACTCAGCACAGAAAATTGAGGAGAACAAAGAAACTGTGAACAACACACAAAAAAGAGATATCAGGATGAGAGCACTAAACTCATATCTATCAATAATTACACTGAATGTAAACAGACTTAATGCACCAATAAAGAGATGGAGAGTGGCAGATTGGATTAAAAAAAGCATGATCCACCTATATGCTGCCTACAAGAGATTCACCTTAGACTTAAAGACACAAACAGGCTAAAACTCAAAGGATGGAAAAAAATATATGAAGCCAACAACACTCAAAAAAGAGCAGGAGGGGCAATATTGACCTCTGACAAAATAGACTTTAAAGTAAAATCCACCACAAAAGATAGGGAAGGGCACTATATAATGATTAAAGGGTCAATACACCAGGAGGATGTAACTATAATAAATATTTATACACCCAACAATGGGGCTCCAAAATACATAAAACAAACTCTAACAGCTCTGAAGAGAGAGATAGACAGCTCCACAATAGTAGTAGGAGACTTCAACACGCCACTTTCGGTGAAGGACAGAACATCCAGAAAAAAGCTCAACAAAGACACAGAAGAGCTAAATGCTACAATCAACCAACTTGATCTCATAGACATATACCCAACTCTGCACCCAACAGCAGCCAAGTATACTTTCTTTTCCAGTGCACATGGAACATTCTCCAGAATAGACCACATATTAAGCCATAAAGCAAGCCTTAACAAAATCCAAAACATCGAAATACTACAAAGCATCTTTTCTGACCATAAAGCCATAAAAGTGGAAATCAACAACACAAAAAGCAAGGAAAAAAAATCAAACACACGGAAACTGAACAACACCTTGCTTAAAAACTAGTGGGTTATATAAGAAATTAAGGGTGGAATAAAGAAATTCATAGACTCAAATGAGAATGAAAACACATCCTACCAGAACATTTGGGACACAGCAAAACCAGTGCTCAGAGGTCAGTTTATAGCAATAAATGCACACATCCAAAAACAAGAAATGCTCATAATCAAAGCACTAACCCTACAACTGAACAAACAGAAAGAGAGCAGCAAAAGAAGCCTACAGGTGCCAGAAGGAAGGAAATAATAAGAATTAGAGCAGAATTAAATGAAATAGAGAACAGAAAGACTATTGAAAGAGTTAACAAGTCCAAAAGCTGGTTCTTTGAAAAGATCAACAAAATTGAAACATCATTGGCCAAACTGACAAAAGAAAAACTGGAGAGGAAGCAGATAACCCATATAAGATACGAGACGGGTAATATCACAACAGACCCAACTGAAATTAAAAGAATCATAACAGAATACTATGCAAAATTGTACTCTAACAAATTTGAAAACCTAGAGGAAATGAACAAATTTATAGAAACTCACTACCTACCTAAATTAACACAAACAGAGGTAGAACAACTAAATAACCCATAACAAAAGAAGAGATTGAAAAGGTTAAATGTTATTAAAAAACTGCCAACAAAAAAAAGCCCTGGCCCGGATGGCTTCACCGGAGAATTCTACCAAACTTTCAGAGAAGAGATAACACCACTTCTACTAAAGGTATTTCAGAGCATAGATATGGATGAAATACTCCCAAACCCATTCTATAAAGCCAGCATAACCCTGATACCAAAACCAGGTAAAGACACCACAAAAATAGAAAATTACAGACCAATATCCCTCATGAACATTGACGCAAAAATCCTCAACAAAATTTTAGCCAATAGAATTCAGCAACATATCAAAAAAATAATTCACCATGACCAAGTGGGATTTATACCAGGTATGCAGGGATGGTTCAACATTAGAAAAACAATTGATGTAATCCATCACATAAATAAAACAAAAGACAAGAACCACATGATCTTATCAATTGATGCAGAAAAGGCATTTGACAAAGTCCAACACCACCTCATGATATAAACTCTCAAAAAAATAGGAGTAGAAGGGAAATTCCTCAGTATAATTAAGGGCATTTATACAAAACCAGTAGCCAACACCTCCCTGAATGGAGAGACTTTGAAAGCATTCCCCTTGAGAACAGGAACCAGACAAGGATGCCCTTTATCACCACTATTATTCAACAATGTGCTCCAGGTCCTAGCCAGAACAGTTAGGCTAGAAAAAGAAATAAAGGGCATCCAAATAGGTAGGGAAGAAGTCAAATATCTCTACTCGCAGATGATATGATCTTATACACGGAAGACCCTAAGGAATCCACAAGAAAAGTACTGGAACTAATAGAAGATTTCAGCAAAGTTTCAGGATACAAGATAAACATACAAAAATCAATTGGATTCCTTTACACCAACAAAGAGAACCTCGAGGAGGAAATCACCAAATCAATACCATTTACAATAGCCCCCAAAAAGATAAAATACTTAGGAATAAATCTAACCAGAGATGTGAAAGATTTTTACAGAGAAAACTACAAGACACTACTGCAAGAAACTAAAAGAGACCTGCATAAGTTTAAAAATGTACCTTGCTCATGGATAGGTAGACTCAACATAGTGAATATGGCAATTCTACCCAAAGCAATGTACAGATAAAATGCAATCCCAATCCAAATTCCAGCAGCGTTTTTTAATGAGATGGAGAAACAAATCACCAACTTCATATGGAAAGGGAAGAGGCCCTGGATAAATAAAGCACTACTCAAGAAGAAGAACAAAGTGGGAGGCCTTACACTACCTGATTTTAGGACCTATTACACTGCCACAGTAGTCAAGACAGCCTGGTACTGGTACAACAACAGATACCTAGACCAATGGAACAGAGTTGAAAATCCAGATATAAGCTCATCCACCTATGAGCAGCTAATATTTGACAAAGACCCAAAGTCCATTAATTGGGGAAAAGACAGTCTCTTCAACAAATGATGCTGGCATAATTGGATAACTATATGCAAAAAACTGAAACAAGACCCATATCTCACACCATGTACAAAAACTAACTCAAAAGGGATCAAAGACTTAAATATAAAATTAGAAAACAATAAAGATCATGGAAGAAAAAATAGGGACAATGCTAGGAGCCCTAATGCATGGCATAAACACAATACAAACCATAAGTAACAATGCACAGAAGAGAGACTAGATAAATGGGAGCCCCTAAAAATCAAACACTTATGCTCATCCAAAGGCTTCACCAAAAGAGTGAAACAACAACCTACAGATTGGGAAGAAATTTTTGGCTACGACAAATCCGATCAGTGTTTAATATCTAAAATCTACAAGATACTCCAATACCTCAACAGCAAAAAGAAAACCCAATTAAAAAATGGGCAAAGGATATGAACAGGCACTTCACCAAAGAAGATATTCAGGCGGCTAACAGACACATGAAGAAATGCTCACGATCATTAGCCATTAGAGAAATGCAGATCAAAACTACAATGAGATATCATCTCACCCCAACAAGGCTAGCATTAATCCATAAAACACAAAATAACAAATGCTGGAGAGGTTGTGGAGAGACTGGAACATTTATACACTGTTGGTGGAAATGTAAAATGGTACAACCACTTTGGAAATCAATTTGGCACTTCCTTAAAAAGCTAGAAATAGAAGTACCATACGATCCAGCTATCCCACTCCTTGGACTATATCCCAGAGAAACAAGAGCCATCACACGAGTAGATATATGCACACCCATGTTCATCGCAGCACTGTTCACAATAGCCAAAGGATGGAAGCAACTTAAGTGCCCATCGATGGACGAATGGATAAAGAAACTATGGTATATCCAGACAATGGAATATTATGCAACAGTAAAGAACAATGATGAAGATGTGAAACATCGTATAACTTGGTGGAAGCTAGAACTTATTATGCTGAGTGAATTTAGTCAGGGACAGACTGTATAAGACCACTATTATAAGAACTCAAGAAAAGGTTTAAACACAGAAGAAAACATTCTTTGATGGTTACAGGGGTGGGGAGGGAGGGTGAGGGTTATTCACTAACTAGATAGTAGATAAGAATCATCTTAGGTGAAGGGAAGGACAGCACACACTACAGGGGAAGCCAGCACAACTGGACTAAACCAAAGCTAAGAAGTTTCCTCAATACAATCAAATACTTAGAGAGACAGAGTAGCAGGGATGCGGGGTCTGGGGACCACGCTTTCAGGGGACATCTATGTAAATTGGCATAACAAACCTTATGAAGAAAATGTTCTGCATCCTACTTTGGTGAGTGGCATCTGGGGTCTTAAAAGCTTGCAAGCAGCCATCTAAGATGCATCAATTGGTCCCAACCACTTGGAGTAAAAGAGAATGAAGAACACCAAAGACACAAGGAAAGTATGGCCCAAGAGACAGAATGGGCCACATAAACCAGAGACTTCATGAGCCTGAGACCAGAATAGCTAGACGGTGCCTGGCTACCACCAATGAACATCCTGACAGGGAACACAGCAGAGGGTCCCTGATGGAGCAGTAGAAATATGGGATGCAGGACTCAAATACTAGTGAGAAGACCAGACTTAATGGTCTGACTAAGACTGGAGGCACCCCGGAAAGCATGGCCCCTGGTCTCTCCATCACCCCAGAACTAAAACAATTTCTGAGGCCAACTCTTCAGACAGGGATTGGACTGGATTGTGGGACATAAAGTGACACTCATGAAGAATGTGCCTCTTAGACATGTAGATATAAGAGACCAAAGGGGCGGCTTCTGTCCAGAGGTGAGAGGGGAAGGCAGAGAGAGTTAGGAGCTGGTTGAATGTTCATGGGGAATCAGGGGCGGAGAGGAGGAGTATGCTGTCGCAGAATGGGGTGAGTGGTTGGGGTCTCATAACAATGTATGTTAAAAAATAAAAAATAAAAAAATAAATTTAAAAAAAAAAGTCAGAGAGGACTAGACAAAACAAGATTGGTAAAGGGCTGATAACTGTTAAAACCGAATGGTACATAAGATAGTGGGGGAGGCAGTGTTCATACTATTCTGTCTACTTTGTGTATGTCTGAAAATTTCTATGATCAAAAGTTAAAATAACAAATGTATTATTTGGCCTAATTATATATGAGTGCATTTGAACAAATATACATATTAAAGCATATGAAACATTAATTATAAAAACAACTTGTAATTAAACCACAGATCTTATTTGAAAAAAAAATATATAGTCATAGATCTTTCAAATGGAGAGGAAGACAAGGCAATATAAAGAAACAAAAGATTGGTTTAAACTTAGAAAAATAGGGGTAAATATTAAGGTAACCACAAAGGAAACTAGCAACCCTACGCATCAAAATAAAAAACAACAAATATAAAGACTCAGCAAACACAAAATCTACAACAAAGAAAAAGATGAAAAAAAAATACATAAAGAAAAACGACTCAGCACAGAAAATTGAGGAGAACAAAGAAACTGTGAACAACACACAAAAAGTGATATCAGGATGAGAGCACTAAACTCATACCTATCAATAATTATGCTGAATGTAAGTGGACTAAATGCACCAATAAAGAGACAGAGAGGGGCAGAATGGATAAAAAAAAGTGATCCATCTATATGCTGTATTTTAGAGACACACCTTAAAGACACAAACAAACTAAAACTCAAAGGATGGAAAAAATTATATCAAACAAACAACAATTAAAAAAGAGCAGGAGTGGCAATATTAATCTCTGACAAAATACACTTTAAAGTAAAATCCACCACAAAGGATAAAGAAGGATACTATATAATGATTAAGGGTCAATACACCAAGAGGACATAACCATAATAAATATTTGCACACTCAAAGACAGGGCTCCAAAATACGTAAACAAACTCTAACAGTATTGAAAAGAGAGACAGATAGCTTCACAATAATAGTAGGAGTCTTCAACACACCACTTTCTGCGAAGGACAGAACATCAAGAAAGAAGCTCAATAAAGACATGGAAGGTCTAAATGCCATAATCAACCAACTTGATCTCGTAGAAATATACAGAACACTGCACCCCACAGCAGCCGAGTATTCTTTTTTTTCCAATGCACATGGGACAGTCTCCAGAATAGACCACATATTAGGCCATAACGCAAGCCTTAACAGAATCCAAGACATCGAAATATTACAAAGCATTTTTTCTGACCATAAAGTCATAAAAGTAGAAATCAATGACAGAAAAAGTAAGAGAAAAAAATCAAACACATGGAAACTGAACAACACCTTGCTCAAAAACTACAGGGTTATAGAAGAAATTAAGGATAGAATAAATAAATTCACAGAATCAAATGAGAACCTTTGGGCCATAGCAAAAGCAGTGCTCAGAGGTCAATTTACAGCAAAAAAAATGCACACATTCAAAAAGAAGGAAGGGCCAAAATCAAAACATTAACTCTATAACTAGAACAAATATGCAGAGAGCAGCAAAGAAGCCCTCGGGCACCAGAAGAAAGCAAATAATAAAAACTGGAGCATAATTAAATGAAATAGAGAACAGAAAAACAATGGAAAGAGTTAACAAGACCAAAAGCTCGTTCTTTGAAAAGATGAGCAAAATTGATAAACCACTGGCCAAACTGAAAACAAAACAAAAAAAAAAAAACCAAGAGAGGAAGTAAATAACCCAAATAAGAAATGAGACAGGCGATATCACAACAGATCCAAAATGAAATTAAAAGAAGCATAACAGAATACTATGAATAATTATACTCTAACAAAGTTGAAAACCTAGAGGAAATGGACAAATTTCTAGAAACACACTACCTACCTAAACTAACACAAACAGAAGTAGAACAACTAAATAAACCTATAACAAAAGAAGAGATTGAAAAGGTAATTAAATAACTCTCAAGAAAAAAAAGCGCTTGTCCTGATGGTTTCACTGGAGAACTCTACCAAATTTTCAGAGAAAAGTTAACACCACTACTACCAAATGTATTTCAGAGAATAGAAAAGGATGGAAAACTCTCAAACTCATTCAGTGAAGCCAGCATAACTCTGATACCAAAACCAGGTAAAGACACCACAAAAAAAGAATATTACAGACCAATATCCCTCATGAACATAGATGCAAAAATATTCAACAAATTTCTAGCCAATAGAATTCAACAACCTATCAAAAAAATTATTCACCATGACCAAGCAGGATTCATACAAGGCATGCAGAGATGGTTCAACATTAGAAAAAACAATCAATGTAATCCATCACATAAAACAAAAGACAAGAACCACATGATCATATCAATTGATGCAGAAAAGGCATTTGACAAGGTCCCACATCCATTCATGATAAAAACTCTTAGAAAAATAGGAATAGGAGGATAATTCCTCAACATGATAAAAGACAGTTATACAAAGCCAATAGTCAACATCATCCTAAATGGAGACGGTCTAAAAGCATTCCTCTTGGAATGTGAACAAGTCAAGGATGCCTTTATCACCACTCTTATTCAACATTGTGCTGGCGGTCCTAGCCAGAGCAATTAGGCTAGAAAAAGAAATAAACTACATCCAAATTGGTAAGGCAGAAGTAAAAGTATCTCTATTTGCAGATAATATGATCTTATACACAAAAAACCTCAAAGAATCTTCAAGAAAACTACTGGAACTAACAGAAGATTTCAGCAAAGTTTCAGGACATAAGATAAACATACAAAAATCAGTTGGATTCCTCTACACCAACAAAAAGAACTTCAAAGAGGAAATTACCAAATAATACCATTTACAATAGCCCCCAAGAAGGTAAAATACTTAGAAATAAATCTAACCAGAGACATAAAAGATCTATACAGAGAAAACAGCAAGACACTACTGCAAGAAACCAAAGGAGACCTACATAAGTGGAAAAACACACCTTGCTCATAGATAGGAAGACTCAACATTGTGAAAATGTCTATTCTGCACAAAGTGATCTACAGATACAATGCAATCCTGATCCAAATTCCAATGGTACTTTTTAATGAGATGGAGAAACAAATCACCAACTTCATATGGTAAGGGAAGAGGCCTCAAATAAGTAAAGAATTACTGAAGGAGAACAAAGGGGGAGGCCTCACCCTACCTGATTTTAGAATCTATTATACCACCATGGTAGTCAAAACAGCCTGGTAATGGTACAACAACAGATACACAGACCAATGGAGCAGAGAATCCAGACATAAATTCATCCGCCTATGAGCAGCTGATATTTGACAAAGGCCCAGAGTCCATTAATTGGGGAAAAGGCAGTCTCTTTAACAAATGGGGCCAGCATAACTGGATATCCATCTGCAAAAAACTGAAACAAGACCCTTACCTCACACCATGCACAAAAACTAACTCAAAATGGATCAAAGACCTAAATATAAAATTGAATATGATAAACATCATGAAAGAAAAAACAGGGATAACACTAGAGGCCCTAATACATGGCATAAAGAAAATATAAAACATTATAACAATGCACAAACACCAGAAGAGAAACTAAGTAACTAGGAGCTCCTAAAAATCAAACACTTACACTCACGGAAAACTTCACCAAAAGAGTCAAAAGACAACCTACAGATTGGGAGAAAAATTTTGTCTATGACAAATCCAATCAGCATCTAATCTCCAAAATCTAGAAAATACGCAAAACCTCAACAACAATAAGACAAATAACCCAATTTAAAAATGGGCAAAGGATATGAACAGGCACTTCACCAAAGAAGACATTCAGGTAACTAGCAGATACATGAGGAAATGGTCATGATCATTAGCCGTTAGAGAAATGCAAATCAAAACTACAGTGAGGTACCATCTCACCCCAACAAGGCTAGCATTAATCCAAAAGACACAAAATAATAAATGTTGGAGAGGCTGTGGAGAGACCGGAACACTTATACACCACTGGTAGGAATGTAAAATGGTACAACCACTTTGGAAATCGATTTGGCTCTTCCTTAAAAAGCTAGGAATAGAAGTACCATACCATCCAGCAGTCCCGCTCCTTGGAATATATCCTAGAGAAATAAGAGTCGGCACATGAATAGATATATGCACACCCATGTTCACTGCAGCACTATTCTCAATAGCAAAAAGATGGAAATAACCTAAGTGCCCATCAACAGACGAATGATAAACAAATTACCGGTATATTCACACAATGGATTACTAGGCAACAATAAACAACAAGGATGAATTCATGAAACATCTCATAACATGGATGAAACTGGAAGACATTATGCTAAGTGAAATTAGTCACAAAAATACAAATATTGTATGTGGCCACTATTGTAAGAACTCAAGAAAAGGTTTAAACACAGAAGAAAACATTCTTTGATGGTTATGAGTATGGGGAGGGAGGGGAGAGGTATTTACTAACTAGATAGTAGATAAGAATTATCTTAGGTGAAGGGAAGGACAACACACAATACAGGGGAAGTCAGTGCAACTGGACTAAACCAAAAGCTAAGAAGTTTCCTGAATACAACCAAACACTTCGAGGGACAGAGTAGCAGGGGCAGGAGTCTGGGGACCATAGTTTCAGGGAACATCTAGGTCAATTGGCATAACAAAGTTTATCAAGAAAATGCTCTGTATCCCATTTTTGTGAGTGGCATCTGGGGTCTGAAAATCTAGCGAGTGGCCATCTAAGATGCATCAATTTGTCCCAAACCACCTGAAGCAAAGGAGAATGAAGAACACCAAAGACACAAGGAAAATATTAGCCCGAGAGACAGAAACCACATAAACCAGAGACTCCATCAGCCTAAGACCAGAAGAACTAGATGGTGCCCAGCTCCCACCAATGACTGCTCTGACAGGGAACACAACAGAGAGTCCCTGACTGAACAGGAGAAAAGTAGGGTGCAGAACTCAAATTCTAGTAAAAAGACCAGACTTAATGGCCTGACAGAGACTGGAGGGACCCTGGAAGACATGGCACCTGGACTTTCTGTTAGCCCAGAACTGAAACCATTCCCAAAGCCAACACTTTAGACATAGATTAGACTGGACTATGGGACATACAATGACACTCGTGAAGAGAGTGCTTCTTAGCTCAAGTAGATACATGAGACTAAATGGGCAGCTCCTGTCCGGAGGCGAGATGAGAAGTCTAAAAGGGACAGGAGCTGGTTGAATGGACATGGGGAATCCAGGGTGGAAAGGAGGAGTGTGCTGTCACATTATAGGGAGAGCAACTAGGGTCACATAACAATGTGTGTATAAATTTTTGTACAAGAAACTAACCTGAACTGTGCTTTCACTTAAAGCACCAAAAAAAATGAACTTGAATGAAAAAAAATAAAAGACTGCTGTGCTTAAAGAGGTTATGATGATTGTCTAGTTAAAGATCAAGTATTTTATAAACGTTTCATTAATGAGATGCTAATTTTGAAAACCAGTGGTTAAAGTATCTTACTGCTCATATTAAATGGCAATTCCTGGCGAAATTAAAGAATACGCATGCATCCATATGTAATAACAACACCACTGATATGTAATTAATACTCATGTCAACTATTCCTAAACCTTAAAATTTTGTGAATTTTTTCAATTTTTAGAAGTCATTATAATTCTCATATTTTTGTCTTTTTACTACCCAATAATGACTATTAGGATATTTAATTTACTCTTCTAGACAGTGTTTCTTCTTGTAGACAAAAACGGTGAATTATCTTCTGTACCTGATGTTATTTTGCCATAGAAGTTACAAGTAATGGACATTAAATTGTGTTATTTTATTGTTGTTATGATAATCATCTTGACTTTGTTTAAATTTTGAAAAGAACTGCCTTTCTTTATAACCTGTAGCAATGTCAGTTTAGGAACAATTTAGAAATTTGATAGGTAATTGCTCTGATGGTTCAGAAAATGGTTCTGCCTCTCGGGAGCCCAGACTAAATCAATTTACAAATTAAAGGGGAGGGAGCAATCAGACAACAATCCTTAGAATGTTTTTAAAATTATTGTACCCTAGATGTCTTGGAGCCCTATCGGTTCAGTGGTTAAGAGCTCGGCTGCTAACCAAAAGTTTGGCAGTTTGAACTGATTTAAGAAATAATACTAGAATGTGATCCATCTACAGCTGGACTCACAACAGCTCACAAGGACACATCAACTGGGCCCTGAGGTATAAAGACAATAGCTAGGATAATCTTAGAAAATATCTTTTAGGGAAACTTTCGCTTAAACAAATCATCAAACAGAACACAGAAGACTTTCCACTCTTATCTTTTTCTGTTAGCATTTAATGATTAGAAAATTTGTTGGACCAATGAAGACCCTCCTGATTGTCATTACTGAAACCTGTACCAGTGATTGTTAAGAAGAACAATTTAAAATGCAGGATCACAGTTTCTAGCCAACCTGTGAAAAAGTGAAGATTTTGATGGTTTTGCCCATTTTAATGTTAAAATATACGGATGACTGTAACTCCTTGGACTCGGGCAGACATGACTGTAGTAGCATGCTTGTCTGTTTTCCCACTCTTGCCTATTCTGTAATATTCTTTGGACTTGGGCAGACATGGCTCTGGCAGCATGCTTGTCCGCTTCCCACTCTTGTCCCTTTGAATATATGCAGAATAAAACTTTCTGTCTGCTTTACTAAACTTTGTAATGTTTTTCCCTACAACAGAATCCACTGGCCGCTCCTGGGAAACATTATGGGGCAGTTCTTCTTTGTCCTATAGGATTACTACCAGTCTGAATGGACTCGACAGCAATGGGTTTTGGTTTTTTAGGTGTCTTAAATTGAAAATGTGTTCTGCCTTCCAGGAAGAGGCTGCCCTCCTTTTCCACTTTAGTTCCTGGGCTTGTGGTGGCTTTTCCTGCACCGCTCTTGGTTATCCTGACTCTAGGTCAGATGCCTCACTGCAATGTATTTTAGATACAGAACCCAGATTGTTTTACACTTTGAGACCACAACGCTCTTGTTTTATTAGAAAGTAATTAAAATGTTCAAAAACGAGGCTGAAGAGTTGCCAAGTAGCTTACCCCTTTCTATAGTTGTTCAAAGAGCAATGGTTTGATAACATTTGTAGTTAGTGAACCATTAGGGAGAAAAATGCACAGAAGATGCACTTACATTTTCTGTGAAAATAAAGTCTAAGTGTAATTGCACCCAGAAAAAGGTTTTACAGCTTGAAAGATACACTAAATAGGAGACTAATTAAAATACAAACTTAATGCAAGTAATGGGATGTCCTTACTTAGCACTGATCTTATTGAACTTGAGATTTTCAGTTGAATTGACAAAATATCTAATTTTCTGAAGTAAACTGTTAACAATTTATTTGATGGTCAGAATAACATGAGAATGTATTTGTAAAGTGGAAAACAGAAGAAGAAATTCAAATGTATCTCATACAAGCAAATCTATATAAATTATTGAAATAATATCAAAGAAAATGTCAATCACATCTTGCATTCTTTGATGCTTCACAGCCTCTAGCTGTGTTTCCTTCCGCACATTCTTAGAAAAGTGTGAATATTATTCTTACGCTTTTTTTGTTAGAATCATAGATGATTTTTCTCAGTATCTCCGCTTGCTTGTGTTTACTTCTCAGTCCCCTATGTTAAACTCAAACCTCTCAACGTTTGACCAAGATAATAAAAATGTATAAAATTCAAAACATTAAAAAGACATCAAATATATTTCATTGAATTATTACACTTGTACTACTCTCAACACAGATTACAGAATATTCTCAGAGATTCTAAAAGTACAAGCCAGTGTTATAAACACCAGTTAATGTAACAGATAATTCTTTAGCACTGTTGTAACTCACTCACTCTCTAGTGATTTTTGAGAATTTCTGATGAACTTTGAGGATCCACGGATGATAAGAGACATGCTAAAAATTGTAATGAGACTAACAGCTTTATCAAAAAACATAGACCTGTTGACTTGAGGTGAATATCTGCATGAATTATACCACAGTGCTAATATTCTTTTGTTATTTTAATAGTTTATCATTGACTCCTTACACAGAAACAATGAGGCTAAATGTTCAGCACTCAGAAACCAGCAAGACAAGCTGAAGAGAAATTCTGTACTCACCCCTCCACATTCCCTACACCAACTTGATTGCTTGTTCTCCATCAATCACAATTCTTATCCTGGGTGTGTGGAGGGGAGTGTGCACACACTCACAGAATAGTATTTGAGATTTGGTATTACCATATAGATTTTTAAATTCCCCAAGTCCCAAGTTTAACTGAAATCGTCTTATTTTCTTATTTGCTATAATCTGTAATGAGGGGGAAAAAAAGGGTTGGTTTATTTTTAAGTTTAGAATGCTTTTTCCCAGAGATAATTCCTTTGTATATAATTGAGCACTATATAAATTATTTGAAGGTAAGCACCATATTTTTATGTTGCCAGTATCTATTACAGGCGAAAGCAAATATTAGATATTCAAGAACCATTTAATGGACTAATAAATGAATGAACTGTCATGTTAGACCAAAACATGTTCCTTTTTCAAGGGAGTTACTAGATGGAGACACGGAATAAACGGTGTTTAACATACACCTGGAATTTAATACATCATTTGATAAGTTTTCTCGTGATATATTTATCAAAAACTGATGGAGAAGTATGGACAAGATTTATAATGGTAATTATGTTGGATACCAAAAAATCAAACCCGTTGCCATCAAGTTGATTCCGACTCATAGTGACCCTATAGGACAGAGTAGAAATGCCCCATACGGTTTCCAAGGAGCGCCTGGTGGATTCAAACTGCTGACCTCTTAGTTAGCAGCCATAGCTCTTAACCACAATGGCACCAGGGTTTCCTATGTTGCATTGTAAGTGGTTAAACAACCTAGCAGCAAGAAGATTGATTAATACATTTTTTCAGATGAGGAAGGAAGTCTCTAACTGGATAGACTCAGTACTCTGCTCCTGATCATGACCTGCTCAATATTTTTATGCAAACTAGAAAGATGCATAATTGTAAATTTAGTGAATAAAGTGATTTCCTGTCTTATCATTCTACGTCGTTTTATTCACACACATTCTAGTTTCTCTCCATCCCTCTAAGAATGTGATTCCAAAACTCGATGAAAACTCCAGGTGTGGTCCCTCTAGGGTTAGTAAACAGATGTTAAAAATACTGTTTCCAAGCTTGTTTTAAGCAACTCCCCTTCACAAATCCAAATATTTTACCACTTATTAAATGTTATTTGGCATTCAAAATACTTTAACAGAACAAATAGAAACAATTGAAAAAGCTCAACGTTTATATCATGTCCAGATCCAGAAATGCCACTTCCTACAAGGGTTATATTCCTTCCCCTTCAAGAATCAAGATCTAAAAATACCTTAGCAGATAGGAGTTCCTAGTTAAATATACCAAGGAGCCCTGGTTGGCTCCATGGTTAAAAGTCTCAGCTGCTAACAGAAAGGTGGGTAGTTGGAACCCACCAGCTACTCTGGAGGAGAAAGATGCGACAGTGTGCTGACTTGGAAATCCTATGGGGCCGTCTACCCTGTCCTATAGAGTCACTATAAGTTGGAATTGACTTGACAGCAATGAGTTAGTTAAATATACCAAAGTAAATATGAAGGTCCTGCATATAAGTGAAACAAACATAGAAAAGAATTAATCAACCAAAGAATATGTCTTAGTGCAACCAGTTTTACCCTAGTTACAAAGAACGGTGACTCTTGCCAGATCAGATCAGGCCTGCAAATCATTAGGAACCCTCTACAAACTTAAGTGGAGTATCCAAAAAATCTGCTTCTATTTGTCTACTGTCTCAGAGAGATCATCTAGCAACCAGGAGAGTATATACCTAATATGGCATCTTAAATATTTTTTGTGTGATGTTAAACTCATATCTAGGTAGCCTAGTGCCTAGTTTTTCATCTTTTGCCCCAGTGGCGTGGATTTCTTTCTTTAATAGTGGGCAAGAGGGAAAGCTAACATTTGTGTCAAGCACTCCACTAGCCAATTACACTTCACAACAATGAGACGAAGTCAATATTATTAATACACAGTATAGATGAGAAAACTGAGTTCAAAACAAAAGTTGGCCAAATACTTATTGAGTAACCTCTGAATCAGACACTGTGCAAAATGTTGGGTATCATGAGGAGGATGTACTAGCTATGTTCAAGAAGCTGATAGAAGATTTTCCGAGAAAGAAAGTCAGATAATTCCCATAGACTGGGGCTACCGCTATAAAAAAATATACACAGACTAGCATAATAAAATGAAGAAGACAATGACTTAGCCCAGCCCACTGAAATTCAGGGAAGGTTCCCTGGAGAAGGCATTTCCTGAGCTCCATCCTGAACATTGAGTAGGACTGAGCCAAACAGAGGGGCAAAAATATCTTTCCATAGAAAGGAATCCTTGGAAGCATAAACTTAGGCACTTCATCCTATATAGGTATATTTATATAGTTCAGAAAATGTCATGGATGGAAATGGAGGAGGAGAGATGAGATAGGTTTTAGGGATCAGACTGGAGGTTTCTGAGTGTGATGCTAACAAATTAAATTTTATTTTACAGATGAATTGAAAGGCAGAGACATGGTCACATTTTTATTTTAGTCATAGTATTATGTAGTAAGAACTGGAGCCAAGGAAACCTGTTAGCCCATTATAACAATAGCCTAAGCAAGAGAGCACAAATGTCCACATAGTGAGAAGCAGTAAAGATGAAAAAACCAAAACAAAACCCATCGCCGTTAATTCCAACTCATAGCAACTGTATAGGACAGAGTATAACTGCCCCATAGGGTTTCCAAGGAGCGACTGGTGGATTTTAACTGCTGACCTTTTGGTAGCAGCTGAGCTCTTAACCACTGTTCCTCCAGGGCTACAAAGATGAAAGAAAAGGTGTTATTCAGGAAATATTTTAATAGGTTAGATTTGTACTGGGAGATTGATCAGATGAGGATTTTGAGGAAAAAGGGACACATCATGACCCACAGGTTTCAGGGTCAGGTAACTGCATGGGTAAAACCAGTTGCTCTTGAGTCAACTCCAATTCATGGAGACTCAAAGACTGTTGTTAAAATCATAGCTAATCTTCAACGGATAGTTTAAGAATGTAAAGAGAAATTAGCAACAGTGGGAATTCTGGTGTATCACTTTCTTTATTGCTTCATTTAAAAACACCAGAAACATAGTGAGTTAAAACAAAAATGATGAGCTGCTTCTCAAAATTCTGTGGGTTTACTGAAGAATACCTTTGCTGATCTTGTCTGACCTCACTCCTGTGGCTGCATTTCACTTACAGATTTACTGGGGGCTGACTCAGATGAGACACCTTGGCTGACAGGGCTGTTTCTATGCAGCCTTTGATCACAGGCATATCAGGTATCTCAGCATGGAAATCACGAAGCAATACCCCTAGAGAGGGAAAACAGAACCCGCCAGGGCTCCTGTTGCCTAGGCACCAGGCCAGGCCAGATACTGTTATTGTTAGATGCTGTCCAGTCAGTTCCAACCATAGTGACCCCATGCACAACAGAACAAAACACTGCCGGGTCCCGCACCATCCTCGCAATTGTTGTTATGCTTGATCCCATTATTGCAGCTACTGTGTCAATCCATTTCCTTGAGGGTTTTCCTCTTTTTTTTCTGACCTTGTATTTACGTCCTTCTCCAGGGACTGAACCCCCCTGATAACATGTCCAAAGTATGTAAGACATAGTCTCGCCATCCTTGCTTCTGAGGAGCATTCTGGTTGTACTTCTTCCAAGCCAAATACTAAAACTAAAAAAAAAAAAAAAAAAAACCTAAACCCATTGCCGTCTAGTTGTTTCTGACTCATAGCAACCCTATGAGGTACGAAAATGAATTATTATGAAAATAATTCCTCCCGTTTGGAGAAGAATTACAAAATAGTGTAATTGTATTTCTTCAATCTACCACACATGTGAAAAACTAATATGTAAGGACAAAACATAGGAAGAAGAGCTGAAGAAATTAGATACAGTTATAATAAGTGTGGAAGAATCATAAGAAAGCTATGTCATGGAAGCCAAAAGAGAAAAGAGCAAAAAAAACCCAAGAGATTGATCAACAAGGTCAAATTTCCTAGAGAGTTAAAGTACCATTTGACTTAATGACTGGGTATATCTATTAGACTGAATAATTAGAGGTCATTGGTGGGCAAAGTTTTAGTGGCAGAATGGCAATAAAAGCCAGATTGAAGATTATTAAGAAGTAAATGAAAATAGTCATTTTAGATTACTCTTTCCAGAATTTTGGATGAGAAAAAAATAGAGTGAGGTTCTGAATCATGGAATTTGTTGTTATTGTTTGGTTGTATTTTAATTAGAGAGATATTTCTATAGGCTTAGGAAAAAGAGCCAATAGAGAGATAAAGACTGAAGAGAGACAAAGACAGGAAGAAAGAACAGTCATGGGATTGGAGGGCAAGAGAGAAAGAGAGAGATAGAGATGAAAGGAAAAGAGGAAGAGACAGGAAGAAAGAGAAAGATCTACACAGAGACAAAGACTCAGAGAGTGACAGAAACAGAGAACGAGATACACAGAGAAAAACAAAAGAAGACACAGAGAGACATAAAAACTGAGAAACGCACACACAGAGTAACAAATACTCAGGCACAAAGCCATAGAGAGAGACACAGCGATACACGGAGACAGAGAGAGGCACAGACACAGACTCACAGGCACATAGAAAGTCAGAAATATGTAAAAAGGGGCAAAGAGAGATGAGTCAGAGACACAAAGACAGACACGGAAACAGACATAGAGAATAAGGGTAAATGGGTTCAAGAACAAAGATGGAGGAATTGAGTATGGAGAGGACCAAGGGTCTCATTTTCTAAGATCAGAAAGAGATTAGAACGAGTGTCGATGCATGTATGTTTACAGGCAGTTGGGAGAAAGATGTAGAAGAAATTCGAGTTTGATGACTTCAAAATCCTAGAAAACATAGGAGAGGAATTCTTTCTGCTGAAATCCAGAGACATTGTTGGGGGAGGGGTTGTAAGGTTAGAACAGTGATTTTCAATCAAACGTGAATGTTAGAATCAATTGGGGAGATTTGTTAAAATACCATCGCCTATACCCAACCTTCAGAGATTCTGATTTAATTGGTTTGGTGTGCGAGCCTGAGCATCAGAAAACAAATCTTCCTAGGAGACTCTAAAGAACCATTAGTCAGAGCCTTGGGGATAGCAATAAAGTTTTGGAACGTTCCTATGCATAATGTTCCAGGGAGCAGACCACAAAAGAGTGAAAGGATTATTGGGTGTGCTGATGGCCCTACAGAAAGGAGACCTCCTCAACAGATAATGACACCATTCCACCTGGTCATATATGTTTCTGCAGCAGTATTCAGCTGTCCACGCAGAGAGAGGAGGAGAGGATTTCCCAGGAATGGTGAGGTCTAATGGCATGGAATAGAAGAGGCTGCTGAGATAGTAGTGTCAGCGGAAGACCCAGGTACAGTTTTGTTAGAGAAGGAAGCAAGAAGAATCCAGATGGGCTGGAAGAAAATAAAGGAATCATAAAACTGTAGGTATAAAGTCAAAGAACAGATACAGAAAGATATATTTGAGGAAAACGTACAGAAGCTTAGAACTGACAACAGGCTATTATGTTTAGAAACATCTAAAATGGAACAGTTCTGAAACAGTTTGGAATGACTGAAAAAAGTGAAATGGAGGCAAGGATCAACTGAAATTGGGAAGATTCGGGATCTGTGACTCTATGGTGGTACACAGGCCACACACATTTTTTTTTCACATAACATGTTTTTTCAGGAAAAAAAAATTTTTTTTGAAAGAGGGAGACTATTTAATGGTTTGTAAATCAAAATAGAAAATAGGAAGCTAAAAGAATGTAGATGGGTTAATTCACTTGCTTAAGATCATGCAAATAGATACCTAGTACCTAGATCAGGGCTTGGTTCATAATAAGCACTGAATAATCATTAGCGGTTTTTGCTATTATTACTATTATCATTGTTAATATTATTATTACAAAAAACAGTGCTGAATCTACGTAACTCACAAGTATGTGTTTTTTTTTCAAATATACTAAGAAGTTTCCCTTCCTACTTTATAACTATGCCCAGCCCCTACCAGTTCTCTGTGGAGAATAAAAAGTCTACTCTAAATTCATCAAGTTAGCTGGAGTCATTAATATAAGAAACCTCGTCTGCATCATGAAAACACTCTCACACACAAACCTCTCGGATTAACGGAGGTTGGTAAGGGCCTAACTCTTCCCCAGGGAGCCCTTTCTCTGTGCTTTCACTAATTACCATTGTCACAACCACAATGACCTCAGGGGGGCGCTGCTTTTTGCAGTCTCACTAGGGTGAATATAGGCTGGCTAGAATATTTAAACATCTTCAGTAAAGGCTGTGGAATAACATTTAACTTACATCAAAGAGTAGCACGTATAATCAGTGATCCACGTGTCTGGTGTGCATCAGGGTCTTGGGGAGATTTGAATTCTACTACTTGGTAAGAACCTATAAGAGCTGGCATTCCCAATCAACTCCTCAGGAGTGCTGATCCTCATACAGGCATCTCGGTTGTGGTCTGAACACCAACTCGAGAAAACACTGCATTATCTTAGCATTTTGCCAACTTGCTGATCGTAAGAACGACCTCGGGTACTTATTTAAAAATAAAAAATCTGAGACTTTCCCTAAATATTAATATTTAGTACATCTGGAATTGAGCATCAGAATCCACAGTAGTAACAAGGGCCCCCAAGCAATTCTTACAAAAAAAAAAGTTTGGAAATCTCTGCATTAACTAATGTGACTTACAGGTAATCACTGTCTTTATCCAGTAAGGATTGCAGTGCCTTCCAGCCTCAATTCTCAAAGTGTAGTCAGAGGACCCACAGCATCAGCATCCTCTGGAAGATGTTTAGAAATTCAGAATCTTGGATGTAATGCCAGACTACTAAATCAGAATCTGCATTTTATCAAAATCACCGAGTGATTAACAGGTACATTAAAATTAAGCCTAGAGGCTAGACGATGCCTCTTGTCTAGCTAAAGAAACATCTCTATGCTCTCTCCCAGCCAATTTCAGTTTGGAAGAGGCTCTTTCGTCTTCTAGTGGGGAGTAGTTCCTAATCCCTGTTAGCATCTTTTCCACAGACTGGACCACACAAGCTTGTCATAGCATGTACTTCACGTTGGATAGGCTTCTTACTAACCGCTGTCCCCCATCCTACAAAAGCTGAGGATCACAGTCACAGCGGATAATCTCTCTCCTTGATATCCTCACCAACACTTCTGAATAGAAAGATTAGTACCAACAAGAAGCTACAAAAAGAGAGAGAGATTCCAGCTCAATATAAGGAAAAACCAACCAAGAATCAGAACTGTCCATTGATGGGAAAAGAGCCCTGGTGGTGCAGTGGTTAAGAGCTCAGCTGCTAACTGAAAAGTCAGCAGTTCAAACTCTGCTCCACAGGAGAAAGATGCTGCAGTCTGCTTCCTTCAAGATTACAGCCTTGGAAACCCTATGGGACAGTTCTACTCTGTCCTATAGGGTCAGGATGAGTTCAAACAGATTGATCATTACCCAATTGCATCAGCTGCAGACATTGGACTCAATGGAGAAGATGACTAAAATAATCATGTTGGCTTCATTGTGGTCTGCTCGTTTCATATTTATAGTTTAGCCTTTGCAAAGTCATTTTATATAGATTTGAAATCGGAGCATTTCTTCAATCAATCTTCATGACAACTAGTGGCGTTCTCCATACTGATGCAATAAAAATGTTGTCATTTTACCTTTGCACGTCAAGAATGGAATAACTTATGCTATATAAACATTCTGGTATTGCAATGATTTATCATCCAGAAAAAAATGAGATTCCAATATTACTTTGAAGGAGATGGGGAACTGTCAATGTAAACAGTCAGAGAGAATTCTTGTTGTGCTGAAGCAGATGCATCTGAGCCCTTTTGATGATTTTCAAACCATATGTTGCAGTAAATATACACTTAAAAATGATTGCAATGTACAAATTGAAATGCATAATTTTGAATGACCATATTATTTTTTAAATCAATTTCTAAGTTGGAAAATAACCTATTAGAAAGAAATTTAAGAAATTTATTTTCAAAATATTTAAGCTAAAATAATTTCAAGAGTAAAAGAGTAATTTAGAAATTTGTTTTGATGATGGCATTGGAATCCTTAATAAATCTAGTTCTCAGTTTCCTGGCAAACTGAATTACAGTTCAAATAACAAGAAGTGAATAAGAGGTACTGTTACACCTGAGACTATACACTGTTTACGAGAGCAAGGTTCAGCATACTGAGCCGTAGCGTCTGTATATAAGCTATACATATTAAAATAATTTTACCTTTTATTATTCATGTCTGTGTCATGGATTCAATAGTTTCATTACCCAGAGAAAAAATTGAACCATACACCAGTTGCCTACAAATGTTTTAAATGGGCTCTTTTCTGTATCTTTTTCTCTCCCATATCTAGTCACTAAAACTGCATTAATGTCCATATTAAATTTGGTTTATTACTCTTCCCTGCTTCTTGTTTCCTCACAGATGCTGTTTCCAGGCATAGATGCTGACTATTACTATAGGCCGGTGAGAACAAGGAGAGCTTTGAGTTTAAATCGGCCCAGGCTAAAATCTCAACTCTGTTACATACTCTTCTGCCATCAAGTTACTTAATTTTGCTAAACTTCAGTTTCTTTATTTGTAAAATAAGGGTACTAAATTCCTAGCTAGCTAAACTGTTGTGAGGATCACGTTAAATGATATAGTGAATCACCTGGCATATATGAAATACTCAAATATGAGAGTTACTGCTCTAGAGTGATTTTATTACTTTTGTTTACCTGATGATTTTTGATCTATCATTTATTTATAAATTTGTATGTCTTAATTGCACAAGTTGAGGAAGGAGCCCTGGTACTGCAATGGTTAAGTGCATGGCTGATCACTAAAAGGTCAATGGTTTGAATCCACCCAGCAGCTCCACAGAAGAAAAGACCTGGTGATCTGCTCCCTGAAAACTATAGGCTAGGAAAACAGTGTGGCAGTTCTTCAAAAGTTAAATGTAGTAATAACATATGTCCCAGCAACCCTACCTCTAAGTCTGTACCAAAAAGCATGAAAAATAGGGACTAAAATGGCTAGTTATAAACCAATGTTCATAGCAGCATTATTCAAAATTGCCAAATGATGGAAACAACCCAAGTACCCATCAACAGATAAATGAATAAACAAATGTGGCATACACATAGAAAGAAATATTATTCAGCCAAACAAAAAGGAACGAAGTTCTGACACACGCTACAACATGATGAACCTAGAAAAGATTACACTGAGTGAAGTAAGCCCGACACAAAAGGACAAACATTTAATGATTCTATTTATGTGAAATATCTAGAATAGGCAAATTCATAGAAAGTTGTTACCAGGGTTTAGGCGGAAAGAGCCATCAGGAGTTATTGCTTATTAGGTGTAGAGTTTCTGTTTGGGGTGATGAAAAAGTATTCCAAAGTACGTGAGACGAGTTTTCGCCATCCTCGCTTCTAAGGAGCATTCTGACTGTACTTCTTCCAAGACAGACTTGTTCCTTCTTCTGGCAGTCTGTGATATATTCAGTATTCTTGGCTAACACCATAATTCAAAGACACCAATTCTTCATTCTTCCTTACTCATTGTCCAGCTTTCACATGCATATGAGGCGATTAAAAATACCATTGCTTGGGTCGGGCACTTATTAGTCTTTAAGGTGGCATCTTTGCTTTTTTATACTTTAAAGAGGTCTTCTGCATCAGATTTGCCCAGTGCAATATATCATTTGATTTCTTGACTGCTGCTTCAATGGGCATTGATCATGGATTCAAGTAAAATGAAATCCTTGACAACATCCATGCTTTCTCCATTTATCACGATGTAGCTTATTGGTCCATTTGTGAGGATTTTTGTTTTCTTTATGTTCTGGTGTAATCTATACTGAAGGATATAGTCTTTGATCTTCATCAGTAAGTGCTTCAAGTCCTCTTCACTTTCAGCAAGCAAGTTTGTGTCATCTGCATATTGCACGTTGTTAGTGAGTCTTCCTCCAATCCTTATGTAATCTTCTTCTTCATATAGTCCAGCTTTTCAGATTATTTGCTCAGCATATAGATTGAATAAGCATGGTGAAAGTATACAATCCTAACACACACATTTCCTGAACAACTATCTCTTGTTCTATGTACAGGTTCCTCATGAGCACAATTAAGTGTTCTGGAATTCCCATTCTTCACCATGTTATCCATAATTTGTTATGATCCACACAGTTGAATACCTTTGGATAGTCAATAAAACACAGGTAAACATCTTTATGGTAGTCTCTGCTTTCAGCTAAAATTCATCTGACATCAGCAAATGATATCCCTCATTCCGTGTCCTCTTCTGAATCTGATTTAAATTTCCAGCAGTTCCCTGTCGACGTAATGCTGCATCCATTTTTGAATTATCTTCAGTATATTTTTATTTCCATGTGATGTTAATGGTATTGTTCGATAATTTCTGCATTCCTTTGGATCACCTTTCTTTGGAATTGGCATGACTATAGATCTTTTCCAGTCAGATGGCCAGGTAGCTGTGTCCCAAATTTCTTGCATAGACAAGTGAGCTCTTCCAATGTTACATCTGTTTGTTAAAACATTTCAGTTGATATTCTGTCAGTTCCTGCATCCTTGTTTTTCACCAATGCCTTCAGTGCAGCTTGGACTTCTTCCTTCAGTACCATCAGTTCTTGATCATATGCTACCTCCTGAAATGTATGAATGTCAACCAATTCTCTTGGTACAGTGACTGTGTATTCCTTCCATCTTCTTTTGATGTTTCCTGCATCATTAAATATTTTGCCCATAGACTTTCAAAATTTCAACTCGAGGCTTGAATTTTTTTCTTCAGTTCTTTCAGCTTGAGACATGCTGAGCCTGTTCTTCCTTTCTGGTTTTCTAACTCCAGGTCATTGCACATTTCATCATAATGCTTTACTTTGTCTTCTCGAGTCACCCTTTGAAATCTTCTTTTCAGCTCTTTCACTTCATCAGTTCTTCCTTTAGCTTTAGCTTCTCTATGTTCAAAAGCAAGTTTCAGAGTCTCTTCTGACTTAGATTTTGGTCTTTTCTGTCTTTTTACTGTCCTTTTGCTTCCTTCATTTATGAAGTCTGTGATGTCATCCCAAACTTGTCTGGTCTTCAGTCGTTAGTGTTCAATATGACAAATCTGTTCTTGAGATTGTCTCTAAATTCAGGTGAGATATGCTCAAGCTAGTAATTTGGCTCTCATGGACTTGTTTTAATTTTCTTCAGCTTCAACTAGAACTTGCATATGAGCAATTGATGGTCTGTTTTGTAGTCGGTCCCTGGCCTTGTTCTGACTGGTGATAGTTAGCTTCTCCATACTATCTTTCCACAGATGTAGTCAATTTGATTCCTGTATATTCCATCTGGCGAGATTCACGTGTATAGACATTGTTTATGCTGTTGCAAAAAGGTATTTGCAATGAAGAAGTCACTGGTCTTGCAAAATTCTATCTTGAGATCTCCGGCATCATTTCTATCACAAAGGCCATATTTTCGAACTACCAATCCTTCTTTTTTGTTTCCAACTTTGGCATTCCAATCACCAGTAATTACTGATGCATCTTGACTGCATGTTTGTTCAGTTTTAGACAGCAGAAGTTGGTAATAATCTTTAATATCTTTATCTTTGGCCTTAGTGGTTGGTGCATAAATTTGAATAATAGTCGTATTAACTGTCTTCCTTGTAGGCATATGGACATAATCCTATCACTGACAGCGTTGTACTTCAGGATAGATCTGGAGATGTTCTTTTTGATGATGAATGCCACACCATTCCTCTTCAGTTTGTCATTCCCGGCATAGTAGACCATATGATTGTCTGATGTAAAATGGCCAGTACCAGTCCATTTCAGCTCACTAATGCCTAAGATATCGATGTTCATGCATTCCATTTCATTTCTGACCACCTCCAATTTTCCTAGATTCATACTTCCAATCACTAATGAATGTTTGCCGCTGTTTCTTCTCACTTTAAGTTGTGCCATATCAGCAAATTAAGGTCCTGAAAGCTTTACTCCATCTATATCATTAAAGTGGACTTTACTTTGGGAAGGCAGCTCTTCCCTGGTCGTACTTTGAGTGCCTTCCAACCTGAGGAGCTCATCTTCCAGCTCTATATCAGACAATGTTCCTCTGCTATCCATAAGGTTTTCACTGGCCAATTTTTCTCAGAAGTAGATTGCCAGGTCTTTCCCAGGCCATCTTAGTCTGGAAGCTCTGCTGAAACCTGTCCATCACAGGTGACCCTGCTGGTATTTTAAATACTATTGGCATAGCTTCCAGCATCACAGCAAAAACACAAACCACCACAGAATGACAAACCGGTGGTGGAAGTTATGTAAGGAATCATTACATATTTATTTTATGATAATAAAATTAATAGAAAAATGTAGTTTTCCTATATCAATAAAATAGAGATAAATCATGTCTAATTTATAATTTTAAATAATAGAGGGAAAAACAAATATTTATGGTGTGTATAAAAATTATTAAAAGTTTAGCTAAAGAACAAGTGCATACACATGACAAAATATTGAGTTGGCAAATTTTGTGTTATATATATATTTGCACAGCAATAAAACAAAGAGTAAGTTCATAAATGGAGAGAAATCTTGTGCTCCTGCTTGAGAAGGCTCAATTTATCAGACCAATCCAAAATTATATAAAAATATCAACCAAAATGTAAGTTTAAATGTAAGCTGTTAAATGTATTTAATTTATCAAGTATTAAAATTTAGGTTATTGCATATGTTAACATACTTTTTTCTTTTATGTCAATTAGGTTACGTATAAAATTTTTGGTTGACAACACTTTTTTAACTCTATATTTCATTTCTCCATTGCTTTCGGAATTTAGTGTATCATGAGAGAAACAAGATCAGCCTAATGTCTATACCTTTATAGTTAATATTTTTACTGTTTGGATGCTGACAGGAGCTACAATTAATTTTATTTTTCTAAATTTTGTTAAAAACAATTGTTCATTGTAATTGCTTTGGATCTTCAATCTTCATCTCCTTATCAATCACTATCCCTCTCACTATTTTCATTTCTATATCATTTTTCTCTAAATCTGAAATCTTTTTTCTCAAGTCTGTCTCTCATTAGTGATTTATTTTTCACTAGATCTATTATACTCAATAAATCCTCTAATGTTCAATTTTATATTCTACTAATTTTGTTGTTTTCTTTCCATTTTTTTCTCTTCATTTGATTCATTTCCCTTTCTATTTTAGCCACTGCTTTTGAAACTCCTCTTGCTCATTATTCTTCTTAGCTTATACTTCTCTTATATCTCCTATTGTTTCCTTCTTTTTCACAGAGGCTATGTGCTTCTAACCCAATATGTAAAAACACTAACTCTTTTTTTTTTTTTAATTATTCTGGTTCCTAAACTGTAACCCATTTTATGAGCTTTGCTCTTCCTTAAATCTTCGGGATGTGCTTTTAACTTCATTGTATAGCTTCTGATCACAGATCTCATTAATTAGAAGCGATATGTCCAGATAGGGTGTTTACTTTAGACAGTAGTATGATTTTCTATTTATTTGACTGTATATCTACTTAGATACGGGTAAAATCCCCTTGTGAAGTCTGCACATAAGATAGGTTAGTTAAAACTACTTGCAACCATAGTTACAGTGCTTTTTAACAGCTCTGCTACATTAAAGTGGGGTCTCCACCTACTCTACGGCTGAATCTCTCACACAGTGAACTGACAGACAGCACAAAAACACTGATATTGATTATCCATGGTTGCGAGGACTCTTTCTGTAGCCTCCAACACACACCCACCCCATCGAAAACTCCCGTGAGTGCCATTTTACTACTTGAGCTAGGATGTAATGATTCACGCCACTTCAGGATCTGTTGGTTTTCAGTTATTCAGTCGAAAGGAGGTATTAATGGAATTTTGGATCGAGAAAAAACCATAATTTGGTTTCTTCTTCATATGGTGCTTCCCCAATAGATGTTTGACTACTTAGACTTGCTTTGCAGGAGGAAGTGTTTGAAACAGAGCAGATAGTGTATAGAACAGACATTACTTCACTTCCAGGGCAGTAGGTTTGGATTTGCTGAATTTCAGGTGGCAAAACATGCAAGCACCATCAATTTCAAATGTCAGTTCAGCACCAGAAATTTTGTAGTTAGTGAAAATCATCTCATATTTTGCCAATCTGTTAGCTCTCAGAAAACCTTAGTGGTCAGTACTGTGAACATTTTTTATCTTTTTCTGTTCTCTTAGATATGTTTATTGATAGCTGGTTCAACCAAATAAGAAAATGCTAAAGAGATACTATTTACTACAATCTTCCTGAAACTGTTTCTGACACTGTAAATATATATTTACACATAGTAAAGGAGGTGAATAATAGATTATCACTGTAATCCTGAAATACATAAACAGAATTAAGGCTTAAAGTAAGAAGCAAAGAATTGAAGAAGTCACCAATCTTTTCAGACTATCATTGAATCAACCAAACTTACTGGTAACAAAATTACATGGGATTCTACATTTACAATCTTTTAGCCTCTTGTATTGCTAAGGAATACTCAAAGGAAGAGAAGAGGCAGAAGGAAGTTGAACTAATTAGAGGACATACTAATTACTATGTGATGTTTCAGCACAGCCAGAGAATTAAGCAATAGTTAAAACCAAGAGAATGCTTACGATTTTATGATGTCTTCCGAATCGCAGTAAATTTTAAAAGACACATTTAGTATATTTGTAGATTTCCCATGGTCTGTTAATTTGCAACAAACCATCTCTAAAACATTTATTTAAAAGTTTTCATTATTAAAAAGGGGCCACACAAAGATATGGAACTTTGTCACACACAGGAAGATTTTACATGCTGACCTTGACACTTCAGCCTGGCTGATCCTCTGTGTTGACACAGCTTCATTTGGCTTTGGCTTTGTCTTCCTGAGGGAGCACCTGGGATTGACCCCAAACTCTTTTTTTTATTGCTTGGTAACTGATATATTTCCACGTGTCTCTTTAGATAGGCATAAACCAATTAACCTCAAGTGTTCAGATATAGCAGTCATACTTTACATAGGCCAAGAATTCTGAGTACTCTCGATGGGCCTGAGGGCTGACATCAGAACTAGTACAGACCAATATGTGTCTTCTCTAACTTTGACTTGTAACTTGGTGTTCTGGGAGAACTTGGGTCAAGTTCTCCTCTGTGGGACTAAAGCGACAGAGCAGCTCTCCACGCAAACCTCACCGGACAATTATTTTCCCTTTCTTCATATGAAGAGGAAATTGAAATAGAAATGGTATAATATACTAGATAAGAATACAGACTCTGAGCTGGATTGCTTCAGTCTGAATCCTACTTCACTAACTTATTAGAAGAGTGATGTTATACAACTTATTTAAAGGTGCAGCAATGATAGAACACACTTCATGGGATAGCTACGAGGATTTACATATATGAGTTAACACACACAGAGATTAGGGTAATAACTAGTTCCTTGTTACCATCATGTAAGATTAAGTTATTCTTATCTGTCAAATTATAATAAAATCCATGGTCCCCTAGAGAAATGTTGTAACAAATGAAATTTATTTTGCATACTGCAAAAACGAGAACAAATTTTACATGCAGAAAGTTTTTTTGAGAAATCACTTCTTTTAAAAGTTATGCCCAGATTTCTGACACACCTGTATGAAGAGCCCTGCTAACCTGATTCCCAGTGAAACTGGTGAAAATTATTTAAAAATAAATAAATAACCACTTAAAGCTCCTGGAAATGGTCCTAAGTGCAAACAGCAAATAAAGAAACAACTATTCAAGAAAATCTAGTAAATTTTAGTAAGGCGAGAGTCTTTCTTTTTATTTGGAACTACGATTCCTTTCTAGACCACCACCACCAACCCCTTCCAGCTCAGCACTGAGGAGACTCCATTCCAGACTGTTGTAACCAAGAACACACGGCTCCTTCTCCCCACAGCTCCCAACGGAAGAGTTTTCTTCCAGGGAAGAGCAAGACTTAAGTATTTCTCATCCTGCCCCAGCTTTGTGTTGCTGAGCTCAAGTGCTGGATGAATTCGGTCAAGAGATGGGGACTCCTTTCTTCATTCCAACTGCTACTCATGCAATGAAGTCTCTACGCACGGTGAGTTGAGAATAGTGAGGCTTTGATAGCCGTTCCCCTGGCTAGTGAGGAGTGGTTCCATGCCAGGAGAGGCAAGGCAAGAGTACCCCAGGCTGCTGCTTCCCCCTCCACTGAGTGCTTAGCTACTAGAGTGAAGGTGTGCAACAGAGAGAAGCTTCCCATTGTCCCGCCACCAGCTCCGGGGTCCTGGCTCAGATAATTTGCCTGGTGAAAAGCAGACCCTAAAATGGATACCTTCTAATCTCTTCCCAATGGAGTTGAATTCATTTCCAAGAGAGTATAAAGAAGTTTAACTAAGGATACTCTCAAGAATAGTGGAGACTGGATTAAAGGTAAGAAACTATTTTAATTCTCCTGGAATCCAGATGCGGTGACCCACCCAGGCCATTTGCTCTTAGGTGTCCCTTTGAACCTTGAGTCTTTAAGGAACTGTTTTTTCTGGAGTCACTTTCTGGTCAAACAATAGCTTAGTAAGCAGTTTAGCAGAGACTGTTTTGCCTTAGGCATAGGACTCTTCTGGAGAATTATCTATGTGCAGTCAGTTTCCAGAAACTGGAACTCCAGCATCTGACTGGAAGCTGTGTTTTAGCATATATGGGATATCCTTAATGACTCTACTTTTACAATTGACTGAACCTGAAGCCCTGCATGTGCTCTGAGAAACCAACATGGAAGGAATTTACAATGACCCTCAGGAGACTAGACTGCCCAGATCCCCCTACCGTATTTTAACGCAAATAACTTGCACCTTCCTTGTTTGTTTGCCAACTACTCCCTTCCCCATGAGGTATTTTCATAATCACCACTATGGTAACTTTTTTACATGTTGCTGTAAAAAAATTAGCATAGCACACTTAAGAAAATACGTCACAGGGGAAAGGAGCAGTTGGCAAACAAACCTAGAAGGTCCAAGTTATTTGCATAAAAATACTGTATATAACCTGCTTTCACTACCCCCTCTTCGTAGCACCTTTTCAGTATTTTTGGTTTTGGTTTCAAATGGTATCTACTCAAAATAAATATATGACACTAATTTTTGTGTTTCTCTGAGCATTTAGGTTTTTAACAAAGGGGACTGGAAGGAGATTCTTGGATATAATGAAGATATAGCGCAGACTACAGGCCTATTAGGTAGTCCTAGTGGCACAGTGGTTAAAAGTGCTCAGCTGTTAACCAAAAAGGTCTGCAGCTGCTCACAGGAGAAAGACGTGGCAGTCAGCTTCCGTAAATATTAGAGCCTTGGAATCCCACCGGGGCAGTTCTACTTTGTTTAATGGAGTCCTAAGGCAATGAGTTTGATTGTTTTTCTTAGGCCTGCTTGTTTGCCTGAGATAACTTGTTCTAGAGGGAGCCTTTCTGGGGTCAAAACGAACATCAAACGCTAACCATAGAAACTCTTCCTTCAAAGGACCCAGTTGTGAAGGTATTAGTTGGTAGAGGAATTTGATGGCCCAGGGCATTGTTGAAAACAGTGGAGCAATTTGCTTGCAATTAGCTGGGTGTGGTCAGAGAAAGAGTGAGAGACAGCCTTACCAGCACCAAAGTCAGCCAAAGTGACCCTGGCCTTATCTAAAGCTGTGTCTCCCTGAGGAGCAATATCAGAGGCTTAACCAAGCAAATCCATTGCCCTTGTCCCTACAGACAGAGTAGAATCACCCCATAGGGTTTCCAAGGCTGTAATCTTTACAGAAGCAGACCGCCACGTCTTTCTCCCACCAACCTTGCAATTAGCAGCTGAGTGCTTTAACCACCAAGACTCCTAGAGGCTTAACGCTAGGGTGGAAATAAAAGCCTGTGGCAATCTAGTCAACTGCAATTCATGGTGACCCCAACTATGAGCCATGGGTTTTCAATAACTGATTTTTTGGAAGTAGATCACCAGGTCTTTTTTCTGAGACATCTCTGGGTGGACTTGAACCTCCAACCCGCCCTAGTACGCAGTCTATAGTCTTAAGAGACGAAGGCACTGGATAACCCCAGTAATAATGACTAAACAGAACCAAACCATGAAATGTCATTTCTAGCTCAATAGTGAACTGAAACCAAAGGAATCAGGTACAGTGAGAAATTCTTTGCCATCTCAAAGACGCATCCTGTTGTCACCACCAAAGAAAAAATGTTGTTAGTAGACTAAATGACCCCAAGGATAAGAATAATTATTACACAGAAGACAGTTAGCAGCTGTTTTTTACTTTAACAAAACAGCAGAACAGAAAATAGTTTTCATCTGTAAAATTGGAAAAGGGCATTGAGGGAGGGATGAAATCTCACACACTGGAAATCTTGAAGAAGCTGGGTCATTTCAGCAAAACTGTTTCACGAGTGGAAGAATGGATTACATGCCCCAATCCATCCATTCTCTCTCTGTGCTTATGTTATTCCACAGTTGTACCTTTGAGGCACCACTTAGGAGCAACATGGAAAGACATTAAAGTTTTTCCTAGTGTCATGGATTAAATTGTGTCCCCCCAAAAATACGTGTATTAATTTGGCTAGGCCATGATTCCCAGTGTTGTGTGGTTGTCCTCTATTTTGTGATTATAATTTTATGTTAAAGAGGCTTAGGGTGGGATTGTAACACCACCCTTACACAGGTCACATCCCGGATCCAAAATAAAGGGAGTTTCCCTGGGGTGGGGCCTGCACCACCTTTTATCTCTCAAGAGATGAAAGGGAAGCAAGCAGATTGTTGGGGACCTCATACCACCAAGAAAGAAGCACCGGGAACAGAGCGCTTCCTTTGGACCCAGAGATGCTCTCAGTCTGGGGGAAGACTGATGATGACGAAGACCTTCTTCCAGAGCCGACAGAGAGAGAAAGCCTTCCTCTGGAGCTGACACCCTGAATTTGGACTTCTAGCCTACTAGACTGTGAGAAAATGAATTTCTCTCTGTGAAAGCTATCCACTTGTGTTTCTGTTAGAGCAGCACTAGATGACTAAGATACCTGGAAAGAAAAGTAAACAAACAAAACAAAATAAAAAAACAAAAAAACCCGTTTCCGTCAAGTTGATTCCAACTCACAGGGAACCTATAGAACAGAAGACAAGTGCCCCATAGAGTTTCCAAGGAGCAGCTGGTGGATTCAAACTGTCGACCTTTTGGTTAGCAGCCAAACACTTAACCACTGTGCCACCAGAGCCTGCCTCCTACAGCCATAAAAACGTATCTACTAGGTAGCCGAATTATTAAAGAATACATCCAATTTATATTTTGCTCTCTAAAATTATAAGTTGACATTTCTAGTTACTACTGAGTACAAATTTACCAAGAAGTAAATTTGCTAGCCTAACTTGTTGTTTGGAAATAAGATTAAAAAAAGAAAAAGCAAAGAATCTGATGTGAATACACTGCAATAGTAGCTATGTTGTTGTTGGATATCGAGTCAGCTCCAACTCATAGCGACCCTCTGTACAACAGAACCAAACTCTGCCCAGTCCTGCACCATCCTCACGATCGTTGATATGTTTGAGCCCATTGTTGCAGCCACTGTGTCAATCCATCTCCTTGAGGGTCTTCCTCTTTTTTGCTGACCTTTTACCTTACTAAGCATCATGTCCTTCTCCAGACACTGGTCGCTCCTGATAATATGTCCAAAGTACGTGAGATGAAGCCTCACCATCCTCACTTCTAAAGAGTGTTCTGCCTGTATTTCTTTCATGACAGGCTTGTTCATTCTTCTGACAGTCCATGAAATATTCAACATTCTTCGCCAACACCATAATTCAAAGGCATCTATTCTTCTTCTGTCTTCCTTATTCATGGTCCAGCTTTTGCATGCGTATAAGGCAATTGAAAATACAGACTGGGTCAGGCACACCTTAGTCGTCAAAGTGACATCTTTACTTTTTAACACTTCAAAGAGGTCTTTTGCAGCAGATTTGCCCAATGCAATACTCCTTTGATATCTTGACTGTTGCTTCTATGGGCGTTGATGGTGGATCCAAGTAAAAGAAATCCTTGACAACTTCAATCTTTTCTCCCTTTATCATGATGTTGCTTATTGCTCCAGTTGTGAGGATTTTTTTTTTTTTTATGTTGTGGTGTAATTCATACTAAAGTCTGTAGTCTGATAATAGCTATATTATAATACAATATATTATTGTATAGATGGACTTCTCATAAAGAGCAGTATACTTTTTTTTTCTATTTTAAAAGTATCAATAACTTCTCTTTTCTTAGAAAATGTTCCTTGTGAGTAGTAATGAACCACAGCCACAGTAAGTTAGTAAGAGTGTAATTGTCTGCTCTGTGGAGCATTTGACCTGTTGTTTCTTCTTCTCATTCCTCAGGACATTTTCCATTTTGACAATTTCACTCCTTATCCAAAACTACCCCGGTTGGTAAGCAGAGAAATAAAATAGAGATAAAATACCCATAAGTTAATTGGCTCCTTATCAACAGCATAAGAATAGTTTGAAGGAACTTGAATACACTTGTTAAAATGAAGCTTGAGAATTATCTATGATTGATGTAGCACTTTCTATATTCTAATACAACATTACAGATGATCAAGGTTTGATTGTATTGAATTAAAATTAGGCTTTTGCTTTATCTGAGGATTTTGCTTATCACAAATCATTCTTGTCATGAATTAAAAAAATACTGATACTCTCCAAATATTTACATATGAACTTAATCTTTTAGAAATTCAAATGTTGTCCCCAAATAACTCTTATTTTAATTTATTAATAATCAAACTAAAGAAGATACAAATTCTCTCAGGGCTGATAATCATCTTCTGCCTTCATTGGGAATAGCCCACAGCATATTCTATAGCCTGTATTGCTTTTGTTCTTTTCCTCTCTCATTTGAAATAACTCAAAACTTTCCCCAAGGAATGTTTTCTTTTTCTTCAAACTAATATAGAACACTTAAAAAAAAAATTAAAAAATTTCTAATGCTGAGCTTAGATTTGCTTTCTCATAAATCCACTCCCACTCCACTTTATAATGCTTATATGCCATTACAAAGAATTGTCTCTTCTTAGAATACGCCCTTCAGATATTTGTAGTCAGCTGCCATAGTCTCCTGTGGTGGTGTTTCCGCAAACTATGCATATTTAATTATTTTAATTTTTCTCCTTAAGTCAATCCCTCTAGACACTTCATTTGTATTTCTCTGTTCCAAATTCTATCCTAGTTTTTATTTTATTTTCCTGCAGGGCTAAGAAGTCCATGTAATATTTTAAACTATCTCTCTGGAGCTATCCAAGAGTGTTGAGTGAACTTCCAGTTCCTTCCTGAAGTTGTGGCTCTTATCAGGGGCTTTAATAATGTACCAATAAGTCAACAAAAATTGGCTCTAAATGAGAAAACAAACACTGAGTGGGACAAAAGGCAATTCATTTCACAACAGTCATTGAGACTCTTTTTTTTTTCTTTCTCCAAAGGACTGCTAATATGAGAAATGATCTGATCAAGTGGGAAATATCACTGCAAAAAGGATCTCTGATATTTGAGACATGTTTTCAACCCTTTTGTCTAAACCCTTTCATCTAAAATTACTAAAACTCATTGAATTTAGTCTTAGAATGAAAAATGCCCTCCACTCTTTCTTCATTCCTACCTAAGAAGGTAGTATGTAATGAATCTTAGTGTTTTAGATAATGACTAAGGATACTGTAATGTAATCATGGCTTGAGTTGGCTAATTCACTGTAATAATTCTAGCTATCAATGAAGTCAGAGTCACAGGCGCAGTTCCCTTTTCTGCACCCCTACCATCCCACTCCTACCCTCTTCCACACACACACAGAAAGATACACCCTCAGATACCAACCTCTAATGCAAACTACCTGTCTTAGTCATCTAGTGCTGCTATAACAGAAAAACCACAAGTGGATGGCTTTAACAAAGAGAAGTTTATTCTCTCACAGTCCAGTAGGCCACAAGTCCAAATTCAGGGTGTCAGCTCCAGGGGAGTGCTTTCTCTGTTGGCTCTGGAGGAAGGTCCATGTCATCAATCTTCCTTTGGTCTGGGAGCTTCTCTGCGCAGGACCCTCAGGTCCAAAGGATGCACTCTGCTTCCGGCACTGCTTTCTTGGTGGTGTGAGGTTCCCATGTATCTCTGCTCACTTCTCTCTTTTATATCTCAAAAGAGATTGGCTTAAAACACTGTCTAATCTTGTAGACCTTATCAGTATAACCTCCACTAATCCATCTTATTATATCATAGTGATAGAGTTTACAACACATAAGGGAATCACATCAGATTACAAATTGTACACAATCATACTATACTGGGAATCATGACCTAGCCAAGTTGACAGATATTTTGCAGGGACACAATTCAATCTATGACACTACCCCAAGTAAGTTCCTTGATAATTGAAACTTACTCATCACTGTATCCCTTAACCCCAAATAAGCATATAAATACACTTTTGTTGAATCACCTAATTAACAGATGTTAGTTGCCATAGAGTAGATTCAGACTCAAGTTCATCCCTTGTGTGTACAGCTGAGCTCCAAAGCGTTTTCAAGGCTGTTACCTTTCAGAAGCAGATTGCCAGGCCTGTCTTCCGAGGTGCCTTGGTGTGGGTTCAGACTGCTAACAATTGACCAGTAGTCAAGAACTTAACTGTTTGCACCACCCATGGACTCCAATTAATTACTGGGTAAAATTAAGATAGATTAGATCAATGTGGATGATAAGACTAAAAACCCATGTTAGGAGAGGAAACCAGAAATATGAAAAAGCCAGCACACATATTCAAGGACCAAGTTTAGAAATAACATTTCCCATTGTGTTTATACCTATCTTCTGGAACAATGAAAATCAAAATAGTACATATATTTATATTCTTCTGTCTTTTAAGTTCACCTCTTTTATTTAAGCTCTAAAATACAGACATCCTACCCATTCAAACAACGTAAGAAGAAGTTAGCTACTGTATTAGTCAAGAGTTCTCCAGAGAATCAAAATCAACAGGACATACATGTATACCCAAACCAAACCCGATTATAGGGCCGGCTAGATGGACATCTGTAGGGCAGGCAGTTTGGATAGGATTTATATGTTACAGTCTTTAGGCAGAAGGAAGCCCTGGTGGCGTAGTGATTAAGAGCTATGGCTGTTAACCAAAGGTTGGCAATTCAAATCCATCAGGTGCTCCTTGAAAACTCTATGTGGCAATCCTACTCTGTCCTATAGGGTAACTGTGAGTCAGAATTGACTCAAAGGCAACAGGTTTTTCTTTAGGCAGAAATTCTTCTCTAGGAAATCTCAGTTTTTTACTCTTAAGAATTTCAGCTAATTGGATGAGGTCCACCCACATTTTCTAGGGTACTCTCCTTTACTTAAAGTCAACTGATTGTAGACTTTAATCATAACTACAAAATACCTTCACAGCAACATCTAGACTAGTGTTTAACCAAACAAAACAACTGGGCAGCATAGCTTAGCCAGGTTGACAAGTATAATTAACCATCACAGTTACTAAAAGCTTATTCTAGTAAGTGTTGTTACTGTTTTCTCTAAGAAGCATTTGAAAATTGCGATTTACTATAAACACTCTGATAAACCTCATGCTTGTGGGAAAAATCTGGCAACCCAGTATAAAACAGAACATACTATCAAAACTTGCTAAAGGTTGTTTTGTTTTAATTATTAAATATATGCCACATTGGAGATCACTGAATGATCCATTGGAAAAGTGATCTCTCTAAAACAATATATAATGGATTTTCCGGAATAAAACAAATTTCTCTTGCACAACCTCCATGAGTACAGAAGTTCACAATTTTTCAGTGTTCCAGTAAAAAAAGAAAAATCATTCCTTTGACCTTTCTGTGATTATCCTCCTCACAAAATATCAAAAACGCTAAAATTAACTGTATTATCAAAGCCCATGTGACTATGTATCTTGTTCTCATTTAGAAATACATTTCTTTTCAAAATTTTAAACGTTGATTTCCAAACTATACTAATTTTTAAACAATTCTTTTCTATCTAGCAGCCCCTATGAATCCTAACTATTTTCGCTTGCAATTAGACAGACACAGCTCTGTTCCTTGATTTGAATACCGTTCTCTGGTACATTTTTACACTTATCTTTCATCTCCCATCTTCTGCCAGTGTTTTGTCCTGTGATACTTAAAAGCTTCTTGGGTCCTTAGAATCTTTCTGCTTTTGTTTCAGGTATAATTTATAGCATTCATTTCAAACTCTCTAGAATTCTCTATCATCTAAAAGTTCAAACAACACAGTTTTAATGTCATCGCTTAATTTTGCCTCCTCTCCCCTCAAAAGCCTCTCCGCTTATAGTAAAGAGCGGTTAATACCTCCCTTTCCAAATCTAAGCTTCCGTCTTGGTGAAACACAACTGAAATAGTAGCCAGGATCTCTTGGCTTCTGTTGCTCTTGATTCTGAAACCAAAGTGGACTGACCCTAAGCTAAAGTGGGCTTGGTGTGGCCATACTGGCCAGATATGAGAATCTGTGGCTCACCTGCTTTCAGAGACTCTTGATGACCTGCATGAACTTCATATCAAAACAAAGACAGAGACGGTTAATAAAACTAATAATACAAAATTATGTGGATTATTCTTTTTAATATGTGCTTTGTTTCCACACGTTGGAAACTATTAAATTAAAAACTTGAAAGGATTTCAAATTCTTATGGAATTCAGACTTCCTGGAGCAATGGAGGCTGGATGAACCCCTGAAACCATTGCTCTGAGATAATCTTAAAACCTTAAACCAAAAATATCCCCTGAAGTCTTCTTAAAACCAAACAGTAGTTTAGCTTTACTAGTAAAGAATGTGTACCTTGCACATTGTGCTCTTTTAAGATCTATCTATATGAGATCAAACAGACAACAGCAACTCAAAAGGTTAGGCAGGAAGCTTAGGGGGCAGTGAGTTTATCTTAATAGGAGGGGAACAACTCAGAATAGGAGGGTGAGAATGGTTGCACAACTCAGAGAATGTAACAATGCCTCTGAATTGTACGTGTAGAAATTGTTGAACTGGTATACATTCTGCCATGCATACTCTCAACAACAACAGAAATAAAATAGATTATAAAAAAAGGAATAGAAACTTATAATCATCAGGTTTTGTTTTACTGAGTGTTTATATTTGAATTTAAGTAAACAGCATTTTTTTTAAACCTTTTTACCTCAAGGCCAAAGTTTCACTTTCATCCTACAAGCTCTATTCTATATATCAGTAAGTAATTTTTATTTTTACATTTTAAAAAACAAAAACTAATTTATAGACAGATTTCCCTTGATGACAATTCTTTCCCATCTCTTGAGGTTGTGGTTTTAATGAAATATATGATATTTATAAAAATTTTATTAATTTGATGCTTAAAGCTATGCTAGCAATAAATCATAACATTATATTCAAAGTGCATCTGTTTCACACTCTTATTGAGTTATTTAAAATGAAGAATAACTTAAATCATGCACTTACACTGATATGTTTGTACATATGTGTGTTTATATCATGGCTATTAAAGAATATGCATGATAAATGAATTATGTAAAATATGTTTAAAAAGCTTACATGTTTATTTTTATTTTGGCAGTAAAATTTAAATTGTTTTATATGTAAATAAAATCAGATTACACTTTTTTAGGTTAGAACCATTTAATAATTTATGGTCCAGTCATTCCAGTCCAACCCAGTTGCCAAGAAGTCAATTCTGACTCATGCGAATCCACGTGTATCAGAGTGGATCTGTGCTCCATATGGTTTTCAGTGGTTGATTTTTCGGAAGTAGATTACCAGGTCTTTCTTTTGAGGTACCTCTGAGGGGACTCTAACTGCCAACCTTTTGGTTAGCAAACAAGTGCTGTTAACTGTTTGCACTACCAGGACTCTGTAATTCACCGTAAATACTGGTAAATGTAGAGGGCATAAGAGGAATAATATAAAATTGGGATCCTAGACTGTTTTAAGTAGTGAATCAACATATAATATATCACAAGAGAAATAAGAAAAGTCACATTAAAATACACAAAATGTTTAGGGCCAGTCTGAGATGAAAGATGTTTCATTCAGAGAGATGTGAGTTAGCAGTGGATATACATACAAAATTACCATCAGAGAGGCATATTTTGGCAGGGCCCTTGAAGCCTGTCCAAAAGAGATGGTTTCCTTGCCAGCAGCTCCATCACACCAGGTCTTCTGGCAAATCTAGTCCTCTCATGCTCAGATGCCAACAGATATCTGGATCATAAGACATCCCTGCCCTGTTTCAGCAAACTTCTATGTATAACTTGGCTTCCAATGTTGACCTACTTAAAGGAAAAGATTGTGCAGGCCATTTCCCTGTTAATATGTATATCCACATGATAGTTCTATTTCCTTTTGGAAATTAGCAAATTGGCAAACTGATTCTATATTTCATTTTCTGATATATAATTTAAGTCCATACTCTGATTCATGGAAAGTGCTAAAAGTTATTCATTGCATAAATGAACGAATAAATAAGAGGTAAATCCACATGCATTTGGTAATAATTACTGTGAACCCATAAATGTGAGGGCTACACCAAGTGAATTTCCCATGGTATAACGTGATGTGTGAGACTTCTTGGCAATCTGACTACCATCTTTTCTTGTCAGTACACCTACCTTGTGCAGTGTTTTTCACTCTAACAGATTGGTATATCTATATTGGAGAGCAACCAAAGGATTTTTGTATTTTCTCAGAACTGAAGAGAGAACACCTACCCTAAAAACACTTAAAGATGGTGGATTGAAAACACACATTTAACTATGTTCTCCTCCAAAATCCAGAATTAAAGATATTTTTTAAAGAGAGTAACCCAGAAGATCAAATAAAACACTAAAGGAAACAATAGAGCATCACTGTATAATCAGAAGGCAGAAGAAAAAGTAGGAACTAATTTAGCAGAAAAAGAAAACTGTATATAAAGCCGGTAATAGAGGGAAAGCAGAGGATAAATTCATTCTGCAGAATTTCTAATAGGCCTTGAAAGAGATGGCAACAGTGCTTCCAGGAAGTAAGACTGAAGCTGGAATAAAGGCAGGAGGGGTGGTTTAAAGTCAGTTTAAGCAGTAGTGAGACCAGTGAGGTGAAAGATATCACCTATGTACGTTGGCAGAAGATTGAAGTTTTAATTCTTGAAGAAGGTACACCAGAGGATCAGTGAACAGGGAGACACTGGGCACAGCTGAGGGCCAAGATAGTTTTCTGAAGACAGGAATATTAAGAACAAGCTTATAAACAGAATGTTGAGATCCCAGCCCTGTTTCCACATTTAATCCTTAGAACTCTGCATCCAGGCTTCAGTTTACAAGATTGGGGTGTGGGGGAGAATTCTTTGGAGAATCTGACTAGTCTACGAAAAAATTCCAAAGCATAGTGAGGTCAGGGGTTCCTGTAATAAAATAGCCCAACTAGATCAGCTTGCAATCATTCATTCAATAATCACTAAGTCCCACCCACATGCAACAGTTCCTATAAGCTTATTTATTTTAAATAAAACTCATTGAGCTGATGAAAACTCTGCTGTCACTTTTACCTTTGTTCCTCTGTACATAATGTATTTTTGTCCTCTGATTTCTATTAAGATCTTTTTTTAATCCTTAGTTTTCATCAATTTGACTGTGATATGACTTTATGTGGTTTTCTTAGTATTTTCTCTATTTGGGGTTCTCTAAACTTTGTCAGTCTGTGATTTGTTGTCTTTCATTAAGTCTGGAAAATTCCTGGCCACTATCACTTCAAAAAATTTTTTTCCACCATGCTCTCTCTCTTTTCATTCTGAGACTGCAATTATAAATATGTTAAACCATTGTATATTACCAGTCTGTCTTTGGATGCTCTATATGTTTTGTTTTGTTTTGTTTTTACTTATTTTTCTCTTTTTGTTTCAGCTTTAATAATTTCCATTGACCTTTCTTCCAGTTCTCTGATTCTTTCTTCAGCTGGTCAAGTCTCCTGATAATTCCGTCAAAAGATTCTTCACTTCTGAGGTGGAGCCAACATGGTGCTATAGAGAGAAGCACCACTTCGTCCCTCCACAGCAAAGACCCAAAAAACTAAGTAAAACAGAGACAAATGTCAATCCTGGAACCCTAAGTGTCAAATGAAGAGATAAAGACTCATCCAAGCACTGAATAGAATAAGAAACTGACAGAGAACAGACAGCGAGGAGAGATATGTGAGGAAGTGCCCTACCAGCTAATGCAGCACAGATTGGCCATCTTGGACTCCTGTTGGAGATCAGCAGACAGGGAGTATGGGAAAGAAGCTTCACGGAGCTCCCAGCAAGAGACAAAGCATCTGGTAACCAATGATATATGATTTCCCACCCCCTATCATTCTCCCCACTGCTAGGTGTCCACCACTTCCTAGATGGCTATGGTCGCTAGGCAGGCCAAGAGGTTCAGATTCCATGCCGCTTGGATTTGCACCACCCATATAGAAGAGTGGTGAACAGGGAGTACAGGAAAGTAGCTTCACGGGGCTCCCAACAGGGGACAGAGCACAGGGTAACCTGTGTTATATGCCTTCCCATTTCCCACCCATCTTCCCTCCAATCAACTTCTGCCACTTCCTCCTCATCCTGCCCATTGGACAAAGGGCTGAAAAGTAACATGCCCATAGATGAGCAAACAGCAAAGAATGCACAGCCTGCCTGCTCAGACATAACCAAATAAAACAAAAAAGCAGGACAAAACAAATATACAATCACTAAATACATAAAATAACTACTAAATGTCCCAAAGACAGCAGACAATATCAAAATGTATAAAAAAACAGGACAGGATTGTTCCAGTAGGTGTCCAAAATAAAACATCAGACGACTTTCCAGTAGAAGAAAAGGAACTAAAACTACCTGAGAGGGAATTCAAATATCCAATATTCAGAGCTGTCTAAGAGCTGAAGCAAAAAGCAGACAACAATGAGAAAAAAATAAACAAATTCATGGAAAATACAGACAAAAAATGGAAGAATTCAGGAAAATAATACAGGAACAAACGCCAAAATAAATTCACAACTAGAAATCATACAAAAACAACAATTATAAATATAAAAGATAAACAACAAGTTTTCTGAAATGGACAGTGTCATAGAAGGGCTGAGGAGCAGGTTTGAAATTATGGAAGACAGGATCAGTGAAATTGAAGACAAACACTTGGATACAACTCTGTTTGAGAAAAGTCAGAAAAAAGAATGAAGAAACTCTGAGAATCATGTAGGACACAATCAAAAGCAAAACTATGCGAGTGATTGGAGTTCCAAAACAGGGAGAAAACAGAAAACACAGGGAGGATCATGGAAGAGTTGTTGACAGAGCACATCGCTAATATCATGAAAGATGAAAAGCTGACAATCCACAAAGCTCAATGAACGCCATACAGCAGAGACTTCAAGAGAAAATCACTAAGGCATACCATTATCGCACTCACTAAAACAAAAGAAAGAATCCTAAGAGCAGCTCGAGAAAAATGAAAAGTCACATACAGAGGGGAAACAATAAGACTAAGCTCTGATTATTCGGCAGACCCCATGCAGTCAAGAAGGCAATGGGATGACATATATAAAACTGTGAAAGAAAATATTGTCAAGCAAGAATAAAACATCCTGCAAAACTCTTGTTCAAATATGATGATGAAATTAGGACATTTCCAGATAAAGAGAAATTAGGGAATATGTAAAAATCAAACCAACCTTAAAACCAAACCCTTTTGCCATTGAGTCAATTCCAACTTGTAGCGACCCTATAAGACAGACTAGAATTGCCCCACAGAGCTTCCAAGGAGCTTGAAACATACAAGAATTATTAAAGGGAGACCTTCAGTTTGAGAATAAACAATGTCAGACCACAGCATGAAACTATGACACAAGATCGTACCAGCCAGATAACAATCTAAGAAATGAACTCCCAAGAACTAACCAAAACCAAAAGAATTATAACAGGGAACCAGACAGGTTAATCTGTAAGTAACAACAACTTCAGAACAATAGAAGAGGGAATAAATGGTATCAGTATAGAACTTTCTAACGGAGAGGAAGTTAAGGCCATACTGAGTAATAATACACTGGTTCAAATCTAGGTAGATAAGGGTAAATTTCAAGGTAACCACAAAGAAAGCTGACAAAACTACTCATCAAAATAAAGAAGAAAAACATAAATTATCAGTAAAAATTAAATCTACAGAAATGGAAATGGAAAAAAAATCCCCAAACAAAAGGATTTCAGCACAGGAGAGTAAGAGGAACAAAGGAAACATCAGCACCATAAATAAAAGCACTACAAAATGACAGAAATAAACTCACTCCTATCAGTAATCAGACTGAATGTAAATCATCTAAATGCACCCATAAAGAGAGAGTGACAGAATGGATTAAAAAAACAGGATCCATCAATATGCTGTCTATAAAAGTCACACCTTAGAAACAAAGATGTAAATATATTAAAAATCAAAGGATGGAAAAAAATATATCAAAGCAAACAGCTACCAAAAAGAACAAGAGTGGCAATACTAATCTCAGATAAAATAGACTTTAAAACAAAATCTGCCATAAAAGACAAAGAAGGACAATATATAATAAATAAAGGGATGATCCATCAGGAAGACATAACCATAATAAACATCTAAGTACCCAATGGCAGGGCTCCAAAATACATAAAAAACTCTAACAACACTGAAAAGAGAAATTGACAATTCCACCATAATAGTAGGAGACTTCAACACACCACTCTCAGTAAAGGACAGAATATCTATAAAGAAACTCAACAAAGATACAGAAGAGCTAAAGGGCAAAATCAGCCAACTTGACCTCAAAGACATGTATAGAACACTCCAACCAACAGTTGCAAACTACACATTCTTTTCCAACCCACATGGAACATTCTCTAGAATAGACCACATCTTAGGCCACAGAGCAACCCTCAACAAAATCCAAAATTTTTAGATAATACAAAGTGTCTTCTCTGACCAAAACCACATCAAGGTAGATTAACAACAAGAAGAACAAATAAAAACAATCAATTACATGGAAACTGAATAAAACCGTGCTTACAAACGACAGGGTAATAGAACAAATCAGAGATGGAATCAAAAAATTCCTAGAATCAAACAAGAATGAAAACACATCATACCAAAACCTTTGGGACACAGCAAAGGCAGTCCTCAGAGGTCAATTTATAGCAGTATATGCACACATCAAAAAAGAAAAAAGGGACAGAATTGAAACATTAGCTACACAACTCGAACAAATAGAAAGAGAACAGCAAAAAAAGGCTCACAGCCACCAGAAGAAAGGAAATAGTAAGGATCAGAGCAGAAATAAATGAAATAGAGAATAGAAAAACAATAGAAACAATTACCAAAACCAAAAGTTGGTTTTTTGAAATGATCAACAAAATCAACAAACCACTGGCCAAACTGACAAAAGTAAAACAGCAGAGGGTGCAAATAGCCCATATATGAAACGAAATGGGGAACATTAAAACGGACCCAACTGAAATAAAAAGGATCATAACAGAGTATTATGAAAACCTATACTCCAACAAATTTGAAAACCTAGAGGAAATAGATAAATTTATAGAAGCACACAACCTATCCAGACTAACACAAAATGATGCTGAAAATCTGAATAGACCTGCAACAAGAGAAGAGATTAAAAAGATAATTTAAAAAAATCCTAAGGGTAACAAAAAAAAAAAAAAAAAAAAAAAGCCTGGCCCGGACGGCTTCACTGGAGAATTCTACTAAACATTCAGAAAAGAGCTTATATCAGTACTACTCAAACTACTTCAGAACACAGAAAAGGAAACAATACTTCTGAATTCATTCTATGAAGCCAGCATAACCCTGATGCCAAAACCAGGCAAAAACATCACACAAAAAAGAAAATTACAGACCAATATCTCTCGTAAATATAGATGCAAAAATTCTCAACAAAATTCTAGCCAATAGAATTCAGCATCATATCAAAAAAATAATACACCACAACAAAGTAAGGTTCATACCAGGCATGCAAGGCTGGTTCAACATTAGAAAATCAATCAACGTAGTCCACCACATAAATAAAAGGAAAGAAAAGAATCACATGATCATCTCAATTGACGCAGAAAAGGCATTCAATGAAGTCAAACACGGATTCCTGATAAAAACGCTCAATAAAATAGGAATAGAAGGGAAATTTCTCAACATAATAAAGGGCATCTATGCAAATCCAACAGCCAACATCATTCTTAATGGAGAGAGGCTGAAAACATTCCCAATGAGAACAAGAACAAGACAAGGATGCCCTTTATATCCCCTCCCATTTAACATTGTGCTGGAAGTCCTAGCTAGAGCAATAAGGTAAGAAAAAGAAGTAAAGGGCATCTAAATTGGTAATGAAGAAGTTAAACTGTCCCTATTTCTGGATGACATGATACTACACATTGAAAACCCAAAAGACTCCACGAGAAAACTACCAGAACTAATAGATTCAGCAGAGTAGCAGGATACAAGGTAAACATACAAAAATCATTTGGATTCCTATACACCAATAAAGAGAACAATGAAAAGGAAATCAGGAAAACAATACCTTTTATAATAGCCCCTAAAAAAATAAAATACTTAGGAATAAATTTAAGGATATAAAGATCTATACAAAGAAAACTACAAAACACTGCTGCAAGAAACCAGAAGAGATCTACATAAATGGAAAAACATACTATGCTCATGGTTACATAGACTCAACATTGTGAAAATGACAATTCTACCCAAAGCAATCTACAAATACAATGCAATCCCGATCCAAATACCACCAACATTCTTTAAAGAGATGGAAAAACTAATCATTAACTTTATGTGGAAAGGGAAGAAGCCCCGGATAACTAAAGCACTTTTGAAGAAGAAGAATAAAGTAGGAGGACTCACACTACCTGACCTCAGATCCTACCATACAGCTACGGTAGTCAAAACAGCCGCGTGAGGACTTCCAGCAAAATGGCACTCTAAACAGAAGCACCACACCGTCCCTCCACAGCAAAGATCAGAAAAACTAAGCCGGACAGAGGAAACAACAATCCTGAAACCATAAAACATCAAATGAAGAGATAAAGAACTCAGCCAAGCACCAAATGGACTGAGAAAACTGACAGAGAACAGAGAACAAGGAGAGATTCACACAGCTAACGCAGCGCGGGTCCGTCATCTTGGACTCCTATCGGAGACCAGCAAACAGGAGGTACGAGAAAGCAGCTTCACAGAGCTTCCAGTGGGAGACAAAACAACTGGTAATTTTCGATATACACTTTCCCACGCCCCACCCTTCTTCACCACTGCTCGGCCTCCTCTAATTCCCACAGCCACAATCTCTTCTCTGGGAAACACCGGCTGCTTGGATTCCACCAACCCGAACAGGCCAGCTCTCTGAGTGCCATTTGTTGGCTGCCGGTGTTGCTTTTCTCTGCTTCTCTTGATTTCTTCCTTATCTCTCACCACCTCCCTCTCCTTTCACTCAAATACCAGGCTCCATGCGCCATCTTTGCTTCTTCCTGAGGGGCTGGAAAGCTCCGGTAATTTGTGATATATGCTTTCCCAGCCCCTACCCTTCTTCACCCACACTCAGCATCCTCTGCTTCCCGCGGACACAGTCTCTTGTCCGGAAAACACCAGCTGCTTGGATTCCACCAGCCTGCACTAGCAGGCTCTCTGAGTGCCATTTGTTGGCTGCTGGTATTGCTTTTTTTCAGCTTCTTTTGATTTTTTCTTTACCTCTCACCACCACCCACTCCTTTCGCTCAAATACCTGGCTCCGTGAGCCATCTATGCTTCTTCTTGAGGGGCTACGGAGCTCCGTTCGAGAGTGGAGCGGCTTCCTGGTCTGGGCTGCTGCGCTGGTGGGATCCTGGGACTTTTGTTCATTTGTTTGTTTTGAACTGTTTGTTTGTTTTCATTTCCTTTTCTTGAGTTGGGAGCCCGTTCTGGCCAGGCGGTTCTGCATGGCTTAGAAATTACCCCCTCGGCTTGCACAGACGTGCAGAGGGATCCCTGAGCGCATTTCTTTTTTTGATGGTTTTATTTTTTTCTGTTTTTTTGGTGGCTTTTCTTGTTCTTTATTTTTTTTTAACTTGTTTTGTTTTCTTTTCCCTCTTTTTCCCTTTTTGTCTTTCTTCATTACTCAGTTTCTCGTCTCTCTATATTTTCCTTCTCTTTCTGTTCCCTGAATACCTGGCATTGTATACCTCTACACCTTCTACCTCTACACCTTCTAGCCAGGCTGTACTGCAACACGTGAGAACAACTTCCCCAGATCGCCTACCTGCACCAGTAGGATCCCTGGAAACTTTGCTGTTCTTTAAACTTTCCGATTTTTATTTATTCATTCTTTCCTTTTCTTTTTTTTAATTCCTCTTCCCCTTTTTGTTTTTCTCCATTTCATAGTCTCTCATCTCTCCACTCCAACAGCAAGCTCCCCTAGCATTCTTTTTTGTTTGTTTGTATGTTTTTGGCTCCTGTTCCTCTCTCCTCTATCCCATATCCGTCTTAGCTCCACACATAACAATCTCCCTGCCACATCCTGCCTACCTGCACCGTGCACTTGATATTATACCGCTAAGCAGCACAGGCACGGCCTACTGGAACCTGCCCTGCACTGATTAACGACCCGCCCTGGTGGCTGTAGTAACCGCCACAAACAACCCATCCCAGTAACTCCTCTTCAGCTAGAACTGCCCTGCCGTACCATCTCTGAGTGACTGACCCTGCCAACTGGAGAAGGATATGAAAAGTATTCTGCCCACAGAGAAACAAACAACAAAGAACACACAGCCCGCCTGCTCAGACATAGCCAAATTTAAAAAAACAAAGGGATGAAACAAACAAATCTACAATCAATAAATGAGAAAAAAAACTACTGAATGCCCTGAAGACAGCATAAAATATCAAAACATTTACAAGAACAGGACAGGATGGTTCCAGTAGGCATCCAAAATAAAACACCAGATGACTTTCCAGTGGAAGAAAAGGCACTAGAGCTACCTGATAGGGAATTCAAATCTCTAATACTCAGAATTCTCCAACAGCTGAAGCAAAAAGCAAACAAAAATGAGGAAAAATAGACAAATTCATGGAAAATACAGACAAAAAATTGGAAGAATTCAGGAAAATAATGCAGGAACAAAATGCCAAAATAAATTCACAACTAGAAATTATACAAAGACAATTAGAAATACAAAAGATAAACAACACGATTTCAGAAATGGACGGTGTCATAGAAGGGCTGAGAAGCAAATTTGAAACGGTGGAAGACAGGATCAGTGGAATTGAAGGCAAACACTTGGATACAACTCTGCTTTAGGAAAACTCAGAAAATAGAAAAATGAAGAGACCCTGAGAGTTATGCGGGAAACAATCAAAAGAAAAATTTTCGAGTGCTTGGAATTCCAGAACAGGGGGAGAAAACAGAAAACACAGTAGATCATTGAAGAACTGCTGACAGAAAACTTCCCCAGTATCATGAAAGAGGAAAACCTGGCTGTCCAAATTCAACGAACCCCATAAGGATAGACCCCAAAAGAAAATCACCAAGGCATATCATAATCACACTCGCCAAAACCAAAGACAAACCAAGAATCCTGAGAGCAGCTCGTGAAAAACAAGAAGTCACGTAGAGAGGAGAAACAATAAAACTAAGCTCAGATTATTCAGCAGAAACCATGCAGGCAAGAAGGCAATGGGATGACATATATAAAATCTTGAAAGAAAAAAATTGCCAGCCAAGAACTCTCATTCAAATATGACAGTGAAATTAGGTCATTTCCAGATAAACAAAATTATGGGAATATGTAAAAGCCAAACCAAACTTACAAGAATTATTAAAGGGAGTTCTTTGATCTGAGAACAAACAACTTCAGCTCACCGGCAGAATCTAGGACGCAGGATCATACCAGCCAGATACCAGTCTAGGAAATGAACTCTCGAGGACTATCCAAAACCAAAAGAAATACAACAGGGAATCAAAGCAGTGAATCAGTAAATGACAACAACATCAAAACAATAAAAGAGGGAGTAAACGGCATAAGTATAGAACCTTCTAATGGAGAGGAAGGCAAGGCGATACCAAGTAATAATAGACTGTTTCAAACTTAGAAAGATAAGGGTGAAATTCATGGTAACCACAATGAAAGTTAAAAATAATACTCATAAAAATAAAAAGGAAAAACATAAAGTAGCAAAAACAAAACCTACAAAAACAAAAGAAATTAACAATAAAATCCACAAACAAAATTAATTCAGTACAGGAGAGTAAGAAGAACAAAGAAAACATCAGCACCACAAAAAAAACCACTACAAAATGACAGCAACAAACTCACATCTATCAATAATTACACTGAATGTAAATGGACTCAATACACCCATAAAGAGATGGAGACTGACAGAATGGATAAGAAAACAGGATCTATCAGTATGCTGTCTACAAAAGACACACATTAGAAAAAAATATGAATTTATTAAAAGTCAAAGGTTGGAAAAAAATATATCAAGCTAACAACTACCAAAAAAGAGCAGGAATGGCAATACTAATCTCAGATAAACCAGACTTTAAAACAAAATCCACCACAAAAGACAAAGAAGGACACTATATAATGATTAAGGGGACGATCCATCATGAAGACATAACCATAATAAACATCTATGCACCCAATGACAGGGCTCCAAAATACATAAAACAAATTCTAACAACATTGAAAAGAGAAATTGACAGTTCCACAATAATAGTAGGAGACTTCAACACACCACTCTCAGTAAAGGACAGAACAACTAAGAAGAAACTCAGCAAAGATACAGAAGACCCAAAGGACACAATCAGCCAACTTGACCTCATAGACATATATAGAACACTCCATCCAACAGCTTCAAAGTACACATTCGTTTCCAATGCACATGGAACATTCTCCAGAATAGACCACATCTTAGGCCACAGAGAAATCCTCAACAAGATCCAAAACGCTGAGATAATTCAAAGTATCTTCTCTGACCACAATGCCATGAAGGTAGAAATTAACAAGAGAAAGAGCAAGGAAAAAATATCAGTTACATGGAAACTGAATAATACCCTGCTTACACATCAGTGGGTAATAGAAGAAATCAGAGATGGAATCAAAAAATTCCTAGACTCAAATGAGAATGAAAACACATCATACCAAAACCTTTGGAACACAGCAAAGGCAGTCCTCAGAGGACAATGTATAGCAATAGATGCACACATCGAAAAAGAAGAAAGGGACAAAATCAAAACATTAACTACAGAACTCAAACAAATTGAAAGAGAACAGCAAAAAAAAGCCCACAGACACAGGAAGAAAGGAAATAGTAAAGATCAGAGCAGAAATAAATGAAACAGAGAACAGAAAAACAATAGAAAGAATCAACAAAACCAAAAAGTTGGTTCTTTGAAAGAATCAACAAAATCGACAAACCACTGGCCAGACTGACAAAAGAAAAACAGGAGAGGACACAAATAACCCAAATAAGAAATGAAATGGGGAACATTACAATAGACCCAACTGAAATAAAAAGGATGATAATAGAATATTATGAAAAACTATACTCCAACAAATTTGAAAACCTAGAGGAAATGGATAAATTTCTAGAATCACACTACCTACCCAAACTACAACAAAGTGATGTTGAAAAGCTGAACAGACCCATAACAAGAGAAGATATTGAAAAGGTAATAAAAAAAACTCCCAACGAGAAAAAGCCCTGGCCCAGATGGCTTCACTGGAGAATTCTACAAAACATACAGAAGAGCTTGTACCAGTACTACTCAAGCTATTTCAAAGCATAGAAAAGGAAGCAACACTTCCAAATTCGTTCTATGAAGCCAGCATAACGCTGATACCAAAACCAGGCAAAGACGTCACAAAAAAAGAAAAGTACAGACCAATATCTCTCATGAATATAGAGGCAAAAATTCTGAACAAAATTCTAGCCAATAGAACTCAGCATCATATCAAAAAAAAAATAATACACCACAACCAAGTAGGATTCATACCAGGTATGCAAGGATGGTTCAACATTAGAAAATCAATCAACGTAGTCCACCACATAAATAAAAGGAAAGAAAAGAATCACATGATCATCTCAATTGACGCAGAAGAGGCATTTGACAAAGTCCAACACCCATTCCTGATAAAAACGCTCAATAAAATAGGTATAGAAGGGAAATTTCTCAACATAATAAAAGATATCTATGCAAAACCAATGGCCAACATCATTCTTAATGGAAAGAGGCTGAAAGCATTCCCCTTGAAAACAGGAACAAGACAAGGATGCCCTTTATCTCCACTCCTATTTAACATTGTGCTGGAAGTTCTAGCTAGAGCAATAAGGCAAGAAAAAGAAATAAAGGGCATCTAAATTGGTAATGAAGAAGTTAAACTCTCCCTGTTTGCAAATGATATAATACTATACATAGAAAACCCTAAAGACTCCACAAGAAATCTACTGGAACTAAAAGAAAGATTCAACAGAATAGCAGGCTACAAGATAAACATACAAAAATCAGTTGGATTCTTATACACCTATAAGGAGAACGATGAAAAGGAAATCAGGAAAACAATACCATTTATAATAGCCCCTAAAAAGATAAAATACTTAGGAATAAATCAGACCAGGGATGTAAAAGACCTATATAAAAAAACTACAGAACACTACTGCATGAAACCCAAAGGGATCTACATAAATGGAAAAACATACCATGCTCATGGATAGTCAGACTAAACATTGTGAAAATGACAATTTTACCCAAAGCAATTTACAAATACAACACAATCCCGATCCAAATACCAACAACATTCTTCCAATAGATGGAAAAACTAATCATTAACTGTATATGGAAAGGGAAGAAGCCCCGAATAAGTAGCACTACTGAAGAAGAAGAATAAAGTTGGAGGACTCACACTACTTGACTTCAGACCTACTATACAGCTACAGTAGTCAAAACAGCCTGGTACTGGTACAACGACAGATACACTGACCAATGGAACAGAATTGAGAACCCAGATGTAAATCCATCCACCTATGGTCACCTGATCTTCGACATGGGCCCAAAGTCCATCAAATGGGGAAAAGACAGTCTTTTTAACAAATGATGCTGGCAAAACTGGATATCCATCTGCAAAAAAATGAAACAGGACCCATACCTCACACCGTATACAAAAACTACTTCCAAATGGATCAAAGACCTGAATATAAAGCCTAAAACTCTAAAGTTCATAGAAGAAAAAATAGGACCAACACTACAGGCCTTACTACATGGCATTAACAGGATTTAAACTATAACCAACAACACAAACTCTAGAAGATAAATTAGATAACTGTGATCTTCTAAAAATCATGCTCATCAAAAAACTTCACCAAAAGAGTAAAAAGAGAACCAACAGACTGACAAAAAATTTTGGCAGTTACAAATCTAACAAAGGTCTAATCTCTAAAATATGCAGGAAAATCCAACACCTCTACAACAAAAAGACAAATAACCCTATTAAAAAATGGGCAAAGGAAATGAACAGCCACTTCGCCAAAGAAAACACTCAAGTGGCCAACAGACACAGGAGGAAATTCTCACTATCACTAGCCATTACAGAAACGCAAATCAAAACCACAATGAGATACCATCTCACCCCGGCATTACTGGCACAAATCAAAAACACTGGAAACAACAAATGTTGGAGGCGCTGTGGGAGACTGGAACTCTTATGCACCACTGGTGAGAATGCAAAATGGTACAACCATTTTAGAAAACGATATGGTGCTTCCTTAAAAAGCTAGAAATAGAAATAGCATATGATCCAGCAATCCCACTCTTAGGAATATATCCTAGAAAAATAAGAATCATCACACAAATAGACATATGTACCGCCATGTTCACTGCAGTATTGTTCAAAGTAGCAAAAAGGTGGAGACAACTTAGATGCCTATCAACAAATGAATGGATAAACAAACCATGGTACAAACACACACTAGAGTATTACACAACAATAAACAACAATGATGAATCTGAGTAGCATCTCATAACATGGATGAATCTGGAGGGCATTATGCTGAGTGAAATAAGTCAGTAACAAAAGGACAAATATTGTATGTGACCACCACTGTAAAAACTCATGAGAAGGTTTACACAATAAAAAGAAACAGTCTTCGATAGTTATGAGGGAGTGGAGGTCTGGGATGTAAAAGCGCTAAACAGACAATAGACAAGTGGCAACTATGGTGAAGGGTAAGACAGTACACAATACTGGGGAAGCCAGTACAGCTTGTACAAGGCAAGGTCATGGAACTCCCTGAGGGACCGAACTGCTGGGCTCAGGGCTGTGAGGACCATGGTCTCAGGGAATATCTAGCTCAATTGGCATAAAATAGTTTATAAAGAAAATGTTCTACATTCTACGTTGGTGAGTAGTGTCTGGGGTCTTAGAAGCCTGTGAGCAGCCATCTAAGTTACTCCACTGGTCTCACACCACCAGGAGCAAGGGAGAATGAAGGAAACTAAGACACAAGGGAAAGATTAGTCCAAAGGACTAATGGACCACAACTACCACGGCCTCCACCAGACTGAGTCTGGTACAACTAGATGGTGTCTGGCTACCACCACTGACTGCTCTAACAGGGATCACAATAGAGGGTCCCAGATAGAGCTGGAGAAAAATGTAGAACAAAATTCTAACTCACAAAAAAAGACCAGACTTACTGGCCTGACAGAGACTGGAGAAACCCTGAGAGTATGGCCCCTGGACACACTTTTAGTCAGTAATGAAGTCACTCCCAAGGTTCACCGTTCAGTCAAAGATTAGACAGTCCCATAAAACAAAACAAGACTAAAGGGGCACACCCAGACCAGGGGCAAGGAGTAGAAGGCAGGAGGGGACAGGAAAGCTGGTAATAGGGAACTCAAGTTCGAGAAGGGAGAGCATTGACATGTTGTGAGGTTGTTAACCAATATCATAAAACAATATATGTACTAAATGTTTAATGAGAAACTAGTTCTAGTTTATTCTGTAAATCTTCATCTAAAGTACAATTAAAAATATATATATATTCTTCATTTCTGATACTGTGTTTTTAATTTTTAGCATTTCTTTTTGACTCATTATTAAAGTTACCATCTCCCTACTCAAAGTCCCTATCTGTTTATGCGTGCTTTTCACCTTGTCTCCTACATCATTTAACATATTCATCATAGTTACATTAAAGTCCCTGTTGGATATTTCAAACACTTGGATTTCTTCGGGTCCCCCTTTTTGTTGTTTTGTTTTCTTTTTTACTGTTTTCTTTCTTTTCAATGAGTTATATGCATGTGTTTTGCTTTCTCGTATGTCTCATAATTTTTTGATTGGAAGCCAGATTTTGTGAGTAAAAGAACAGTTGGTGCTGAGGTAAATAATATGCATACCCAGAAATACGTAGTATATTTTTTTCCTACCATTAATGTCTGTGTGGAGGCAGTGTCAAGTCAATCAGTCTAAAGTTGAACTGAATTTGGGTTTTGCTGTTGCTATAATTATCTTCAGCGCCCAAAGAGATTACAAATTTCTTTGGTTGTGGGCTGCTTTTACTTCATGCTGAATGTGTGGCCTAGAATCTTGAGAGATGTTTTTCGGTATTCCTATTCCATGCTCATTAAACCCTACATGCTTTTGCAAAACAGGGGATATCTTTCTCTGCTTTTAACCCCTCCCCAGTGATAGACTTTTCTGCTCACTTGTTGCAAGGAGAGAAGCGGGATGGGGCGTTTCTCAGTCCTCTTGCTCTCTTAGGCAGATCACGTGCTCCCGGGCCACCAAGGCAGAGTCTGAGGCAGATCACGTGCTCCCGGGCCACCAAGGCAGAGTCTTAGGCAGATCACGTGCTCCCGGGCCACCAAGGCAGAGTCTTAGGCAGATCACGTGCTCCCGGGCCACCAAGGCAGAGTTTTAGGCAGATCACGTGCTCCCGGGCCACCAAGGCAGAGCCTTCTCAGCATTTCCACTCCTCACACAGTCATAGCAGAATCGGCTTCGAGCCAGTGCAGAATCTTGGATCTGAGCATATTTGTCCCCTACCTCCATCCTACCCCGCAGTAGAAGAACTTCCACTTGTATTGACTGGGATCCTTGTATGCAAGCAATTTTTCTGCCCCTCCCCTAGTAGGTCCTTGAAATTACATTTGAAGAGATATAAATTAAATTATAATCTTTCTAAATTTTACTTATAATAGATTAAGTGAAAAATGCTTTGCAGATGATACATTTAATGTAATTTGAGATAAATTCCTAGTGTCTGGGCTCCTACATCATTTAAATCATCCTCGATTTTTAAAATGATGTACTCATTAAAGTACTTGTTTCCTCAAAAAGCTTGTGGAGTGTAATTTTTATAAACAATTAGTGCAATGAAGAGGAACAAAATCAGCCAACAATGCAATGTTTTCAAACATCAGTCTAATGAAAAATCTCAAATACTTTCATTGACAAAAATTCTGGAGGTATTAGAGTTTGCCTCATAAACTGAAGTTAAATTTACAGTGCCAACGAATAAATGAAATTCTCAGTTGATAAGCAATTATCGTAAGAGGGAAAATGCCACTGTAATAGATGCCAGTTGGCAAGTGGTATATGCTCGTTGGCATTCTCTGTTAACGCCACAGACAGAGTCAACATCCTCACGGAACTATCATCCCACCCATAGAGATGTTCTGCATAGAACATGGTTGACAATTTTTTGGAAGAGCACTGCAAAGCTCTTTTGCTATTCCTGGTCCGTATCCGTAAAAAGAAAAATAAAGAGGATTTCACTTTATTAAAATATATTTTGTGTCCTAAAAACACTGTGTATCTGCTTTTCCAAATTTTACTGATGTTTCAAAAATACGCATGTTATTGAAAATTGGTCTTTTTTTAAAAAATATACTCACCCAGAAATCTTCAGTTAAACTCACACCAAAAGTTCAGGAGCAAATGCTTATTTTATTAAAGTTGAATAAATTTGGGTTGCCTAGAGAGAGAGAGCCTAGTGGCAGTGTTTAAAGTGCTTGGCTGCTAACCAAAGGTCAGCGGCTGAAAACCACCAGCTGCTCCATGGGAGAAAGATGTGGTGGTCTATTTCCTTAAAAATTTACAGCCTTGGAAACCTTATGAGACAGTTCTACTGAACTGACTCAGAAGTGACTTGATGGCAAAAGGTTTGGTTTTGGTTTGGCTTTACTACAGAGAACAGGTTAACAGAACACAAAACAGAAAATCTCCCAGGGGAGGAGAGTGTAAGAAACAACTTAAATACGATCCAAATGGATAGATTAACAATAGGACAGCTAGGCTACCTTTGTAATATTGAGCAGGAAGTTGCAAGAAAGATGTAGGATGCCACAGGAGGAAGGGCAGAAGGACTTATTCTTCTAGCAGGCAAACCGAGCTCCAAAGTGACTTGCTGGGCTAAAAAGGGACACATTTACTGTGGTGAGTTGACATGTTTTATATAAAGCCAGTAACAGAAGGAGAACGTTTAGACTTCACCAACATGGCATTCCCAGATTTTCCCTTTCTAAAAAGCATTAACACAGTTCATGTTGCACCCCTAGGCTAGAACTTTATACATGGCTAATTCTCCTTTGAGTCCTTTGTGCCTGGAGAAACCTGAATTCCTTAACATTGAGCAAGGTATTCCTAGAAGGAATGTGAAATTAGTCTTTTCATTTGTGATTGCTTCCTGCATCTGTGTGTCCAAAATTATTATTAATAAGAAGTATAACTTTTATTTAAACCAATCTTTTTTCTTTAATGTTATTTTAACTTTCATACAAATTTTTTGTATATTGCCGTTGTTGTTAGTTGCCGTCAAACCAATTCCAGCACATGGGAACCCTATGTGTGCAGAGCAGAACTGCTCCATAGGGGTTTTCCAGGCCGTTACCTTTTGGAATCAGGTTGCCAGGCCTTCTGTCTTCTGACCTGCCTCTGGATGTATTCAAACTGCCAACCGTTTGACTAGCAGTCAAGCACTTAACCATTTATTTGTGCCACCCAGAAAGAAAACCTGTTGTGGTTGAGTCATTCTGACTCATAGGGACCCGTAGCCACCCACACACTCCTGTAGATAGAGAAATAGAGATACCCCAAAGCAAAACCAAATCCATTGCCACTGAGTCAATTCTGACTCATAGCAACCCTATAGACAGAGTAAAAATGCCCCATAGGGTTTCCACCGTGGATTTGAACTGCTGACCTTTTGGTTAGCAGTCATTGCTTTTAACCACTGCACCACCAGGGCTCCAAAGACAGAGATAGAGATACAGAAAATAAAATTAAAATACATGTACTCAAAAAAAATTAGATATTAACACACAAAAGATAATAAAAAATAAGTTCCCTTAAAGTGATGACGTCTGTTCTTCCAAACTGTTCTATACATAAATAATTATCTTTTTTTAATCATCCATTTTTAACAAAAAATAAAATTGGATAGTTCTTAGCATGTTTTATAAACTTCTTCACTCAATAATTTATTAAAATCATCTTTAATGACAATCTTAGGATCCCACAACATCATTTTATAGTGGATTAGTAGATTTTAAAATGGAAGCAAAATGTAACTTGAAACTTTTGGGCTACACTCAAAACTCAAAGGCTCCTAAAATGTTCTAAATCATCCATACTTGGATAATCTTTTCCTTCCATCTTTTTCAAGTGTATTCTTGTGATTATTTTATTAAATTTATTTCACTACAAATAGTTCTCTTTGAATTGTGAATGGATTAAAAGCATAGACTATGAAAATTTCTTCATTTATACTTAACACAGTACATGGCACAGAGTACCTATAAATAGTGGCTACTATTCATTTCACTATCAGTGACAACATCTGGGAAATTACTTTGATCGTAAGTATAATGAATTACTGTTAAGGAAAGAAAAAAGAAAACAGACTTGGCTCTCCCATTCTGATTTGATATGTGAAGAATTTAAAAGGTAAAGAAAAGTTGAGTTTTACTCAAGATCTTGGAAAAAAACAAAGAAGGTAGGTAAGAAATAAACTAGTTTGAAGAGAACAAGGGAATATTGAGTGGTTTAAAGTCAGAAAAGGTATGTGTCAGGGTTGTTTCTTTTTGCTATACTTATTCAGTCTGTATGTAGAGCAAAAATCAGAGAAGCCAGACTAGATGAAGAATGCCACATCAGGACTGATGGAAAATTCATTAACAACCTGTGATATGCAGATGACACAACCTTGTTTGCTGAAAGTGAAGAGGACTTGAAGCTCTTACTGATGAAGATCAAAGACTACAGCCTTCGGTGTGGATTACACCTCAACATAAAGAAAGGAAAATTCCTTACAACTGAACTAATAAGCAACATCATGATAAATGGAGAAAAGATTGAAGTTGTAAGGGATTTCATTTTTCTTGGATCCACAATCAACAGGCATGGCAGCAGCATTCAAGAAATCAAACAACGTATTGTATTGGGAAAATCTGCTGCAAAAGACCTCTTTTAAAACGTTAAAAAGCAAAGATGTCATTTTGAGGACTAAGATGCACCTGACTCAAGCCATGATATTTTCAGTTACCTCATATGCATTCTAAAGCTGGACAATGAATAAGGAAGGCTAAAGAAGAATCAATGCCTTTGAATCATGGTATTTGTGAAGAATATCGAATATACCACGGGCTGCTGGAAGAACGAACAAATCTGTCTTGGAGGAAGTACAGTCAGAATGCTTCTTAAAAGCAAGGATGGCGAGACTTTGTGTCACATACTTTGGACATGTTATCAAGAGGAACTAGTCCCTGGAGACGGATATCATGCTCGGTAGGGTAGAGGGTCAGCGAAAAAGAGGAAGGCTCTCAAAGAGACAGATTGTCACAATGGCTGCAACGAGCGCAAAGGTAGCAATGATTGTGAGGATGGCGCAGGACTGGGCAGTGTTTTGTTCTGGTGTACTCAGGGTGACTTTGAGTCACTGGCTCAGCAGCATCTAAAAGCAACAGGTGAGATATGACCATAGCTAATTAACGGCTTGAGAAAGAAGTTGTTTTGAACATGCAGATATCCCAAATACAGAAAAATCTTTATAATTTTACTGATTTCAGCAACTTCTCTTCTAAACTGTACTATCACATTTCTTTTTTTCTTAATAGTGTGCCTTGTCATAGATATAAGTGCAGGTTGAGTTGAAATGGTGCATAAAGTTTATCTTGAACTCAATTTAGTAAAGTTTTTTGAACATCTATCATAAGCAGAATGTTAGGTGTCTGGGGACATTGTAAGGACACATAAACTATACCTGTCAAAGTCATTGCAATCTAGCAAAATGGTAATAGAAGCCAGAAAGCATGATACAGGGAAGAATTGAATACAGAGGTAAGAACAAATGTCATTACTTGTCACAATAAAAAGTGACGAGTTTAGTTTGGGAGATTAGTATAAACTTTAAGGAGTATTATTTGTGATTACCTTAAACAATGGCTAAGAAACGGAGGACAGACAAGAACGGAGACAGCTTTGCCACATAAAATACAGGTCATGCAGTTAAATTTGAATTTCAGATAACAACTTTTTTAACATAAGTATGTCTATTGCAATATTTGAGACATAATTTTACTTTTAAAAAATCATTTGTTATTTGAAATTCAAATTTAACTGAATGTCTACTATTTTTGTTAAACATGGCAACCGTAGAAGGGAAGGGTTCCAGAGAAAGCAAGCAGTATTATAAAACTCAGGAGGTTGGTGAAGAGCAGAATTGTTCTGGGAAAAGCATGGAATTTAATTTTACTGACAAAATGAAACAACGGTAGTAAATGGATAGCCTCAGAGAGATTGATTTGACTGGTTGTTGCACTTGACTAGGTGTACGATGTTGGACAAGTTGAGAAACATGAAAATGTCTCGTTTTTTTGGTCCATTAAAGGAGAATATTTGCCATCATCCTTCTGATCTCACAAAGTTGTGAGCATCTTGAGATGTTGCATGACTGTACTTGGTGAGTTGATAAAGTTGGGTGCACGTTAGTTAGCATCAGGGCCATTTATATGGGGGGGTAGAAGTCAGAGGGGCATGTTGCAGAACAGAAGGGACAATTTATATGATTTCTAAATATAAAACAAGAGACTTCAAATAAAATTTAACCTTGGCATAGACAGACGTGATTTTCAGAATATTTAGCAATTGGTATGACAAAGGCTAGAGCCATGGTGGCACAGTGGTTAAGAGCTCAGGCTGCTAACCCAAAGGCCAGTAGTTTGAACCCGCCAGTGGCTCCATGGAAACCCTGTGGGGCAGTTCTACTCTGTCCTGTAGGGTCGCTGTGAGTAGGAATTGACTCAAAGGGAATGGGTTTGGTTTTTTTGATGACACAGGCAATAACAATTCAGAACACATACAAGTAAAGAAACAGAGTCCTTTCTTCTTTGTCACACTGGTCTATCTTGTGATACAACTGGGATTCTATGTAGCGTGCAAGAGCCAGAGATTCAGCACAGGAAGAGATAAGAGGTGAAAAGGGCATTTTGCAACAGACCATCATGATTAATGTGGTAATTTTTAATTATTATTTATGTTTTTCTGTTCCCAATTTCAGAAATATTATATACCTTTAATAGAAAATTAGGAAAAGTCTAAAGATATATGAATGGATCAATAGATACCAAAAAAAAGGATAAAATTAGCAGTCATTCAAAAGATATGAGGAGAATTAACAGCTTAAGAAAAAATATTATATACATATAATTTTTAATATGTATGACAGTTACATATATTTTGTTAAAAGCGCCTACAGTTGAAAAAGGTGCAAAGGATATGAATATGAAATTCAAGGTAGACATAAGAATTGCCAATACATATATGGAAATATGTTGAACCTCACTCACTCTATATAAATACATGCACATTTTTTAAAAAATTACATTCAGTTCATTAAACATAAAAAGAACTAGCAATATTGTGTGTTGCTAAATATATCGGAAAATGGTCAATCAGAATGAGAAGGAAGGCATTATCAAAGAGGACTGAAGTTTCATGTTTGGACTTTCATAGAAATAAGGATCTCTGAGTTTATAAAGAGAAGCTGTTGAGTTTTAAAAAATCAATAGGTTCATATTAGTGTATGTGTGAATCTAGAAAAGAGATTTGACACTAGAGTTTTGGGTTGATGGTTTTACAATTTAGTATAAAAGATACCTGTTTCCTGCATCTTATTTTATGTGATAATAGTAAATGCACACAGCAAATAAGCTGCTGCACCATGCCGATTCAAACACCAGTGCTGTTCAACAAAGATATTACCTATAGAAACTGCTTTTTTTGTAAACAAAATGAGATCAAAGGAGATCATTGGTGTGGCAATGCCTATCACAGTATCTACTGGATACAGGGGATTAAATTATATCTGGCATATTACTGTAATTTCACAAGATCCCAAATTCCACCAGATTTATAACACCCCCATAGATGTACACAGAAAAAGATCTATTTTTTTTTCCCACGGTGCTTCTAGCACAGTAATGACAACTGGTGTCAAGATTATTGTTACTATTCCGTATGATTTAATAGCAGTTTCTTCTTGAACAGCAGATTTATTACTAGACAAGATGATTTAACATTTTCCACTTTCATCAAGACATTTGGATTTCAATCAGCTTGAGTGTATAAAATCTTCATGTCCGTTGAGCATGATTTTGAAAATGATCAAAATTAACTTAGCCGAATTTTCAGGCTCCAAAGAACTTCTTCCATAAAGAACTTAGTTTTAAATACGGTTCTTTTCATGGGAACAACTGGGTAGATTCTGACATAGTTTTTACTCATTTGAGAAATTTTGACCAAAGCTACTGATGTTAAGCCAGTATGTAATTAGGACTGGCTGGTAATTGGCCTAAATAATCCAAATTATTAATTTATAAAATGAATAAAAAATATCCAGCCCATTGCACACATTCATGAGTAAAATATTCATGACTAGCCATTGCATAGTTTAATTGGGTTCATAAGTTAGAATGTGAATTTGTTGTAGTGTGGTATGGATTTTTTTAAATTCTGAGGAATTTAATTATAACAATAATTATACAGTAGTCTACCTGGCCCTGAGCTGAGAGCTGTGTATGGTTTCCCCATAAGTGTTACAATATCTTGAGAGGTAGATCATATTAAGCTCGTATTAAAGATAAAGAACTGAGACTCAGAGAGATGAAGGGTCTTACATCAAACTATATAAACAGTAAATAAAAGGGAACAGATAAGACACCAGGATAACCAGGGTTTTCTCTTCTCAAACCCATTTTCAAGGTCAAAATAGTACATAGACAGGTTTTGCTTGTTTGTTTTCTACATGTGCTTCTTATTAGGTATGGTTATTAAATCGGTGGACCAAGTGGCTAATTTAGCCAGAAATTCAATCATCAGAATTAGAAAATTATGAATACTGCCTACATAAAGCTACCCTCGATGACAAATTATTGCTTTACAAATCTCTGCCTTAGAGAGAAAGTACAGTCTGAATTATTGTATGTTCTGAACCCTGGAATCTAAATTTTTACCTTTCTATCCAAACATCAGGACTTCCTGAGGATCTGCCTCCTTTATGCAAACGTTTCCATTAGCCTGACTGCCACTGTGCTCTGAAGCGGTGGCAGATTAACCAGTAAGCAACGTATGCACTGGTTTACAGTAACAAGGTACACGCGGTCTTATGATGTGGTAAAATCCAGGTGAACTTGTGCACTATACATTAGTAAGTAAGCACAATTAAGCTTGTGCATACCTTGCTTCTTCGGCAATCCATCTCTGCTTTGAAGCAAATTCAAGTAAAAGGATGGGAAATTCAAAGACGATAAAATGATTTTTTTTTCCCACCAGCTGTTTGTGGCTAACTAGGAAGATTGCAATTAGGAAGCATTGCATTCTAGCTGGTCCCACAAGAATACAAGATGATAAAAAAAATCAAGCACTACAATGAATCAAACATCTGCATAATCTTAGCTACCATACAACAATAGGGTTGCAGTGTCTTTGTGTGTGAATACAGAAAAGATACGGGGTCTTGCCTAAAATGAGACGAGATGGGGGGTTTATCAAAAGTGGAAGGTCTGCTTCAGGGATTTGTCACACTGTGCTCATTTAACAACACTGCAAAAAGTTTAACATCTATTTCAGCTGAGTTTGCCTCCACCTTTTAATAAAACATGAGTGCTATATGCCCTTTTCATTAATTTTTCCAAAATGTAAGATAATACAAGAGGATGAAAAGTGAAGTGTAAAACTACCCAAAGGTTTAATTAAAATGCTTCAAAAGGAGAACTTGATTAATATTTTACATCCCTCTTCTAGTAAAGATTCCTAGCACATTGAAAATTTTTCCACTAAGAATTAAGGATCTCATCATTCCAAAATCCATGATTATTATACATCTTGAAACAAAGTGTTTTTCATTACTAGGAGAGAATAGCATGGATAACAGAATTTAGACTAAAATGAAATGGGTAAGTATATTTGTAAAATAATGAGCTAGTTTTCCTCCAAGCACTGGGATAAAGTAAGCCATTGTAAGCCTGAAGAGGGAAGCAGAAGAAAGACCATATCTGTACTGTCTTCAACAACTGTATTAACAGTCTCAGTTCCCTGCCCCTTGCTGTATTCATGCTCTCTCCCACTGCAGGTACTCTCCCAGCTCCCTCCCCTACTCTCACCACCACCACCACCACCACCTTGAATCTGCTCTAGCCTTGTGACTTTCTTGGGTTGTTGCAGTGTTAGCAGACGTGATACAAGAGGCTTGCTATAGTGAGTGTGCATTTCCACTTGCCTTTTGCTCTTCTGCCATTGCCAGGAAAACAGGCCTGGGCTAGCCTGCCGGGGGATAAAAGGTGCATGGAACAGAGCCAAATCCGTTGAGGTTTGTTCAGCTGAGGACATGCCCTAGTTATATGAATGAGACCGGCCAAGGTCAGCAGAGCTGTCTACCTGACCCACTACTGCCCATAGAAGCATTAGTGAGATCAGCCAAGATCAGTCAAGCTTAGTCCAAATCAGCTGAATCTCATAGACTTGTGAGTCAAATACATGTTCATTGTTTTATGCCACTGAGAGATTTTGGTTCTGTTACCGAACATTATTCTGGCAATAGATAGATGATACGCCTACCTAATGCATTCAGGAGCAAAACATAACCTATCTGCAGTTATCTTCAAATATGTCCCATCATAAGGGGGTGATGAGGACAACACCTGCAGCAGGTGAGAATGAAATGGACTAGCAGCAGTGTTGCTTTAGTTGCCATTGAGTCAATTCTGACTCAGGGAGATCCCGTGCATGCAAGGTAGAACTGTCCCATAGGGTTTTCAAGACTTTTGACCTTTCGGAAGCAGATTGCCAGGTCTTACTTTCGAGGTACCTCTGGGTGGATCTGAACTGCCAGCCTTCTGATTAGTAGTCCAACGCTCAGCCATTTGCCATCCCAGAGATTCCTTAGCAGCAGCTAGTTTATGGGATGAACTGTCTTATTTGTTTCTTCCCATCAAGCCCACTTTTCTTAGAAATCTTGGATTGTTTTCTTTTTTTTGTCTGTGGGGAAGAAAAGAAACAAGGAATAGCTTCATCAGCACCTCTACTCCTCCCCGGAATGATTTATTACTGCCATTTCTCCCTCTAGTGTATGAGTGTGCGTGTGTGTGTGTGTGTGTGTGTGTGTGTGCGTGTTTGCACGTGTATTCTCTGCCACCAGAAACACTCATAGTTAGTGCAAGTAAAATGGATGCAGGGACATCACGTGGAAATAGTGTTGGAAGGGAAACAGGAAAATCCTACCCAGCCACAGCTTCTTCCTCCTTCAGTTTAGTATGCTTGGTCTCTTTAGTCCTTCTTTACCCTGCAAATTGACTGCATTCTGCTCTGCATTGACCAGCTCTCTCTGGCCTTTCAATGTTTCTAAAATGTACCAACAACATTGGCTAATGTATGATTTTTGTGTGTGAAAGGATTCATCCTGGCCCTGGCTCTATATGCACTTTCAAGTCCAGAATCTACCTCTTATTTCAAATTCTCAAGGAACATCGTCTTTTTTGACCCAGAGCACGGATGCATTCCCAGGGGATGTAACTACAGTCAGGCAAGCTTACTGATTTTGGTAGATATCAATCCCAATTCCTATAAATGTACACACTGATTTATCCAGAAATGTTCTAAGCACCTTTTTGACTGTTTATGTTGCAACAGATAATAAGTGTCTTATAAAACATAAAGAAAGAAAAGAGAATTCTGATAAAACCTGAAATAAAACAAGTGAATACCGGAAGTACTACTGAACAACCCAGAATTTAGTTAGAAGGCAATTGTACTTCCGATTGAACTATATAATAAAATTTAAGTACTTAAATTTTCCCTACAGTAATCAGTCATATACTTTTCAGAACAGAAAGACCATTAGGTGTGAAATTCAATTAAAATTACTTTACTACAGCGTCTGTCAGAGGGTGCCCATGTAGCATGTGCCTTAGGCTAACTTTTTGTTAAGCAAAAATCCTGTGTATTTATTTACTGTGAACAGTTCTAAATCAGTCCTTCTTCGGCTTGATGTTATGCTCAAACTGAGCTTAAAGAAGAATAAAATCTGTCGCTGTCTGGGAGAGAACGTATTCCTCATTATTTAACTATGTAAAGATGTTATACCAGTTTTAGGCATCTATGCTTACCACAATCAAAACTACTGCTGATCTATAAATACTTGGTAAGTCGAGACACACATTAAATGAAGCATATTTATTCCTATTCTAAAATATAAGGAAAACGTTCCTCTACTCCATGTTGGATTACTCTGAATAATATTTTCTGGTTTGTGGGGGTGGCAAAATTACTGTAACACTTGTGAAAAATTATCCATCATGTTTCTGATAGCAAAGAAGTAAAAAAAAAAAAATTAAAAAGCAAAAAAAATCCTGCTTCTTCTCTAAGACCTAAGACAAGCAGTTTGAATAAGTGAAAAAATTCAAAGCCAGAAACCAGGAATAGTGATTCAAAAATATATAAGCATTGTTTCACTCTGTTATACATAAGGTTGCTATGGGTCAGAAATGACTCGATGGCACCTAACAATCAATAACAACAACCAGTACCAGTTGCTGCTGAGTTGAATTCAACTCATGCCAACCCCACGTGTGTCAGAGTAGAATTGTGCTTCATAGGGTTTTCAATGGCTGAATTTTGGAAGTCGATCACCAGGCTTTTCTTCAGAAGTGCTGCTGGGTGGACTTGAACCTCCAGCTTTAGGTTAGCAACTAGGTGCTTTAACCATTTGTACCACCCAGGTAAATAAAACACACCCTTTTTAAGGAACTTCCTTCTGAGCTATAAGTTTGCTTTTAAAACTATACTTGAGAAAGCATTTCCAATGGGTCAGGTGTCTAACAATTATCCTTTAGCTGTGTCAAGGCAGGTGGAATCAGAAGATACTTAGGCTGCTCTTTCTAGGGTTTGTAGGTGGGCAGACAAATGGACTGGTTTTGGTATATAACAACCTAAGCATCTCTAAATGCCCACAGTTCATGACACTTCACACTTTCAAATGCAAGGGTCAGGTGCTGAAAGTGAGAATGTTATCAGATGTTGTTCCAACTCAGCTCCAAGAATATTTCTAAGTCATTTCCAAAGTATATGGACCGATCATAGATGTCTGCTAAGCCAAGTGGACCCATGGGCTATGATAAGGGTTTGTGAAAATGTTAACATCAATCATATTTTAATTTTACGTCTAAAAATGCAAAGCTATTTACTTAAAAACAATATAAAATGTATAATAGTAAGATTACATCTTTGCAGATGTCTATATATTGTGGATCAATGAAAAATATTTTAAGAACCGGGTAACATCATTTTATGTGTACTTGTTGCTCTTCATCTTAATCATGACAAAGCTAGAATCCATTAAATGTATTATTATATACCAGAGGCTGGCAAAATACAGCTCATGAGCTAAATACAGCCTGGCATCTATTTTAGTACAGCCAGCAGGTTAACAATGTTGTTAAATTTTTAAATGACTAAAAAATGTAAAGAAGAATATGAATTGTAGGCATTTAGAAAATTTAAAGAAGATATGTGAAAATTATAAAAATTCACATTTCCCTGTCCTTAAAGAAAGTTTTCTTGGAACACAGCCACACCCAATCATCTGCATATTGTGTATGACTGCTTTTGTGCTAAAACAACCGAGATGAGTTGTGATGGATGCCAAATGCATATGGCCTCCAAATCTGAAAATATTTACTATCTGGCCCGTTATAGAAAAAGTTTGCTGATTCCTGTTACATACCATAATGCATGGTGTGAATCTGATAACAAAAACTAGCTTTTATTTTACTTTAAGTGATTTCATGTAAACATTAATCCATTCCCATCTTGAGCCTTTTAGAATTGCCAAAAATAATGAGAGGTGTGGCAAGCAGGTCGATAGAAAGTGTGAGTAAGTCACTGAGTCAAATCCTTTTTCCTTTTTCACAAGTATGAGAGTTTTCTAGAATTTTTTTTAAAGAAAGGAAGAAAGGGACACAGAGAGAGAGAAGAAGGGAAATGTCAAATGTGAGGATAGAATATTTGACTTTTAATATTTTTAAGTAATATGATTAAGGTGATTATGTCACCTAATGGCAGAGCATTTTAATAAATTCATTCTGGAAGTAAGCTGTACCAGACTCCCCCAAAGTTTTCATTTATTTCACAATATGGATGACGGGTCAATTAACTTGGCAGAAGATGAAGTTTCATGCATTCAGCTATGTAGTTACTTTAAGATAGCATTCTCCCTGTGAAAACCTTAGTGGTAGCATACTTCTTTAGGAAGGACAATCCACTAGGCCTGGGAAAGGAAAGTAACATGAATAATCAATTTGTCAAGAGCAGGTAAATAAATAAAAGTGGTATTTTACTTATAGACCCAGAGCTATTTATTACAAATTTCTCTGAGCTAAAAAATGAAAATGTTGAGCTATAGCTGAAAGTTTTTCTACCTTCAGTGTAAAATCTCAACTTTCACAGGTGTTAATGAAACATATGTAGGTGTATGGAAAAGGGAATAAGCACTGAACTATTTATAAAGGTGAACAATAAAGAAGTGTAAAGAAGCTGGATGCCTTGGAAGATGGTGATAAAATATGGATCATTTTTTTATGACTCTTGATCAGCTGTTTGATTAATGGACCTTTGTAATCATCATATTAAACCAGTTCCCTTTCCAGAATGCATATATAAACTTGTAGTCAGAATGACTAATTTGTCTTACTCTATATGAATAGCTTTTGTTAGGATATATTCAAAATTAACCTTGGAAACATGCATACATGGCAAATTAAAACAGATATATAGTGTGTATCATTAAGGCAGGAATAAGAATATGCATTGCTAAAATTGTCAACCTTTATATCATCTGCAATCTTATGGATGCTTAAACAAACATTCTCAACTCATCCTTATTAACAGGGTGATGTGTCAGAAAAAAAGAAGCCACAGGTTAGGGATCGTCAGGCAGCTGTAGATCAGTGCATATGGTACATCATTACCAGGCTGATTTTGATGAGGTTTTAGAGCTTTAAATCTCACATCACAGTTGGCACCGATATGCATTTCACTGTTATTGCCTTCCCTTTACCAAATAAAGATAACTGATGAGGTTAGTGGATTTTCAGATTTCTCAAAATAATGCCTATATTTAACTTTGATTTCTATTTTTACATTCTCTTCATTTATTCCCAAATCCAGTTTGCATAGGTAATTGTCAACCATTTACATTGAACACATAGGTATTCATTCTCAAAATTATTTTACTGAGTTAGTCTCAAATTGGACTGTCTAACCTGACATCTTTTTGAAATTAACCATATAATATGATTCTTATTTAAATTTTATTATTGATTTGTATCATGTAACTATATTCTAAAATTTTATTTATAATCTTTACTCCAGATTTTATTTTAGATCATACCAAACAATTTTAGAAATAAATATATTAAAGCTACAAATTTTAATCACCAAGGCCTTCAATTTATACAAGTCATAGTAGTTTCTAGCTTTTCTGAACTCTTCTGAGATGTACATTTAGTATCATTTAAATCAATACAAGATTATATACTATTTTACATGTTTTCTAAATTGTTTCTATGTTTATCCAGGATGCTTCCATAATAACACTGTAATCTACCTAAGAACCAGAAGTATAACAATAATGATACCACCTTTACATTTCTCATAACAAATAGCACAATAACAGACATGTAACATTTTCCCAAGGAATTTCTAGTAGAAATACTAGAAATTTTAAAGAAGGCATACAGCTCACCTGATCTTTCCATTTGAAAGAGCTAAATCACTAGAATATAAGTAGAGCAGACTGCATCTGAACTCCAGTAATAACTTTCACTAAGGGAAATTAAGGGACAAAAAAGAGCTGACCATTCTTTGGGTAAGGGTGAGAAAGAAAAAAAAAATTTCCCCTCGGAGAATTTTTTTCTATTCTACTTTGAAATAGATGTTAGACATTAGTTCCCATGGAACTAACACTCCAACGAGTGTTTTGTATTTTGAGTGTTTTCCAACCTAGGGGGCTCATCTTCCAGCACTGTATTAGACAATACCCTGTTACCATCCACCGGGTTGTCATTGGCTGATTTTCAGAAGTAAATCTCCAGGCCTTTCTTCCCATTGAGATAGGGTTAAAATCAGTCAATTAATGTAATGTGGTGGATTTGGAACCATGTTTTCTGTCCTAATGGGGGAGAGGCATTGACAAAAATGAACCCTAGTGACTTCACATAAAATGTAGGCCACTGCTATAAACCACAAACCTGTGTCTTTAATATTGTCTATTTCATGTGACTTCATTTTTTATTAAATGATCTTAACCAACATTCATACTTTAGGAATTAAGAACCAACTTGTAAGAAATAATCTCTCTAAACATATGTATTTACTTGTAAAGAATTGAACATAATTAAGTTATAAAGTCAATGTATAATCAGTGTAACATTAAACATTCTACAAAATGAATAATGGAACACTGGGAAGATAATTTAAACTTGTATATTATTTGAAACCTTTCAAAATCAGCAACATTATTGCTGTCACTGTTTCATGAACTCTTACCTTATTCAGAACATACTCACAGGTACTGTAATTTTAAAGTGATATAAAATATATTCTATAGAAGACAGCATATCAGTTGTCTAGCCTGCAGCCATTTCTCCCTTCTTCCTTCTCCGAAGACTGTCTTGTAAAGACATCACCTACACTTTCCTCCCAGCCTAACTCCCCTTTCCTGCCACCAGCCCCACCCAGGACGGAGCCTCAGGGAACACTAACACCTCCTCTGGACCCATGGGTTCAATAATGGGCAAACTCAGGCCAACACAATGTGAGAGGCAATGACACTTGAGGAAGAGGAAGACACAGAAAGCACTGGCACCTTTTCTTCCTTTTGACTGATGTGTGGATGTGACCCTTGCAACCACAGCAATCTGTCAGCTACAGTTCCAAGAGTGAGCCCACATGGTGAATGATAGAGCAGAGGGATTGAAACAACTCCTGTTCTCACTGAGTCACTACATCAATCAATCTTTAAACCACCTCCCACCCACCCACATACCTCTGGATTTCCTACTATGCATGAAAATACATTTTTTATAAATTAAGGTACTCTGAGTGAGGCTTTCCAGTTAGTTGCAGTTGAAAACATCCTAACTAATGCCCCAGGAACGTTACTAGACCTTCAGAATTTGTTAGAGATACACATAAAATAATAATCAGGCAGTGTGACTTCAGGGTTTAAATTATACTGTTTTCTACAGGGTTATATAGTCTAAGCGTAGGCTTAAAAGCTCATGGAGTTCTAGTCAATGTATTACTTCAGATATGGAATATGAATCTGACAATAGCACTTCACTGAGGAGGTAGAATGTGATTTGGAGCCACAAAGAATATGGGAGGTGGAAACAGCAAGGATATAGTGAGAAATTGTTTCAGGCCTCGGAGGTTGCTAATTTTTTTCTTTTTTCTTTTTTGAGTAGGGGCCGGTAGTTCAGGGATTCATGAGAGGATTAGAGATAAAGAAGGCTGGGAGGGCAGGTAGGTAATATGGTAAGCAGAATAATGTCTCTCCCCTAGAAAGATGTCCATGCGCTAATCCTCAAAACCCATGAACATGCTATCCTACGTACAAAAGGGGCTTTGCCGCTGGGATTAAGGTTACAGGCCTTGAGATGAGGAGCAGATCATGAATTATACAGGTTGGCCCAGTCTAATAATTTGAGCGTTAGGAATCGGCTGGAAGAGAGAAGAGACAAAGCACAAGGAAGGGATCTGAAGCATGAGAAACTCCACTTGCTGCTGCTGGCTTGAGGATGAAGAACGGGGCCATGAGACACAGAAAACCTCCATAAAACAAGAACAGCCTCTCTCCGACAGCCAGCAAGAAAACAGGAAACTGAGTACGTGGAGATGAATTCTGTCAACAAGCTGAATGACACTCCAGAAAGAAACATGGCCCTACCCACAACTTGAATCTGGCCTTGTGAAACCCAGTGGGGATAACCAGCTGAGCCACACTGTGCCAGGACTCCTGACCTACACAACCATGAGTTAATAAATGGTATTATTTTAACCCACTAAATTTGTGGTAGGTTTTACAGGCAACAGTGTTTGCTGTTGTGTTCCATCAAGTCGATTCTGACTCACACTGACCCTATATGACTGGGTGGAACTGCCTCATAGGGCTTTCAGGCTGTAATCTTGGGCTTCTGGGCTGTAATCGTGACAGAAGTGGATCACCAGGTCTTTTCTCCCAAGGAGCCACTGTTGGGTTCAGACAGCTGAGTGCTTACCCATTGCTCCATCAGGGTTCCTTAGAAAAGTATTGGAGATACTACCAAGTAAGCATAGGAGACTGAAAGAAAGCAAATGTAATAAAAAACATATTAGCTAATGTCTCCCGTATGTTCTTCTTCAGAAAACAAATTCTTGGTTTCATGAAAAATAAATAAATAAAAAGTTAAAACACTGGATTAAACAAAGTTAAAATATTACTTAATTGTTTAACTTCTCTCTGCATTTAACATAATAATGACATACGAATACGAACATCCTAAACAAGGACATTATGTGGTGCTTTTCAAACTTATTCAGATGTACATTATCTAGGACTTACTGTAAATGGTTGATGTCATCCATTCCAGTTATAAATATATTCAATTAAATATTCATTTCCAAATCATCTCAAACTGTATTTCACCTATTTATTTATATGAGTCTTAAATTATTTTTTTCAAATTACCTGATTATTTTCCCAGATCCGAGTTTTTCTTTTTTATCATCTTTTTCTCTTTCTTTTATTCATAATTTTATAAAATGCTTTAGTGATTAACATTTTTAAAAGAAAGTGAAAAAGCTTCTTGCCATTTAAAACAGGAAAAGTACTGCAATTATCATAGACAATATTCTGCAATTTCTTGGTAGATATGTATTGACTATTTCACCCTTACAAAGCTGTATGACAATAACATAGCACTATGGTGCAAGATTTAATACGATAGCTTAAGAGTTCCTGGTGAAAAATAGAGATTCAGTCACACTGAAATAAGAGAGAGTATTTCCTTCTGGCTGAACTTTCAGCATGTTTACATACATTTTTACTAGGCGAGGCGCCCTGGTGGTGCAGTGGTTAAGCACTCAAGCTGCCAACCAAAAGACTGGCAGTTTGAATTCACCAGCCATTCCTTGGAAACCCTATGGGACAGTTCTACTCTGTCCCATAGAGTAGCTATGAGTCAGAATCAACTTGACGGAACAATTTTAGATGAATTCTTGGTTAAGGCTAAAGAACACACTCAACAGAGAACCATCCGAGTAATAAGTAAGATAATGTCATGCATGGATGGACACAGGAAGCAATAAAAATTTATTAGGGCTAAGCATACAGAGATCAATAGCAATGTAATTTTTATCTGTCAATGTGAGAAATAATATCAAGTATTAAAAGACTTAATAAGATAGCGGGTTAATATTACTAATCATACATTTTTATACATATAGGCTGAATTATCTTGAATTATACATTTGAGAAGTTTTTAGTTAAAGCAATGGAAGTAACAGACTTTTATACAGTTTCATGGAGGACATATGAAACAATGCAATTTTTTGATATCAAGTACTTTGCTTATTTTTTGCCCTATATATTTTTGCAGTTATTATCAGTTAATTCTTAACTTGGCAATCAAGAACCATGTTTCTTTACTTACTTTTTCTTCTTTCTTTTCTTTTCGGTTTGTTGCTTAATTTTCCATAAGCTCATGTATACGTCATAGAAAATTTCTGCAACTGATATAAATTAGAAAAATTAGACAATAGAGCATTGATGTTTAATATAGTCCAGATCATATAACACATGTATTAAGTCTTAATTTTGTTCTTACGTTTCCAAAATGGTTGCCTCTAAGCATTTTAATCAATATTTTAGAGTGTGTGAATCTATAACGTTTTTATAAACACAGTACCTCTTAAACACAAAATATAAGTTGTATAATTGACAAAATAGGTCAAATTGTTTTGTTTTACATCCCAGATGTAAAATTCAGCTCAGATTAAAGTATATAATTATATATTATTAACTCACATCAAATATAAATTTTGATATAATTTTACAAGGTTTCCTGCTAAAACAATGTGAAATTAGCAAACTCATTAGTCTACTAAATATAACAAGTACCAGTGCAACTTGCAGTAATCACAGCCTTTACTGGTGTAGGCTCCTTTGACATGGTTTGTTGCCATTAGTACTAGAAATCATTGGGTAAATTTTAATAACAGATATTTACAAATAGACATAATTTTATAGTCTTATTTTGTTAGTCCATATTGAAAACTTTTCTGGTAAGTAAATCTGATTCTCTCCCTTACTCTAGCCCTCATTTTCTTTTTAAATAAAAAGTTACTATTGTTTATATTTATATATGTTCTTTGTTCTTCTATTTCCTCTCGTTTCTTTCCTTTTCATCCTGCTCCCCACATATATATCCAAGCGGTTCTTCACTAAGAGATAGTATCTTAGTCATCTAGTGCTGCTGTAACAGAAATACCACAAGCGGATGGCTTTAACAAAGAGAGATTTATCTTCTCACAGCCTAGTAGGCTACAAGTCCAAATCCAGGGCGCCAGCTTCAAGGGAAGGCTTCCTCTCTTTGTCGGTCTTCTCATCAATCTTCCCCTGGACTAGGAGCTTCTCTGCACATGGACCCCGGGTCCAAAGGATGCGCTCTGCTCCTGGCACTGCTTCCTTGGTTGTATGAGGTCCCCCTCTCTGCTCGCTTCCCTTTCCTTTTTATTTCTCGAGAGATAAAAGGTGGTGCAGCCCACACCCCAGGGAAACTCCCTTTACATTGGGTCAGGAATGTGACCTGGGTAATGGTGGTGTTACAATCCCACCCTAATCCTCTTTAACATAAAATTACAATCACAAAATGGAGGACAACCACACAATACTGGGAATCATGGCCTAACCAAATTGATATACACGTTTTGGGGGGGACATAATTCAATCCATGACAGATAGTGAACAGGTACAGATTTATAACAAGGTCTCATCTTGAAGTGGCATTAGTGCCTCCTACCAGCACCTCCTCCACCAAATCTCCCACTGTGAGGAGACTAGAAGTTCTAATTTGACAGAACTCAGGGTAGGTTGTGGGGAAGATGAGGAACAGAGAGGCTGCGCTATATGCTGAAGCTCTGCAACCTACATACTATGTACTGGTATTACAGGGAGTCCCTAGGTGGTACAAACAGTTAAGTGCTTGACTACTTACCAGAAGACTGACGGTTCAAATCCTCCCAAAGGTGCCTCAGAAGAAAGGCCTTGTGATCTGCTTCCAAAAGTTTACAGCCTTGAAAACCCTGTGGAGTACAGTTCTACTTTGCAATACATGGGGTTGCTGTGAGTTGGAATGGATTTGACAGCAACTGGCTTGGGTTTTTTGTTTGTTTGTTTAGGTATCAAAGGACATTTAAAATATCTTATCAATTTGGCGTCTAGAGGCTTGATGAGGAAAGACTTAAAAGCAAATTTAAAGCAGATGATACCCTTGTTTCTCTCCAGGTTATTCTGAAGCATGAAGAAGTGAAAGGTAGAAGGGTTCATGTGATACAGGGTACAGAATCACTGAAAATAACTGGCCCAGAAGCATACGTCAGCATCCAGAAGGGCAAGTCATTGTCCCCTGATTGAACCATCCCCACTCTGGGGTGATTCACCCGCAGACCAAACACAGCCTTGAAACATGAAAATAATGCAAAGAGTAACTGATTGTATGAAATTAAAAGCAGAAGCCTGAATACAAAAGTAATCTCAAAATGTATGCTTTAAATTTCTAATTAACATCATATTCATTTTATCAATTCTATAGTTCATGTTTTTAATCTGCATACATTTAAAAGGGCTTTTCAGTTGAGGAAAAGACAAATTGTCTCTACTAAACTGCATGATTGATTTTCTCTGCAGTCCCTAAAATGATCTATAATTATGATGTTTTACAGTTTTGCGCTAACAATTTGTGAGCTGTGGAGACACAGTTGAACTGCAGTCAAGAATCCTGGATGGAATGGACTGTTGGGCTGCTTTTCTCCATTTGCTTCCTAGATGTATTGTCACCATTCTCTGCCCTAGTATCTGCCCTGGGTATTTACTTGCTTGGACTTCATTACCTGAATTTCTTACCCTCTGCTTCTGGTAAGCTTTGGCCAAATGGGAGGCAGAAGGACGAGATTAGAGGACAGGAAGAGAAAGGGGACTAGGTATTTCTTATCCATTTCTTTTCTGTAATTATTGACAGTAGCTGAATCCTCTTATGATGACAGCTCCAGCTAGGAAGCCTCTCCTAAATACAAATCAAGACAAAACAAAAACAGTTACTGCCAAGTTGATTCTAACTCATCGTGACCTCATGTGTGTCAGAGTAGAACTATGCCCCATAGGGTTTTCAATGGCTGATTTTTCAGAAGTAGATCGCCAGGTCTTTCTTCAGAGGCTTCTCTTGGTGAACTCAAACCTCTAACCTTTCGTTTAGTAGTCGAGCGCATTAAGAGTTTGCATAACCTAGGGACTCCTATCACTGCTGGTAGCTCTTACAAACAGAGAGTGAGATCTAGAAGCTTGATAGATTCAAGTTCACTTTTTTGCACAAGAAAACATCAGGATATTGCTGTTAACTTTCTACTGCATCATACCATGTACCACTTCTCATTGTCCACTTTTAATGATGCTAAGATTGACCACTAGGTCCAGGAGGTATCAGCCTGATACGTCCATTTTTAAGTTCCCCATCAATCTTTCACCTAATGATTTTGGCTTCCTGTGATGACCATTACCTAATTCTATCATTTAAGTAAGAATTACCAAATGGTGATTTTATTAATCTGTCACATCCTCTTCACTTATTCTCTGGAATTATTTTATAAAGAACTCTCATCAAATACTCTTCTACCCTTAAATTCAATTTACTTAGAAAGGCAAGATAAATATTTTTTAATCTTTATTAGTAGATGTTTTTATAGAATAATGAGTTGGAACTAAATCAACTTTCAATGGTGACTAATGAGCTGTGTATGTGTTTGTGTGTGTTTGTGAGTATGAGTTTAAGTATCATTATGAAAAGTCATGGAATTTTATATAAGCAATGTGATCCGATCCTTTGCAATTATTTTCTTTTTGTTTTGTCCTAAAATCTTGCCGTATTACCCAAGTGAGGCTCAGTCAGGTTGGCTCCTTTTTCTTTTTCCATATGACTCCATGAGGCTTTGGTAGATTTCTTGCTTTCTGGCACAAAGTAATGTCCCAGTCTCATGTCGTACATTTTCTGCAACATATTTGGAAAGTAGATATTTTATTGAGAAATGTTAATAAGACACCACAATTTTTTGTGCTAGAGATGCTCATTGATATTCGTTCTTTCTCCTACCAGGCATTTTCAGTGTCAAGTTGGGAAATCAATTTTATAAGATGGAAAAAAATTATAAATTGATCCTGATGTTTCCCGATTTAAGATTACAAGATTTTTACTAGGTTTTTTTTTTTTTTTTTTAATTTTGAAAAACAGAATCTTTTTTTTGTCCACTGGAAATCTTGGTTTCTAAAGATATTAGCTCTACTGAGCATTAAAGAATAACGACGAATCCGCAGAACATCTCCCAACACGAATGAATGTGGAAGACGATATGCTGAATGAAATAAGTCAATCACAAAAGGAAAAATATTGTATGAGACCACTATTATGAAAAAACAAGAGAAGGTTTACACACAGAAAAAAAAATTGCTGGTTACCAGGGATGGGAAGGGGAGGGAGAGAAAATTACTAACTAGATAGAAGATACATGTTAATACTGGCGAAGGGAGAGCAATATATATTACGGGTGAGGTCAGTACAACATTACCAAAGCAAAGGAAGACACTGAGAAGAACACAAGAATAAAGGGAGACTACAGTAATTACTGCAACAGAGACAATCCTGCAACAATGACATTAACAAACCATAAACTCTGAATGGATACATAGGTAGATAGGTATGATAAAAGCTGTGGGAGGGTGCAAGGAAGCACACCCATTTGCAGATATAGGTTTGGTTGTGGATAATTCTACATACATAATTGTAGGTGCTGCATGTGTATCAATATAGACAATAGAGCACACGAGGGGCACAGTCACGGAAACTTCTTAGACATAACCAAACATCTCAAGAGACAAAGTTCCTAGGCTTGAAAGCAAAGGACCATAGACTCAGGGGACATCTACGTCAATTGGCACAATATCATTCATAAAGACAATGTTCTGCATCCCACTTTGGTGAGTAGTGTCTGGGGTCTTAAAAGCTTGCAAGTGTCCAGCTAAGACACAGCTATTGGTCTCTTCCCATCAAAGGCAAAGGAGAGTGAAGAAAAAAAAAAAACAAAGACTCAAGGGAGCAATTAGTCCAAAGGACTAACGGACCATATGAACCACAGCCTAAATGACCTAGAGACCAGAAGAACTAGATGGTGCCTGGCTACCTTTACTGACCATTCTGACTGGGATCACAGCAGAGGGTCCCAGACAGAGTGGGAGAAAACTATAAAACAAAAAATTAAATTCACAAAAAAAGACCAGACTTACTGGTCCGACAGAGACTGGAGGAACCCCCAAGACTATGGCCCTAAGACACCCTTCTGACCTGGAACTGAAGTCATTCCTGGAGATCACCTTTCACCCAAACAGTAGACAGGCCCAAAAAGTAAACAATAACATTCGAGACGAACATGTTCCTTAGAACAATCAATTATATGAGATCAAAAGGACAACATTTGCCCAAAAGCAAAGATAAGAAGGCAGGAATGGGTAGAAAATCCAGACAAAAGGAAACAAGGCAGAAATGGGGAGAGTGCTGACTCACTGAGGGAAATGTGCCCAATGTCATGGAACATTTTATGTACAAACTATCAAATAGGAAACTCATTTGCTCTGTAAACTTTCACCAAAAACACAATAAAAAATTTTAAAAAAAGATATAAACACTATGATTTATTTTTATCTTATAATATGTATTTAATAGTTTCAAAACTAAAATACCAACATTATTATTAATGACAATTACTAAAAGTAGTTTAAGATTTCTTTGCAGTTTATTTTTATCCCTTCAGTATGGCCTACTTAGTATACAAAATCAAAATACTATGTTATGAAGTTATTTGAATTAATTTTCTTTGTGTGGTAATGTCACCATATTAACATACAGTAATACATAGCATTCTCCATGGAAGACAATTCTCCATGGCATTTCTGTGTGTCTTGTATTAACTTTTATCTCCGAATATCTTTTCAAAAGTGTTTTTATAGCAGATAGCCTTGGGATATAGAAATAGGATCTCCCTCCAGGGCACAGAGTAGATTTGTTTCGTGACCAAGATAATAATGTCTCCTGTTGGGACAAAGTTTGGGTAAGTTTGCTAGCAACCTGGTTTTAAGACTGGGAGTTTCCTAAGGTAAAGCTCCCTCAGCGGCCACACAAAGCTACATGCAGTATATTCGACATTTACCTGGACACCACCTCATGACCCCCAAGGAAGTTGGAGGCAAGATACAAATATGATGCTTATGCTGCTGGTTGTGTCATGAATAGTAAAGTCTTTCATTTCTGTCCTAGGATATCATGTCTTCTGCCAGAATCTGTGAAACCACAGCAGTCTCACTTGGGTAAAATCTCAGATTCTTCACAGTTCTTGACAAAGTTAGGTTCATTGTTTTCAGTTTTATGGATTACCTTTCACCTTTTGATTTAACTTTGTTTATAACTGCATAAAAGGTTGGCATGATTCCAAAGTCAAATCTTAATAACAAAGTACATGCATGGAGATCTTTCCTTCATTCTTGTCCCCATCCATCCTCCTTCTTCTTTTTCTCTCCCTGCAGGTAAGCGTTTTTATTCATTTTTGGTCGATCCTTCAACTGTTTTTAAATAGAAAGATTTTGTATACATATGAAGAGCCTACCCTGAGATCCTAGAACAATCGATTGTAATAGATGATTGAGGAAATAAGGGATTGGCTGGTGGGAAGTAAAGGCTGAGGTCCAGGCCTTGTTGGGGAGAGCAGCATTCACTGAAAGGTAGAGAAGTCCCTGAGGTGCTACACCAGTGGAACTTGATGGAAATATGGTCTAGAGTTTCAGGGCTTGCTTCATCCAGACCCCATCCAACCATCTTTCGCGTGTACTACCCTTCTGCTCATAGGGTCATTATGAGTCAGAATCAACTCAACAGCAACTTCTTTTAAAAAAAAAAAAAACCTTCTACTTAAAAAAGTAAATAAAATATGAGGGCCCAACACAGAGGTTTGCTAATAAAGTGGCTCTCCAGGAAAACAAACAAACAAATGTGATGGTAGTGTCATTCCAATTTCCGTGGTGTAGGTACTCCCACCACAGGGTAGATTACAAGCTACCAACATGGATCACAGAACATGAGTTGGGAAGAGATGTACAGAATTAGCTCTACTGAACCTGAACTTACTGGATCCAGCAAGCTACTGGGTCAGCATCCAGCTAACCGGCCTTATTTAGAAGTTGCCTTTCTTTTTTCATGTGTTTGAAGGCACAGGTACCCACAACTTATACCTGACCCACTTCTACAGTGAGAACTTCAGATGGTTTAAGGTCGGGCCTCTTAAAGGTCCAACATGCTTGGTTCTCTTAGGGACAGAATATATGTCTCCTCCTGTCCAACCAGGTCACTGGTGATGGGTTGAATCTAGATCCTTTGTCCCAAACAGCCACCAGGTCTTGACTGTTTCATCCCCTCTTATTCATGTAATTTAACTAATTTAATTTAATTTAATTTAATTTAATTTTGTGCTCATTTGCCTTATTTCAGACAGATTCTTAGAATTGTCTGGCTCTTTTTAGGGCCTTCCTACTATCTGCTCATTTGAAAATCTCCCAATTCTTTCTTTCCCTCTGATCGAATACTTCTTGGTTCTTTCTCTTAAATTGTACCTGAGCTCATGTTGTCATTTCAGGTCTTAGCATTTGATCTTTTTTTTTTGGTCAATATCTTCCTTTAGATCCATATTTATACTCTTATTTTTCCACACATTTCCTTTTTTACCTGCTGTTTCTTCTCTGTGCATGTCATGTTAACTGTGTCGATTAGCACCGCATTATAAAACTTTGATTAGAACATGAGCATGTTGTTATAAAGGTAAAAGTAGTTATAGGTATAAACACAAACATGTATATACACACTGTACATATAAACATCATACACATAATAGACTTTTGTATACACTTAGAATATACACATATTCTCTATATATGACAGACCTTTTCAAACAGTGTAACACTATATTTTAATTGTAATTGCTAATATTATTTATAAACATAGTAAAAACACACTAAAAGTGCAATATAGTGAGAATTCTTGAATTTTTTTAAAGTAATGCTTATAAAATGATGTTGATAGATACTTTTCTGCCTTGGTTCAATACTCAAAGTATAAAAAAGTAAAAACAACACAGTACTCACCAAATTTTTCAGATGCTAACTTTAAATTTAAAAAAAAAAAAAGGATTCAACACTTTAAATGCAGCATAATCTAGTTTTTAAAATAATATATTACTCAAATAAAACACCAGACAGGTATCCCATTGCCATCGAGTCAATATCGATTCCTAACGACCCTATAGAACTGAGTAGAACTGGCCCATAGGGTTTCCAGGGAGCATCTGGTAGACTTGAGCTGCTGACCTTTCGGTTAGGTTAGCAGAACTCTTAACCACTACGTCACCAGGGCTTCCACTAGACAGATACACATTAAAATTTCAGTAGTTTTCTCAAAGTTATGTGACTGAGAATTTTTTCTTTATATATATATTTTTTATTTTTTTGCATTTTTCACTTTTCCCATATGAGTACGCATTACTTTTATAACGAGGAAAAAATTTAAGGTGAAGTATAAAAATTACATTTTTAAAGCAACACAATGAAGTATTTCTTTTTAAATACAATTAAATTAGTTGAACAAGTCACTGGCACATCATTTTTAAAATGAACAAAAGGGATTACTTGTTCTATTAAATGAAAGAACTGGCTTAGCCATTAATAACTACATGGAAAATATCAAAGGGTAGCAAATGTTTAGCTATAAAACATCTTAAAGTTAAAGGAAACTATAAAAAGTTACCTCGCAGTTAGCAAATTTTGAAAGGCAAAAGAGAAGGTGACTCAATGAAGTGTGCAAACTGCTCTTTTAAAGTAGTGATTTTGAAACTCTATTTGTTATGGACCTCTTTCTTCAAAGGGCTTGTACCTGGATACTTAAAATAGAGAACAGGTAAAAGGGAAGCTTTCGTTGTTTCAAGTAGATAGGGCAAAACTATTGCCTACAGCCCCTTCTGCGATACTCCTGAGGCACAGTCTAAAAATCACTTTCTAAAGCACAAAAAAAGAGCAATAAAATTAGAACCGAGAATATTAATAACCAGCAGGCCCCGGTGCATATACGTATTATTGAATTCCACGGGTACAACATAACCCATCTCCATGAGATGAGTCAGTGAACAATGACAGAAAAGAAAAGAAAAAAATCAAAAGAAAGTATCCAGAGCTCAGAAGATTACTCTGGCTGAAGGGCAAAGATTTATGTCGGCAGCAGTTAATAAAAAGACCAGCAATGTTCTGTTGCAAGGAAGCAAAAAAGAACACATTTTCATAATCACTACCTTACAGAGAAAAACCTGAGATTTTGAATAAACGTTTGTATAATACGACTGTGGTGTGGGTAAGACACACAAAAAGAGCAAAATAAGGTTTGTAAGTCTTTAAAGATCAGTTTATTCATTGGAAAAGGCATTATGTACATAATATACAATATAACCTTATATACAGGCAATTGTGCTACAAGACCAAAATTAAATCTGGCATTTCTATAGAAGAATGCTGGATTGAAGAGCAATAAAACCAATTCCAAATAACACAGTGAAGTCGAATACACTGCACATAGCTGTAATTAGTAAGATGAATGGGCAAGATCGACAGGAGGATTTAGAAAACTCAATTTTTCTCTCTTTGACCATTCAAACCCACTTTGTGGGGTAGAGTCTTCCACTGCCCCTGGATGCAAGCTAGTATAAGCCCGATAGATTTTCCATTCATTCTCAGATGATAAAAAAGGCCTCCAGTTTCAATAATCAGTACACTCAGTCCTGAATAACTAAAATAAAGAGTGCAACCATCATTTAAAGATAAATCTCCAATTTAGGGTCAATAATCTGTGCCTCCAATCCTTTGTGTTAAAAAAGGAAAGACAAAGGAAATAAAAAAGAAAGAAAGGACAAACACGCAAACTTCATTTAAAGGTAAACGCCAGGTTGAAACAGCAGGTTGAAAGTGGGACTTCCTTAGCTGTACCTCCATCTCCGGTGGCCAGCACCCCACCACCGCTGCCTCTACTTTCCCAAAGGCTGAACAGGGAGAAGGAAGGGAAGGAGAGGTGAAGGAAAGACAAAGTCTTGCTTGACAAGTTCCTGCCCAATCTGACCTCGGTGTCCTGTGGCCTGGGCAGATGCTTAAACCAAATTCTTTTTCTCTCTTAGCAGCTTGCCTTCCAAGGTGTACTGATGGTGGCTCCCGTGGGAAGGGGGGACCTCCTCTTGGACTTGTTGCTTAAAATCCGCCTCCAGTATCTGCATCTGTCGTGTCTCCTGACCAAAACGTCACTCTCCGTTTGGTGCTCAGGTATCACGACGCACCTTGCACCCACGATCAGTGGGAGTGAGGTAACTCCCACGGTCTCCTCTTGGCTGTCGGCGGCTCCTCTGCCAGGCTCCCCCCTAGAGTTCAGTTTTTGCTTATAGGCGTGAGGCGGACATTTGCAGACCGTGCCTCTCGAACTAGAGAGACACAAGTCAAGGGCTTCCAGCTGTGTTCTTGAGACTCTTCTTCTAAAAGTTTGGGGGGGGTTGGTAAACAAATTCCTCTCTTCCCCACAGGAGCAACAGGGAGGTGGATCATGTCACAGCACTTTAACAATTTATCTAAAGAAATCCCTTTACTCATTCCCATGCCACTTCAACTTCAATCCTTTAATGCCTCAAGTAGGCGCGTGTCTGCAAAGCCAATCTTTATATGCGTCCTTTGCAAACCCCAGCACCTTCTCTGGAATGTAGGCGTACTTGTCACCTGTAGTTTTGTGTTTGGCCTCTGAGTTTCAACCAAACAAACAAAAATAGTACCATTTTAACAACCTATGATATTTGTTAACCCGATGGGGCAGTTCTATGCGATTCTGTAGGGTCGCTATAAGTTGTAATGTGGCAAAGATCATTTTGTTTCTGCAACATGAAATACACCTCTCTTAATGGTTCCAGAAAAATAAAGATGTGAAACGAAAACGTGACTATAAGGATAGCAAAACCTTTAAGTGTGCCTAGTCTCTTTGCAATATCCAAGAATAATGTTATTTATATCTATGATCCTGGGAAAATTAAAAAAAAAAAAAAAAAACCTGTTATCAATACATCTAACAAGCTAAAACAATGAAGACTGAAAGGTGAAAAACTAAGTCAAATTATTATAATATTCTCCAGATCCCCATAACATATATTGGGCTGAAAAAATTGATGGTTGTTTCTTATACTTGGAGATAGATCATAGCATATAAAGACTCCAAGTGTTTCTAGAGGTTTGCATAATGATTCCAGTACTTACGATGCCACAGTAAAACAAAACCAAACACAATGTATGTATAGAAACAAAAGTGAAGTGATAATTGAAACAATTATCTTGAGCATCCATGCCTAATTTGCTTAAATAATCCTGAAATATCCAGATAATACCAATCAGGGCTGTGAGTGTAAACACCTGGATAAAGCAGACACCCCACATCTCGAAACAGCATGCCAGTGTCTGCAATGAAACACATTTGTTTTTTGGGGGAGGAAACAAGGCTTTTTTCTTTTGTTTCACATATGGTCACAGAAGGCAAGTCTCCCTCCAGGAAGAAACACTAATGAGCATATGCTAAATGAGCTGAAATCTGGTGAAGGGATCTGAAAAGACAGGGCAATCTTACAACTGATTTACTACTCCATAATGGAAAAAAATATTCATAACTTTCTGAAAATTTTTCTTCTTGTCTTGATTTCTCTGTTGTTAATTTCTTCCTTTCTTTCTTTCCTCACTTCCTTCATTTTCTTGTAAATTGATATAAGCATACAGGTATCTTAGTTTCTGTGTGCTGCTATAGCAGAAATACCACGAACAAGTGGCTTCAGGGAACAGAAGTTTATTTTCTCACGGTTGAGGAGACTGGTTCAAATCCCAGGCGCCAGCTCTAGGGAAAGGCTCTCTCCTTGCTGGTTCTGGGGAAAGATCATTATCTCTTTCAGCTTCTGTTCCACAGTTCCTTGGCCATCTTCGTGTGGCATCTGTCTACCCCTGTTTGTCTCCGTGTCTAATCTACTGCTTTTATATCTCACAGAAGATGAGGTTTAGGACACATCCCCACACTGATATGGCCTCATTAATGTAACAAAGGAATTCCAATTTCCAAATAGGATTATATGCACTGATATAGGGGTTAGGATTCCAACACATATTTTTGCACTGTGCAATTCAATCCATAACAATACGGAACATATTTTTTAATAAACTTTTTGTTTTAGAATAATTTCAGATTTTCAGAAAAGTTGAAGAAATAGCTTCCACTTACTCTCTACCCAGTTCCCATATTGTAACGTCTTAGCTTACCAAGGTACACTGGAAATAAATAAGAAGCTACAGTTGGTCTATTACTATTAACTAAACGGAATTTCACTAGATTTTACACAAAAAGTTTTTGTTTATTTTCCCTATTCTGGGTCTAATCCAACATAACACATTATATTTGGTCATCATGTTAATAGTCCTCTCTGGCCTGTGACAATTTCCTAGATTTTTCTCCTTTTTACAGCTTTGATACTTTTGAGTACTGGTCAGGTATTTTGTACAATATCCCTCAATTTGAGTTGTCTGCTTTTTATTAGGCTAGGGTTACACGTTTGTAGGAAGAATATCACAGAAGTGAAATGCCTTTCTCATGTCACAACAAGAGGTGAGAACCCTTTCCCTCTCTGCAGACAATACCATGGTGGGATACAAACAATACAAAAATTAATAAGATATGTATTATGTAAGAAATTGATAATTATTATGTAGTGAAATAAAGTAAGAAAATGATGTGAAGAATACAGGAATCAGAGTTGTAATTTTATTTATTTATTTTGTTTATTGTTGTAGTTTAAATGAAGTTTACATTTCAAGTTAGTCTCCCACACAAAAATTTATACATACATTGTTATGTACACTAATTGCTCTCCCCATGCTGTGACAGCACACTCCTCGTTTCCACCCCTGATTCCCCATGTCCATTCAACGAGCTCCTAACCCTCTCTGCCTTCCCATCTCAGCTCCAGACAGAAGCTGCTGGTTTAGTCTCTTGTACCTACTTGAGCTAAGAGGCACACCCCTCATGAGTATCACTTTATGTCCCAAAATCCAGTCCAATCCCTGTCTGAAGAGTTGGCCTCAGAAATTGTTTTAGTTCTGAACTGAGAATCCGGGGGCCATGCTTTCTGGGGTTCCTCCAGTCTCAGTCAGACCATTAAGTCTGGTCTTCTTACTAGAATTTGAGTTCTGCACCCCACTTTTCTCCTGCTCCATCAGGGACTCTCTGTTGTCTTCCCTGTCAGGGTGATCATTGGTGGTAGCTGGGCACCATCTAGTTCTTCTGATCTCAGGCTGATGAAGTCTCTGGTTTACGTGGCTCTTTCTGTCTCTTGGGCTAATACTTTCCTTGTGTCTTTGGTGTTCTTCATTCTCCTTTACTCCAGGTGGTTGGGACTTCTGATGCATCTTAGATGGCTGCTTGCAAGCTTTTAAAAACCCCAGATGCCACTCACCAAAGTAGGATGCAGAACATTTTCTTAATAAGCTGTTATCCCAATTGACCTAGATTTCCCCTAGATGTCCCCAGACCCCTACCCCTGCTACTCTGTCTCTCAAAGTGTTTAAATGTATTCAGGAAATTTCTTAGCTTTGGTTTAGTCCAGTTGTGCTGACTTCCCCTGTAGTGTGTGCTGTCCTTCCCTTCATCCGAAATAATTCTAATCTACTATCTAGTTAGGGGAATTGTAATTTTAAATTGAGTTATCAGGCAAGGCCTCACTATGAAAGTGATACTTGAACAAATATTTGAAGGACATGAGGGAGTGAGTCATGGGGATTTCCAGTGGAAGAGGATTCCAGGCAGGAAACAGCACTTGCAAAAGTACTGCAGTGGGAATATTCTTGGTATAAAGGTGACGTCCTAGACTGCCAGAAATGCTGGAGGCAGGAGGGAAGGATGGTGTATATTTTAGGTTTTATTCTAATGGAGAAGGGAAGCTATTGGAGGGACTGAGCATTGGCTGATGTAATCTGATTTCTGTTTTAAGAGGACCACTCTAGCTGCTCTGCTAAGACTAGACTGTGAGGGTCAAAGGGCAGAAGGAGGGAGTTAGGAGATTATTGCAATAGTGCAGGTCAGAGATGGCAGTGGCCTGGATGAATGTGACAGTGATGAAGGAGGTGGAAATTTGTTTTTCCCTAAATATAATAGGAGTCCCTGGGTGACATAAATGGTGAAGGGTTCTACTATTACCCCAAAGGTTGGCAGTTCAAACCTATCCAGAGGCACATCAGAAGACAGGACTGGCCATCTGCTTTTGAAAGGACACAGTCTTGAAAACCCTACAGAGCAGTTCTGCTCTGCACGTATGGAGTCCCATGAGTCAGAATCAACTGGATGGCAACTAACAACACCAATAACAAAGAAATAATATGCCATCTGTAAAGGAGTTCAATAACCAGTTTGGCCATGATAAAGAAACAGAGGTAGGTACAAGGAAGTCAGTATTATGTCCACATAGAGTTGAGGGAAAACTGGGCAACCCAGAAAATGATTGCATTCCTTGTGCAAGATCTCTCTTACTGGGAAGAAATGGTGTTAATTTTATTTTTGACTATAAAAATAATGCACACTTATGTAGAAATTTTTGAAATGGTGTATCTTTGGCTATGTGTATTTTCACCAAAAAAAAAAAAAAGGTTGAGAAGTTAGAGGGTTGATATGTTGTGGGGTTGTTAACCAATGTCATAAAACAACATGTGTACTTCTGTTTCATGAGAAACTATTTGTTCTGTAAGCCTTCACCTGAAGTACAATTAAAAAAAAATCAAAAAGAAAAATAATGCACTCTTATTATGGTGCAATGGAAAAATACAAAACAGTATGGGGAAAAAATTTGAAATGATTAATCTCCAAAAAAGTCCCTAATCCAAGAGTAATTCACACAACAGAAACCTCCACATACTGTAATTAAGGCTCTTGGCCCTAACATTAGCCTTGGAGAGTGTTTTAGTTTTTAATTTTGTCACTGAATTCTTTGTGTAAATGCTATCTTATTAGGAAGAGAAATATATAAAAAGTTAATGGCAAAGCTTCTTTACTTGAAGCTGGGATTTGGGAACAGGAACCCAAATTATTTAGTCCCCTTACCTCTGCACCAACTTATGGTGGATTACGCGCGACTCTGAGGACTGAGAAGAGCTGAATGACGCCTTTATCCCGGAGTGTCCTCACTAAACCCAGATAAATAGGTACTTTAATTTAAAAGATATATGTTCACTTATATGTTATTTTACAATAGCTCTTACATTAAGAACATAAAGTAATAATAATTAAAAAAAAAAAAAACCCATTGTGGCCGAGCCGATTCCAACTCATAGTTACCCTGTAGTAAAAAAAGAAATAAAGCTGGGAACACTCTTGAACTAGTATTCTTTCTATTTAGCATTCTAAATAAATTAACTTGTTCTAAAAGTTTTAGGAGAGGTCTTCCAGTGAAAGTAAACATGGGTCAGGAAGAGGGACACCAGTCCAGAAAGTCCGGCCAAAACCTACTACAAATTTACCTTTCTGCTCCTCTGTTATCTGATCTATTAAATTTAATGGCTGGATTACAATAGATTACTTGCAAAATGTTCCCAGCACTTCAATAAGGAGTTGACTTTTTGGATGAGATTTGAAAAAATAAAAAGGTCAGAAAGAAAAGAAAAAACACGATTTACTTAGTACCAGCAGTCGCCCCTCATCTGTGGGGGGTATGTTCCAAGTCCTCCTGTGGATGCCTGAAACTGCAGATAGTATCGAACCCTAATATTCTATGATTTATTCTATACATACGAAACTGCAGATAGTATCGAACCCTAATATTCTATGATTTATTCTATACATACATATGTACGATAAACTGTAATTTATAAATTAGGCACAGTAAGAGATTAACAACAATAACTAACAAAATAGAACAATTATAACAGTATACTGTAATAAAAGTTATGTGAACGACGGAGCAGGACGTCATGAGATTTCTTCTTGCTACTACTCATTTAACATTTTCCAACCACCCTTGACCTTGGGTAACTGAAACTCTGGAAAGCAAACTGAGGAGGGGCTGGGGGACTACCATTAGGCCTCTATTCTTTTATCCATCACCAAAGTACTACATATAAAAATAGTGAATGTGTTTAATTCGTAAATGGAGAGCTTTCTACAAAAGAGTGAGAACTGAAACTTTCAGAACGTCCATTAAACATCCCCAGACATCTTATCAGATTATAAGCAAGCAACGTCACTTTCTTTGGCTGCGTTCTAAGGGCATCTTAGGTTGTATATTTCTTTTAATTTAAGAACACAAACAACCACAAAGACAGGCAATGGAAAGCCTCCCATGAATCAACAGACATTCACACTGTATACAGGCAGTGGATTGATTTACATAAAACTAGGTCACCTCATGGCCGGATTCAGCACTGCTCCAGCTACAGAAAAGATAAGTACACCTTCAAGTAACCTTGACAAAACTCTAACCTTTGCTGCAGGCCTCGTCAGTCATGTTTCCTTATCAATAAAGTTTCATTCCGCTTAATTTTCTTCTCATATTCTCCTCAAGCTGCAAAACTGCCAACAGCCCTGCGGTTCTCTTATTTTAACATTATGGGGTGACCCCCACACACCGGCACATACACACACACTCAGAGCCGATGCATGAACTTTCTTAAGGAGCCTGATCTTCCCATCCCTCCAGTATCTCTCATTCCATGTGCATCCCTGTACATCCCTCGGGGGGAGAAATAGAAAAGGAAAAAGACCCTTCTAGAGACTCACCATTAGTAGAGAGTGGAATACTTGAGACTTAAAATACGTACTTCTCAACTGTATTTAAAAAACATAAAATCAGTTGGCATATTTTGTAACCCACTTTTGCAGTTGTAATTATGTTATTTTCTCCACGCTATTAAATGGTTTTCAACAACATCATTCAATGGCTGCCTACTGTTTGACATTTATGCATCTCCAGTTTTCTTTTGAGATTCTGACATCATTATGGATTCATCCTTTTAGTCAAATATTTGATAACATTAATAATTTCTTGGAGTCAGTTCCTAGTAAATAAATTTCTGGGCCAAAACACATAAATATTTTTAAGGCTGTTAATATATGTTACCAGCGTTCTCTCTGTAAAGTTTATTGATTGGCATTTTATTGCTACTAAAATGTTTTCACCTTTTTTATTTCTCTGATCTTATTCATCCAAATCATTGGTTTTATTCTGGACTGGCACAGTTTATAGCAGACTTTATTTAGTCAGTATTCAACCTAGTACTATAGCTAATAATTGTCTTTTGTCACTTTATTTTATTGATCCTTCATATGAAAGTGTCTGAATTAGTTACATTTGGCAGCTTAAATCTCTGGAATAGCTTTCAACCACTATTTCATAGTGCATAGTAGGCCCTGTGATACAGAGATTTAGTATTTCTGCTTTCAACAATTGGACAGTGACCATTAAGGTCTAGGTCGGATGATTTTATCAATAATTTTGCCAAATCACAGATTTTAGTAGTGGCAATGTGAGTTTGGGTTGGGAGTGGGTCGTTGAGTTAATGCGTCTGCACCCTCTGCTCATTTTATTTACGGACAGACTGTTCTCCAGGGTCTTGAGAGAAGTACACATTCTTCTACTGTGAGAAACACAGCCCAGAACCATTCACCTGACAGAGCTGGTGTGGAAACAGTAGAAAGAACAATGGCGTTTTAAAAGGTTATAGACATTGTTCGGAAAACAGAAATCATGATTAATTAAAACGGCAGAAATTCTAATTGGGTTGTGAATCTAAGTTATTTTTACATTCACCCCCCCCCCCCCATGCTGATTGGAAAAAACAGGGCAATTCTTGCCTCTTTTCAGCAAAGGTCTTGACAACATTGTAATATGGATTACAGAAGCAATAAAGAGGAAAAACCTCGGACAGTTTAAAAACTGACTAACGTGTGGTTTGAGGATATTCACAGCCAACACCTACTTCTTGTAGCAAATGCAATTCAGGGGAAAATCAGGAACCTCTACAAACACGGCCATGAAGCTATTGAATGAAATATTACTATAAACAAAAGTTAACATGAAAACTTTAAGAATTTAGCAGGAGAGGCAGCCTTAGCCCACTGAGGCTTAGCTTCCCAAGCCAAAGAACTTCATAGAAGAGAAGGTGCATAGTCCAGAAACTACAATCAATGAAGACAAGCCTCTTTGTACTGGAAGAAAGTGCCTTCCTGACCAGGCAAGCGTTTATTTAATCCATGCACTGCTCGGCAGCAATCATCATTCATCACTACTGATTCACTTTGCTGACTCAGAGAGGTTCTTAGTCAGGTTAGTAGAGTAATAGTGTAACGTACTGCGGAGTTTATTTTAATGGCAGAATTAATTTTAACAGCTTTATAAATTACTTTGTTTCTGTATTTATAGAATGATTAAGGTTATGAAGGGGTCAGTCATATTTTCAGTTATCTTTTACTGCATTTATGAAGGAAATTATATGTTATGTTGATGTGAGTAAATTAACAGATTCCAAAAGCTCTAGGGAAGTAACTCTCAAGAATCTATTCTAAAACATAAGTTATGACTCCCTCAATCCTTAGTTGCATCTACTGATTTCTTTCTATTAATTAACTAATTCTCACAAGCACCTGCTACTTCCTAGGAATCAACAAATTCTGAAAAATGTAAACGTCCTGCAAAAGCAAAATGCTGATTAACCAAAGGTAAAGCTGGGCTGCTTTGTAAATGACTTCATTATTTTTCTTTTTCATCCATCATGTCCGATTGCTTTAAGCATAGGATGTGACCAGCCACAGAAGATATGGATTACAGAAGCAAAAATAGAAAAACGTCTTAACAGATCTTCTCTCCAATGCTTGAAATGTGTTATACTTCAAAGCATGCAAGGCAAACTTAGTTATCAAAGAGGGTATAAGGGCCATGCTTTCTGAAAATTAGGTGGTTAAAATACTTACGATTTTATATGTTGACACCTTAAACTCGTGTTTGAAATCAACTGAGATATTATCTTAATAATAATTACCTCTATACTATCGATTCCAGAAAAACCACAAAGATGCTATCAGACATATTTCAGTAAGCAGCAAATGAACCTCACTTGCAACTATAAATCATTACTCTTTAACAACCAGCCAATTTCTCTATAAGCTCATTGGCATGGAAACTCTAAGATACTCAAAGGATAGTTCTAGCTGATCTGGCATGCATGGTTGGCTTGTGTGTTTAATTACTGTTTATGCATGGGCAGGATCCAGGCGTTTGTATGTAATAAATAGAACGCTATCATAGCGTCCAGATGGTTTTAGATGCAAGGCCCAGGGAGCATGTCTGGAGATTATAGGACTGATTTACTCACTGTTTGCACCAGTTCAATTGCAAAAATCATGCTAATAGCCTGAGTATCAAGAATTCTGCATTTTAGAAATAAATGTGCTGCTATTTTAGTTATTTTGAAAGACGTCTAAATTTGACTTTAGCTTTTACCATCAGAAGATTTAGAAAGATATTGGTGCTAAATTAATGCCTTTATTCAATATGATGTTCTTTCGTTTTTGAAAGAGATAGAGGGAGAATAACTACCTAGGGTCCAATCACTATTTCACATAATGTGACTTTAAGAAACAAAAACAAAAAAAAGAATACGTGAACAGATGTTTTCTAATAACACCTGAAAACATTCTTTTCACAGAATTAAAAAAAAACTCATTAGTCATGGCAGAGTTCTTACTGATAAGTTACAGGAGCAATGAACGTATATCCACTGGATCACATTTTTCCCCACTCCTGTTGACTTTTCATTTCATATTATATTTTTATTGAAAAAAGAGCTATAAAGTAAAAAGTGAAACAAACAACAAAATATTTAAGTTTGGGGATTTATTTTCCTCATATGAATTTGTTTGTTTGTTTTGGATAATTCAGATCCAAATTGTGAAATTCAACAGCTGCTGAAGTAGAAATTTTTCAACTTATGGATAATTCAAAACCCTTCAATAATATTCTAATTGTTTTGCATGTTGACGTTTGCAGCCACTATTATGAAAAGGAAGAGAAAAATAATTTTAATGTGTTTAAAATCCTTTCTTATATGACTAGGTTGAAGGTTAAGGTTAGAATAAACTGAAAAAAGAGGATAGCCTGATTTTAACTTTAAGATCAAACCTAGGAGAACATTTCTCTCTAAGGGTCTAAAACAATAATGGCTGGTTGTTCATAGAAGTTTGCTGGTAAACACCTGTAAGAAAGAAAATTGCTGCCAATATGGGTCTAGAGTAGAATTTTTGAGTTGGTATAATATATTATCCTTTTGGAAAGTAATTATCACTCCCGATAAAATGATTGAGGAATTTTCTAAGAGATGTCAATGCACTTTACAGTCATCTTGGAAAACCCATCCATGTGTATGTTATTCATGGGAAGAGTCCAATCAGTCTTACTATGGGGTAAAGAATTTAACTTTACCTCAAGTGGTTGGTCTTTGTCCTTGGCTCCTGAGAGAGCACTCTAAACCCAGAGTAGCTGAGGTGGCTTTGTTATCTATAGGCCTGGAGAACACACCTGAGAGTTTATGCTAATGAGGTAATGGGGACGTGGCCAGGCCAGAAGGACCACCTCATGCTGTCAGCTGACCTCATGGGAGGTGGGCTGATTCAATCAATCACGGCTATGCAACAAGGCCCCGAGAAAGCCTCTGAACACAGAAGCTCCATGGGATTCCTTGTTAGTGAAAGACCCTGATGCACATGGAAAGGTATCACTTCTTTTTCTGGGACATGGAAGTCTTGCACTGGGAACCCTCCCACACCTATGCATTTCTTCATTTGTACACTTTTTGCGATACTAAATCGTAAATACAGTGCTTTTTGTGAGTTCTGTCAGTCCTAAGGAATTATCGAACCCAAGGGAGTAGTGGAAGCCAACAGATCAGAAGTGAGGGGCTTGGGAAACCCTGAGCATATGGTTGGCATCCTGAAAGGGAAGTGGAAAAATCTGTAGCCAGCAGGTCAGAAGTGAGAGTGTCATAGGTGCTCTTAAACTTGGAGCTGATGTCTGAAATCTTGAGTATCTGTGTCTTTTGACTTGTGAGATCAGACCCATCCCTTCCCTTCTCAGAAATAATTAAAATTGAAGAAAAGAGTAAGGATAAAAAACCTAAATATCATCTTCTGTGAAATTAAGGAGATAGCTATTATCCTAAACAACACTAGCAATCAAGGTCAAATAGTATCACAAGACATCTGCTACTACCACAGACATCAGGCAATGGAAGTAGAGACTCTCACTCTGAGGAAATGGGCACACTGTCACACACAGTCACACACTCGCATACGTACACACTCACACAGCCTCTGCCAGAAAGCAAATTCTTGCTAGCCAAACACTAGGCTCTAATCCCTCTTGAATATAAAAATCTTGGTCTAGGAAGAACACATCTCATATTTTTTTAAAAAAGTAATACTCTCAAAGAAACCAAAGGGACCATAACACGTTTCATAACAAAAAGAGCAAGGAATAGGAAAAAAGAGATCACAGGTAACAAAATAATAATAGCATAAGGATCTTTTCACATAGCTAATGAAGCCCATGTCCATACAGAGTCTTCATCTGTATACACAAAATAATGTAAACAGAGAGAGAGAGTCACATTTATAAAGAAAAGACCAAAGCAGAGACAGGAGAATTCAGAGAAGACTTGGCAAAACAACAACAACAACAAAAAATAAACCATGAAATTGTAGAGCTCTGCAGAAATGGAAGGAAAAAATAAAACTAATAACATATGACAAAGGTATACATTACCTGACATTGGCTAGGATGATAGGGCAACTCTTTACAGAAGAGGAAAAGTTAGAAGTAGATCTTAACGGGTGAATGCATGTGCAAACAACTTGTGGGGGGACTTGGTCCAATGTAACAACATGCGCATAGGCATAAATGTATTTTCAGGGAACTAAAGATGTGTTTATATCTGAAGTACAGGAGATGAGGGAGAGAGAAACGATGGATTGGAATTGGGACTGGGATGGTAGACTGGATTAGGGAGGATATTTTATGTCATAATAATGAGTGCAACTTCATGTTACTAATAAAGGGGGTTCACTGGTGGTTTAGATAAGAGGGTTAAATGACTATTTGCATTTTTAAAATATCTCTCTGCCAACAACGAGGGAAGTGAATAGATTGGGATGAAAACAGCAGGCAGATAAAGAAGTGAGACTATGGAAATTTCTTTCAGCAACCCAGATACAATATAATGACCATAATTGCAGACAGTGACTGTCAGGATAGAAAGTGTGACAATATTAAGAAATATTTAATAGAAAATATGCACAAAACTGCTTGACCAATTGAATATAAAAGGTAAGGAAAAGAAAGAGGTAAGAATGACTCAAAGTTTCTGAATTGCTTGACTGGTTGGATGACATTGTAGCAATCAGAATAGAAACGCTGCAGGAGAAGCCCATTTGGAGGAGGGAAGCAGAAAGAAACCATAATTAGTGATTAACCAAAAACCCAAACTTGTTGCCGGCAAGTCAATTCCAACTCATAGCAACCCTACAAAGCAGAGTAGAACTGCCCCATAAGGTTTCCAAGGAGCAGCTGGTGGATTTGAACTGCAGACATTTTGGTTAGCAGCCAAGCTCTTAACTACTGTGCCACAAGGGCTCCCCCAAATAATTACTGGATGCTAAATAAAGATTAGTTTCTACCAAATGCTGTTGAGTGAACTCCAACTCATGGCAATCCCATGTGTGTCAGAGTAAAACTATGCTCTATAGGGTTTTCAATGCCTGGGTTTTGGAAGTAGATTGCCAGGTCTTTCTTCTGTGGCACCTCTTGGTGGACTCGAACCACCAATCTTTTGGTTAGCAGTGAGCATGTTAATCATTTACACCATGCAGCACTCCAAATAAAGATTATAAGGCAACAAAAACTGAATACCGAAAGGATATTTGACAATTTTGGGTTGTTAATTTTTATCTAGCATGATTGAAAATGTCTTGAAGTATTAAAATTATCATGAACTCTGCTTCACAGTGCACTAAGAGCTCAGAGCAGAATTTTCACAGAAATTACATAATTTTGAAAAGTCAATCTGCCAGGAAATCAATGTAAAATACTGAAATCATGTTATAGACTAGATTAGGAAACAGAAACACCTTCTCTAAAAAACACATTGTATTTCTTCTTTTCTTTCTCAGCTAATGTGTTCTTTCTTACTTTATAATACAAATACCAGACCTTAATAAATGCTTTTCTATGTATGTCGGTCTTTTAATTCCATTTTTACTTTCATGTTGACTAGTATAATGGATATAAACCAGATTTTCTGTTGTGTTCCAGAAATTTAAGGACACTTGGAATACTATTTAACAAATGATGTGAAATGTTAGCAGCAAGCAAAGTAGGACAAGTGTTTTCACATGGCAAAGGGCATTTTGCCTAATAGGGGGCTCTGTCAACAAGGTACTGCTGGGAAGCTCTCCATTAAATTGCACTCCATTTTACTTACCTTTACTGTTTCTTACTACAACATGATAAATGAAACACTTTACCTTTGTCAGAGTTTCTGGCTTTCTTTAAATGTTCTTCTTTAGTGGTTTTATGTTTTAACCTTTACACTCACAGTTTTGATTCTAGGTGGCTATTTTTCATTTTGATGAAATTTCTTCCTATAGAGTTTTGAACCACCCATGACTTTTGAACAGATAAATCTTCATATATGACCGGCATGTACAAGTCACAGCATAAAAAAAATGATTGAGGATAAAAGGGGATATATGACAGCTTTAACATAAGTAATTGAAATTGGTAGGTATCTACAAGAAAACAATGTCCTTCGGCATGAAGAGACCCCTGCAGGTGGCTGTAGAAGAAATAAGGAACTTTTGCCCTTAAGAAGTTTATAACATACTTACTGTCAAAGGCAGGTTCACAGCCAGCTATGGCAGGCTACAACTTATACCCCAAAGGAGACCTGGGAGTGCGTGGGAAGACATTAATTCTAACCTGGGGATCCATGGAACGAGTCAGGGAGAAAAAAAAGACGACTTTGGAGCGATTTTTAAAGATGAGTCATTTTTTTCTATGAGCACAGTGGTCGAGAAAAAGGCTCAAATTGGATTAGATTAACAAAAGAATGGAGCTGTGAAAGTAATAGGTGTGTACAGGGAATGACGCTGGGTCACCGGTGGTAACCACAGTGTAGGGTTTGAGTATGATGCAGAAAAGAGAGTAGGAGCAAAAAGAAAGGAGGAATATACAACATAAGATGAATTGGGAGAAGTAAGTGTTGGAATTTTAAAGGGGTAAATACATAACAAGCCTGTTTCACCTGACAATTTGGAATCAATTTTAAAATAAGATAAAAAGATAAGGCTGATGAAGAACAAAGTAGTGTATTTATTACTGAAAAAACCGATAACAGGTTATGTGACTCGTATCTTAGGTAAGTAAGTTACCTAACACTGACTCACCAGTCGTTAGTAGCGCTGGACCATGGAAGGCTTCTCCATGCAGGAGCCTATGACTGTATGAAATATAAGGTGTGGAGAAGTAGAGCAGAATTTATGCTTTCTACCCATAGTTGGCCCCTAAAAGAGAAAAGAGCTATGTAGGCACGTAGGTTTCTCTCCCAAACGCATAATCTATATAAGTCGCTCATCTTGGCCAGGAGACAATAAAGTGAAGAAGCAAATAGAGGTTGGGAATGTACAACAGTAAAGCTGCCTTAGCCGACTCTGGGTCAGAAACATTTGAGACAGTCCTTCTGGCACATTCAGAATTTGCAGCAAATGTAACCCAATGGCCAAGTCTTATTTGAGGTGCTTCTGTTACAAATACAAACCTATTAATTTCCATTTACCCTTTGAGCCCTGTGTTTATGGATACCCAGTGCTGCAAAGGTATTGACAAGTGATGACAAGTGACTATTGTTTGTGAGCATTTTCATTCTTGTGCCACAGTAGTTTAAACCACTTCCTCTTCCAATGGAATGTCTTAGCCCGGTGCAATCCTAAAAACAAATTTCTCTCGTCTCTTCCCAGTTCTTTTCATTGTAGAATCATCCTCAGCAGAGACCTGAACTAAAGCTTCTTTGTTGTATCCGATGCACCGAAGAACCTGGAGGATGGACACTTGGCCAGTACTCCTTAAAATCTTGCTTCTTCAGTTTGTGTATGTTCCCAGCTCTCAGTGCTATCTCTATCTGCCACAGCTTTTACTAAAGTGTTGGGCGTAGAGTCTGTTGCTTTATTGCCTTCCTGTTTCTCTACTTCTTTCATAAAGTTCCAGAAGAACAGAATTTTGCTGACGCTGCACACCCTTGCTTAAGGTCAATTCAGCCGGCATTAAAACGGCTCCTTGCCTGTGGTCAAAGCTGTCCTAAGCTAAAGTGATACATTCAAGTCAAAAATCACAAGTAACCGAAAGCTAAAAAGTGTTTGTACAGGCCATATCAGTTAAGAGCTAACTATTACTCTGAAAAACAGACACATTGCACAGTATCCCAAAACCAAACCCGTTGCCTTCGAGTCGATTGCGACTCATAGTCTTAGTGACCGTATAGGAGAGAGTAGAACTGCCCCATAGGGATTCTAAGGAGCGGCTGGTGGATTCAGACTGCTGGCCTTTTGATTAGTAGCTGAGCTCTTAACCACTGCGCCACCAGGGCCCCTTGCACAGTATAAAAGTAAACCAAAACCATTGCTGTTGAGTTGATTCCAACTGATAGTGACCCTATAGCAACCCTATATAGGCTGTTACAAAACACCAAGGTCTAACCCACATGTACCAACCCACCAAAACCTTGACATTCAAGTACTATTTTGTTCCTCAAATTTCACTCCTTGTTTATTTCTCAAGATTTCAGGCAAATTCAACAGATGATAGGGTTTTCAGAAGGTCAACATATGTTGTTGCTGTTGTTGGGTGCCATCGAGTTGGTTCCAAAACATAGCAACCCTATATACAACAGAACGAAACACTGCCCCATCCTGCACCATCCTCACAATCATTGCTATGTTTGAGACCATTATTGCAGCCACTGTGTCAATCCATCTCGTGGAGGTTCTTCCTTTTTTCTACTGGCATGTCTACCTTACCAAGAATGATGTCCTTCTCCAGGGACTGGTCCCTCCTGATAACATGTGCAAAGTGTGTGAGATGTAGTCTCGCCATCCTCACTTCTAAGGAGCATTCTGGCTGTACTTCTTTCAAGACAGATTTGTTCATTATTCTGGCAGTTAATGGTATATTCAATATTCTTTGAGAACACCATAATTCAAAGGCATCAATTATTCTTCAGTGTTCCTTATTCATTGTACAGCTTTCACATACACAAGAGGTGACTGAAAATACCATGGCTTGGGTCAGGCACACTTTAGTCCTCAAGGTGACATCTTTGCTTTTTATAACTTTAAAGAGGTCAATTCCAGTAGATTTGCCCAATACAATGCATTCTTTGATTTCTTGGATGCTGCTTCCATGGGCGTTGATTGTAGAACCAAGTAAAATGAAATCCTTGACAACTTTAATCTTTTCTCCATTCATCGTGATGTCGCTTATTGGCCCAGTAGTGAGGATTTTTGTTTTCTTTTTGTTGGGGTGTAATCCATACTGAAAGCAGTAGCTATCATCTTTGATCTTCATCAGTAAGTGCTTTAAGTTTCAGCAAGGAAGTTTGTGTCATCTGCCTAACACAAATTGTTAGAGTCTTCCTCCAATCTTGATGCTGCATTCTTCTTAATATAGTCGAGCTTGTCAGATTATTTGCTCAGCATACAGATTGAATAAGCATGGTGAAAGGATACAACCCTGACAGACACCTTTCCTGATTTTAGACTATGCAGTATCCCCTGTTCTCTTCTAATGACTGCCTCTTGGTCTATGTACCCGTAATTTGTTACAATCCACACAGTTGAGTGCCCTTGCATAGTCAATAGAATATAGGTAAACATCTTCCGGTATTCTCTGCTTTCAGCCAAGATGCAACTAACACCAGCAATGATATCCTTCTTTCTGAATCTGAATCTGGCTTGAATTTCTGGCAGGTCCCTGTTGATGTACTGCTGCAACCATTTTTGAATTATCTTCAGCAAAATTTTACTTGTGTGTGATATTAATGATATTGTTCGATACTTTCTGCGTTCTGTTGGATCACCTTTCTTTGGAATGGACACAATTATGGATCTCTTCCAGTCTGTTGGCCAGGTAGCTGTCTTCCAAATTTCTTGGCATAGACAAGTGAGCACTTCCAGCGTTGCATTCCTTTTGTTGAAACATCTCAGTTGGTATCCTATCAATTCCTGGAGCCTTATTTTTTGCCAATGCCTGCAGTGCAGCTTCAACTTCTTCCTTCAGCGTCATCAGTTCTTGGTCATATGCTGCCTCCTGAAATGTTTGAAAGTTGACCATTTCTTTTTGGTACAGTGGCTCTGTGTATTATTTCCATCTTCTTTTGATGCTTCCTGTATCATTCAATATTTTGAATATCGAATACATATAGTTAATATATAACACTCTACTTTTCCTCACTTGAGTTATAAACCAAATAAGAAAGAGAAGGAAGACATATTGAGCTTATTCCTGAGAATACAATATATATGCAGGTAAGTGGGCTTTCTAATACTGATCCTCAGATTAGAAAAATTTATCCACCTGTTCACAGCGTAACTCAACAATCACAGAGTGCCACTCACTCACCTCCTTCATTTGAGAACATCTCCTTGTGAAATTTAAAAGTATGGAAGAGAGAGAGTGAGATACCAAGAAATAGAGTGATATCTGTACAAAAAATGAAAGCAAACTAGAAGAAATGTCCATAAAACACATGGAAACTAAACTCAATACATCAAAATAGCTAAAAATACAGTGAAAATCATTCAAAATATTAAAGAACAGCATAACTTAGAAATGACGTGATAAAAATGAGGAATAAATTAGAAATAAAAGAAGCGATTGTTTCTGAACTGAAGACTAAAGAAGAGCAAATAAATAAGCAATGCCTTACAGGAAACAGATAATGAAAAGAAGAAAAACTTTAAAAATGAAAAAGAAATGAATTATTTTCAGCAAAATTTTACTTGTGTGTGATATTAATGATATTGGTCAATAATTTCCTCATTATGTTGGATATGTTTTTACTACTGTCCCTTTATAATAAAAATTGTAGACAATCTTTGCAAATGCATCTTAAATGTCAGAGACTTTGTGAAAATAAGGACAATTTTTTGAGCCATCTAACACATTAAAAATAAAAAAGGAATAAGATAACAGTAATAATCATTTCCTTAGAATCTACTAAAAAATGAGCTACAGATCACCAAAATGACTAGAGAGACTTTGACATACCAACTGGTGATGAACAGTAAAGATATAATGATTTCCGTGTAGAACTAAGACTAAAATAAGCACATAAGGGAGAAAATATAATATGTATTGGGTGTATGCTTTAACAGTGGGTACAATACAACTGTGAATAAGTGTATTGCAAAAGGGTAGAAGATTTCCAAAAAAACTTTTAAAAATTATAATGATGGCAATGTTGGTATTGTTATTCTAAGGATGTTTGTGTGTAGCGTGGGGTAAAGCAAACCAATACTTCCAGTTTCATCATCCCTTTATCCCTGGGAATTAGGACTTCAATGTGGTGAAAGGGAGATATTACAACTGTAAAACAGAAGAGGTTAAGTCTTTACTGAATATGAATAGTAATTTCAAGTATAGTCCAAAGATTTTGATCTTAAAAATATCTACAGCTCATGAGACTAAATGGGCAGCTCCTGTCCGGAGGTGAGATGAGAAGGCAGAGAGGGTCAGGAGCTGGTTGAATGGACACAGGAAATCAGGGATGGAAAGGAGGAGTGTGCTGTCACAGTATAGGGAGAGCAATTAGGGTCACATAACAGTGTATATATAAATTTTTATATGAGAGACTAACTTGAATTCTAAACTTTCACTTTAAGTACAATAAAATAAAAAAATATATGCCTATAGCTATATCTATTTCTTAATCCATATCTATATCTATATTTACATAGAAAAGAGAGGGGAGGTGCAAGAGAGATAATACACATATATATTTTCTAGCTCTGTTCACGGAAAGGTCTAGAAACAATGATCAACCCATTAGAAATGTCATCCCTTTGCCCAAACTCTGATCTCTAAATACCATCTCCCAATAAAAGAAACTAGGGCTACTTGGATAATTGGCTGAGTACAAGTCTGAGACAATAAATGTACAATATGCTATTTTTTATGAGACTGCCGGAAAATGTTTCTGATAACAAAACATTTCAGCAGAGATTAAAAAGGAAATGAGGGCAAGAATAAGTTGGATATCTGAGAAAGAACATTCTCAACAGAAGGAACAGCAAGTACAAAGGCCGTGAGTTGGGTTATTGATTATAATGAGGACAAGTAAGGAGGTCATGTTGTCTCACTCAGTAAGTGAGGGCAAGCAAGGTGGGACAGGGTGGCAGATGACTTGGGAGTGGGCCAGATCATGAAGGGCTTTGTAGGCCATTCAAAGCACTTTGGTTTTCCTCTAAGATAAATGGATCATAGAGTATTTTGAACCTAAGAATAACAATGTTATCTAACTTGTATTTTTAAAAGATCACTCTGGCCATTGTGCTGCATTATATTATAGGGGCTGGGAGGAGAGGGATGCAAAAGCAGGGAGACCTGTTAGAAGGTATCTTAGTCATCTAGGGCTGCTATAACAGAAATACCACAAGTGGATGGTTTTAATAAAGAGAAATTTATTCTCTCACGGTTTAGGAAGCTGGAAGTCCGAATTTAGGGTACCAGCTTTAGGGGGAGGCTTTCTCTCTCTGTTGGCTCCAGGGGAAGGTCGGCGTCAACAATCTTCCCTAGTTGAGGAGCTTCTCAGCTCAGAGACGCTGGGTACAATGGACGCCCTATTCTCCTGGTTCTTGTTTCTTGGTGGTATGAGGTTCCTCTGTCTCTCTGCTCACTTCTCTCTTTTATATCTCAAGAGAGATTGACATGAGACACAACCTAATTTTGTAGATTGAGTCATGCTTCATTAACATAACTGCCTCTAAACCTGCCTCATTAACATCATAGAGGTAGGATTTACAACACACAGGAAAAATCACATCAGATGACAAAATGGTGGACAATCACAGGATACTGGGAATCATGGGCTACCCAAATTGACACACATTTTTGTGGGGGACACAATTCAATCCAAAACCAAAGGTTACTTCCGTAATCTAGGCAAGATATGGTGGAGGGTTCGACTAGCATGAGAGACTAGTGAGAAGAAGTGGTAGGTTTTTCTTATTTCTTCTGAAGATAAAGAATCAGTAGCATTTGCAGATGTTTGGATATCAAGTGTGAAAGAAAAAGAAGTAAAAAGACGATCCCAAAGTGGCGGACCTGAGCAATTATAAGAATGGAGTTGACAGTTTCTGAGATGATGAAGACTCTGAGAGCTGCTGTTTTGAGGGGGGAGATCAAGCATTAAATTTTGTACTAATTATTTATATTATTATCATTATTATTAATATTGCATAAAATATATTTAATTTAAAACACTGCTTGTTTTTACTACTGTCCTTTTTTATTAAAAACTGTAGTCAATCTTTGCAAATGCATCTTTAATGTCAGAGACTTTGTAAACATAAGGACAGTTTTTTGAGCCATCTAACACATCTTTAAGAGTACATAATTTTCACGTTCATCTGAGTTGTGAGAAATAGCACCTTTTTGATTTAGGTGCAATAATCTCCCTGAAAATTTGATCCCATATCCCATATATATAATATTAAGATAGTCTTTTGAAAAGTTTGTCTTATAAGTGTGAATGTGTGATTTCAAAATATAAACCACTTATTATGCTATAATAAATTCTAATACAGTTCTGTAACATGCTCTTTAAAGGATTAATTAAAATACCATTCACCTTTTGCAATGGCAAGACTGACATTTTAAGGAAAATTATTCTAATTTGTTAAATTCCTTTAACTTTTTTTCTAATTACATCAGGTGATTTCATTCAAAATGAACGTTGGTCTCAACTGGGGTCATTTTAGAAGAATATGTCTTACCCAAGCCGTATCCTCATTTAACCTAATTCTGAGGTTATCTTTAATATGAAAAACATTGTAAGAACTAGCATAAGAAGCAATTCGTTATTTTCAGAGTGATAATGTTTAAGAGGGAAGAAAACTAAAACAAACAAGTAAGACACATTCAAGAATAAACAGGTATCCCAGGACCCAGTTTTTTAAACCTTTTCTTTAACTCTCTATGTTGTCTGAAATTCCAGGAAGATAATTATATTTAAGTTATGTCTTAAAAACTAGCAATAGAAGAAACTTTAAATTACTAAATCTATTCTAATTAACAAAACTTTCTTGACAAGATAGCTCATTAAAAAACATTCAATACTGTAATGTTTAATACAAGTTTAAATATTAGTTATGTTTCTTAAGGTTATAAAGATTAACAGCCTGATGGTTGTCAATTTCTGCTCATTTACATTTTGAGGAAGTTGTTTCATACAATTTGTTCCTAAATTTCATGTGTCTTCAGTATACAGGGGATAAAATCAGGCCTTCTTCAGGAACTTAGAAGTCATTATTGTGCCATTATTTAAAAAAAGAAAAACTAATATCTCTGTTGGAGAGCTAAATTTAAGATTAACTATAATGGCTAGGAGAAGAATTATGTAAAGACTCCCTGTGAAACAGTGATCTCCAGGTCAAGACAGTATGTGAATACATCCGTCTATTTAAAGAAAGAATGTGTCAAACAGAAAGGGGTTGGTAACCTATGGAAAACTAGAGAAAAAATAGCAGTAGAGACGTTGGCAGTACCCATCTGCCCTTTGATGAGAGCATTTTACCTAAGAAACTTCAGGTATTCCAGTTACAGTGGTAAAATAATTTCCATCGTGAAATAAATGCAAAAGGTTGTTTTTTTATCTAACTCTATTCATTTTCATTGCATGCTTTTCAAGAGAATTTCTGATAATGTATTTCTGTGGGGAGAGAATGAGCAGATTTCATCAAAACGTTGAAATATCTGAATTCACAAATTATAAAACAGAATTGATCTGACATATCCTTATGATACCCAATGTGTTTGCTCCTCTCTATGTTATTCTCTCAAGACTTGTCTGTACTCTCTCTTGCTAATTCTTCTTAGTCTACTTCTTTTGAACCTACTCAGACTACTCCAATCAAGTTTTGTCTGCATTTGGCCAGAGAAAGTTCTTGTAAAGGTCACCTCTGTAATGTCAATGTCAATGGTCAGTTTGCCTTCTTATTACTTGGTATCAGTGGCCTTAAAATTATTAATTTTTTAAATATGTACAAAATAGAAAGAATAGTATAATGAAACTCTGTATGTTGTTACTGTTATTAGGTACTTGGAGTTGGTTCTCACTCATAGCAACCCTACACACAGCATAAGGAAACACTGCCCAGACCTGCACCATCCTCACCATCATTGATAGGCTTGAGCCCATTGCTGTAGCCACCGTGTCAGTCCATCTCACTGAGGGTCTTCCTCTTTTTCTCTGACCCTCTACTTTACCAAGCATGATGTCCTTCTCCAGAGACTAGTCCCTCATACATATTCAAACAATGCTCCTTACCTATCACTCAGATTCAAACATTATCAAGATTTTTGTCACGTTTTCCTTTTGTGAAGTATTTAAAACTCATGAGGTTGAACTATTTTAAAGTAAATCCCACATACTGTGTCATCTCATACCTAAATATGCATATCTAAAAATATAAACATTTTCTTATTATGACTCAGAAAGACATTAATACACATAACAAGAATAATAAAATTAATAATGAAACAAAATGACCGGTTCATAACCAAATTTCTCCAATTGTCTCAAAAGTGTATTTGTTTAATGAGAATCCAGACAAGATCCACCCATTATATTTGCTTGTTAGATTTTTTTAATGTTTCTTTTAAATAGAATGGCTTTCTCCTGTTTTGTATGTTTCTTTTTTCTTTTTTAATTACATTCACTTGTTGCAGAAAAACTAGTCAATTGTCATGTATTGTATGTATTTTCCCAGAGTATTTTTGGAATGGATTCCTTCAAGGGGCCAGGTCAAGGATAAATGCATATCCTTCACTGTTCTCTGATTCCTATGTCAGATGCTTCTCCTCTTCTCAACCTTGAAATGTTGACTAATGCCAGGTCCCAGTCTTTGAAAATCTTTTTTCCGTCTATACTCACTCTCTAGGCAATTTCACCCAGTCTCCTGGCCTAAAGTACTATCTATACACTGGTGACAATTCCCAAATTTATGTCTTTAGTCCTTCACTTTACTCTCAATTATAAAAACATATACAATTGGCTAATGATCTGTCCACTTCAATATCAAACCATACTCTTGATCACTCTCAACAGTAGCTCCTCTGACCTTCCCCTTCTTCCTGCTGCCTTTCCTACAGTTGCTTAAGATAACCCTCTCAGAGTCACCAGGAGCATCTTCCTTTCTCTCACACCCTTATTCTGCTGGCTCTACCAAAATCTGATCATTCTGTCCTCATCTACACTATTACAACGCTAGCCTAAAAGACCATTATCACTTTTGTGCACTGTTGAGATAGTCCTCCTACTGGTTTCTCTGCTTTCATCTTGTCTTCTTACCATGGAGCAGCCAGACAGAAATATCCTTTTAAAATATAGATAAGATTATAAAACAGATTTTCTTAAAACCCACTGATAGATTTTATTCTCACTCAGAATAAAGCCTAAAATTCTTACCAGAGCCTTCAAGACTTTATATGATCTGTACCCTCCCCCATCTCTCTGACCTCATCTCCTCTCCTCATCTCTCTGTCTTGTTCTGACACTGTTTTCCTGTTGTTCCTTGAGCTAGCCCGAAATGCTTCTTCCTGGCATCCTTCATACTTGATGTTTCCTCAGCTTGGTGCATTCTTCCTGAAGATTTTTACATGATTTGTTCATTCTTCCTGAAGATTTTTACATGATTTGTTCCCTCACTTCAGTTCACTGTTCAGAGAAGCATTTCCTGGCTATCCTATCTAAAGTATTTTTCTCTTCTTGTCATTCTGTAACCCCTCACTCAGCTTCATTTTCTTCATAGCCCTTGTTAGCTTGTTAGTTGCCCTGACTCATGGTGGCCCCTGACTCAAGGCGGCCCGAAGAACAACAAAAGGAAAGGCTGCCCACGGCAGATCTGACCATTGTGACCCATATGGTTGTCACTGGTTCATAGCCCTGAGCACTACTTAATGTGTAACATTTATTTTTGTATATTTTCCTCATACTATAAGAATGGTATAAGTTTATGAGGAGGGGATTTATATTTTACACAGCACTGTCATATCCCCAACCAAAATAATGACTGACACATAGTTGGAACTTAATAAATATTTGTCAAATGAATGAGTAGTTGGTGAATGAATTGTGTGAACTAAGTATTCCAATTCCTGGTACAACTGTGTTTTTCATTTTAAATTAATGCTTGGCATTCTGATTTGAGTCACTTGCTTATTTTGAAACCACCACAGAGGTTTCAAGTGCTGATAAATCAAGTTTCTCTCTCTTCAAGACCAAAAAAAAAAAAAAAAACCCAAACATGATGCCACCAAGTCGATTCCAACTCATAGCAAACCTATAGGACAGGGTAGAACTGCTCTATAGGGTTTCCAAGAAGGGCGGGTAGATTTGAACTGTCGATCTTTTTGGTTAGAAGTCAGGCTGTTAACCACTGCACCACCAGGGCTCCCTTCAAGACCAAGGTAGACCATAAATGGTGATAAAATCATCAAAATAATCAATGCTACCTCCTTAGGCCTTCAGAGGCCACCCTAGGGCTTCTATCCCTAGGGCTGCTTTCTCTTCACCTGATGATGTCTGTCTGAGTATCCAGGAAATGTCTTCACCCTTCTTCCCTCTCCAACTAATTACAAACTTTTTATAAGATTTTTGAACAGTTGACTGATTAAGGATAACCAATAATGTTACCAATAAAACTAGAGTCCCATGAAAACTGGCACCTCAGATGTCCTAGGGATAAAGGAATGTATTGAGGTGTATTATTTTTTTGCTTTTAACAAAAACAAAAAAATTTTCTATATAATGTATGTATGAAGGAACCCCAGTGGCACAATAGTTAAGCACTCTGCTACTAACTGAAAGGTCGGTGGCTCAAACCTACCCAGTAGTTCCTCAAGAGAAAGACCTGGTGATCAGCTTTTTACAGCCTAGAAAACCCCATGGAGCAGTTCTACTCTCTCATATAGGGTCGTGATGAGTTGAAATCGACTTGACATCACTTAACAACAACAACAATGCATGTAGAAACCATATATGTAGTTCAAGGAATGATAACATGAGCACTCATATTTCCAAACCCAGCTTGATAGAGAACTGTCTACAGCTTTGAATTCCTATATGCCCCTCCCAATTCACATTCCTCTCCCTAACACTCACAGCTAACCACTGTCCTCAACTTTAATTTTTCACATGTGCATAACCTTAAAAAATAGTGTTTAATTTTGCATGTATATGAGCTATATGTCTATTAAGATGAATTCTTCTGGAAGTTTCTTTTTTGGATTAACTTGTGTTTCATAGAGATATCTATTTTTGTTTCCTTATTTACCATTGCTGTATAGTAATTCATTTAATAAATGTACCACAATTTATTATCTATTCTCCTTTTAAAAAATATTTGGATTGTGTCCAGGTTTTGTTATTACAAACTATACAACTGTGAACACTCTTGTACATGCCTCCAGCTGTAAGGTGCAAGAACTTCTCTCTGGTATATAAATACGTCGTAGAGTAAGAACATTTTTAGTTCTTCTGGCTATTGACAAATTGATTTTCAAAGTGGTTGTACCATTTCAAACTTGCACTAGAAAGCTATATATCTCACATTCCCACTTACATATGATTTTATCAGATGTTTGCATTGTTGTAGATATTGTATTAAAAAATGACATTTCTTTGGAGTTTTAGTTTCTATTCTCCTGATTACCAGTGAGATTGAGTCATTTGTGTTTCCTCTTCTGTGATTTGTCTATTCATGTCTTCTGCCTATTATTCTAGTTTCCTTTTTTTCATATATGTTCACTGTAATTCCATTTTCTTGAAATGGATCTTTGTTGGTTGTATCTATGATAGACTGGATCGTTGTTGAACAAATACTCTTCTCTTCCTTTTGGAGCAGCATGTACTTCCCTGTTCCATTGATTTTGCACATGGCTATTTAACTTCTTTGGCGGTGAAATCTGAATATAATTTGCAGTATTTCCCATCTAAGCCAAGACTGTAGGAGGCGCAGTGTCTGCCCTCTAGCCCTTCCCTTCTCTGCTATAATAAGAATATGCCCTGGGGAGCTATTTGTCCCAGAAGACAAGTATGGAGACTTATGGAGCTGAACTAAACTCCTCCCAGCAACATGAAGTCACACCTAGCAGAGCTAACTCCATTCATACACATACATATGAATGAGAAAGAAATGTTTATTGTAGGCCACTGAAATTTGGTGATTATTTTTCACAGAGCTTTATCACAGCAAATGCTGAATAATATATATTTGTTGTGAATTTCTTTACTCAATCTGTGGCTTTCTGTTCCTTTTTTTTTTTTTAATGGCCAATCTACCGGAAGAGATCCATATTGTACCCATTCCAAAAAAAAGGTGATCGAACAGAACGGAGAAATTATCGAACAATATCATCAACATCACACACAAGTAAAATTTTGCTGAAGATCATTCAAAAGTGGTTGCAGTAGTACATCGACAAGGAACTGCCAGAAATTCAACCCAGATTCAGAAGAGGACGTGGAACCAGGAATATCATTGCTGATGTCAGATGACTGAAAGCAGAGAATACCAGAAAGATGTTTATACTGTGTTTTACTGACTATGTAAAGGCATTCAACTGTGTGGATCATAACAAATTATGGATAACATTGGGAATAATGGGAAGTCCAGAACACTTACTTGTGCTCATGAGGAACCTGTACATAGATCAAGAGGCAGTTTTTTGAACAGAACAAAAAGATTTTCGGTGATTTAAAATCAGGAAAGGTGTGAATTAGGGTTCTATCTTTTCTCCATACTTATTCAATCTGTATGCTGAGCAAAAATACCATGAAGAAGAACATGGCATCAGGATTGGAGGAAGACTCTTTAACAACCTGTGTTATGCAGATGACACAATCTTGCTTGCTGAAAGTGAAGAGGACTTGAAGCAATTACTGGTGAAGATCAAAGACTGCAGCCTTCAGTATGGATTATTCCTCAACAAAAAGAAAACAAAAATCCTTAAAAATGGACCAATAAGTAACATCATGGTAAACAGAGAAAAAATTGAAGTTATCAAGGATTTCATTTTACTTGGATCCACAGTCAACACCCGTAGAAGTAACAGCCAAGAAATCAAAAGACACATTGCACTGGGCAAATCTGCTGCAAAAGATCTCTTTAAATTGTTCAAAGGCAAAGATGTCACTTTGAGGCCTAAGGTGCACATGACTCAAACCATGGTGTTTTCAATCACCTCATATGCATGTGAAGGCCGGACAATGAACCAGGAAGACCAAAGAAGATTGATGCCTTTGAATTATGGTGTTGGCGAGGAATACTGAATACACCATGGACTGCCAGAAGAATGAACAAATCCGTCTTGGAAGAAGTACATCCAGAATGCTCATTAGTAGCAAAGATGGTGAGACTTTGTCTCACATACTTTGGCCATGTTGTCAGGAGGGACTAGTCCCTGGAGAAGGACATTATGCTTGGTAAAGTAGAGGGTCAATGAAAAAGAGGAAGACCCTCAACAAGATGAACTGACACAGTGACTGCAAAGATGAGCTCAAGCATGACCAGGCAGTGTTTTGTTCTGTTGTATGGAGGGTCCTTGTGAGTCAGAGCCGATTCAACGGTACCTAACAACAACAACAACAATGGTATCTTTTGATGAATAGCGTTTTTAATGTATAACTTACCAAGTTTCACCTGAATGGTTTGAGCTTTTACTATCTTGATTAAGAAAACCTTTTCTATTTTGGAAGTCATAAAAATATTCTCTATCTGAAAGTCATAAAAATCTTTAGAAAGTGTATTTTCAAATGATGAAAGTTTCCCTTTCACATTTAGGTAGTTAATTTGGATATTATTTTTGTGTGCAATGAGAAGTAAAATCCTAATTAATTTCTTTTTTCTCTCTCTCTCTCTCTCTCCTTCTCTCCTTTTCCTTCCTTCCCCTCATTTCTTACTCCCTTCCTTCCTCTTTTTTTGTTGTTCATATGGTTAATCTGTTGTCCTACCCGCAATGATTGAACAATCTTTCTTTACTTCTCACTTCTTTCATATATTAAGTTGCCGTATAGGTGCATGTCTTTATCTTTGCTGTTTTGTTCCCCATGACAGTATCACATTGCCTTGCTTTCTAACAAAATTGGACATCTGTTCCGTAGAGTGTCACAATTTGTCTCTCAAAAGTGTCTTGGCTATTCTTGCTCTTCAATTGTTCATATATAAGAATCAGCTTGCCAAGTTCATGGGAACCATTGGTGTGAACTGTAATTGAAACTACATTGACTTTTTACATCATTCTGGTGGAGAATTGGTACTTTTACATTTCCTAGATATTACCATCTATGCATATGATATAATTTAAATTTATTTAGGTCTTCAATGTCTTTCAATAAAGTGTTATGATTTTCTGTATAAAGGTCTTTGGTGTAACTTGTTAGATTTATTTTTATGTGCCTTATATTTTTGGTTGTATTGTACCTGATATATATTTTTAAAGTTTCTCTTATTTTCTGATTTAGCAACCGTTTTAATATCTCTTATTAATTATGTTTGTAGATTATTTTGAAGCTTCTGTGTTGAAAATCATACATCTGTGAATGCTGACAGCTTTGTTTCCTTTTTTCAAAACATATGTCTTTTCTTTTTCTCCTTGTTCTGGCTAATCTCTTCAGAGCAATATTGAATAGAAATCAGGACAGTGAATAATATCCTTGTCTTATTCTTTATTTAAAAGAGAAGTGCTTTTAACATGTTACTATTAAATGTTATTTCTTTTTTGTAGTTTTTTAGTCACATCAAAGAGGTTCTCTTCTATTCCTATGTTGCTAAGGGTTTTGTTTTTAAGTCATGAATGGTTATTTTATGAATCTACAAGGAGATCATATTTTTACCTTTAATCTATAAATGCAGTGATTTACATTAATATATTTTCTGATGTTGAACTAACCTTGCATTTGTGAAACAAACCCAACTTGGTTGTTGTTGTTATTGTTGTTAGCTGCCGTCGAGTCGACTCTAACTCATAGCAATCCTATGCACAACAGAACAAAACACTGCTCGGTCCTGCACCATCCTCATGATTGTTGTTATGCTTAAATCTATTGTGGCAGCCACTGTGTCAATCCACTTCATTGAGGATCTTCCTCTTTTTCCCTGACCCTCTACTTTACCAAGCATGATGTCCTTCTCCAGGGACTGGTCCCTCCTAATGACATGCCCCAACTATTTGAGACTAAGTTTCGCCATCCTCACTTCTAAGGGGCAATCTGGCTGTACTTTTTTCCAAGACAAACTTGTTTGTTCTTTTGGCAATCCATGGAATATTCATTATTCTTCACCAACACCATAACTGAAAGGCATTAATTCTTCTTTGGTCTTCCTTATTCATTGTCCAGCTTTCACATAAAAATGAGGCAATTGAAAAGACCATGGCCTGACTGCTGCTTCCATGGGTGTTCATTGCAGATCCAAGTAGAATGAAATCCTTGACAACTTCAGCCTTTTCTGCCTTTATCATGATGTTGCTTATTGGTCCATGTCATGGATTGAATTATGTTCCCCCAAAAATGTGTGTACGAATATGGCTGGGCCATGATTCCCAGTATTGTGTGGTTGTCCTCCATTTTGTGATTGTAATTTTATGTTAAAGAGGATTAGGCGGGATTGTAGCACCCTTACTAAGGTCACATCCCTGATCCAATGTAAAGGGAGTTTCTCTAGGGTGTGGCCTGCATCACCTTTTATCTCACACGAGATGAAAGGGAAGCAAGCAGAGAGATGGGGACTTCATACCACCAAGAAAACAGTGCCCAGAGCAGAGCGTGTCCTTTGGACCTGGGGTCCTTGTGTGGAGAAGCTCCTAGTCCGAGGGAATATTGATGAGAAGGCCAACAGGGAGAGAAAGCCTTCCCCTGGAGCTGATGCCCTGAATTTGGACTTTTAGCCTACTTCACTGTGAAGAAGTAAATTTCTCTTTATTAAAGCCATCCACTCGTAGTATTTCTGTTACAGCAGCACTAGATAAGTAAGACAGTCCAGTTGTGAGGATTTTTGTTTTCTTTATGTTGAGGTGTAATTCATACTGAAGGCTGTGGTCTTTGATCTTCATCAATAAGTGCTTCAAGTCCTCTTCACTTTCAGCAAGCAAGGTTGTGTCATCTGTATAATGCAGATTGTTGATGAATCTTCCCCCAATCCTGATGCCATGTTCTTCTTCGTATGGTCCAGCTTGTTGGTATATTTGCTCAGTATACAGATTGAATAAGTATGGTGAAAAGATACAACCCTGATGCACACCTTTCCTGACTTTAAACCACACAGTATACCCCTGTTCTGTTCAAAAAACTGCCTCTTGATCTATGTACAGGCTCCTTATGAGCACGATTAAGTGTTCTGGAATTCCCATTATTCCCAATGTTATCCATAATTTGTTCTGATCCACACAGTCGAATGCCTTTGCATAGTCAGTAAAACACAGTATAAACATCTTTCTGGTATTCTCTGCTTTTAGCCAAGATCCATCTGACATCAGCAGTGATATCCCTGGTTCCACATCCTCTTCTGAATCTGGGTTAAATTTCTGGCAGTACCCTGTCAATGTACTGCTGCAACCACTTTTGAATGATCTTCAGCAAAATTTTACTCGTGTGTGATATTAATGATATTGTTCGATAATTTCTATATTTGGTTGGATCACCTGTCTTTGGAATGTGCACACATATGGATACCTTCCAGTCGGTTGGCCGAGTCGCTGTCTTTCAAACTTCTTGGCATAGACGAGTGAGCACTTCCAGCACTGCATCCATTTGTTGAAACATCTCAGTTGGTATTCCGTCAATTCCTGGAGCCTTGCTTTTCGCCAATGCCTTCAGTGCAGTTTGCACTTCTTCCTTCAGTACCATTGGCTCTGGATATTACTAGATTTGGTTTGCTAATTTTTTTTTAAGATTTTCATATTTCTTCATAAGGATGTAAAGTGTAAGTGAGCGTGTGATGTTTCATTCTTATATTGGTATTTTGTAGTTTTGCTACCACAGTCAAACTCATGTCATATTAAAAAAAAAAGTGGAAGAGATGGCCCCTTTTTATTCTCTCACAGTCATGTGCAAGACAGAGAAGACAAAGACTATCTGTTCTTTGAATATGTGTCCAAACTGATCGTTAAGGAGACCCTAGTGTTTTACGTACTTTCTTTCAAATTTTATCTGTCTTGCCTGATGTTGTTAACTGTACTGATGTTTAAAATAAATTTAACTTTCTTGATCCTCTCTAGTGTATCATTGTTTTCTTTTTTAAATTAAGTCCTTTTCTTAAATATATTATTTTTTTCTACTACATTTTTGTGTTTGTTTTATTGTTCTTTTTAATAACTTCATAAGTTAGATGCTTAGGTGCATACTTTTTAGACATTTTCTTTTCTAATGAGAACATTTATGTTTCACTTCCACTTTGTCCCAATGTAAATAATTTTTATTATCATTATTATTCAGTTCTATGTATTTTCTAATGTCTACCACTAATTCTAATAGGACTTTCGATGATCTGGAATTTTTTGAATATGATTTTAGGGTTTTTAATTTTTAAACTTAATATTATTATTGTCATAAAATAAGTTCTGTATGTTTTCAAGTTTTTTGAAATATACTGCGTTTAACTATACTTCCTCTGGCTCAAATTGACATTTACTTTTTTTTTTTAATTTGAGATCTAACATTTTATTGTTTCCATATATTGTTTCATTTCATGTTCACAGTAATGTAATACCTTTTTTTCTTCCAATGAAGAAACTGCAACTCAAAGTTTTAAGTTCTTTTTCCATTATTAAATAGCTAAAAAAAAAGGTAAAGTATGCATTTGAATGCATGCTGTCTGCTTCTATGGAACAGTATATGAAAATTAATACAGACAAAAAAACTTGAATAAAGATGTCCAAATAAAATACAAAGACTCTAGACTAGGAGCAGGGAAGCAAACTAGGTAAAGGGGGAGCTCTTATCTTCCTGGGTGGGTGAGGAAATGTATTATAATGAGGATGGAATTTGAGATTGACTTAAAGTATACCAGTATACATACAAGTTTCCCTCGAGTTGATTCCAACTCATGGCAACCCCATGTATCTCAGAGTAGAATCACTCCACAGGGTTTTCAAAGCTATTGCCTTTCAGAGGCAGATCACCAGGCCTTTCTTCCAAGGCTCCTTTGAGTGGGTGCAAACCTCCAACCTTTCTGTGAGTAGCATAAATAGTTTCTTTCCTCCTCCAGGAATACAATTCTCCACTACCACCCCAGTTCCACCAAGTCTTCACCTAGGAGATGCCTAAAATTTTTCTTCAGAACATTTTCTGGATCCTACCACTCAATCTAGTCTCTCACCCAGGATTTTTTACTGCCTTCACTACACATTACAGTTTATGTACATGGATAGTTTTTTTTTTAATTGTACTTGAGATGAAGGATTATAGAACTAACTAGCTTCTCATTAAACAGTTATGACACATATTGTTTTGTGACGTTGGTTACCAACCCCACAACATGTCAACACTGTCCCTTCTCAACCTTGGGTTCCCCATTACCAGCTTTCCTGTCCCCTCCTGTCTTCTCGTCCTTGTCCCTTTAGTCTCATTTTGTTTTATGGGCCTGTCTAATCTTTGACTGAAGGGTGAACCTCAGGACTGACTTCATTACTGGGCCAAAAGGGTGTCCGGGGGCCATACTGTCAGGGTTTCTCCAGTCTCTGTCAGACCAGTAAGTCTGGTCTTTTTTGTTTTGTTTTGTTTTTTTGTGAGTTAGAATTTTGTTCTACATCTGTCTCCAGCTCTGTCCGGTACCCTCTACTGTAATCCTTGTCAGAGCAGTCGGTGGTGGTAGCCGGGTACCATCTAGCTGTGCTGGACTGAGTCTGGTGGAGGCTGAGGTAGTTGTGGTCCATGAGTCCTTTGGATAAATCTTTCCCTTGTGTCATAAGTTTTCACCATTCTCGCTTGCTCCAGATGGGGTGAGACAAGTGGAGGACATTTACTAATATTAACTTGCTACTTTAGGAAGGAATTAATTTTCTAATCTTGAAAATTAAGTAAGTCTGTATCATTAAAACTCTGAGTTTTAGTTTCTTCGTATGTTAAATAAGGATAAAAATATCTAACTTGAGACCATGAGAAGTGACACATATGAAGTACCAATTAAGGTTCCCTGTCAATAATGGATGTTGAAAAACGGCAATTCAATTGACACTTTGCTTGTGCACGTGCATGTATGTGTAGCATGTACTTGATTAGATCAAATGTTTTTTGAGGAGAAGGATGAGTCTTACTCTTTTTTGTATTCAACACAGTGTTTTCATATATAATAACTTACACAAGATAATACTAAATACTACTTTTTTATTAATTGGGTGATTAATTGAAAGTCCATTTTTAAATTCACATTTCACGTTAATGTTAAACATTCAAGAAAAGCGTATAATAATGAATAATGGTGTGTCACTAAAGTGATGTTGAATTGACTACACATCACTTTGTGTATGGAATTTTCCTAAAAGTGTGGTTCCAAGAATGATATTCCATGGATGAACCTAATGCAAGAGGCCCAGGATAGCAAGTGGGATCTACACATTATGGAAATTGAAAAAATATCTATACACACACACAAATTCATACCCTAATTCTTCAGTAATGTCTATTGCACACATATAGTTTTGTAGAGTGGTGTTATGGGGATTAAAGCAAAGGGATATAATCTTTTCCCACGACACAACCAGGAAGGTGGTAGCAACATCGCAGCAAATGGACAATGATTCTGATGTTCCAAGTGAGTGACCAGAAATGAAGAGGAAGCATCAGGAGGATTTGACAGCGATACCAAAAAGGGTGTGACATGGAAAAGTAGATATAAATGGCAGATTTGTGGACAGATGTAAGTCACTCCCCTTTCCAGATATGCTATAAAAGGTTACTCTTGAAGAAGAAGAGACTGAGCCCTTTGTCACTGAGCTCTACGCACTTAGTCTGGTTCTACAGCCAGGCTGATCTTTATCCCTAATGGAGGAGGTAAAATTTTAAGTGGAATTGCCCCCACCCATGCTAACCAGTTTGTGTGCTTCCTCTAGTACTATTCTTTTAGCATGTAAATATTTTCAAACTACGTAATCTTTTCCATCTGAAAAAAAAAAGATTCCCATTTTATCCTATTTTCTAATACAGTGTTTCTTCTCTCTAGAACCAAGCTCTTTGGAATAACAGGTTGCCTTTTTATCTTCCCTTTGTCAGCCATCATTTTTCTCCGCCTTTAGCATTTGGGCCTCTGGGGCACTCTTCATTGTATTTGCTCTCTCCAAAGGCACCAGTAGCTTCCTATTTGCCAAATACAGGTATATTTTTTCGGTCTATATTCTGCTTCACCTCTTTATCTCTACTGATTTGACTCCTCCATGTCTAATACTTTATGTAAACTAGAGTCAAAAATGAAACCCAACCTCCAATTCATTAGTTAAGCCAACCAATTACAGAGAAAAAAACAAATCTAAATTAGCTTCATTGTTGAAGCTTCTTCCTTTATAATTGTATATTTACTTAAATTAACATTGTCAATTAAACTATTTGCAATTGGAGGAGGGCTTTTCAGATATTTTTCTATTGGCATTGATTATTCAGTATTAATTACCTCCCTTGACAAGCATGCAAAATTAGCTTTTTAAAACTTTTTTTTTAAAAATAGCTATAAAGTTATTTGGTGCTATCTCAGAGTTACCATCCAGTTTAATATGATGTATTTCCAGATAGTTGTTCTGCTTCCAAAGTGATTATTTTTGTTTATTCAGCCAAATTTATTTAAATAAAGAAAATGATAAAGACTTTACTCACATATATCAAAGCAATTTCTTAAGTATTTTATATTCACTATAATAGACTGTTATTTGGAAAAAAAAAAAAAAGAGGAAACTGGGCACACACCATCCATTGCTGCTGAGTCAATTCCGACTCATAGTGACCCTATAGGATAGGGTAGAACTGCCCCATAGAGTTTCCAGGGAGCACCTGGTGGATTTGAACTGCTGGCGTTTTGGTTAGCAGCTATAGCTCTTACCCACTAAGCCACCTGAGCTTCCAACTGGGCACAGAAAGTCAAAAGATTTGTACTTTGGCCATGCATTAGAAGAAGATAGTATAACCTGCAAAGTCTCACAAACAAGAACAGTAGCAAGGCTGATCACTCACTTCCCAGCTTTTCTCATATCCTCTGTTAGTAAAATATTAAATAAGTTCGTGGAAGAATGGTACTCAGGGGAAGTTTGGAAGGCCCTTTTGTCCAGTGTTTTGTGCTTCTGACCTAACTTTTCTCTTCTCAGACACTTACTTGCTTATCTGCTTGAATGCTGTAATACTTCCATCAGCATAGGTCTGCAGTTAAAAGTGCTGCACAGAATTGAATACGTTAAAAATAAACAAACCAACCTGGCACTGCATTCAGGTTCTCTGAAAATCAGAAACTGTCAGACATGGGGAAGTTATAATACGAACATTAAAAAGAGAAACCATGCAATCAGATTTCAGAAAAGTAAAATTTATTGTTAAATTCTGGAAATTAATAAATAAAGATAGCATATATTTATTGATTACCGTGTATGTGGCACTTTTAGAGACCAGGATGGGGGAGTAAGAAAGAGATGTGACAATGAATAATAAATACGGTTCTTTCCTTCAAGGCACTTATAATTTTGTTAGAAAGAAAAGAAAAGGATAAGCTCTTATTATATGCTGGTCACTGTGCTGGACGTAGTAAAAGCATCATCTCATGATATTCTCTAACCTCCTAAGAGAGAGCATTGTTATCTCTGTTTCACAATGAGGATAACGAGTGTGAAACACATCAAATGACTTGCCCAACTCACAAAGTTAGTGACTGACTGACTTGGGATTCAAGCCCAGATCTGTGTGAATCTAAAATTTATCTTTTCCAGCAAGATACATATTTAAAAAAAAAGCACTGGTTCCTCAATGATCCTTATGGTGCCCTTCCTCATGTAGTTCTAATGTGTAGTAATTTGAAAACTAGGCAGCCAGATATCAAAGTTTATACATTTCCTTTCCACTAAAATTATATTCCTTTGTTTGACTAAAAAATCAATATTTGTTCTTTGAATTGCTTGGACAAAATAAGGTTGAGGGTATCAAAAAGGCATAAACAAAGTCATTTATATGATGCATAAATCAAAATTAGATAAAAAGGTTAAATTATTTTAAAGATTTGATTATAGTATTTAAAACTTGTACACACACTCAAATATTTATATACTGGGCATATTTTACAAATTAAGGAAAAGCAGAGTGGGAGGCAACACCTAGCTCCTGCTATAAAAAGTAAAGTTGTCAATATGATTTCAGATGTTTGGCAATTTCTCTAATTTACTGCAAAGAAAAATACAAACCGTTCTTTCAATATCTAATGTGTCATCAAGTCCTTCATTATGATGTTAATAACATTGCAGCTGACTGTGCTTGACATGAAGCATCTGGCACATTTGGACTGAGGCTTCTGAATTTTCTCTAAAAATAAATGAATTCGATCTCAGACACTGCTATATGGGCACACTTTTTAATGAATTAATGAAGGATAATTTGCATGACTTTTGTGCTTATTTACACTTTATTACATAATTTCTCATACTAGGATCAACTTTCTAAAAGTCCTCCAACACTTTTTAGGTAGTCGTGGGGTGGGAACTTTGAAAATCTAGATGACAAACCAGCTATCATGGCAGGAGGTGGCCGTAGGAGAGTGACTGTGTAATTTATTGTCTCAATGGGAACACATTTTAGAGTGAAAATGCTAAACTGTACTAGTCGCTGTCACAACAGGTCTAAACTGGCACTGTCCAAGGTAAAACAATGTATAATTTCAGAAGAGCTCCAGTTAACATGAATCACTAAAGGGCCCCACACACGTCTGGATCCACCCTTGCCCTTTCTGTGTTCAGTCTACTCCCCAGGCTCATTTGCCTGTACTGCGTTGAATTTAGCATTAGAACATATGGAAATGAAAAGAGAGAAACATTTTAGGATCCCTCATGGAAAATCAAAACTTTAAAAATTTGAAACTATTTCCTTAAGTACAATGATTTTTCCGATTTTATATATTTCAATACTGTAATTCCTTCCAGAAATAGCACACAATTAGAGTCCGTTTGTCATAGTGCAGTGACATTGCTGTGATGTTGGAAGCTATGCCACCAGTATGTCAAATATCAGCAGGGTCACCCCTGGTGGACAGGTTTCAGCAGAACTTCCAGACTAGGAAATAAGGGCTTGGCGATCCACTTCCAAAAATTATCCAATGAAAACCTTATGGATCACATGGAATAGGCACAGGTAATTTTTCGTTCTGTTATATATAAGGTCACCATGAGTTGGAGCCAAGTCGATGACAACTAACAGCAAGTTTCTCGAGCATAATGATTTATCAAATTTTATGTGTGTGTGTGTGTGTGTGTGTGTGTGTTTTAAATACTGGAATTCCTTCCAGAAATACCACACAATTAGAGAAAATTGTAGTTGTGTGCTTATTAATTATTTAATTAAATATTCGCTGAGCATCTAGTATATGTTTAGCACTGTCAAATACTCAGTGATTGGAGAATTAGTAGATGTACTTCCTGCCCTCAGAGACAAGGCCAAAGAGTGTGATTTGTTGTATAGTATAAGAAGAATTTTATTCATTTTATATTAAGTATAAGCAATTTTATGAGCACTCAGTAAAGCTGATAAATTCACAAAATGAAAAGCAAACTTTTCAGGGTACATATTAACACTGGAAACAATTAACAGTGAAGATAATTTGTTAAACTCCCTCAACTACTTAATAATATAAACCCTTCATAAATATTTCTTGGCTTATCATTAATTTAGATAAAACCTTGAGTTTATAACAATTAAAAAAAAAAAACCCACAAATGCATGCCCTAATTCAAGATATGGTTTCAGTAATTGAAACAGAAACAATTAATTTAATTCAGTACAAATATAATATTTAATATGTTTTATCAAGCCTAAGACTCAGTTGACAAAGCTGCAGAAAACTGAGTCACTGGATGATATGCATAGTATAGCTACTAGCCATGCAACGTCTAAGACCAATAACAGTATTTCATTTGATGCACACCTAAGAGGTAAGTAAGGATATGAAATTAATTCAAATGAAAGAGCACAGGTTTGTTTGTTGTTGTTTTCCTATTCTACACCATATACTGGTTTAAGAGAATCTTTTTTATGGGCCATAATTTCCTTTAGACATAAACACTTCAGAGACTGAGACATGGATGCCACCATTAGTGACTGTATTTCACGGTAGTGCACAGGACAGAACAACTCCCAAGCAATTTCTGTGTAAATTGGAATCCCCCAAATAAGGGTTTTTACCCATTACTCTATAACGGACTTACATTTCATTTAACAAATCCAAAGAAAATGCTTTCTGCAGATTTTTAAAATTTTAATTGTTAAGAGACATGGTAGAGAAATTCCTGAGTCATGTGGCCTCTGGTTAACTAAAAATTATAACTAATTTTTATGTGAAAGCTCCAAAATTTGGGTGCTTGACAGGTATCAGAATGACTGGCCTAGGCCTGAACCCTGACTCCATCTTAGCTTTTGCTTATTTCCCCTGCAACCACTAACCTTTGGCCAGACTCAAATACATAATCAAGGATTTCCCCTGCAACCATTAACCTTTAGACAGACTTAGCTACATAACCAAGGAAACATATTTCTCTGGGATTAAACTAAAGATATGGAAAGAATGTTCCTAAGAGAGTGTCTTGACATAAGATCCTTTTCAGAAATCCCCTCAGCAGCCCTCAGGAAATATTTTACCCAAAACAAGCTATATTTAACAGAATGTTCTCAGAAAAAATGTCTTATAATTACCTTGTGACCATTTTGTAAACCCTGCCCCTTAGTCACATATTTCTATAATTTAAGGAAGTAGCCAATCCAAACAGCCCACATACATGTTTCCAACCATAGCTGTCAAGTCCCGCCTCCTGCTTCCTGATTTTACCTCATAAATCTGCCCCTGGAACTCCACCGTTTTGGAGTGCTTGATTTCACCCTGTGAGATCAAGTATTTTCCCCAATTCAAACTGCCTCAAGCCTCCAATAAATCTCTTTGTATTTACTTTAACAGAGTATGTTTTCTTACTCTTTGACATCTGTTACCTATAAATATATAGGAACTTTCTTGAAAGATTTCTCAGACTAAGCCATTCCTTGGGTTTTAGCAATGACAACTAACAACAAAAACAACATTAGTTTGTTATATTACATATTAAGAAACAGTTTTTAATTTTCCTGGAATCCAGATTTCTAAGGTCCATGGAGTTGGGGTGACCAACCAAGGCTGTTTCTCTGAGGTGATCTTTTGAACCTTGAACCTTGAAGGAACTGGTTTCTATAAGTCATTTTTGAGTCAAACAATGGTCTAGATAAACCAGTAAAGACGATTTTGCCTTGGGCAATTTTTGAAGAATGCTCTTTTGAAGAATTCGTCAGTTTTGGGAAACAGGGACTCCAAAGGTCAGACTGAGGCTATGCTTTGGGGTAAATCAGTAATCATTTTAATTGTTCTTTAAGACAACGTTATATGATATCCTTCCTGACCACACATTGTTTTATCATTTTTGTTCCAGCCCTTTTCCATTGCAGTATCGATAACGTGGGGTATAACAATATTTGGAAGTTCTTTTCATCTTCAGAACATTTTTGACTTCCTAGTCAAAATGTAAGGAGTCCTGGTGGCACAATGGTTAAAGTGCTCAGCAACTAACTGAAAGGTAGGTGGTTCAAACCCACCAGCTGCCCTTTGGGAGAAAAACCTGGCAATCTGCTCCTGTAAAGATTAGAGCCTAGGAAACCCTCTAGGGCAATTCTACTCTGTCCTACAGGGTTGGTATGAGTCAGAATCGACTTGATGGTGCACAACAACAGTTGAAATGTTACCATGATTTGCAAACCATATATTAAATAAATTTCAATCAATTTCTATTATTGGCTTAATATAATTTTTGTTTTAACAACATTATGAGATATTTCTGGTTGATAGAAAGTGTGAGGCCCTAGATCATAAGTATGATATAACAATCTAATATCAATGATAATATCTGGTTTACTGGTTAAATACCAGGGTACTGATTACCTAAAGTAAGATAATAGACTACCTAAAATCAGTGATGATTAAAGATAACTTTATGTTCTTCCCAAGTGGTTTTTCTTTCATTGTCTTGACTTCTACAAATCCCCTCATGTCATGGATTGAATTGTGCCCCCTAAAAATGTCTGTCAACTTGGCTAGGTCATGATTCCCAGGATTGTATGATTGCCTACCATTTTATCATCTGATGTGGTTTCCCTATGTGTTGTAAATGCTATCACTATGATGTAATAAAATGGATTAGCGGCAGTTGTATTGATGAGGTCTACAAGATTAGATAGTGTTTTAAGCCAATCTTTTTTGAGATATAAAAGAGAGAAGTGAGCAGAGAGACATGAGGACCTCATACCACCAAGAAAGCAGTGCTGGGAGCAGAGCATGTCCTTTAAATCTGAGGTTCCTGCGCTGAGATGCTCCCAGACCGAGGGAAGACTGATGACAAGGACTTCCCGTCAATGCCAACAGAGAAAGAAAGCCTTCCCCTGGAGCTGACACCCTGAATTTGGACTTGTAGCCTACTAGACTGAGAGAATAAATCTTTGTTAAAGCCATCCACTTGTGGTATTTCTGTTATAGCAGCACTAGATGACTAAGACACCTCATCATGACATCCATACATAATCTGACCCACAGTACTTCTTTTATCCACACTATAAAAGCTATGGATGCTTGTTTTTTATTTGTTTCTTTTATTTTGGTTTGTTTATATTTTTGTTTCTTTGCTGTTTCGACAATTTATACTGCCACGTGCTTACTGAATGTCTTCTGTATGCTAGACTTTTCTTGGAAGTGGGTTTACAACATTGAGCAAAACAGACAGAAATTCCGACCCTCAAGGTGTTTACATTCTAGTGGGAGTAGACAAATAATCATCTATATAAATAAGTAAATTATACCGTATCTTATGTGGTCATGAGTGTTATGAAGAAAAACAAAGCCTGTAAAAGAAATAGTGGGGAGTTTAGAATTTAACTTTATCCAAAATAATTTGGTCTTTGCCCTTATTTACTGCAAGATAATGCTAAAATCTTGTAATTTCCTGAGTAATTGAAGTGTCTTCATTTTCTAAATGACACCTGGAACTTTGTATTAATGAGCAGGGGCTGACCAAGCCAAAAAGACCACCATGTGGCCTCATATCAGCTGACCTGGATGGAGGGGGATGATTCAATCAACCGTGCCTAGGCAATGAAGCTAATAAAAGTTCTGGACGCAGAAGCTCTGTGGGCTCACTGGTTAGTGAAAGACATTCTTGCGTGTGGGAGGGTAGCGAACCCTTTGGGTCATGGAAGTTTCATGTTGGGAACTCTACCAGATCTCACCCTATGCATTTCTTCATTTTTATCCTTTTTTGCTATAATAAAGCTGTAATGGTAAGCATAGCACTTTCCATGAGTTCTGTCATTCCAGGAATTGTCGAACCCAAAGGAGTAGTGGGAGCTAGCAGTTCAGAAGTGAGGGGGACTGGTAACACCTGAGATTATGGTTGGTATCCTGAGGGGGTAGAGAAAAATCCCTAAATTTGTAGCCAGCAGATTAGAAGTGTGGGAGTCAGGAGAGGGGGGAAGGAAAGCTTCCAGGAGGCCTGGGGACTCCTATTGCAGCTGGCATCTGAAGTCTTGCACCAATTTGGCATTCTGAAGGATGGTGGCTTTTTAACTTGTGAGATCTGACCTTACTCAAGGTGGCTAAGGTCAGAGAAAGGAACACCGCATGGGCAGTTGGAGTCAGAATTGAATAGAGAACAGAAAATGGAGATTTGTTATATCCTTTTAGTTGGTGTCAGAAAAAGTGGATATTTTGATATTTGATTTTGATTTGATTTTCATTCATGCAAATAGGAACTGTTGGGAGAAGAACTTCCATTTCTAATATGGTGCTTAGGGAAGGTCCTAAAGAGTAAGTGACAAAAGAATAGAAGGAAGTAAAGAGCAAGCTGTACAGAGAAAAAGTAGAAAGCTATTCCAAGAGCAGTAACACCAAGTGTAACACCTGTGGGGCAGGAGTGTGCCTCTCCTGCTCCAGAAACAACACGAAAGTCTTGAGGCCATGTGATCTGAGCAGAGACAGTATGGAAGGGAGTAGGAAGAAATGAGAACAGAGAACAAATGAGATGCAGATGAGCTAAGGACTTCTAGATCACCATGAGGATGGATGTGTGTGTGTGTTTGTTTTGATCTGATTTAATCTATCAGGATCATCTGCATTAAAATGGTTACTGTATTAAAATAGGGTGAAGGGGGAAATAAAAAGACAGGAAGACTGGCTTACAGAATCTCAGATGAATTTTGTTGAGTTCATGATTTATTGAGCACTTATGGATTCATTATCTTTCTTAATATTCACAGTTCATATTTAATAATTGCTTTGTATTCATTACCTTGCTAATACAACTAAAATTTTAAGTAGGTAATAATATTAACCCGTTTTCCAGAGGTTGCGTAAACTGCCCCAAATCAAAATCTGCTAGTGACCAAGAGGCACCCAAATCCAGTATTCTTACCTCTAGAAGTCAGTCGGTCACTCACTCATTGGCCCTTCCTCACCTTCACTCACCACTGATGAATGTAGCAAAGACTAATATTAAAGTGAGCAGTAGGAGGGGAAACTTTCACGGTATGTTATTACCAGGGTATAAGTAATCTTATGCTTAATTATTCAAATTCTTTACCTTTTTTACTATGTCAGACTTCTGCTTCTGCCTTGTATCAGTTCAACATTTTGCTTTTGCCTATTTTGGATCTCCTAAGGGGAAGCTAAGTTTCTGTCAGAGTCTTCAAATATTAACTATAAAGAATATTGTAGATGAAGGAGAGGTATTCTAAAACAATTAGCTGAGACCAAAAAAAGGAAAGCATTAATGAAAATCTTGGGTTATTCAAGTTTATTTTGCCTCAAGGAAATATAACAGATCTCTGGTAAATCACTTAGAAAAAGACGACAGGAGCACATTCAAAAGGTTTTGAGTCTTCTTTGTAGTTCATTCCAATTTTGTTTGAAGATTAAGTTCCAATAACAGGTTTGGGCCTCCGACCCTTAAAACTTGTTAATGCTTCTCAGATCATTAAAGCATGGACTTCTGTAAAAGCCCCTAGCACACTGCCTAGCACTTACTTAATAGACAGCTTTGATTGAATGAATGAATGAACAAATGAATGATTAGGATCCGATCAACCCAAACTACCCTTAGCCTCCATGCATAGAAGATACTTGACAGAGAATCCTTTTGACAAGGCTTTTTTTTTTTTTTTTTTAAATAACGTAAGTACATTGTATTTACAAGAAACTTAGAATTCACTAATATGAGAATTTTGCATTTATGTGTTGATTTTGCCCATCTTGATATAACCTACACCCTTTGCTGTCAAGTCGGTTCTGACTCATAGCAATCCTCTGTAAGGAAGATCCTATATAGGGAAGACTAAATAAAAGCTTTATGAAATTAGTGGAGAAAAGAATAAATATTAACGTGGAAGCCCAAGGAAGGCTGTTTCATAATGACAACAGCAATCACAACAGAACAGCTAGTACTCATAGTGCTAATCACAGCCACACAGTGGCCAGTATTAACTAAGCACTTACTGTAAGATGAGCATTGCATGAAGAAAGTCCTTGGGTGGTGCAAATGGTTCATGCTCCACTACTAACTTAACCCAGCACCACAGAAGAAAGGCCTGGCGATCTGTTCCCACAAAGATTACAGCCAAGAAAATCCTATGGAACAGTTCTGTTCTGCAACATGTGATGTTGTCATGAGTCAGAATCGACACCACAGCAACAGATTCAGTTTCTTGTACAATGTGGATTATCTTATTTCTTGTTCATCATATCATCCTATGAAGTAGGTATAACACAGTAGCTCTTAAAATTTGGGACTCTGAGTCAAGTTGCCTGGCTTCAGATCCCAGTGTTGCAGCTAGTTAGCTATGTGAGCTTGGGAAAGGACACCTCTGTGTCCTTGTTTCCTTTCTGTTAAGGGGAATGATAGTAGTATTTGCTCTTAGAATGTCACAGATTGGTTTTGAGGATTAAGCATTTTCCTAGATATTAAGTGTTTAGAATCTTGCCTATTGTTCTATTCATATTCCAAAACCAAACCCATTGCCAACCCATAGTGACCCTATAGGTCAGAGTAGAACTGCCCCATAGGGTTTCCAAGGAGCAGCTGGCTGGTGAATTCAAACAGCCCAACAACCACTGCGCCACCAGGGCCCCAAATAACCATTTAAAAAAAAATACATATACTTATCACATATGTTCTCACTTTAAACAAGTACATTCTAAGTTAAAATACTATGTTTCAGAGAAACTAGCCAAATTGTCCCCAAATCAGTAGCTTATTAATAGCAAAGCTATCATGTATTATAATACCAGTATGATATTGACTTGGAAATTCCAAGTGATAAATGATGGCATTCATTGTGCTCTAAACTTATTGCCATCAATAAGGCAATTCTGAAAGAAAACACATGTGACTGGTTAGCTGAGAAAGCAGATATCTGTCATCAGGATGGCATCAAATCAGGGGCTGTAAATAATTCATTCATATGCAATGTCTGATATAGCAAGAAGACTCTCTTTAGTTATTAGTCAGAAGTTATTTTCAATTTCTTGATTATGTATTTGACCTTTATAAAATATGGAAAAGTATACAAAGAGATGGAAATGGTTTCAAAATAATTTCGAATAATTAGAAAAGATAAATGATACGACATTTCATCATTTAAATTAGGCATCTAGCTAAGTATCCTAGATAATTAATATTCTAAAGGCTGTATAGTATAAATAAATCAATAAAGGAACCATTATGATGCCAGTTGCAAAAGAATGCTTTATCCATCTATTAGTCAATTCATTCACTGAACATTTTTATTTGAGTGATAATGGGTGATAATTACACTGCTGATCCCTGAATAGGATGCACTGTAATAAAATAGAATGTTTCTCAGGGTCCTCAGAATATAAACTATTGAGTCTGGCAATCTGCTTCAAATATACTGCTGTGACCAGGAATAGCCTTGGCCTGAAGAGATACAGATGGAAGCAAGTATATATTCTATTTTACCAACTCTAAGTATAAACCTCTTGCACAAAGCTGATTTCCTTCTACGCTTCTCTTCCCCTCATTCTAAAAGGAATACAGCCTTTGATAGTAACAAACACATTCTCTTGTATTAAAATTAGATCAACAAAACTGTTAGAAACAATGTTGTTGGAAGCTCACTATGTTTTCTCATAGATCAGCCTACACTCTGGATCAGCTAGGTTTCTCCTTATTCGCAGACTTACCTGCCTACATCTTTGAAAAGTAAAATGACTCATTAACACATGAAAGCCAGATCCCATGGCCCCCAAAAGCTAGTCTCTCTGGAATAAACTCAATAAAAATCTATCATTTTTGTAACAGAATTAATAGTAGATTGCATGATAATTTTGTTATTTTGCTTTATTTTATCAATTATTAAACATTTATTAAGAACCAGCAATACAATATCTCATTCAAGAATTTTTATAAACAAACAGGAATAAGAATCTATATTATTTTCTTGTGTTCAATTTTTTCCTTAGCATAGATTTTTCTATCATCCTTGACCAGTGATGTAGTCCTATTAGAGGATTTTGAATATTTCTGCTCCATAAGATTTTGTTTCATATAGATAAGCTACATATTTGCCTAATGAACATTTTTATAATTTTATATACCGTAATAATATACAGTAGTATTTATTTTCTACCAAATTTTTACAGTTCAATAAGAAGATTAACTTTAAAAATGTGTATTTAATTCTTTGGTAGGATAATATCTGCCATATAACTTTAAGACATTAAAATTACTCAATAAAAGTCTCATCTCTTCTTAAATCAGAGTATTGATCCAAAAGTATTCAGATAGTTATGTAAGTTAACTGTTTTAGTCATTCATTCCATATATATTTATTGAATCAAATTATGGGTAAGGGATTCTGGTAGGTCCTGCCTATGTTGAAATTAATCCAAAACCAGTTGCCTTCAAGTAGATTCCAACTCATGGTAACCCTATGTATGTCAGAGTAGAACTGTGCTTCATAGGGTTCTCAATGGCTGACTTTTCAGAAATAGATCACCAGGCCTTTCTTCCCAGGTTCCTCTAGGTAGACTGCAACCTCCAAATTTTCTGTTAGCAGCTGAGCTTTTGCATCATTGAGGGACTCCATGTTCACATTAGGTGATAAAAAGAAAGAACAACAGATGCCTATATAATCAGGTCTTCCTGAGGAATCAGAAACCTGACAGGGGAAATGTGCCTAGAGTCTGATCCTTAATACATGCACAGAGAAACTCAGTTTTGTTGTCTGATGATGGTGGTTTGACTCTGGAGAGCATGTGCACCTAATCAAAGCTACAAGACATTTATTTATAGGTATGTGCTTATTGATTTTTATATGACAACTGCTAAGAATATCTGATTCTAATGATCCTAGGGTTATATGCTCTATTAGTGCAGAATATTTAAGCAACCAAATTAATGTGAGGTTACTTGGATATCACAGGTACAGGCAAAGGAGTGTGATAATCCCAAGGACTACAATCACCAAAGTGGAATAGCCTGAAGTGCTTCCTCACCAGAGGGAGAACATGATGTGTGGTTTGGTGAAAAAAAAGACAGCTTTTAAATCAGACACACCTTGACTCAAACCTGAGCTTTGTTCTTTATTACTGGTTAACCTCTTGCAAACCAGTTTTTCTTTCTTTTAATATTCTCATTTACAAAATTGTTCTTACTTATAAAAGAAATAGTGGTCTGATATGAAAAAAAAAGTAAATCATGACTAAATCTTCTTGAAGAGGCAACAAAAGGAAAATCCTTTCATAATATACAACAAAAACTTCTTAAAATCCTCTTTCTCTCTCTCTCTCCCAATATTTCAGAGGGCAATGCCTCCTCAGGAGGATGCAGGACCCTGGGTCCCCTATCTATGTAAACAATTTGATTAAAATATGTGATACAAAATCCATGAAAAAAATTATCACATTGCTCAGTAAACTCCTTACTTATCAATTCTGACTTACTTACAGACGTTGTACTCTTTGAGGTCAAAAGAGGTTTGTTTTTTTTGTTATTATGAGTGTCCAGTGCCTGTAGGTCCTTGATTTGACAAACAAATCCTACATCAACAGGTCTGACCCAATCATCTAGAGAAAGGAAGAAATCTCTGTGTAACAGCCACTCACCCTCTATCCTACTAGTTAAAAGAAGTGCCTTTGATCCTGGATGATCCATTATCTAGCATTGACTTTGAACTCTCAGGACTATAATGAGATGTAGTGTATACTTTATGCTTAGTGCCTGTGCTCCATTGGCTAAATTACCTGTGTGTGATATTGTGTCCATAACATGACATTTCACCTATTTTTGTTGAATTATAATGGTAATGTATGAAATGTGAATAAACTTTGCAAGTGCAGGGAATTAACAGCATATGTTATGTAATGATCTATACTGTTTACAGAAAGTGTCACAAAAAATCCAATATTCCTGTTTCAGTCTGAAAAGTTAAGATTTGAATCTCATTGCTTTTAGTTTTTAACAATTGTCTTAAACTCATTCAATAACTCTCCTTAGAAAGCACGGAATTGTTTCATGTACATTTAAGATTTCCTGATGGATGTCTCTTGCATATGGGCCATGTAGGCATGTCAGCAGCCTAGGTAGGAACCACATTTGTGCTTTGATCTAGAGTTAAAATATTTCAACATGTATGTGAATATATCACTCTTACCCAGTGACTAATGGCCCTGCATTCTTATATTTAAAATTACCCCTTTTAGTTATTATGCTATTTGTAGAATTCTCATGCTAAATCAAAAGATACACTGCCAGAGAGGAACTAGTAACACAATAGCAAAATAAAAAGCCTGAAAGAATGGAACTAAATGATAGTTAATTTTGTTGTTGGCAGGGAAAAGGGGTAGAGTATACAGGGGCAGATGAGAAAAGTTATGATTTGATAACAGGCTCCGGCTGCCTACATGGGCAGGTATAAAAAGCAACTGATCAACAAAAAGAATTAGAAGAGGGAATAAAGGAGATAAAGGTATACTCAAGTAACACTTTCCTACTTCTCAGAGTTTTTACATCACAAGATACCAAAACTTTTGCTCTGGACAAGTATCTTACTTGATATATAACTGACCGCAGTTGGCTGTATTTATTCTCCTGGAATAATCACTTTTTAGAAATGAAGAATGATCTTAAGGGAGAGATTAGAGCTAAAAAGATTTTGCCCAGGAAATCCAGGAAGGATCACTGTAAGGTTAGGAGTTAATCTCTGCCACACAGCAGGTCTCACGGGTGAGACAGTGGCAATGCTGCAAGCATTCTCAACCTCTGATTTTTCTCTATTCCATGAAAGTTACAAGAAACTGTTTCATTAGAGACCATCAAAACCACCTAGAAGTTTTAGTGTGCATTTTTCTGTTGTCCTGCATTAATCTGTAAGGATAAATAAAGATATGCTGGGAGAGGATTACATAGATATGAAGTTAAGAGAAATGTTTCAGGAAAAGTCTGCAAATAAGTAAGTGTGCACACAGTAGGTACACAAGAGAGGTTTCCATTTGTTATATCTCTGTAAGAAGGGGGAAGAAGAGAAAGAGGAGGAAATAGGAAGAAAAGTTCACATATATTGAGCACTTGCTTGTACTCTTCAAATTGCATTTCATGTGTTACCAATATTAATACTTAAAACAACCTTGTAATGGGTATAATTTTTATTCCCATCTTATAGATGAAGAAACTGAAGCTCAGGGATATTACATAACTTGCTCAAGCCCAAAAGCTAGTGAGTAGCATAGCCAACGTATAAGTTGAGGCATAACTGCTGCAGAGTTTATGAAAAATGTTCAAGATTCATCTTAAAAAAAAAAAAAGACTTCCTAATTCTTTTGCTCCTCTAGATTTTCATTTACTCTGTCTCACTTTGTACTCACTCTTCAGCCCACTGCAATGTGAGATTTCCCTCCACCTTGCCTTTCAAAGGCAGCCCTGGTGGTACAGTGTTTAAGTGATCAGCTGCTAACTGAAAGGTCAGTGGTTCGAACCCACCAGCTGCTCCATGGGAGAAAGATGTGGCAGTCTGCTTCCATAAAGATTACAGCCCTGGAAATCCTATGGGACAGTTCTGCTCTGTCCTATAGGGTCACTATGCGTTGGAATCGACTTGAAGGCAGTGGGTTGGGACTAATATTATTACTATGAATATGTTTATTTTGCATTAAATATATTGTACAGACTTCTATGATAAAGTAACCTCCTGAAAAAGTAACAAAGTGTACCTACAAGAAAGCCTCATGAGCTTCCTGAAAAATACCCTTTAGACACAGAGTGGAAAAAGAGCAGCACATGACATGTTCAGTGTTCTGCATCATTTGTTATTATTCATTGATTACTGATCTGACAATCATCCACTCTAAATAGAATATTAAATATGACAGTTTATAAATTTAGAAGGCATGAATTTACCCAAGATGTTTCTTTAGATTTTAAGGGCTGAAGATGAAAAAGTGGTAATCCTGGAAGCAGAACTAGGCCTTTAGAAAGACACTGAAGATTAAAAATGTTCAGTTTATTTAAAAATACTTTATTATACACTTATGAAGCATATAAGAAACCTGAAAGGAAAAAAAGATAAGGGAATTTAGGCAAAACAAAACAAAATGCAAGTGAAAATATCACGAAGAAAAAAATCTACCATTTAATAAGTACTTACTGTGTTTTAGATGTCTGACATATACAAAGTCCTAAAATCCTAACAGTCAGAAACAGGTTCTAAAAGACTGTGCCCAAGGCCATAGGACTAATAAATGACACAGCCAAAGGTTCTCATATCTGGTAAGACAGCTAAGGGCAATTCAAAGGATAAAGTAATTCTGATGACATCATGCTGCCATTATCGCTAAGAAGTTAACAAAGTAATAGTGGATGGAGGGGTGAAGGGGAGGAGATGCAGATGTGGGGCAAGCACAGGGGGTGAACAGAAGAGAAGGAAGAGTGGGTGTAAGGACAGAAAGGCAGAGAGGAGAGTAGAAGGTAAACTATAAGACCAAGAGTATGGGGGCCATCTCCAAAACAAACGCATGAGAAATGTTAAGACAAGTGCAAAAACTGGACAGATTTGGGTCACATAGATGAGTCCTAAAAGACATACGACAAAAGTAAAAGTAGAAAAATACTGCAGACTTTACAACATGTTTCTTTAGTGAGACTAAATGTTGCCTGAAAACTTCAGAAAACAATCTTGCTGAGGCTAACAAACCTCTACACTAGGGGAAGGAACATTTTTAAAAAAGAAAAAGAAAGAAAAAAGCAGAGGTATCTTTACTCGTGTCTAAAAAGTCCAGAGATTTCTCAATCTGAATGATTCAGACTGCAAACAGAGGATAATATGATAGCACTGGAAAATTAATTTTGTTTAAGGAAAAGAATCTTGACGATGTCCAAGAGAAAAGTGACGTTTTAATGTTCATCCACAAGATCTCATAATCAGAGCTACGAAGTTGCTCCTTTCTGTACAGAGATGTAGTCACTGTTCCTGTGGTTTGGTCTGGTTTTAGTTTATTTGTCTTAACTAAGAAAATCTGGAGTTTAGAGACTGTCTTGTTTTTAAGCATAAACATTAATTTAATTAAATGCTCTGGAAATCTTTTTTTTTTTTTTCCTTTGAGGTAAGGGTTATTCAGTTTTTATTTGTTTAAATATTATAGCATTCAGGAGACGGATGCATGTATTACATGATTATTCCCAATCCTGGGCTCTTGTTAATGACAGATACTTCTAATTGCCCTGAAATTTAGTCAATTATTATTTTTATTAATCTGAAGCTTACATTTTGCAAACAAACAATTCTTTATCAAGGAATGAAATGAACTGTTTTCAAATGCCTGATAAATTTAATAGAATAATTCTATGACAAATCATGTGACAATATACTATAGAGTTGAACATTTGCATACCAACTCATTAATTTTCTGACATTTACTTTTATTTAAAAAAATAATATTTGCTCATATACATCTTTTCCTTTTCTACTAACAAATATGTAAACAGACATTTGATAAAAAAGATGATTATACAAAATAGATACGTCTGTGGTATGCATAGGTCTGTATTCCCCCAATTTTTTTTTTTTTTTTTGGTCTCATTGAAATTATGAATATGATGCTTTCATATAACATTTCTATTTTATATTCTTAATTTCCTCTGATATTCTCTATTCTTTTCTGTCTCAGAACTCAGACTTTTTAATTTTCCTATAAGCATTGCAGGTGTATAGGTGGGGCTGGGATACCAAAAAACAAATCCATTGCCTTCAAGTTGATTCTGACTCATAGGAATCCTATAGGACAGAGTAGAACTGCCCCACAGAGTTTCCAAGGAGTGGTTGGTGGATTTGAACTGCTGACCTTTTTGTTAGCAGCCGAATGCTTAACCACTGCACCCGCAGGGCTCCAGGGCTGGGATAGAGCATGTTAATACATCACTTCCTTGACTTTTACTTGTATTTAAATAATCAGATTTTTTTTTTTACTAGCAAATGTGTAAATAGACATTTGATTTAAAAATTACTATAGGAAATAGTCAATTATGTATGTGGTATGTGTATGTCTGTATTCCCCAGATTCTTCTCCCCTCCCCTCACAGATGTCTTCCTCCTCAGTATAGAGAGGGGTCAGACTTGTTAAGATCTGAAAAGATCTCAGCCCTTGGTGGTTTGGCTTCTAGGTAGTGAATTGTTAGTTGTTTTATTCATTTAAAGCTCCAGAGAAAACAGAAGCAAGAACCAAACCCAGGCTTTCCAAATAAAAGTATAATGTACTGCTAGTAGGCCACTGGGCAATATATAAATGTTTCAAACTACAAACTCATAAATACACAAACATTCCAGTTAATCTTCAAATCACACAAAAGCAGCCCACCGTTCATTACAGTAGTCAAACCTCTTTGCTTGCATGCCAGTATCAGGGACATTTATCTCTGCAAACTATATAAAATCAAATGTTGGGCTTTTCTCTAGTGTCATATAACGCTAAAAAGATTTCATTACAATTTGATATACATCAAATTGTTATACATCAAGTTGTATACATTATTTTTCTTTTTGTCTTCAAGAAGCATTACTAACTTTTTTTTGTAATCTATGCAGTATGTTTTATTATACTCATATATATTATACCCAGGAGATTACAAAAATATGAAATATAGTTTTTAAATTTGCTACTTGTTCTTTCTTATAAATAAATGTAATCTGTAATTTTTTGTAATTTGTAATGCAACCTATTTTAAGGCTTATAAGAAACCAGTAAATGTGGCACAATTAATTTAAAAGGTTATTATCAAAATATTATAGTATATTAAATGAAAGTTTACAAAAAGAAAATAAGAACAAAAAATTAAAATTTAAAGGCCTGATTCAAGAATTACTACTTGGGAGGACTTCTGGCAACATGGCGCTCTAGGCAGAAGCACCATGCCGCCCTCCACAGCAAAGATCCAAAAAACTAAGCCAAACAGAGAAAACAGAAATCCTGAAACCCTAAATATCAAATGAAGAGATAAAGAACTCAGCCAAGCACCAAATGGAATAAGAAACTGACAAAGAACAGACAGTGAGGAGATATACATGCAGAGATCCCCTATCAGCTAATGCAGCATGGATCCGCCATCTTGGACTCCTATCAGAGACCAGGGAACAGGGGATACGAGAAAGCAGCTTCATGGAGCTTCCAGCAGGTAGAATAAACGGTAACCAGAGATATATGCTTTCCCACCCCCCACCTCTTCTTCACCCCCACTCGACCTCCTCTGCTTCCCGCAGCCACAGTCTCTTGGCCAGGAAGCATTGGCTGTTTGGATTTCACCTGCCCACACTGGCTGACTCCCTGAGTGCCATTTGTTGGCTGCTGGTGTTGCTTTTTTCCGCTTCTTTTGATTTCTTCCTTACCTCTCACCCCCCCTCCCCTTTTGCTCAAATTCCTGGCTCCATGCACCATCTTTGCTTCTTCCTGAAAGGCTGTGAAACTCTGCTCGAATGTGAAACTGCTTCCCAGTCTGTGCTGCCATGCTGATGGGATCCTGGGGCTTTTTTGTTTGTTTCTGTTGAATTGTTTGTTTGTTTTCTTTTTCTTTTCTTGAATTGGGAGCCAGTTCTAGCCTGGCAGTACTGCGCGGCTTGGGACCTACTCCCTCAGCTTGCGCAGACGCCCAGAGGGATCCCTGAGAACACTTCTTTTTTTGTGGGATTTTTTTTTTCTGTTTTTTGGGGCGTTTTCTTGTTCTTTTTTTTTTTTTTTAAATTTATTTCGTTTTCTTTTCCCTCTTTTTCCCTTCCTGTCTTTCTTCATTACTCAGTTTCTTGTTTCTCTATACCTTCCTTCTCTTCCTGTCCCCTGAATACCTGGTGCTGAGTGACACCTCTACACCTTCTAGCCAGGTTGTACTTCAACACTTGGGAACAACTTCCCCAGACCTCGTAGCCACACTGGTGGGATCCCTGGGAGCTTTTCTTTTCTTTTTTTCTTTCTAATTTTTATTTATTCATTCTTTTCTTATCTTCTCTTTTTTTTCTTCTTCTTCCCCTTTTGTTTTTCTCCATTTCATAGTCTCTCATCTCTCCACTCCAATGGCAAGCTTCCCTAGTACTCTTTTTTTGTTTGTTTGTATGTTTTTGGCTCCTGTTCCTCTCTCCTCTCTCCCATACCCATCTTAGCTCCACACATCACAATCTCCCCACTCCATCCTGCCTACCTGTACCGTGCGCTTAATATCACACCACCAAGCAGCACAGACACGGCCTACCGGAATTTGCCCTGCGCTGATTACTGGCCCTCCCGGGTGGCTGTAGTAAGTGCCACAAACAACCCATCCCAGCAACTCCTCTTCAGTTAGACCTGCCCTGCTGTACCATGTCTGGGCAACTGACCCTGCCAATTGGAGAAGGAGGCAAAAAGTATGGTGCCCACAGATAAGCAAACAACAAAGAACACATAGCCCACCTGCTCAGACATAGCCAAATTAAAAAAAAAGAACTAAACAAATCTACAATCAATAAATGAGAAAAATAATTACTGAATGCCCTGAAGACAGCAGACAATATCAAACCATTTACAAAAACAAGACAGGATGGTTCCAGTAGGCGTCCAAAATAAAACACCAGATGACTTTCCAGTAGAAGAAAAGGCACTAGAACTACCTGATAGAGAATTCAAATCACTAATACTCAGAATTATCCAAGAGTTGAAGCAAAAAGCAGACAAAAATGAGGAAAATAATTACTACTGGGGTGGGGGGAATTTAATAGATAGAATTTCGTCAGAAAGGAATGTGTTTTCTAATTTTCTGCAAGCAACCTACTAGAAATAGACAAATGATCTGTTTCTTGACGAAAATGTTCCTTGAATTGAGTACAGTTACTGATGAAGCTAGAATCTATTCTACTCAGGATAAGCACCATTATTAGAATTCTGAAAAGCAATACATCCTAATTTTATGCAGAATTAAATGTTACTTAAAATAGAAATCCAGGGGATATGGTAATGAATTGCCAAGTATAACATTCAAGTAGATAAGCAGATGAGATTAGATAGATGTTGTTGCTCTTGTTAGTTGCCTTCAAGTCAATTCTCACTCACGGGGACTCATGTTGCAGAATAGAACTGCTCCAGAGGGTTTTCAAGTCTGTGACCTTTCAGAAGAAGATCACTAGGTCTGTCTTCCCAGATGCCTCTGGGTGGGTTTGAATAGCTAACCTTTTGGCTAGTAATCAAGCACTTAACCATTTCCGCCATCCAGGGACTCCTAGATTGGATATAGACCATTAAAATTTATACAATGCACTCATTCATATCCTATATGCTGTGTAAGCATAGTTTTATTAACTCATTTTTTTATTTAAATAATTCAATTAAATATAAATAATTATTATAAAATCATTCATTATTTTCAAATAAATTTAGTCTGCATTACAGAAATGCTGCATTGAGTAGCCTAAAGAATGTTAATATTTGCAAATTATCTATCAATATGTAGAATTACTTTTTAACCTAGTCAAGTAAGGTAGCAAAATGGGTAATTGGTAAAAACTGATTAAATAATCTATCTCTGAACTTTTGTTAATGTGACTCTAGAAACGTACTCTAAGGAATTTTGTGCTTCAGCTAGGATTCCCTGGGTGGCGGAAACAATTAAGCACTGGGCTACTAACTTTGAAGGTTAGTGGTTTGAACTACCCAAGAGGTTCCTCAGAAGAAAGGTTCTGGCTATCTGCTTCTGAAAAGTCACAGCCATGAAATTCCTATGGAGTGCAGTTCTACTGTACAACACATGGGATCACCCTGAGCTGGAATCAACTCAATGGCAACTGGTTTGGTTTAGTTTTATGGTAATTCATCTGGCTTCTCCAGAAGACACTGTCAATACAGCTTATAAAAGATACTAAAAAATTCTGACCTGGAATTCTTTATTAAAATAAAATTTAACTACAATAGAATCAGTGTATATCATATGTAAAGATTCTAATATTTTAAATTCAGGCTAAATATGAATGAACTGTTTATTGATCCCATTTCATTCTTAATATTTTTTTATGAAAGTATTATTTCAGAAGTTGCCTTTTTTTTTTTTTTTTTAATAAAAGAAAATTTCTTTAAGGTTTACAGAGAAATCGATGTACCAGGAACTTGGGATGAATTAGTTTCCTTAACAAAGGATTAAATTTACCTCTGAACCTTTGTTCTATTGACTGAGAAAGGAAAGACAAATTGACTAGGAAGCAGCACCTTTATTCTAATGCTGTAATCACTAAAGAGCTTCCTTCTTAGATCCTTAACAATGATTCTTTTGCAATAAATACAGAATAATTTTCAAGTAAATATTTTTATATTATCTTTCTATAAAAATCCAAGACCTAGCATTAAATCTGAATTAAGTGAAAACCTTTCTGCAGGAATCTGCTTTCTTTCTTATGCTCTAACTAAGCAGGGTTGGGTTTTTGAGATCCTGGAGTAGTAAGCAGTTAGTGTGTCCCCTCCACATCCTTAAATATCAAATTTTCAAGCAAGCTTTTCCCAAGTACTGGATCACAGTCAATTCACGGCTGTCTTCTTTGACTAGTGCCTGAAGCGCTGATAGAGGGCATTGCTGAGTCGACATCCATGTGTTTTAGATATCAGGCGTTCATGCAGTAGAAATGACACTCCTGGTGAAAACTCAGGACCTCATTTGTGTGTTTTACTTAGTTGGAGAGCCACCCATTTCCTCAAAGTGTTGTGATGCAGTTTGGGTGCCAATAGATAGGACAACTTTTTTGCTTTGAAAAAAATCACTGAGTAATTTGCGTCTAAGAAGATGCAGAATCCTGCCAAGAAAAAGTATAAAAGAGCAACAAGGACCAGAGCAATTTTAAGGACAATTATTTCAATAAGCAAACCTAAACAGAAAACAGATCCAATTTTGAGTAAAACTGCATCATTAAGGATCTGCCAGGATGAAAGCTTAAAAACATTTCTGGAAGTATCCAAATCCGTATGCGTATTGAATGAGATTACTTATCATTATCCTTTCAACAATGAAAGAGGCCTGCTCCAAATAGCAATTCAACCATAGTATGAAACTATTATTTCTGGTAATAATTACCCAAGACTAGGTATTTTTAATAATTCCTGCTAATTTGTGCCCCCTCTGAATTGCCAAGGAGCAAAAATTTTCAGATGCCATTGTTCCTTTATCTATCTGTCTGTCTGTCTAAATATCTGTCTATCTGTCATGGATTGAATTGTGACCCCCAAAAATATCTGTCAACTTGGCTGGGTCATGATTCCCAGTATTGTGTAATTGTGTACCATTCTGTAATCTGATGTGATTTCCTTGTGTGTTGTAAATTCAATCATTATGATGTAATAAGATGGATTAGTGGCAGTTATACTGATGAGGTGTACAAGATTGGATAGTGTCTTGAGCCCAGCTGTTTGAGATATAAAAGAGAGAAGCGAGCAGAGACACATGGGAACCTCATACCACCAAGAAAGCAGTGCCAGGAGCACAGCGTTTCCTTTGGGCCTGAGGTTCCTGCACAGAGAATCTCCTAGACCAGGGGAAGATTGATGACATGGACCTTTCTCCAGAACCGACAGAGAAAGTGTTCCTTTGGAGTTGATGCCTTGAATTTTGGACTTGTAGCCTATGGGACTGTGAGAGAATAAACTTCTCTTTGTTAAAGCCATCCACCTGTAGTATTTCTGTTATAGCAGCACTAGATGACTAAGACACTATCTTTCTCTCTCTATCTATGTATTCATTCATTCATTTCTTTCTTTGCTTATGTATGTGTTTTTTCACTCATAGAAATGAGCTTTATTTCAGACATAGAATGCTCCCAACACTATGTCTAATGCTGATGTGTTGAAATGAGTTCCTTTATGTGGCTTTTTGTCTTGGTTCTTTGGAAAAACAGCTTAAATGACTTTTCCTCTCAGCCTTGAGAAGTTAACTTTGTCCTAGTTTTCCACCTCAGAGGTTCTGTTACTTTTGCCAGGTTAATTGACATTTCCTGGGTGATGTGTAAACAACTTGGTTTGATACTTTTTGTTTGGTCCTGAGCTGCAGTCTGCCCTGTGATTAGTATGTACCTTGCAGGGACTGGTCAATAGACTATGCAAATGAGGCAAGTTGTAACTTACTATACAAATGAAGTGTCTGTGGCCTACTGAGAGGGGGTTGGTCAGTTTGTGGCAACCTGCTAGAGTAGCCATGCCCTGAAACTGATAAGTTGTATATATAAGTAACCCTACTGAGGTTTATCAGATGGAAAGAAGCAGGAAGAGCAGCAGCAGGAAGAAGTAGAAGGAACCAAGAAAAGAAGTAGAGAGAGAAAGTGGAGGCAAGGAACCTCCCAAAAGAGCTGTAACATGGGTCAAGGGATGTAACACTGAAGACAGCAACAGGCCCATTAGGGCCCAGCAGCACAGCCTGCACCCACAGAAAGCAGGCCCAAGAGGAGGCTGTTCTGAGGGAGCCGAGAGGAGCCTGTCCTTAGGGGGCTGAGAGGAGGCCTGCACCATCAAGAGGAGCTGAGAGAGCTGTCCTGCACTGAAGAAGGGAGACTTTGCCTACATGCTTCCTAATCCTGATCCCAAGTTGTACCGTTTCTTAAACCACTTGACCATAAGTACAGTTTGTGAGTTCTGTGAGACGTTGCAGTGAATTGCCTAACCCAAAAGGGGAGGAAAGAGGGCTGAGGGGAGGAAGAGGTGCCGGTATCAGAGATGGAATGCTACAGTGAGTTAAGTGCTGGACTACTAGCCTAAGGGTTGTAGGTTTGAACTCACTGAGCTGCTACGTGGGGAAAAAAGACCTGACAATCTTCTCTCATTAATATTACAGCCTAGGAAGCCCTAAGGGGCAGTTCTACAGCGTAGCTGTCCACTCCACAGCTCACAACAACAACAATCCTCATTTTACAGAGGAGGAAAGTGGTGTACAGAGAGGTGATACAACTTGCTATGGAGCCAGAATACACACTTAGCAGTGTGACTCCAAGCTTTAGACAAACTCCCAGGGAACATCAACATTCAGGAAGACTGCAGAGGAGCTGTCAGAGTTCAATGGAAACAGGAAAGCTTCTAGAAGGCAGGAGAGGCCAAGAGAGGCAAATGTTGCTGAGAGTTCAAGGGAGAGAAGTGATTTTGGACTAAAGCAAATGACAGAGAATAAAAGTGTTAGAACGATTCTAAAAATACCTCATTGGGGAGAAGTGTGTAATCTGAACAGACATAGCTGCAAAGGAGTGTGTTATTTCTCTTCCTGTTTGAGGGTAAAATCCCACCAGTGTGGCGGCAGTGACACTATAGAGGTGTTAAGGGGAGAAGTGAAATGAGTTTGGGAACAGATTTAGGAAGACTGCGAAGAAAAAAGAAGATAATGTGATGCCATCCATTTCCAGGGAGAATGTTGGCATCATTGGTAAAATAAATAAAAAAGTAAAAAAAAAAAGCAAGGGGGATAGATTGGTGTTGGAACTTGTCTTGGAAAAAACCCGATAGTTTGAGGGCATACAGTGCTAGAAGTGACAGCAAGATATACAAATGGAAATAGCCAGAAGATAATAAGAAAAAAATGTGCTTCTTGTAACTTAAGTTTCAAAGTCTGGAAAGTCATCTGCATAGATTTTGAGAGTTGAAGCCCTTTAATTGGATGAGCTCTCCAAAGGAAATACCTGGAGAGATCATAAGGGATAAAGTTTCACAAGTCTAGAGTTAAGGATAGAAGGGACAGAAGGAAGCAAATGTAGAGGTTAAGTGGAGAGCATGGATATGTCAATTTTTTTTTTTCAAAATGTGATTACATATCAAACTCAGTACAAATATTTTATTATTGTATTTCTTTGATGATAAGAAGTACATTTTCATATGTTATATAAATATATCTGAATTGGGTTATATTTCACAACAGATGTATACATTTAATATAGAAGTTTTCCATTATTGAACAGCTTTTATTAAATAGATGTTGCATCTTTTGTTTGATAGTATCTTAGAATACAAAATGTATTTTACTGGTATTCATAGAATTTCATTTATGATTTCTATATTTTTATTATTGTTAAGGAGAGAGAACTATGTGTTATCCTTTCTGTGAACTCTGTTTACGTAAAGAATGGGAAGAGATAATATATTTAGGAATTTAACATGCATCAATAATCTATTCAGGGCTCCAACGGTGGTGTACGAGCATGAATGTTGAGGGTCAGAAGATTAAGGGTATTTTTTAATGTCCCAATTTCCTGCTATGCAAATATCTGGGAGCATTAAACAGAGGACACATAGATATCTGCAACATACACTGATAATACCGCCTACATTTATAGTGTGGACAAATGATGAGTAATAATAATTATAATAAAGCAGTTTTAAGCAGGTTCAGGAAGAATTAACCATAAGGAAGATACTGCTGAGATGCTTATGAAATCTATGGAGCTGTCCCTTGTGATGTGCTTTGTCAGGCGAAACTAATTATCTGTGGATGATAAGAGAAAATATGGTGAAAAACAGCAGTCATTTCCCATAGCGGGAGTACCATTTAAAATCCAACTACTCCCTGAACCACGACATAATTGAAACCGTACCAGAGCTGGCATGAATAACAAGACATGAACTGTCTTTCTTGGAACGTGGCGGGGGCAGGTCGGGAAAATGATGTTAAATGCATCTTAGAAAAATTAAGTTTTATTTCAACTGACCAACATTATACAATTAGAATAAGAAGAGAATTATTAAAAATATCAAAACGAAGGCTCTCTAACCAAGAAATTAATGTGTTGGTCCAGCTTCCAGATGCCATAATCTGATATGTCTTTAAATTTTCTATTCTGTAGTTTTAACATGAAAGCACATTTTAAAGTTTATTTTTAGTGTGTCAGCAATCAAAATTAAAATTTAAGGACATTAATGAATGTTTCTTTCAAATTAAAAGAGATATCACCTAACAGAACTTCAATATGTTAACCAAATTTTTCGTCTCTATCAAAAAGGAAATTATTTTTGTTTTTGGATCCCGTCGCTGGCAACAAAGAATGATTTATAGGTTTGATTGCTGTCAGTTTCCCCTGACACCAAATATCCTGATTTTTCAAGGTGTAGGAATTGTCCCATGAACTTATGAGGGACTCAAGCTCATTCTGTGGGCCTTTTCTGCTGTTCTCAGGGAAAGGCATTCATACCCTGATCCCAAAATGACTGCTCCCTTCCAGGCATCATACCTGCCTTGCAGACAAGAGGAAGGAGAGCTCAAAAGGCAAAAAGGTAAGAGAAGCCAGGAAGGTGACTTTTTAGTACCTTAAGAAATTTGGGGTTTGATAATAAAGAACAAGGAGATAACAGGTATTACGAAGGCAATGAGCAGTGTTTGGTAATATACAAGTCTGTTCTCTGATGCAGAGAGAAATAAGAGAACAAAAACTCTCTGTCTTTTAGAATTCTTAACTACATTCATGGTGCATAGCACAGAGACCCCAACGGTAGCATTTAAATTAATACTTCTTTATTCAATAAAGGAATAGTCTGTGAAAGTTGCCGAAAATTGGAGGGAAGAATTTTTTTTTTTAATTCTACAAAACTGCTAAAAGCATTTGCTATTTTCAGTAAAAGATATTTGTAAAGGGTGAATGAAAATGGTGAATAAAACTGGATATTTGAACTTTGTATCAATTTATGTTAACTGTGCTTTAAATTAATGTCTCATTAATGTGAATAATTAGAAGTTAATTATCAATGGAACCAATGTGGTAAGCTAGATTACTTACGAAAAAATGATAGAAAATTACTGTTATGATTAATTACTAGAAAAATCTAAAGTGTTTTCCTTTACATTAAAATAATGATATGAGCCAGGAGGATTTCTTTTTAATACTCACTTCTTTGTTCTCACTGAATTCCTAAAGAGAGATGTACGTTATAGTGAACTGCATTGCTGTTCATGTATTTTTTTTTTCTACTGCCTATCTCCTCATCTCTTCAAAAAAGCAGCAGATTCTTTGAGTTTATAATGATACTGATAGTTAGTTTAAATGCATCCTGCAGGAAGCAATATAAAACCAACTAAAAATCAGTAAATTTCACTACTCACCTGTTAAATGGGGATTTAAAAAATACACTTTAAGAGACGATTGAATTTATTAGAATGTTTGCAAACAGTAATAATATCGACATATTAAGAAGGTATAGCAGTTAGAGTATAAAATTGTTGATGCTGACTAACATTATAATTAGAATATAACTGCTCACATAATTGCTTGAAACAAGTAAATCTGCTTTTCTTAAGTATGATGCTTATTTGTCAAAAAAGAAAACTGTTTCCACCCTGTATCAGCAGAAACTAATTGTCAACATATTTAAGGTAATGTATATGGCTATAACAGGATAAGAATAAACTTTCCTGCAATATGAAAAAATACTAAAAATGACTTATAAAAAGAAACCCATATTTTTATGTTAAAAGAGTCAAATTTTCAAGCCAATCATCCAAAAATAATAAAAGCTTTTCCATTCAAATAGTATGCATTATAATGTCCATGCAGTAACTTCAAACAAAAATATATTTAATAGAATAATATTTATAATTTATAATATTTCTATAGTGATTGCCTTGTGATGCTGAAACTTAGATTTTAAAATGTTGATAATATCAAGATATAAATTATGCTTATGTGCTTTTTTAAAATACCTTGTGCTCAGATTGGGCCATTGTCATGAACTGAATTTTGTTCTCCAAAATATGTGTCAATTTGGTTAGGCCATGATTCCCAGTATTGTGTGGTTGTCCTCCATTTTGTGATTGCAATTTTATGTTAAAGAGGATTATGGTGGGACTGTAATACCCTTATCCAAGTCACATCCCTGATCCAATGTAAAGGGAGTTTCCCTGAGGTGTGGCCTGCACCACCTTTTGTCTCTTAAGAGATAAAAAGGAAAGGAAAGCAAGTAGCAGAGAGGGGGACCTCATACCATCAAGAAAGCAGTGCCGGGAGCAGAGCCCATCCTTTGTACCTGGGGTCCCTTTGCAGAAAAGCTCCTAGTCTGGGGGAGATTGATGAGAAGGCTGACAGAGAGAGAAAGCCTTTCCCTGGAGCTGATGCTCTGAATTTGGACTTTTAGCCTTCTTTACTGTGAGAAAATAAACTTCTCTTTGTTAAAGCCATCCACTTGTGGTATTTCTGTTATAGCAGCACTAGATGACTAAGACAGAATTTGGTACCATGAATGGGGTGCCGCTCTAACAGATACCTAAAATGTGGAAGTGGTTTTGAAGCTGTGAATGGATAGAGGAGCAGTAGTGGTAGAGAAGCGGCAGCGGTAGAGAACCAGCAGCAGCAGAACCAGGAGACCTGCACAAGACAGTGCTGGAGCTAACCTACGGAGCAAGAGATCTGAGTGTCTGCGTGCAGGAGGCTTCCTGGTGGAGTGGGTGCCTCCAGGCCCTTATTGGTGGAACTGTAGAGCTTTGGAACACTTGCTCCAGCAGGGCAGATTCTGGCATGAGACCCAAGGGCCAAGTGGTCACGGGAAGCAGAAGCTGAAGAGACAAGCCTTGAGGGCTAATGTAATGTGTTTTGCTGACTTGCTTGGTGCCTTTTATCCCTTCTTTTCCTCCAGTTTCTCCCATATGTAATGCAAATGTCTAGCTTGTGCCTGTTCTGCCATTGTACCATTGGAAGCAGATAACTTGCATTCTAGATTTCACAGATGAAGAGGAATTTTTGGATTTTGGACTTGGAGTTAAGGCTTTTGCTGTGATATGATGGAGTGAATATGTTCTGCATGTTGCAAGGATGTGATTTTTGAAGGGCCAAAGGGTAGAATGTCATGGATTGAATTATGTACCCCCAAAATATGTGTCAACTTGGTTAGGCCATGATTCCCAGTATTGTGTGATTGTCCTCCATTTTGTCATTGTAATTTTATGTTAAAGAGGACTAGGGTGGGATTGTAACACCCTTACCTAGGTCACACCCTGCTCCAATGTAAAAGGAGTTTTCCTGGGGAAAGCAAGCAGAGAGGGGGGACCTCATACCACCAACAAAGTAGTGCCAGGAGCAGAGTGCATCCTTTGGACCCAGGGTTGCTGTGCAGAGAAGCTCCTAGTCCAGAGGAAGATTGATGAGAAAGCCTTCCCCCGGAGCTGATGCCCTGAATTTGTACAATTAGCCTACTTTACTGTGAAAAAATAAAGTTCTGTTTGTTAAAGTCACCCACTTGTGGTGCTCTGTTATAGCAGCACAAGATGACTAAGACAGCCATTGACGACATCACAAAAAAAGAAAAAGAAAGAAAAAATTACAAAAAAAGGGTTTTTGGTGCTCCTTTAAATGAGAACTATTGTAAAGCTGTAAATATACTTTTGGTTTAGATATTCGTAATACAAAGCAGGCATAATTAATTTCATACCCATACACATATATGTATGTAAAAGAGGTGAGTCTATCTTATACACGTAAGAGGAACACTGGACAGAAAGTGGAAACTACTGTCCTTCTATGTAAAGGAACAATCCCTAACTGAAGTGGCCTGAAAAATGAAACTGATGCAGTAGTTGCCCAGAAAGTGAGGATAGCAGAAAGGGGTTAATTTATGTGTGGTTAGGAGAGAGCCTAAAGTACAGAAAGAAAATTCCTGCCTGAGGAGTAGAAAAGCAACTAGTATTAGATGACCTTGGTGGTGCGGTGGTTAAGAACTCGGCTGCTAACCAAAAAAGCTGGCAGTTCAAATCCACCAGCTTCTTCTTGGAAACCCTATGGGGCAGTTCTACTCTGTCCTATAGGGTCACTATGAGTCAGAATTGACTCAACAGCAATGAGTTTTTTTGGTTATTTATTTATTGTTGTTTGTTTGTTTGATTTTTTAAGTGTAATAGAGATGGATCCAATGTGGTTTTAAAAAAGGAATGGGTAACATACGATCTTTCTATGAAATAAAAGTTTAGTGAATTTTATATTTAGAAGTTTTACTGTGTAGAGGAATGTGTCCCTCTTTTTAGTGGCAGAATTCTTGGAGAAGTGAACTTTAAGGAATTGCTTGATTGACATTTGGGAATTTGGAGGTGAAATGGACTGAAGTCTGGGCCAAGACATCACAAATGTGGCAGTGTAATAACTCAACAGAAGGCCTCACCTTGAGAGTCGTTACATAAAACAGGCTATGTCCCTGTTTCTTTGTCTTAAGGAGCTTCACTCCTTTTTTGTCCAAGAGATAGTCAGTTTTAAAACTTCCCTTTGATCATATTAGCAAACAGCAATTTCTTCTTACTCTGAATTCATTACCCATACAATCTAGCTGACTTTCCCAATACTGATTTGGAAATTCATAAACCACATTTATATACATAAATTCCTGCTGCTTTTGCTATGGCACACGCTCCATAGAGTTCCCTATGTAAGATGCAGCTGAATTACAAATCAACACCCACAAATCAAAGCATCTGCCTTTATGACTTTTTATTTGAGCCTCATTGTCTAATTGACCAAATTGTCTCATCAGTATGGCAGGTCTGCTGCAGTTAGCAGCCACATGGGCTTACTGTACTTTGGTTTCAGCTACTGTTCGCGTCATTGTGATGCCTTTAAATTGCCACCTGGGCCCCCTAAAGTGAATTCCATGAATGCCACGGTCTATATTTTAAATCCCGAACTTATTCTTAAAATGTAGTGAAAACCCATTTAGCTGTTTTCACATGATGCAAAAATAGGTAGTCAAAAAATTTTGATGACTACCTATTTCTGGTGTACCACGCACTTTGAATATCTATTGCATTGTTCTATTTGACTACGTGTGATTGTGTGTGTGTGTGTGTGTGTGTCTGTGTCTGTGTGTGAGAGGGGAAGAGGGAAAGGGAGAAAGGGAGAGAGGGAGGAAGGGAAAGAGGACGGGGCGGGAGAGAGAGAGTGAAGGAGAGAGAGGGAGCACTATGGAGCCCTTGTGGCTTAATAGTTAAGTGCTTGGTAGCTAACTAAAAGGTTGGTGGTTCAACACATCCAGAGGCTCTGTGGGAGGAAAACCTGGAGATCTGCTCCAGTAAAGATCGCAGCCTAGAAATCCCTGTGGGGAAGTTCTACTCTGTCCCATGGGGTCACTATGAATGACATACATACACACATACATATACGTATATATATAAACATATTTATATATTCATACATACATACATATATATATAGTTTCAGGCTTGTGCCAAGTCCTTGAACAATAACAATGAAAAGAACACAGGCTGTGTTTTTTGCTATCTGATATTATACAATGTATGTTATGCAGAGGAATGTCAGTATCAGAATTGTATGAAAATCCTGAAGAGCCCAGACTGGAGGATGGTTTTGAGGAAGAAAACTGGAGATAGTGAGACTTTCGATAGTCCAAGTGAGAGCTGGCGAGGACAGGAACTAGACTGGACTAAGGAAGATGTAAGAATACAAAGGAGGTAGTTGACTCGATAATCTCTTAGGAAATAAAATTAACTGGATTATTGAGTAGGAGGTGGAATATGAGACAGGAAGAGACTAGAATGACTCAGGTGATTGGTGGGGTGACTGCGTGGATGATGCTGGTACTAATGCAGATTAGGAGAAAAAAAGGAGTAGCCAACCTGTTGAAAGTAGAAGCTGGTGAATTCAGTTTTAGAGTGTCTGTTTGGAGGCACCTGTAGAATTCCATTATATGTGCTCATCAGGCAGTTGGAGTGTTTAGTTCAAGAGAGGAGGATCAAGGTAAGGATACAGATTTGGGAACCAGTGGCATACAGGTGATGATATAAGACAAGAGAATAGGTGAAATCCCTCAAACAGCATGTAGAGTAAGAAGCACAGGAATTGTAGATAGAAAATACCAATACTTGAGGGGCAGTGTATAACCTGAAACAATAGATTGGACCAGAAGCTCTTGGTGCCTGGGAAATGAAGACAGTCAAAATTTCCAAAAGTGAAGAGTCCACCCATCACCCAGATCTTGGTTTCTAATACCATTCTCCAACAAAAAGAACGAGGGCTCCTTGAAGAAATGGCTGATTCTAGGGCTGGGACAAGGATACTTGAGATGATCCTGGAGCATCTTATAGTGCCAGAATGTTCTAAGGGATACAGAAGCCCACTGAAAGAGCTCCTAATGGCCAAGCAGGAAAAATTTGACCAACAAAATAAAGTAGAATTGGATTATAACCCAAAGTATAAAGTAAATATCCATGAGTTCATACAGATATTAACAAATGATTGCATATGGAAATAAATGGGGAGAATAGACAAATCTCCTATACAGAAGATTTCCAAATAATTTATGTGGATATTCCACCCTGAAGAAAGGGGAGCATAAATCCCCACATCTTCAGTGTGGACTACACCAGTGATTTTCTTCTAAAGAGTACATACAGTATGGAAGTGAAAAAAGGAGTAACTGCGATGGGGACATCTGGAAAACACTACCTCAGCCAGGTAATCAAGGTTAACATGCACGGTGATAAATTGCGCTAATAGCATCAAACCTTGTTATGATGTGATGAGAATGGCACTTCACCTGTGGTCTTCCTCCCCAAAACCCTTAATCTCAGTCATGACAAACTATTAGAAAATCTCCAATTTAGAGATTTTCTACAAAATACCTCACTAGTACTCCTCAAACACCACCTGCCTATCAGTTTGTATTATTACTGTGGTGGTTTGCATGTTGCTATGATGCTGGAAGCTATGTCATCAGCATTTCAGATACTAGCAGGGTCACCCATAGTGAACAGATTTCTGTGAGGCTTCCAGTCTAAGTAAGTCTAGGAAGAAAGGCCTGGCAATCTACCTCCATAAATTAGCCAATGAAAACCTTAAGGATCACAACAGAACGTTATCCAACTGACTTGCTTTGCACATCTCATCAGAAGGGATCAATTGCTAGAGAAGGACATCGTCTTTGGTGAAGCAGAGGACCTAGGAGGGCTTGGGAAACCCTCGGTGAGACAGACTGGCATAATAACTGCAATAATGGACTTGAACAAGCTAGCAATTGTGAGGATGAAGCAGGACCTAGCAATGCTTCGTTCTGTTGTACACAAAGTCACCATGAGTCAGAGTCGACTTGATGGCAGCTAACAACAGCACTCTTCAAAACTGTCAAGGTCATAAAAACAAGAAAACTCTGAAAAACTGTCACAGTCAAGAAAAACCTACAGAGACATAACAACTAAATGTAATGTGGTATACTGGAAGGTATTTTGGAACAGAAAAAGGATATTAGTTAAAAACAGAAAATTTAAATAAAATATGAACTTTTGTTAATAATATCGTATCAACTTTGGGTCATTATCTATGCCAAATGTACTATACAATGTCTAAGATGTTAGCAACAGGGAAACCAGAACAGGGATATGTGAGAACTTCTGTACTTTCCTTGCAACATTTCTGTAAACTTCAAACTATTCTTAGATAAAAAGTTTATTTAAGAGAAAAAGTGATTAGTCAATGGAATTAAACAAAGATGAGGAAAGCTGTAACAAAAGACTGTGAAATGCCCATTGGATTTGGCAACCTGGAGTTCCTTGAGGCCTTTGAGAGACAACCCATTGCTGTCAGAGTCAATTCCAACTCATTGCAACACTGTAGGACAGAGTAGAATTGCCCCACTGGGTTTCCAGGGCTATAAATCTTTATGGAAGCAGACTCCCACATCTTTCTCCCATGGAGCGTTGGGTTCCAACAGCTGACCTTTTGGTTAACAGCCCAGCACTTGACCACTGCACCATCAGGGCTCCTATAATATTAGTAGACATATTAATTTGTTTTTAATTTACTTCTCTACCAATATACATGCTTTCTTGTCATTTTACACATGGAAATAAACACGAGTACACATAAATAATAAGAAATTTGATGTATACTGTATCCCATATATGTGAATTTCTTTGATTCTCATAAAATATATGGAAAAGTGAAATAAGGAAAGTTATAAATAAAATTACACAAAAATTTTGACAGTGCTTCCTGGTTCAATTTTATTTATACATATTATATTGCTAATACTTATTTTCATATCTTCTAATCACTTTTTTTGGCAGTTCATACAGATCATTTGATGAGTTTTGGTATTTGCAGTTCCTCCAAATAGGAATATTGGAAAAGGTAAGGAAATTATCCAAAGTGAAAGAAAAGTGTAAGCAAAGTTTGTACATATGCAAGAATAGGATACATAATGAAATAAATAAAATAAATAAAAAATAAAAATAACAAAGTTGTGAAAGGAAACCCTGGTGGTGTAGTGGTTAAGAGCTATAGCTGCTAATCAGTTTGAATCCAGCTCCTTGGAAACCCTATGAGGCAGTTCCACTCTGTCCTATAGGGCCGCTATGAGTTGGACTCAACGGCAACGGGTTTTTTTAAGTTGTCAAAAAAAGTATCAGGCAAAAAGAAAGAAAATGATGTTAGGGAATTAGGTGTAAAAAAAACTGCATTTAAGGAGACTTCTGGGCAACATGGTGCTATAGTCAGAAGCACCACACTGTCCCTCCACAGCAAAGATGGGAAAAACTAGGTCAGAGCCACACGTCAGTCCAGAAACCCTAAGCATCAAATGAGGAGATAACTCAGCCAAGCACTGAATGGAATAAGAAACCGACTGAGAACAGAGAGTGAGGAGAGATACATGCAGAGGTCCCCTATCAGCTACTGCAGCATGGATCCACCATCTTGGACTCCTATTGGAGGTTGGCAAACCGGGAGTACAAGAAAGCAGATTCACGGAGCTTCCAGCAGAAGACAGAAAAACTGGTAACCAACAATATAAGCTTTACCACTGCCCACCCTTCTTCACCCCAACTGGACCTACTCTGCTTCCCGTGGCCAAAATCTCTTGGCCAGGAAGCACCGGCTTTACCCTGGTATCACTTGGATTCCACCAGGCCACACTGGCCAGCTCCCTGAGTGCCATTTGTTGGCTGCTGGTGTTGCTTTTTTCTGCTTCATTAGGTTACTTCCTTACCTCTCACCACCCCCCCATACCTCGTTTCTCTCAAATACCTGGCTCTGTGGCCATCTTTGCTTCTTCCTGGGGGGCTGCGAGGTGCCGCTCAACTGTGGAACAGCTTCCCGCCCTGTGCCGCTGCTCTGGTGGGACCCCTGGGGCTTTTCTTCGTGTGTTTGTTCTGATTAGTTCTGTTTTGATTTGTTTGATTGTCTTCTGCTTCGTTCTCGGCTTGGGAGCCCCTTCTGGTTGGGCAGTGCCACGTGGCTTGGGAGACACTCTCTTACTCTGTGCAGACACACAGGGACATCCTGGGGGCATTCTTTTTTCTTGTTTTTCTATTTTGGGTTTTATTGTTTCTTTGCTTTGTTTTCATCTCTCTCTTTTTCCCTTTTTGTCTTTCTTCATTTTCAGTTTCTCGATTTATTCATTTTTTTCATTTACACTTTTTTTAAAAATTTTTTTTTCTTCCATTTCTCAGTGTCTCATCTCTCCACTCCAATAGCAAGCTCACTTAGCACTCTTTTTCCTTGTGTGTATGTTTTTGACTCCTGTTCCTCTCTCCTCTCTCTTCTCTTTCAATACCCATCTTATCTCCAAACATCACAATTTCCCTCCTCCTTCCTGCCTACCTGCACTGTGCGTGGAACATCACATTCCCAAGCAGCACAGGCATGGCCTACCAGAACCTGCCCAGCACTGATTCCCGCCCTGCCCTGTTGGCCCTAGTACACACCGCAAACAACCCATCCAAGCAAATCTCCTTCAGCTCGACATCACCTGCTGTACCATACCTGAGTGACTGAACCTGTCCATTGGAGAAGCAGGTGAAAAGTATTGTGCCCACAGATGTGCAAACAACAAAGAATGCACAGCCTGCCTGCTCAGACATAACCAAATAAAACAAAAAATCAGGATGAAACAAACAAATCTACAATCAATAAATGAGGAAAATAACTACTGAATGCCCTGAAGACAGCAGACAATATCAAAACATATACAAAAACAGACAGGATGGTCCCAGTAGGTGTCCAAAATAAAACACCAGATGACTTTCCAGTAGAATAAAAGGCACTAAAACTACCTGATATGGAAGTTAAATCTGTAATATTCAGAATTATACAAGAGTTGAAGCAAAAAGCAGACAAAAATGAGGAAAAAATAGACAAATTCATGGAAAACAGAGACAAAAAATGGAAGAATTTAAGAAATAATACAGGAACAAAATGCTAAAATGAATTCACAACTAGAAATCATACAAAAAAATAATTAGAAATCTAAAAGATAAGCAACAAGATTTCAGAAATGGACAGTGTAATAGAAGGGCTGAGGAGCAGGTTTGAAACGATGGAAGACAGGATCAGTGAAATTGAAGACAAAAACTTGGATACAACTATGCTTGAGGAAAAATCAGAAAAAAGAAAGAAGAAAAAGGAAGAAACCCTGAGAATTATGTGGAATACAATGAAAAGCAAAAATTGTCGAGTGATCAGAGTTCCAGAACAGAGGGAAAAACAGAAAACACAGAGAGGATCATTACTGACAGAAAACTTCCCCAATGTCATGAAAGATGAAAAGCTGACCATCAAAGAAGCTCAACGAACCCCCATAGGATAGACCTCAAAAGAAAATCACCAAGGCATATCACAATCACACTTGCTAAAACCAAAGACTAACAAAGAATCCTGACAGCAGCTTGAGAAAAGCAAAAAGTCACATACAGAGGAGAAACAATATGACTAAGTTCAGATTATTCAGCTGAAACCCTGCAGGCAAGAAGGCAATGAGATGACACATATAAAACCTTGAAAGAAAAAAATTGCCAGCCAAGAATAATATATCCCACAAAACTCTCGTTCAAATGTGATGGTGAAATTAGGTCATTTCCGGATAAACAGAAATTAAGGGACTATGTAAAAACCAAACCAAAAGTACAATATGTATTAAAGGGAGCCCTTCAATCTGAGAACAAACAACATCAGACCACAGCCTGCATCTAGGATGCAGGATGATACTAGCCAGATACCACCTTAGGAAGTGAACTCTTAAGGATTATCCAAACTGAAAGAATTACAACAGGGAACCAAAGAGGTTAATCTGTAAATGATAACAACATCAGAACAATAAAAGAGGGAATAAATGGTGTAGGTATAGAACCTTCTAATGGAGAGGCAAGGCAATACCAAGTAATAACAGACTGGTTCAAACCTAGGAAGATATGGGTAAATTTCAAGGTAACCTAAAAGAAAGTTAACAAACCTACTCATCAAAATAAAGAAAAAAACATAAAGTTTCAGTAAAAAAATAAAACATACACAAACAAAAGAAAATGAAAAAAAAAAATCCACAAACAAAAGGGATTCAGCACAGGAGAGCGAGAGGAACAAAGAAAACGTCAGCACCACAAAAAAAAAGCACTACAACATGACAGCAGTAAACGCACACCTATCAATAACTACACTAAATAAAAATGGCCTAAATGCACCCATGAAGAGGTGGAGAGTGACAGAATGGATAAAGAAAAAAACAAACAAACAACAAAAAAAAAAACCAGGATCTATCAATATGCTGTCTACAAGAGACACACCTTAAAAACAAAGAAATAAATTTATTTAAAATCAAAGGATAGAAAAAAGTATCAAGCAAACAGCAACCAGAAAACAGCAGGAGTAGTAATTCTAATCTCAGATAAAATAGACTTTAAAACAGAATCCACCGTAAAATACAGAGAAGAACACTATATAATAATTAAGGTGATGACCCATCATGAAGACGTAACCATAATAAACATCTATGCACCCAATGACAGGGCTCCAAAATGCATAAAACAAACTCTAACAACACAGAAAAGAGAAATTGACAGTTCCACAATAATAGTAGGAGACTTTAACACACCACTCTCAATAAAGGACAGAACACCTAGAAAGAAACTCAACAAAGACAAAGGCGACCTAAAGGGCACAATCAGCCAACTTGACCTCACAGACATATATAGAACATTACACCAAACAGCGGCAAAGTACACATTCTTTTCCAATGCATATGGAACATTCTTCAGAATAGATCACATCTTAGGCCACAGAGCAATCCTCAACAAGATCCAAAATGCTGAGATATTACAAAGTATTGTCTGTGACCACAACACCATCAAGGTGGAAATTAACAACAGGAAGAGCAAGGAAAAAAAATCAGTTACATGGAAACTGATTAACATCCTGCTTACACATCACTGGGTAATAGAAGAAATCAGAGATGGAATAAAAAAATTCCTAGAATCAAATGAGAATGAAACCACATCATACCAAAACCTTTGGGACACAGCAAAGGCAGTCCTCAGAGGACAATTTATAGCAATAGATGCACACATCATAAAAGAAGAAAGGGACAAAATAAAAACATTAACTACACAACTCCAACAAATAGAAAGAGAACATTAAAAAAAAAAAAAAAAAGGCTACAGCAACCAGAAAAAAGGAATTAATAAAGATCAGAGCAGAAATAAATGAAATAGAGAATAGAAAAACAATAGAAAGAATCAACAAAACCAAAAGTTGGTTCTTTGAAAGGATCGACAAAATCAACAAACTCCTGGCCAGACTGACAAAAGAAAAACAGGAGAGGATGCAAATAACCCAAATAAGAAATGAAATGGGGGACATTACAACAGACCCAACTGAAATAAAAAGGATTATAACAGAGTATTATGAAAAACTATACTCCAACAAATTTGAAAACCTAGAGGAAAGGGATAAATTTCTAGAAACACACTTCCTAACCAAACTACCACAAAGTGATGCTGACAATCTGAACAGACCCATAACAAGAAAAGAGATTGAAAGGTAATTAAAAAAACTCCCAACGAAAGAAAGCCCTGGCCCAGATGTCTTCACTGGAGAATTCTACCAAACATTCAGAAAAGAGCTTATACCAGTACTACTCAAACTATTTCAGAACATAGAAAAGGAAGCAACACTTCCAAATTCATTTTATGAAGCCAGCATAACCCTGATACCAAAACCAGGCAAAGACGTCAAAAAAAAAAAAAAATTACAGACCAATATCTCTCATGAATATAGATGCAAAAATTCTCAACAAAATTCTAGCCAATAGAATTCAGTAACATTTCAAAAAAATAATACACCACGACCAAGGAGGATTCATACAAGTTATGCAAGGATGGTTCAACATTAGAAAATCAATCAACGTAATCCACCACATAAATAAAAGGAAAGAAAAAAATCACATGATCATCTCAATTGACCCAGAAAAGGCATCTGACAAAGTCCAACACCCATTCCTGATAAAAAGGCTCAATAAAATAGGTACAGAAGAGAAATTTCTCAACATAATAAAGGGCATGTATGCAAAACCAATGGCCAACATCATTCTTAATGGGGAGAGGCTGAAAATATTCCCCTTGAAAACAGATCAAGACAAGGAGGCCCTTTATCACCACTCCTGTTTAACATTGTGCGGGAAGTTCTAGCTAGAGCAATAAGGCAAGAAAAAGGAATAAAGGGTATCCAAATTGGTAATGAAGAAGTTAAACTGTCCCCGTTTGCAGATGATATGATACTATACATAGAAAACCCTAAAGACTCCACGAGAAATCTACTGGAACTAATAGAAAGATTCAGCAGAGTAGCAGGCTATAAGATAAATATTCAAAAATCAGTTGGATTCCTATACACCAATAAGAAGAACGATGAAGAGGAAATCAGGAAAACAATACCATTTATAATAACCCCTAAAAAGATAGAATACTTAGGAATAAATCTGACCAGGGATGTAAAAGACCTGCAGAAAGAAAACTACAAAACACTACTGCAAGAAACCCAAAGGGATCTACATGAATGGAAAAACATACCATGCTCATGGATAGGCAGACTCAGCATTGTGAAAATGACAATTCTACCCAAAGCAATTTACAAATACAGTGCAATCCCAATCCAAATACCAACAACATTCTTCAAAGAGATGGAAAAACTAATCATTAACTTTGTATGGAAAGGGAAGAAGCCCCGAATAAGTAGAGCATTACTGAAGAAGAATAAAGTTGGAGGACTCACACTACCTGACTTCAGAACCTACTATACATCTACAGTAGTCAAAACAGCCTGGCACTGGTACGAGAGATACATTGACCAATGGAACAGAATTGAGAACCCAGATGTAAGTTTATCCACCTATGGTCACCTGATCTTCGACAAGGGCCCTAAGTCCATCAAATGGGGAAAAGACAGTCTTTTTAACAAATGGTGCTGGCAAAACTGGATATCCATCTGCAAAAAAATGAAATAGGACCCATACCTCAGGCCGTATACAAAAACTACTTCAGTATGTATCAAAGTCCTGAATATAAAGCCTAAAACTATAAAGCTCATAGAAGAAAAAATAGCACCAACACTATAGGCTTTAATACACAGCTTTAACAGGATACAAACCATAACCATCAACGCACAAACCCCAATAGATAAGCTAGATAACTGGGATCTTCTAAAAATCAAACACCTATGCTCTTTAAAAGACTTCACCAAAAGAGTAAAAAGAGAACCTACAGACTGGGAAAAAATTTTTGGACAGTACAAGTCAGACAAAGGTCTAATCTCCATAATCTACAAGAAAATCCAACAGCTCTGCAACAAAAAGACAAATAATCCTATTAAAAAATGGGCAAAGAAATGAACAGACACTTTACCAAAGAAGACATTCAAATGGTCAACAGACATGAGGAAATGCCCGCGATCACTAGCCATTAGAGAAATGCAAATTAAAACCACAGTGAGATACCATCTCACCCCGGCATTACCGGCACGAATCAAAAACACTGGAAATAACAAATGTTGGAGGGGCTGTGGGGAGATCGGAACTCTTATGCACTGCTGGTGGGAATGCAAAATGATACAACCATTTTGGAAAATGATATGGTGCTTCCTCAGAAAGGTAGAAATAGACATACCATTCAAACCAGTAATCCCACTCCTAGGAATATATCCTAGAGAAATAAGAGTCGTCACTGGAATAGACCTATGTACACCTATGTTCGTGGCAGCATTGTTCACAACAGCAAAACAATGGAAACAACCTAGATGCCCATAAACAGATAGCTGGATAAACAAACTATGGTACATACACACAATGGGGTACTATGCCACGACAAAGAACAACAATGAATCTGTGAAGCGTCTCATAACATGGATGAAACTGGAGGACATCATGCTGAGTGAAAAAAGGCAATCACAAAAGGACAAATATTGTATGAGACCTCTATTTTAAAAACCCATGAAAAAGTTCACACACAAAATGTAACTATCTTTGTTGATTAGCAGGGATGGGAGGGGTGGGGGGGGGAATAATAGGCAATAGATAAGTGGTATCTTGGGTGAAGTGTAAGACAGTACACATTACAGGGGAAACCAGCACAACTTGTACAAGGAAAGGTCATTGAAGCTCCATAGGCACATCCAAACTCCCTGAGGGACTGAATTGCTCGGTGGAGGGCTGTGGGGACCATGGTCTCGGGGAACATCTAGCTGAACTGGCATAACACAGTTTATAAAGACAATGTTCTACATTCTACCTTGGTGAGTAGTGTCTGGGGTCTTAAAAGCCTGTGAGCAGCCATCTAAGATAATGCACTGGTCTCATCCCTTCGGGAGCAAGGGAGAATGAAGGGAACAGGACACAAGGAAAAGATTAGTCCAAAGGACTAATGGACCACAGCTACCAAGGCTTCCACCAGACTGAGTCCTGTACAGCTAGATGGTGCCCGGCTACCACCACTGACTGCTCTGACCGAGATCACAACAGAGGGTTCTGGACAGAGCTGGAGAAGGATGTAGAACAAAATTTTAACTCATAAAAAAAAAAAAAAATAAGACCAGAATTACTGGCCTAAAGGAGACTGGAGAAACCCTGAGTGTACGGCCCCCAGACATCCTTTTAGCTCAGTGGTGAAGTCATTTCTGAGGTTCACCGTTCAGCCGGGGAGTGGATAGCCACAGAAAACCAAATGGAACTAACGAGGCACAGCAGTCCAGGGACAAGGGCCAGAAGGCAGAAGAGGACAGGAAAGCTGGTGATAGGGATCCCAAGTTTGAGTAAGGATAGTGTTGATGTGTTGTGAGGTTGTTAACCATTGTCATAGGGCAACATGTGTACTAACTGTTAAATGAGAAAGGATTTTGTCCTGTAAGTCTTCATCTAAAGTGAGAATAGCAGCACAATTGGAAGAGCGTAGTCGATGTCACCGAACTGTGCATGTAGAAATTTTTGAAATGGTGTATCTTTGGATATGTATATTTTCACCAAAAAAAAAAAAAAGGTTGAGAAGGGAGAGGGTTGACATGTTGTGGGGTTGTTAACCAAAGTCATAAAATAATACGTGTACTACTGTTTCATGAGAAACTATATTTTCTGTAAGCCTTCACCTGAAGTACAATTAAAAAAAAAAAAAGAACACATTCTAGAGGCCAGTAGACACATGAGAAAACACTCGCGATCACTAGCCATTAGAGAAATGCAAGTTAAAACCACAGTGAGATACCATCTCACCCTGGCATTACTGGCACGAACCAAAAACACTGGAAATAACAAATGCTGGAGGGGCTGCGGGAGATTGGAACTCTTATGCACTGCTAGTGGGAATGTATAATGATACAAACATTTTGGAAAATAATATGGCGCTTCCTTAAAAAGCTAGAAATAGAAATACCATATGGTCCAGCAATCCCACTCCTAGGAATATATCCTAGAGAAATAAGAGTCGTCACACGAATAGACATATGCACACCCATATTTACTGCAGCACTGTTCACAATAGCAAAAAGATGGAAACAACCTAGATGCCCATCAACAGATGAATGGATAAACAAACGATGGTACATACACCCAATGGAGTATTATGCAAGGATAAAGAACAATGATGAGTCTGTGAAGCATCTCATAACATGGATGAAACTGAAGGACATTATGCTGAGTGAAATAAGTGAATCACGAAAGGACAAATATTGTATGAGACCTCTACTGTAAAAACTCATATAAAAGTTTACACACTAAAAGAAGCAATCTTCGTTGGTTACGAGGGATGAGAGGGGTGGGGGGGAAACTAAAGTAGACAGTAGATAAGTGGTAACTTTGGTGAAGGGTAAGACAGTACACAATACTGGGGAAGCCAGAACAACTTGTACAAGGAAAGGTCATGGAAGCTCCATAGACACACTGAAACTCTGAGGGACTGAATTGCTGGGTAGAGGGCTGTGGGGACCGCGGTCTCGGGGAACATCTAGCTCAATTGGCATAATACTGTTTATAAGACAATGTTCTACATTCTGCCTTGGTGAGTAGCGTCTGGGGTCTTAAAAGCCTGTGAGCAGCCATCTAAGATAATCCACTGGTCTCATCCCTTCGGGAGCAAGAGAGAGTGAAGAGAACAGGAAACAAGGAAAAGATGAGTCCAGAGGACTAATGGACCACAGCAACCAAGGCCTCCACGAGACCGAGTCCAGCAGAGCTACACTGTGCCCAGCTCACACCACTGAATGGTCTGACTGGGATCACAACAGAGGGTTCTGGACAGAGCTGGAGAAAGTTGTAGAACAAAATTCTAACTCACAAAAAAAAGACCATTGTTAACCAATGTCATAAAACAATATGTGTACTGACTGTTTAATGAGAAAAGATTTGTTCGGTAAATCTTCACCTAAAGTACAATAAAAAAAAATTAAAAAACCTGCATTTAAACCATGATTGTATGTGTGTGTGTGTGTGTGTGTGTACATATATATATATATATATACACACACACATAGCCTATACAGCCTTGGTGGCATGGTGGTTAAGAAGTTAGCTGCTAATCAAAAGGTCGGCAGTTCAAATCAACCAGCCACTCTTTGGAAACCCTGTTGGGCAGTTCTACTCTGTCCTATAGGGTTACTATGAGTCGGAATCAACTCTACACGTACGGGTTTTGGGATGTTAAGTGCTAGACTACTAGCCAAAAGGATGGAGGTTTGAACTTACCCAGAGGTGCTTCAGAAGACAGGCCTGGTTATCTGCTTCCCAAAGGCTACAGTCTTGAAAACACTATGGAGTACAGTTGTACTCTGACACAGGTGGGGTTGCCATGAGTCAGAATCTACTCAATGGCAACTAACAACAACAACGTGGTTTACTTCAGAATTGTTACCAAAGGCTCAATTTACAAGTGATTTTTTTTGTTTTTTTCATATAGTTAATTCTTGAGGCTATGACCTGGAAAACTTGACCACATTCTTTTTGCAGACTTTTGTCCAAGAAAAAAATGCATTCACCTCTGCATTTGGAAAGTTTAGTTTCCTAATCTGTAAAACGGAGCCCTGGTGGCTTGGTGGTTAAGAGCTCAGCTACTAACCAAAATGTTGGCACCAGCAGCTCCTTGGAAACCCTGTGGGGCAGTTCTACCCTGTCCTACGGGGTCGCTACGAGTCAGAAACGACTTGGTGGCACCTAACAACAACAACAATCTGTAAAATGAGTGTGATAATATTAATGTCATAGAGCTGTTATGAGGATTAAACCAGAGGCTATGCTCAGCACATACTAATTTCCTTAATCTAACTTTGTTTACTCTTGTTTTTCATGTGGCTATGCCACGTAAAAGGTTGAGAATGGTGCATTGGAAATAAGTGGTTGTGGAATATTTTGAGTACTGTACTATAATTACGTAGTAAATGGAAAAGTGCAGGATATTGATGTCTTTTGCTTTTCTTCAGCAGCGCTGCATTTAACATAAAGGGGAGTCACTTTATTGAATAATAAAAGCCTGACAATCACTCTGACTGGCTGAGGGCCATTACTGCAGTGTAATTCTAAACAGCTTGTTTTTCAAAGTTCTTCTTTAACAACTCTTTAAAGCCCAGGCATTGCGCAGCCTGGATGAAAGATTCCAAACTTATTTTAAAAGAGAAGTTTCTCACCATTGAACAACTGTGATATAAATGATGGGAGAAACGTGTTATAATACTGTTTTCTTCTTAAATGATTAGAATCAGATGGTTTCTGACAATGGCAGGACAATTTTGGAAAATCGAACAAACCAAAATTTAAACGAGAGATCAGATTAATTCATGAGTCATGGAAGAATAAGATCTCCTTTTAAAACAGTGAAGTACAATCCAGTTTTTCAATGAAAACCACAGCATTTTATTTGTATTATCTAGATTAAAATACTAAGATTTTCTAAAAGAACTCAGCACGGTTTCCAAAGTTACTATACCCATTTAGATGCATTTATCTTTCTCAGTCAGTATCTCTAATCAGCAATCCTCACTCTAAAGTAGGTATAATAATTGGGTATAGAGTTGGCAACTCTCCAAAATAAATATTTAAAGATATTTTAATAGTTATATTTAATATATTATATTTAATAGTTAAATCCTTTTTACTTAAATTGTGGATTAATGCTTTGGCCAATGATTGCCCAGAATGTTTGAGAAACATTTGCTGTTCAAGCTCTCTGTAATGGCTGTGTACTTAATTTTCAGAATTGTCCGGTTAGATTCTCTCTGATGACGACATTTTATCTTAAACGTCTATATTGGAAACGTTGGGATAAAGATCAGGAGCAACAATCTATGAACTGCAGAACTGTGTTACTTGCTCATTCTCAAACACAGAGCTGCCAATTCCACACACCCCTTCCAAAGCAGCACAGCGAAATGGTCCTGGTGTCAGTATTGCACAAAAAAGAAGGGGTGGGGGGAGATGTGTTTTAGCTCCCAGAAAGCCGATTCTTGAACGGGCAGCTATAGAAGAATCTCATCGCATTCGGCGATTGGCTGATGGCATCTTTGTTCAGGCGATGGGAATCCTAAACCACATCCTGGGTGGAGACATCTGTCTCTCACCCTCACCTTCAGAATCCTCCGCTCAGGCACCTGGGCTCCTGAGGGCTGTGCCACCTCCTCACTCCTAGTGCACGCCTCCCCCTCCCGACCGGGCAGTGTTCGCTCCCTCCCCGGGAGCATTCACACAATGGACTCACTTGTTTCCCTCGCACCTCTCCTTTGACTTCCAGCTCCAACCAACCAACAACTTGAGCAAGAGTCAGGCGGGAGCCTCTGCCTTGGAGCCCCGGCCGCAGAGCCTTCCTGACAGGCTCTGGAGCACGCGCGCACACGCAGACCAAACAAACAATGCCTGGTCCACGACTGAATAAATTAACCGCCCTCACACCCCCACGTCTTTACTACCCGCAGAAAGAAACCTGAAACCGGCTTTTCCAAACGAGAGATCCTGCTTTGTCTTTCAATCTGCACACATCTGCCCCTGAAGACGGTGAAAAGATGCCGTGCGCCCTGACGGCAATAAAGACTGACGGTGGCTTTGCCCATGACTACGCCCCCTGCACGCGCTGAGCCAGGTTCCCGGAGACCGCGAGGGGGAAACGCTGGTTCGGCGGGCGGGAACAGCCGGGGCTGAGGCAGCTCGGGAGGGAGGGGAAACGGGAACTCGAGAAAAAATCCAGTGAGTAAAACCAGGCTTTAAGCAGCTCGGGAGGGAGGGGAAACGGGAACTCGAGAAAAAATCCAGTGAGTAAAACCAGGCTTTAATAGTGAAACTTCGAGTGGGCAGGGAGTGGGATTTCTCCCCAGGTAACTATATTGAGATGAAAAACAGATGAGTACATAGGAAGTGCCAAGCCACCGCAAGTTTGAGGTGAGTAGCAAGTTGTGCACCTCCTCTCAGGCGTCTGATCAGCTCCCCCTGAGCTCCCCCGGCACACACGCTCCCTATCGGCGGCGGCGGCGGCGGCGACGGCTGCAGCAGCAGCGAGAGCGACAGCGGCAGCCGCGCGCCTCCGGCCCAGCCCTGCTCGGCTCCCCCTCTCGCCGGCGCCCTGCCCGTCTTGCGTGTGCGTGTGCGTGTGCTCAGCCTCAGCGTGAGGGGCACCTGCTCGTCTGGCTCACAGCGGAGGCAGCCTCGCCGTGAGCTGCCGCCGCCGCGGGTGCTGCCGCTCTCCGGCGCCGGGCTCCCCGCCGCCGCCGCCACCTCGCCAGCCGGAGTTGGGCTCCGTGGGGCTCCCCCTCGCAGCCTAGGTCCTTCCCCGCTGCCTGCAAGTCAGCCTGGCTCCGAGTCACGTGTCAGTGCCTGAGGCAGAGCCTGAGAGAAAAAACGCGCTCCATTCCTTCTTCCACCGCCATACTGTATTTTACACTAAATCTCATTTTTATTCCAACATTTTACTCCCTCTCGGTGAGTACCTTCTCAGTGTGGCATTCTTGTCCTATTCTTTTTTTATTTTTGTCCTTTTTTTTGTTTTTTTTCTTCTTTTTTTTTTTCCACCTCTTTGATTATTGTTTATATTTGGGAAAGCTGGAGGAGCATGGTTTTGAGCCTTTTCCTGAATCCAAGTTTTTCTAGCATGCGATGGTTCTGTAGACAAGGCGCTGTGTCTGGGAGTCCGCGGCGGCCGTGCCCGCTGGGAGCGACTCCCAAGTCCAGCAAAATATGCAACTGGTTTTATCGAAAAAGCAATGTGAAGTATGGTGCCTAATTTTTTCCTTTGTAAAAATAAAAAGCATGTTTCTAACTCTTTTTTTTTTGCGTACTCTTTTTCTGATAACATTTTTGTATAGGTGGGATTTTACGGCAGTGTTTATAAGTTTGTGGTCTTGCAATACTGGTGCTAACCACTGAGCAAAGACATTAATTTTATATTTTTTTTGTGCCCTTTTTGGAAGCCGTTAACAAGAAATCGTTTTTTCGCCTACTGTTTTTGATACCATTGATAACATCAAACTTTTCTTGCAGCTGGTTACTGGGATCATTTTTAAGCAAAATACTTTTTTCTTCCTTTAACTATGACTTTTGCACGTTTGACTTTTTTTTAAAAAACCGAGATAATTTTATGATAGATATCCTGATATCTATACCTATATTATCCCTTCTTCCTCCCCTTCTCCTCCCCGTAAATCAATTTTCAAATGATGGCAGTGGAAGGTTTTTCTGGAAAAAAAAATGAAGTGCGGTTTGGTTTCCTTGTCAACGGAGGATGAAGTGAACAGCTGAGCAGCTCGCAGAGAGCAGGTACTTGGTCCCCTTGGAGGCGTTTCCCGGGTTTGCAGTGGCAACACTGGTCCTGGCAGAGCAATCAGTGTATGTTTATGTGCGTGTTTGTGTTTGCGCGCGCGCGTCTCCGGGCAGTGTCCGGGTCCGCGGTGGGGAGAGCCCCAGTGCGTCCCCTGCCTCGGGGTCGCTGTCGGATGTGCGCAAAATACAGTGCCTCCCTCCGCTGCGCTCAGGTAGTGTCCGCGGCGGGCGGCTTGTGCGCCGCAGGCGGCGCCGGCCGGGGAAGCCGGCTGGGGTTGCGGGTGCCGGCGGGCCCAGTAAGTTCTCCGAGGGCCGCTTGCAGAGCAGGAGGGTCGAGGGCCGGGGATGCAGGGCCGACCGTCGGGCGGTCCAGGGCGGCTCCTCGGAGCGCCCGGGAAATGGGGCTGGCTTCTGGCAAGGGGGCCGGGAGCTGGAGACGTTTCTAGGTCCTTGAGGATGGCACCAGCCCCCGCGCGGTCAACTCCCGCTCCGCCTCTTCGCGATGAGTAACGATCGCTGTAGGTGTTGCCCTGCCTCTTTGGTTATCGGAAGGGCTTTGCCATCTGAGTGGCGCTGTGTTTGGCTTACTAAGTGCTTGCTTGTTTCTTTGTCACTTTGGTTTAACGTTGAGGATGAAACTGTTTGCATTAGTGAAACTACACTCTTAAGGTATAAAGTAGCTTTTTATTTAAGTTTTAAAGGGACAGTGTTTTCCCTCTTTGAACCACCTGATAGCACCTCTCCTGAAAATTGGGGACTGGGAGTGGGGGTGACTGAGGAGGCATTGGTTTATTTCCGTGTGTTGTTTGCGTTGAAATGCTTAGTGTTGAATGCGTTCTGTGGATTTTATGCTTTTTTATGACTGTACTGTTACATGTTTCGGGTACTATCTTAGGACTACGTTTTCAGAGGTGTGTCAGTTGGAAATAAAAGTCTTTTCTGCACTTAACACAGTGACAAAGTCTGTTTGCAAAACTTACTATCCAAATAAATTTCGAAAAGCCTTACTTTAATTCTTAAGCATTAAATATATTTAAATTATTTTATAACATTAAATATATTTAAATTATTTTATTTTGAAGTTTTGACTTTCTTTTTTTCGTAAATTTTTTTTCTTGAAAAGTTCAGCCTCAAATTTACCATGTGTTTATATTTTGGAGTCTGTTGAAACCAATATAAAGCAAGTGAAGTAACTTCTTATTCTCAGATTAAGTTTTCCTCTAGGTTAGCTACAGACATAAAAAATAACTTCAACAGACAGAAGGGCTCATAATAGAAGGGTTAAAAACATACGTGTAGCTTTTGCAAGCAAGTATTTCACTTACTCTGTGATCTTAGTTTGTTGTCAATGGACAGTTTTTTGCCTGTATTTTTTACTCTGGTGAAAGTAAGGAGTGTAAAGAATCATTTAGCTATAGAAGATTAAAATTTATTGAATGATTTAGAAAACTTATTTTTTATTCACAATTCACTCACTCACCTCAAAGATCTTTGGAGGTTGCAGTGTATGTGAGTTATTTTTATATTCAGGGTAGCTTTTCTCCAAGGAAGGCCTGTTGCACATTTAAGTAACGGATTTTATATCACTTGTCTGTCGGCTACTAGAGTTGTTATCTTGAAGTGCATAGTTCTAAGACTGGATGCAAATATTATGTTAATAAGCCTTAAATTTGGATTTTCATTTTTTGTGTAGTGAACTCATTGCTAAAATGTAGTCTTTCATATGTTTTAAGCAGTTAACATAAAACATTAAAAAAACACGTAGCATATTCTGTTTCTTATCATTTGTAACATAATAAGTAGAAATTCTCACTTATTAAAAAATGTAGGATAATGTCTACGTATAATACTCGTTTGTAGGTTGTATGCAATGTTAAGTTGTTTAGTTCTTGCACATGTATATATAGAAAGAGAGGTGGAGTGTGGAGAACGAAGTTAGTGATCAAACCTGCACTTTCCTTACGTTGCTTCCATAAGGTCAAGGTAGTTTGTGTTTTAAGATTAAGGCAAGGCACTAGCTGTACTGTATAATGTTTCCAAATGAGGTTGAAACCATATGGGGCTGAAGAAGACATTTATAGGATTTCAGTGTGGGGACAGATAGGTAGTTGCACTTTTAATTCTGTAAATAAAATTCATTCTAAGAGCCTTAAGCCATATTTTCGTTTATTTAATATCCCTTTTCCATTGTATTGTTCTGTTACGTTAAACTTCTATCCACTGCATTCCAGTTTTTCAGATTTCTCCTTAATGAATCCTATTGGGAATTCTACATCTCTTAAAACTGATCGCCTGTTCTATCAGTTTTTAAAATCTTTGAATGTAGTATCTGAGAGTTAGCACCGCCTACTGGTTTCTCATGGAAAAATATATTGTTCTTTCATTCACCAAGCAACCAACCCCCTCTTCCGATTAGCTTAACTATGCAAATTATTTTCAACTGCTATTCAGAGGAAAAACTGTGTTTATTTCACAGGGAGAAAGACTTTGGGGGGTGAAGGTTAAGGGTGAGGGAAAGCAGACACATAAATTATCTGTTGGACCAGTAATTGACCTCAAGTATTTTACTTTATGAATTATGACAGGAAAAAGTTAAATTTTCTTGAGCTTTGTATGGAATGCCAAAATTTAGATATTTTAAAAAATCTTAGGTTACTGGTTAAATTTTACAGTTCTGTCTCAGTTTTGAGCATCATAGAGAAAGCAAATTCTAGAGTTTCATCCATGTGGATTGTTCAAGAATTTTAAAGTGAATGCATTATCATTCTTTTTAATGAAAATTTCCTAATTTTTAAATAAACATTTTATTATTTCTTATACTTATCTTTATATAATCATGAGCATATTTTTCCTTAGTATGTATCAAGTGGTCACTCTATGGTGGTGTTACATATTAGGGGGAAAATTTCAAGACACATAATATTTGAAGGCATTCTTTTATATTCATAGCTACAAAAGATGTATTACCTTTTCTCAAAGACAGCTAGTTTGTTTCCTCTAATTTTTTAAAAGTGGTTAAAATGTAAATTTATACAAATGATGCAACCAGTACAAAAATAATGAAATAGAAAAATAATGCACATAAATTTTATGTATCAAAAAATTGTTTTCTTAGTGAAAAATACCACGTGCCACTCTTTATTAAGCAGCCCGTTGAGAAGAATTTGGAAAGCCTTCCATGCCAGTGACATTCTTGAAAGCTTTCTACTGAGTAAGAGTGTGGTTATGCTTTGTTTACCATTTAGTCGTTCTTTAGACAACTGATTATACAGTGCATCAAATCAAATCAAGCTCTCCGTTTCAGGAACTCAAAATACTCCTTTTTGGAAGTACAAATTATGTGAAGTGGATATTTAGGATTGTTTGCACTATAAAAAGGAAACTGAAGAAAATATTTTAATTGACTTATTCTTTTTTCTGGCTCCTGAAAACTTTTATTTTAAATGGTGATTAGTTGGAGCTTTGGGGGGGAAAAAGTTATTTCTTCACTTCTTTTATCTTACTGCCATTAAGAAAACTTTAGTTTGTGCTATAAAAACACTGAGGTAATGATGAATCTTGTTTTTCAAGTTGTTTTTGGAGCTCTGGAAAGTAAATAGCTTTTTTTTCCTTATGGGCTGCAGTTATTATCACTATTTTTTTTATTATCCTTATTAGGAGCTACTTAAAGTGACTTTATTCTTGCATAAATGCCCTTAAACTAAAATTTTGGTTTTCAGTTTATGCTGAAAATCCCATTTTCATAATTCATTACGATTCTTCTTTATTTAATAGATTTCTCTTCAGTAATTGACAACAGCAACATGTAATTCCACATTTGTTGCAATATGAACAATTAGTTTAACTATATTATGACTTTGAGAATGCTAATTATTGCATAAAACATAAGTAATAGGTGATTTCTGAATCTACCAAAAGTTAGTTACAGGTTTATCAAGAGTTACTATAGAAATTTAGTATTTGTCATCACTTTTATTAAAAATATTACATTTTTAACCTGTAGAATACATAGATGTAACCGAGTTATTGCCAACTTTCAATAGTGTTGCTTATTTTTATAACTCTTATATTTTTCAGGAAAATACACTGGAGAACTTTTTCTTTGTTAGATTTATGTTAAATATCAAACCTTCAATGTAAAAGATAGACTCTGTATTTTACTAATTCCCATGTAAATTTAAAAGGTTTTTTTAATTGCCTATTTTTCTAGGGCTGAATCACTGGAAATATAGAGGTGTTGATTTTTGTTTGCTATCCATTCCTAGCCCCAGAGAAGGTAATGGGAGAACATTAGTCACTGTTTAGGATAAATGTCTTCTGGACTATCCTTGGAGACTCCTCAGCTTGGGTCAGAAAGATAAGAGTTTTATCTTTTTGGCCATGTATTAAGCTTATAGAAGAAAACACAGGAACCCTGTCTGCTTTTCTGAAAGATGCAGTGGAACACATCACTAAGCACTGTCATGTTAAATAAAAATTAGAGATTTTGTGTCAACAAGTATGTCTGGTAAAGTTATATTTAACTCACCAATTGATATGTTTTTGGTTAGAATAACAGTTAAATTTTTCTTCTTAATGTTAACAGTGGAAATCATCTGCATTCATACAGAATCTGTGTGTTTGGAGAAAATATTTATATAAATTTTGATGGCCATGTGCTAGATAATAATAGGAGCAACGTATTTCTGAGCCAGTTGTTGGGATGGAGGGGGAAAGGCTATTCTTCCATTAAATGAAGATGATAGGGAAACAAGGACTAGCGTTATTGATGTGCCTAATTGAATACAGTTCCACTTGCTATTCCTCTCTGTGAGTAGGTGTTATCATCATTATTTTACATGTTTGAGGAAATTGAGCTTAGAGAAATCACTTGCTCAAAACCCCATGAGTAGTCATGGACAAGTGACAGCAATGCCTGAATTGACACCTCATGTCCCCCCTGCAGAAGGCTGTTTGTAGTGAGAAATTTTATTTATTTTGTTTTATCTAATGTGAAACAACTGCCATTTACTTTTTCTCAGTACGTTATCTAAAGTGATTGTCGTTAGTTTTCCTTAGTGAGTGCTTCGTGCAAAATAACGGAAAATGGCATCACTGACACAGAGACTATTACTGGTCCTGAAAGGACCCTCAGGTAACTGTACCATTGTGTGTCTCTGCAGGACTATAGGATTTCTGAGGGGTGGCAACATGTGGAAATTAGTGAGGGGCCACTGGTGCCCTGTGGTTGGGACTAAGTAGATGGTTCTGTGTCTGCACTGCCTTTGCAGTGGCCCTGGGAAAAGCAGTCAACAAATATTTACTTACTAAGTACAAAATGTAGTTTCTGTTCTTAAAGCTATTGCAGTGTGATGTGGAAAATTAGTTCTATGCAGAAGGAAAACTGAACAGTCAATTCTTTCATAACACAGCAAGTCTGTAAATACATGTCTCTTCTGTCTACCGACATCTCAACATCAACATCTCCACCTCAGAATTTCACTGCTACACATTTGATTGTCACATTTTTCAAGCTCATTTGATCTGTTTGTTAATAACATAAAACACATACTGCAAGATGTTACTGTAGGGTACTGTTTCTAATTGCCACTTCAGATGTGAGGGAAACAAAGTCTCCCTTTATTAGTTTCCGTGGAATTTGAAAAAGTGAGTATTTTACTTAGTGGGAAGTTTACAGGAAGGGTGGGAATAGAGATCAGAGTGGAGACAGTTTGCATGATAAAATGGATTTCAAAAACATATTGATGGTGAGTTTGCAGGCCGAAGAAAAGGGAAGATTAAAAGCTGCCTCTGAGTTTTGGAATCTGTGTGTCTTGTAAACTAGTGAGATAAAACAGGACAAGATGATATGTTGAGGAAATCCTGATTTGGGGGAAGAGTTGGGAGAATGGTTCAATTTTGGACATATCAGTAATTTGAAGTATTGACATTAACACCTGCATGAAATAACCAGTGTGCTGCTGAAATTCAGGTCTGCAGCTGGGAACCCACTCAAGGCTATGAAGAGATATGATGAAATCATCTACATTGTAACTCTAGGAGATGCTAAGTCATGCAACGGCAGAACGTTGGGAAACACCTGCATTTTTCTGAGTGGGTACAGAAATAGGAGCCAGTGAAAGGCAGAATAAGTGAAAGAATTGGAGAGTTACTTAAACTTAGGCAAGTCCGTGTGTATGAAGGAGGAAGTGTTGGCCAGCAGGGGCTAAGCCTGAGAAAAAAGGCTTGAATTTGTGAATAACATCTGTTAGTTTTAAGAATAAACAAATGAATGAGATGTATTACACTTAAATGAAAAAGAATTGCATAATCCTGGATGTTACGTGGCAGCATCATAAAGAGGTCATTTCTTTCCAAGATTGTTTATGTGGTGTGTAGGTGTGTGTGTTTGTAATATGACTTCAATAGGAGACTAGTAAGAATTTTTTCTGGAACTAAATAACATAATTTTTAACGTACATATAGAAAAACAAAAATGTAAGAATATCCAGGGAAATTAAAAAGAAAGAGAAAGCAAACAGGGTGCTACACTAATCTATCAGCTATTAAGATATACTATAAAGTTATTCAAAATAAGTATATTTATTAGCTTTGTCCACTGAAAAAGCTACAAAGAAACATCTCTCCAGCAGCAGTGAGCACATCTAGTGCTCAGATCATGGTTTCTAAATACCAATGCACATTAAAGGGAACCAGAGCACCTTGGAGAAATGGCTGATTTTAGATCTGGGGAAGAAAAGGTACAAGGTGAGTCTGGGATACCTAGTTGTGCCAGAAAGTAACGAAATGCCCAAAGACAAGTATAGTATGGAATGGGAACAGAAACCAGCTTGGAGAGACTTATAGTTGCCAGATTTTGACCAATTTGAACATCAAGAGTGAATATAATAGATTGTAAAAATTGAATAAAGTAAAAATATGTAAGTCAATAGTTATACTTTAAAAAAACAGGGAAAAGGAAAAAATTCTGACAATATTTAAATTAATATAATTACATTAAAACAATTAAATTGCTAGGCAGCCTTTTAGGAGCAACTCAAATCTAGTTGATGAGGGACAGCTCTTTATAAAATAATCCAAATTAATAAATGAAAGAAATGATAGTACAGAAATTGCTGCTTGTAACTCCTAATAAAATAGATGGCTCAGGCAGGATCATCAACGCACGTTAGAAGTATTTTGGGGAGTGGCATGTTCTTACAGTGTTCGAGTATTGCTTCTTAATTGCATGTGGCAGTTACCTTCTTAAGTAAGTGATCTAAATTACCATCACTAATGGCATTAGTACCGGAGTTTGCTAAGTGTAGTGGTTATCATGTTTGCCTAACACATGAAAGGTCCCTGGTTCCAAACCAAGACGCAACATTTTTGAGCCCTGGTGGCTTAGTGGTTAAGAGCTCGGCTGCTAACCAAAAGGTCCGCAGTTCAAATCCACCAGCTGCTCCTTGGAAACCCAGTGGGGCAGTTCTACCCTGTCCTGTTGGGTCGCTGTGTGTCAGAGCCGACTTCACGGCACTGAACAACAACAAATGGTGAGACACCTTGACACCATGAATCTCCTGATATGATACAGTGTGAAATACCCCGCATCATTTATGATATATTGTTGCCAGAAATGAACCAGAATCTCGTAAAGCCTGTTTAGACTTAATTTACAGCATACAAAAAACACAAGGAAAGACGAACAGGTTAAGCTAAGTCACGAGGAAATAATCAAATTCAGTAGGTTAGAAATTCCGCATTGAAGAGATCAGACACTTGGTGTGGTATCTTCAAAAGTCAGTGCCATAAAAACTGTGGCTAGACTTTTCTAGATTCTCTTTCAGTCTAAAATACAACCAGTTGAAATGCTTAAGGTTTATCTGATTCTGTTAAAAAAAAAAAAAAAAGTAGACTCTCAAACATCAAATTTTGGTACAACTGGGAAAATTAGGGGATGCATATTGAATTTTTTAGGGGTGAATGCTGTGATGTCTGCAATCTAATTTCATATGATTCATTGAGAGAGAATGTATTTGTTTGTATATAAATCATGACATTTGTTAACAATGTTTTAACCCAGGGACTGGTTATGCAGGTTTCATTGTATTATTCTTTTAAATTTTCTGTATGTGTGAAAGCTTTCTGTAAATAGTTGCAACTCTATTAGTTGTCATTGAGAAAAAATTATGCAGAGCATTTCAGGATTAAATAGAAACAGGCATCCAATTGCCTGAGTTTACAAATATATGTAGTCTTGAAGATTTGGAAACTGGAGGTAGATGAAGTTGAGTGTTAAATTGTGGGAATGAAATAGAAACCCACAGTGAGTAATGTTATTGAAGGAAGGATATGTATATTTTATATCAGGAGGAGAATCTGAATTTGCATTTGTTTGTTCAGGAAGTAGAAGAGATGAAGGTATATGGGGGAGGAGGGTAAGTTTTAGGAGCAAGTTTCAGAATGTTCTGAGAAGGTTGCTGTGATCAGTAGTAGTACAAGAGGAGACTAGCTCAGCCTAGACGTACGGGGGATAAGAAGTGGAGGGAAATGGATTCTGTTCACTAGTTGACTAAGTATTCATTATTGATTTAATGGATATATTTTGAGCATTTCCTCTGCTGGACACTGTATCAGAGGATGGGGATTTAGTGGAGAATAAGACTGATGGACTTTGCTTGGTGGGAGTTTGCCATTTAATGGTGACTTCGGTCTTCTCAGTAAAGTGTTAAGTGAGGTCCTAGGTTTAGATGAACTGGTATGGGGATAGGAGCTTGGGGAATGTAGTAGAGATTATGCAAGAGATCTATAAAAAGATTACAGAGCCATAACAAGGGTGTTGCCAAAAGTAACAGCATTCTGCTGTCACGCAATTGCATCACTTTCTGGAGCAAAATTTCACAGTCTGTAACCTGAACGAGTCGAGCAGACACCTAAGGTTTACTTGGTTAGGAGAGTAACGGAACATACATAATGTAAAACTAAGACCTGGACTTTCGGGGTAGTGAGTATGTTGTAGAAAAGACTAACAATAAATCTGGGCTGGGAAAGGGGGTAAGGGCAGCTCCAGGAGATGAATGGACTAAAAACTGGTAAGACTTAAGAGCCTGAAGTTCAGGACGTAAACCAACAGCAGCTTCACTACTTTTAATAGAAAGAGAGAAGTGATGGTGACCAGATGGATGATTTCGGTTAGAGGGGAATATTGCACTTCCAGATTTTGAAAGTGGAGCGTATTCAAATGATGAGCACGTTACAGAGTTTGGTAAGACATGTGGATAACAAAGGCAAACGCCACTGATGTTGAGAAATTAAAGAATTGTGAGGATCAGTGTTAAAGGTTTAATTTACTAAAAGAAACTTTTAAAAAATCTATAATTGCATGAAAAGGAAAAAGGTGGAGAGGAAAATTATAAGACGTGCTAAAATTATTAATGACATTCCTGGAGGTTTATAATCATCTACTAAAAAGGATTTGTTTTCCCTTTGTGGCTCCTAGGATTTTAGTCCTTTCTTTGAAACATAAAAAAGAGAGCTGTAGATCTGTAATGTGTGTATTTATCTTGGTTGTATTTGAGTAGAGTTTTCAGGTAATACGGCAATATGTTCTTCAGTGAACACTACAGCCCAAAGTTGAGTTTTATAAGGAAGTCACTGATCAGAACCAGGAAAAACAATACATGATAGTGCAATTAAATAACTTCTAAACGTAACGCTAAATGATTCAGATTCAAAAGAAAGTTCTAGAGTGTTTGTGAATATATTTTGTACTCTAGTTCAAACTTTTTTATTAGGCATCCAGATGGCAGATAGGTAGACAGTAACCCATTGCTGCTACTAGTTCTGTTGCTGTTGCTACTACCACATTCCATTTTGGCATGATCCTTTCTGAATCAGGCGCGTACTAACAGCTTAGTCAGATTGTGTCTCATCTTCACAACTCCAGGTTTTATCAAGGAGGAAATTGAGAGTTGGATAGTTGATTTGGCAAGTGTCACAGTGCTTATTAAATGACTCAGTAAGTATGTGAACCCAGTCTTCGTGGCTCAACAGCTTGAATATGGACCAAGGTAGCTTGTTTAAAAGATGGAGAAAAAGAGATGTTTCCATTTGTACATCAATAGGTCAGTGACATTTGTCTAATAAAACAGACACATGTAATTAATGGCATCATAATAGCCACCCTATGTATGGAAGACTTAAAACCACAGTAATTTCATTTAGAATTGTGCTGAGATAGGTTCCAAGTCTAGCCCTGCTTCTCAGAGTTCTGCACAGTGTTTCTGCTCTGGGCATAAAGAGATTTTGAATACTTGTTTGTTCATTCAGCAAATATTTTTGGGGACTCTATTAATGTAAGGCACTGTGTTTTATGAGATTTAAAAAAAAATTAAAAACAAAGCAAAAGACACTGAACCTACCCTCATTAATGCACAATCTACTCAGGAAGGAAATAGTGCATGTGAAAAGTGGGAATGTATAAAATTGTGAGAATCATGAAAAGTATGTTGTTGTTAGGTGCCATCGAGTTGGTTCCGACTCGTAGCAACCCTGTGTAAAACAGAACAAAACGCTGCCTGGTTCTGTGCCATCCTGACGATCATTGTTATGATTGAGCCCATTGTAGCAGCCACTGTGTCAGTCTTTCTTGTTGAGGGTCTTCCTCTTTTTCGCTGATCCTCTACTAAGCATGATGTCCTTTTCCAGGGACTGGTCCCTCCTGATAACATGTCCGTAGTATGTGAGATGAAGTCTTACCATCCTTGCTTTTAAAGGAGCATTCTGGCTGTACTTCTTCCAAGATAGATTTGTTTGTTCTTTTGGTAGTCTATGATATATTCAATATTTTTTGCCAGAAACATAATTCGAAGGTGTCAGTTCTTCTTCAGTCTTCTTATTCATTGTTCAGTTTTCGCATGCATATGATGTGATTGAAAATATCATGCGTTGGGTCAGGCACACCTTAGTCTTCAAGGTGACATCTTTGCTTGTCAACACTTTAAAGAAGTCTTTTGCAACAGATTTGCCCAATGCAATCCGTCGTTTGATTTCTTAACTGCTGCTTCCATGGGTGTTGGTTGTGGATCCAAGTGAAATGAAATGCTTGACAACTTCAGTCTTTTTTCTGTTTATCATGATGTTGCTTATTGGTCCAGTTGTGAGGATTTTTGTTTTCCTTATGTTGAGGTGTAATCCATACTGAAGGCTGTAGTCTTTGATCTTCATCAGTAAGTGCTTCAAGTGCTTCATTGGATTCTGAGTCTGACATAAGATTTCAACAGTAATCTATAGATAACAGATTCAGAGTTTTGCATTCAGTAAAACAGTCTTATCCAAGACATTGATAGACTTTATAAGAAAGTTTTCCAAGTACAGATTGGAAAAAAAAAACCAAATATTACTACTTTAATCTGATTTAAGGTATTTTTTCATAAATTTTCATTGAAAGAGTCCTAAGGATAAATTAATTGGAAAATCACTTTCTTCATGCAGTTTTCACTATCTGCGTATAAGGATACAATAAAAGACTTGTTAACAATTACCCAACCACAACCAGTTCAACATTTGTCACTTTTAAAAAATATATAGACTCCACAGGACTATGTCTTTAACAAAAATTAATTCAAAATGGATGATAAACCTACATCTAAAACACAAAATCGTACAACTTCTAGAGATAACATAAGATTTAGGTGACCTTGTGGGTTTGATGATGAATTTTTAGCTACAACACCAATACACAGTCCATAAAAGAAAAATTAATAAGTTGAATTCATTAAAATTGAAAACTTGTGCACTATGAAAGACATTGTTAAGAGAAAAAAGACAAACTACATAATAGGAGAAAAAGTATTTGTGAAACACATCTAATATAGGACTTGTGTCTGAAATATATGAATAACTCTTAAATGTCAGCAATAAGAAAACAAATAAGCCAGTTGCAAAATGAACAGACACCTCATCAAAGAAGATATACAGATGACACATATGTATGTGAAAAGAAGCTCAACATCATATGCTATCAAGGAACTGAAAATTAAAACAACAATGAGATAACACTACACATCTGTTAAAATGGCTCAAACCCAAACCACTGACTAACCCAAATGCTGAAAAGGATGTGGAGCAACAGGAACTCTCATTCATTCTGGAGGAAATGCAAAATGGTACAGCCAGTTTGGAATACATCTGGCAGTTTCTGAAAAAGCTAAATATAAGCTTACTGTATGATCCAGTCGTCATGCTTCTAGGTATTTACCCAAATGATTTGAAAATATATGTCCACTTGAAAACCTGTACATGAATGTTTTATTCATAATTTCCAAAAATTAGAAGCAACCAACATGTCCTTCAATAACTGACTAGATTGCCAAAAGTAGTAACAAACTGTGGTATATCCACACAATGGAGTATTATTCAGTGATAGAAAGAAATCAGCTATCAAGCTATGAAAAGACATGGAGGAGCCTTACATGCATATTGCTAAGTAAAATAAGCCAATCTGAAAAAGCTACGTAGTGTATGATTTTAACTATATAGCATTCTGGAAAAGGCAAAACTATAGAAATAGTAAAGAGATCAGTGGTTTCTAGGGGTCTTAGAATGGAGGGAAGCCGGGATGAAAGGAGGAGCATAAGGCATTTTTAGGGCAGTGAAAGTATTCTGTATGATACTGTAACGGTGGACACATGACATTATGCATTTGAAAAAAACACGTAGGACTGTGTAGTACAAAGAGTGAACCGTAATGTGAACCGTGGACTTTAGTTAATAATAATGTAGAAATATTGGTTCATCAGTTATAACAAATGTATCACATGAATGCAAGATGTTAATGACATGAAAAACTGTATGTGGCAGCGTAGTATATGTGGACTCTGTACTTTCTGCACAATTTTTCTGTAAACCTAAAACTGCTTTAAAAATAAAGTCTATCGAAAATGTAGATTATACCTCCTAGTTCATTGCATAGTGTCTGAGGTCTTAAAAACTTGCATAGGCCATCCAGGGCACAATTGGTCTCAGATCTCCTGGAGCAACAGAGGAAGACGAAGAGTCAGGAATAGGAGGAAGAAAGAGAATGTTTGACTCATTGCCTCTATGAATGACTGCCTCCTTTGCTGTGACATCAGAAGAACTAGATGGTGCCCAGCTACCATTACTGAATATTTGGATCAAAGATTCTATAGAAGAATCCTGATTAAAAGGGGAAAAAATACAAAACAGAATTTCAATTCTCACGGAATCCAGACCTTCTGGAGCCATTGAAGCTGGATGAACTCCCGAAACTATTGCCCTGAGATAATCTTTAAACCTGAAGCCTTAAACCAAAAAATATCCCCTTAAGCCTCCATTAAACCAGTCAACAGTCTAGCTTAACTAGTGAAGAATGTCTGCCTTGAGGGTTATGCTTTTTAAAGCGTAAGATCAAATTCACAGCAGCAACTCAAAAAATTAGACAGGAAACTTAGGGGGAAGTGAGTTTATGTTAATGGGGGAGGAACAACTCAGAAAAGAAGGGTGAGAATGCCCGCACAACTTGAAGAATGTACTTAATGTAATGTATATGTAGAAATGGTTGAATTGGTGTATGTTTTGCTGTGTATATTTTCAACAAAAATTACCAAAAAAAAAAAAGAAAGAAAAAGTAGTTTTTTGATGTAAATGAATTGAGCTTGAACCAAAATAAGGATTGATATTTTTTCATTTAGAAGTCAGATTCTGTTGTTGATTACTTTGACAGTTTCTCAGGCTGTTTTGAGAAAAGTTCATGAGTGTATAGTTAAATGACTTAAAAATGCATTCTTAGTTTTAATGAGGGAGATAGTACGTGGTATTCATTATTTACTATAATTAAGAATTCCGTTTTTAAGGTTGAATAAACACTGTTTATGGTACTTATTTTCTAGTTCCCAAGCTGTGAGTGTATTTTTTGCATTAATTATGAAGTACAATGTATTATCTCCACATTATTTCATGAATTCATTAATCAAGTTATCCAGTAAATATTTCTTGAGAATTCTCTTTTTCATCAGTCTGTGTATCATGAGGATATTATATAAATTTATGAGAACAGAACTTACAGTATAGAAGGGGCAGACAGTAATAAATCCCATAAGAGGTAGAAATAAAGTTAAGGGACGTATACATAGTCAGACGTATGTGCATTCAGACGTTGCCCGAAGAACGGGCATTATGTGGCACATGACTATTGGGCTATTCCCGGTGCATGTGTGTGAGGGGAGTATGACCTTGTGAGTGCCTATGTGGGAACTGGGAATCAATTTTTTATGACCTGCTTTAGGAAATGTTATGTTATTAGGTATCTGGTTGTACAGAATCATTTAAAGTAGTTCTCATTCTTTTTTTTCCTCTGCATTTATTTGATTCCATGACTACTCCTAAAAGGTGAATGACATGATAAATTTCCAATGATTTTACTCTGAAATAGATTTCTGTTTTCGTATACCCATGTAAGGAGTTGGGGGTACTTAAAACATGTTAATTACAGATTTGGGGTCCTGAGTTTTTTGAGATTCAGATGTATAACTAAAAAAGTAATGTGTTTTGAGGTATAAATGATCCAGTAATACTTTTCTTCCTTCATGTAAACAATGTTTTTGTGAACTTGGTATTTTTAATTAGTCTGTTGTTGTGATGAGGGGCCGTTGAGTCGGCTTTGACTCACAGGGACCCTATGCACAGCAGAAGGAAACACTGCCTGGTCCGGTGCCATCCTCACGATCGTTGCTATGTTTGAGACCATTGTTGCAGCCACTGTGTTGGTCCATCTTGTTGAGGGTCGTCTTCTTTTTTGCTCCCCCTCTACTTTACCAAGCATAATGTCTTTCTCCAGGGACTGGTTCCTCCCTGATAACATGTGCAAACTGCGTGAGATGAAATCTTGCCATCCTTGTTTCTGAGGAGCATTCTGGCTGTACTTTTACTAAGACAGATTTGTTCATTCTTCTAGCAGTCCATGGTATATTTAGTATTCTTCACCAGCACCATAATTCAAAAAGCATCAGTTCTTCTTCTGTGTTCCTTATTCATTATCCTGCTTTCACGTGCATACAAGGCAATTGAAAATACTATGACTTGGGTCGGGTGCACGTTAGTCCTCAAGGTGCTATCTTGCTTTGTAACACTTGAAAGAGGTCTCTTGCAGCAGGTTTGCCCACTGCAATACATCATTTGATTTCTAGACTGCTGCTTCCATGGACATTGATTGTGGATCCAAGTAAAATGAAATCCTTGACAACCTTAATGTTTTCTCAGTTAATCATGATGTTGCTTACTGATCCAGTTGTGAGGATTTTTGTTCTCTTTATGTGGAAGTGTAATCCATACTGAAGGCTGTAGTTTTTGATCTTTATCATAAGTGCTTCAAGTCCTCTTCACTTTCAGCATGCAAGGTTATGTCATCTGCATATCGAAGGTTGTTAATGAGAGTTTCTCCAATTCTGATGCCGAATTCTTCTTCATATAGTCCAGCCTCTCAGATTATTTGCTCAGCATACAGATTGAATAAATTTGGTGAGAGGATACAACCCTGATTCACACCTTTCCTGATTTTAAACCACTCAGTACCCCTTGTTCTATTTGAACGACTGCCTCTTGGTCTTTGTACTGGTTCTGCACGAGCACAATTAGGTATTCTGGAATGTTATCCATAATTTGTTATGACTTACACAATTGAACACTTTTGCATAGTCAATAAAACACAGGTAAACATCTTTCTGGTATTCTCTGCTTTCAGCCAGGATTCATCAGACATAAGCAATGATATTCCTCATTCCATGTCCTCTTCTGAGTCTGGTTTGAATTTCTGGTGGTTCCCTGTCAGGGTACTGTTGAAACTGTTTTTGAATTATCTTCAGCAAAATTTTATCTGCGCCTGACATTAATGATATGGTTTGATAATTTGCATATTTTGTTGGATCCCTTTTCTTTTGAATGGGCACAAATATGGATCTCTTCTAGTTGGTTGGCCAGGTATTTGTCTTCCATATTTCTTGGCACAGACAAGTGAGGACTTCCAGTGTTGCATTCCTTTGTTGAAACATCTCAGTTGGTATTCTGTCAATTCTTGGTGGCTTGTTTTTTACTAATGACTGCAGTGCAGCTTGGACTTCCTCCTCTAATACCATTGGTTCTTGGTCATATGCTACCTCCTGAAATGGTTGAACGTCGACCAGTTCTTTTTGGTACAGTGATGTATATAGTCCTTCTATCTTCTTTTGATGCTTCTTGAGCCTTTCAATATTTTGCCCGTAGAATCCTTCAGTATTGCAACTCGAGGCTTGACTTTTCAGTTCTTTCAGCTTGAGAAATGCTGAGCGTGTTCTTCTCTTTTGGTTTTTTCATTCCAGGTCTTTGCACATTTCATTATAATACTTTATTTTGTCTTTTTGAGCCACCCTTTGAAATGTTCTGTTCAGCTCTTTTACTTCATCATTTCTTCCATTTGCTATAGCTACTCTACATTCAAGAACAAGTTTCAGTGTCTCTTCTGACATCCATTTTGTTTTCTTTCTTTCCTGTCTTTTTAATGACCTTCTACTTTCTTCATGTATGATGTCCTTTATGTCATCCCATTTCTTGTGTGGTCTTTGGTCATTAGTGTTCTATGCATCAGATCTATTCTTGAGATGGTTTATAAATTCAGGTGGGATATACTCAAGGTTGTATTTTGGCTCTCCTATACTTGTTTTAATTTTCTTCTTCAACCTGAACTTGCGTATGAGCAATTGATGGTTTGTTCTGCAGTGAGCCCCTGGCCGTGTTCTAACTGATGATACTGAGCTTCTCCATGCTCTCTCTCCACAGGTATAGTTGGTATGATTCCTGTGTGTTTCTTCTGGTGAGGTCCACATGTATAGTCACCATTTATGTTGTTGGATAAAGGTATTTTCAATGAATAGGTAGTTGGTCTATGCAAAATTCTATCCTGCCATCTCTGGCATAGTTTCTATCACAAAGTCTGTATTTTCCAACTACTGATCCTTCTTCTTTGTTTCCAACTTTTACATTTCAATCACCAGTAATTATCAGTGCATCTTAATTGCATGTTTGATCAATTTTAGACTGTCAGAAATTGGTAAAAATCTTCAATTTCTTCATTTTGGGCCTTAATGGTTGGTGTGTAAGTTTAAATGATGGTTGTATTAACTGATCTACCGTGTAGGCATATGCTATCCTGTCACTGTCAGCATTGTACTTCAGTATAGATCTTGAAATTTTTTTTGGCAACGAATGTGACACCTTTCCTCTTCAGTTTGTCATTCCTGTTATAGTAGACCATATTTTCGTCTGATTCAGCATGGCCAGTACCAGTCCATTTCAGCTCACTAATGCCTAGGATTATCTATCTTCAAGCATTCCATTTCATTTCTGACGACTTCCAGTTTTCCTAGATTCATAATCCGTACATTCCACAGTCCAGTTATTAATGGATGTTTGCACCTGTTTCTTCTCATTTTGAGTCGTGTCACATCAGAAAATAAAGGTCCTGAAGGCTCTACTCCATCTCCATCATTTAAGGTCACCTCTGCTTTGAGGAGGCAGCTTTTCCTCATATGTGCCTTTCAACCCGAGGGGCTTATCTTCCGGCTCTATGTCAGATAGTTTTCTGCTGCTATGCCTAAGATTTTAGTGACCAGTTTTTTTAAAAAGTATATTGCCAGGTCCTTCTTCCTTGTCTTAGTCTGGAAGCTCTGCTGAAATCAGTCCACCATGGGTGACCCTGCTGGTATTTGAAATACTGGTGGCATAGCTTCCAGCATCACAGCAACACACAAGCCCCCACAGTAAGACAAACTGACAGACAAGGCTGGTTATTAGTCTAATGAGCATTATATTAGTCTATTAGTTCTTCAGTTAGGGGATGATTCCTTAGTTCCTTTTGATCTCTATGTGTCAGGGACAGGGGAAACAGTTAAATATCTCTAGCAGATATTTAAACTCCATAATCTCAGATTAGGTTTATAGCATACCTGGTAGAAAAGTTAGTTTTTGGTTTATGATAAGTAAAATAAATTGTTTGGCCTTACAGTTTACTTTAATATAAGGAGCAGGAAGTTTGTTATAGGATATTATTCATTCTCTGTTTTATTTTTTTCTGTCACACAAATCACCGTAGAATTCTGGAAAGTACAGGAAGAAAGTGATATTTCCCCATTAGCTTATTTTAAACTCATTTAATGGAACTTTTGAAATGCCTTCCTTACTTTTAGTCCTGGATTAGCCAGGGGTAAACAATGTGTGTCAGAGTAGAACTGTGCACCATAGGATTTTAAGTGGCTGATTTTTCTGAAGTAGATCTCGGGGTCTTTGTTCTGAGGTGCCTCTGGGTGGACCCAAACCTTTTGGTTAGCAGCCAAGCTCATTAAGAGTTAACACCACCCAGGGACTCCAGTCCTGGGCTGGTTATGGTTTTCTTCCCTCACATTACTCATGATGATAGTATAAAATGGTACAACTCAAAATATGGTCCATGGGCCTGTTGATTGCTAGTTTGAGTTAAGAAATTGAGACTTCTATAGCAATTTTACAGAATAATTTTATTTCTTGTTTTATATCTTTGGCTTTTCCCCATTTTCTACTAACTTCTTTTTATTATATTTTATAAAACATTGTTTTGTGATTGGTTGGAAATAAAGAAAAAGGTCATTCACCACAAATTGCCTGAGAAGCACACATACAGAACATATCACATTGCTTTTATGCAGTTTTAGTTCTTTCTGTTCATGCTTCTTAAAAATGTTGTTAGTTGCTGTTGAGTTGATTCTGACTCTTGGTGACCCTATGTGTGCAGAGTAGAACTGTGCTCTGTAGTGTTTTCAGGGCTGTGACCTTTCAGAAGAAGATTGCCAGGCCTGTCTTCAAGGTTCCTCTATGTGGTTTTGAGCTGCTGATCTTTTGGCTAGTAGTCTAGTACTTCACCATTATCACTAGATAGGGGCTGTGTAATTCTGTCATTTACTGATTCACTTATTCATCCATCAATTCATAAACATTGGTTAATTGACAGGGTTTTAGGTGCTGATACACAGTGACGTATAAAATATTGTGCCATCCTCAATTCTTACAATTTCATAATGCTGCATAGAACAGAAAAATTCATGTAGAGACCGATTACCTGGCAGATCTAAGCAAATACCAGAATCTGATAGAACTCTAGCTCAAAAAAAGGGGGACAGGGGATAGGAAGCACAAAAATGTATCTCTCTTTCTTTTGAATTAAAATATCTGGAAGAATGTTGATAAATTAAAAATGTATAAAAATAATATTTTGTGATTGTTTTAAAATTAGAAATGGAGGAATAAGGTACTTTTAATGGAGGAATAAGGTACTTTGTTTTTCGTTATGATTACACATATTTGTAAACTCAGTCTGTTTCATGTTGAATGCATACAAACCTGCATTATAACTGTACATGTTGTTATTGCCTACAGGTTCTGCCCGGATATTACTTTCACATATCCCTGATCGACATCAGTGTTGCTAAATCAAGTCACTGTGCTTTATGTTTGTCTTTTTTTTTCTTAAAAGAATGTTGTCTCACTGTGTTCCCCAGAGTATCCCTGTGGTACTTTGTAATATTTTGTAGTGTTTGGTGAATTCCTAAATGTATCATTTTTGGGCATGCCGTATGTTCAGCTATTGTCTCTGATTTCTTTATAAAGCTTATGTGTGTATTTTTGTAATCATTTCCAAAAATAATTTACTATGAAGACATAATTTCAGTAAGCAAAATAGTGTTCAGTATTACCAAGTCTACAAAATAATACATAACATTTACCTGAATTATTGCTGTGGGCTTGGCATGCAGTGTGTGCTGGTTTTTTCCTTACTGTAGTCCCCTGAAGTCCGTTGTCGTGAACCCTTTTTATAGATGATAGCTGGAGGCTGAGAGGGATTAAGTTACTTGCCCAAGGTGATGGGGTTAGTAAATAGCAAACCTTAATCAGCTAAGGTCAATCTGTTTTTAAAATCCCTAAATTATGACCCACTAGGTTACTCTCTGGAGTCCCTGGAATGCGAAAATGGCTGATTTCTCAGCTACTAACTGAAAGGTTGGCAGGTTGAGCCCACCCAGAGGCACCTGGGAAGAAAGGCCTAGTGGTCTGCTTCTAGAAGGTCCCAGCCGTGAAGGTCCTACGGGCACAGTTCTGCTCTGACACGTGTGGTGTCACCATGAGTAGGAATTGACTTGAAAGCAACTGGTTAGGCTACTTTCATCTCATGGTATACGATAGGTTAACTAGGATTTGACTATGTCATTTGATGTTATTTGATATGTTTTCTCCCTACTAAAACACATGTTGATACTTCATAGCTATTGGCCTCCTATAATGTTCTCAATATACAATTACTGAACACTTCTTTCCTCTATTCAAGCCGGCTAAGGTGACAGTGTAACAGCTTCCAGGACCCACTCTTTTTATAGCTGTTGTCTCTAGCATCCTAGGGTAGAATAAACGAATCAGGATGAAGGCTCTGTGGCTGGAAATAGTCTGCATGAAGCCCTTCTCAGGAACTAAGTAGTGATCTGTTTACACTGGGATTGGAGAAGATGCCAAAAGTATCCTAATCTGAAAATATTGCACAGCCTCCCTCCAACATATATGAACCCAAAACCTGTTGCTGTTGAATCAATTCTTACTCATAGAGACCCTGTAGAACAGAGCAGAACTGTCCCATAGGGTTTCCAAGGTTGTAATCTTTATGGAAGCAGGCTGCCACATCTTTCTGCAGCAGAGCAGTTGGTGAATTCGAGCTACAGACCGTTCTGTTGGCAGCTGAGTGCTTTACCGCTGCTGCAGCAGCTGGGCTTCTTTCTAAAACACACACAAAGTATTAAAAGGAGAGACCACTCTGTGATTTTACGTTGAGATTTTTCAATATCCTAGGACTTCCAAGAGAAGCATGTTACTTGAAGGAACAAGTAACCTAAATTTAATACATCTTTGAGGATGGATGCTAGAAATAGCGGTGCTTTTCTAAGGCACTGAGTTAGCAATAAAGGAACAAAGGGAAATCCATGACCTCAAGACATTCATCATTGTGCATCTGCTTTTAAAAGCCTGGGCTGAGAAAGGAAAAGAAGTAGCAAATTTAAGTTAGAATCAATTCAGCAAATAAATGAGTGTCTACTGTTGTAAGCACTGTGGACAGTATTAGGAGAATGAATCGTAGTTCTGGCTTCAAGGAGTTTGCAGGTCTGAGTGGGACAGGGTATAACAGTTGTGGGGTGAGTGTTGGGTAGTCTCTAGGTAATGCTGCTTGAGGTGTGGTACCTAAAGTGATGTGACCTTGTTTGAATGGCTGAAAACATGTTCTTTCCTCAGTCACTGAAAAGCTTTTTACCTTAAGAGGGTGCTTTTCTTATTAGAAAATGTAATTATTTTATCAAGGCTGCATGCATGAGACATTGGGAAAACAGTTTAACGAGAGTATCTGATTAATGGCTGAATTAATGATATAATATTCAATTAGAAGACAATATGAATTTAATTTTTCAAATGAGGAGTTTGAGGTTTCAGTAGGTAAAGTAATTGACTGGCATTTTAGGAAGAGGTCAGAAATAAAAAGAAGGATTTTGAAATTATCTGAGGGGAGGTAGTATGCGATAGTTGAAATGAAAATGGGTGAAATCTGGGAATAAGGAATTGTGGATAGAAAAGAGTATCTGCTCTTTAGTCCTGAGGAGTGCCCAACGTTTTTGAGTTAAAGGGAAGCAAACCAGTGAGGGAGGTGGAAAGTTTTTGTACTTCTGTGGAAGCTGAGGGAGACAGTATCAATAACGAGAAGTCTGTCAAAGTAAAGTCTGTTAGAGTAAAGTTCCCAATTTGCTATTGAAATGGTTTACAAATACATTTAATGGAGATGTTAGCTGCAAAATGGAGGGGAGACGTTAGCTGCAAAATTCTATTAGCAGCTGTCAAATATAGGTCAAAGCCCCCACTTTTCTGTCAGTAATTTGAGTTTGCTTTATGACCTGGGGGCACATATCCCAGGATACTCTAAGTAACACATGGCTACATGAAGCTCTTCTCTTAGAGTATTAAATTGTGAAATCAGTAATAAAACTATTTGATTTAGGTCAACATTAACACAGTATAATTTAATAGGAGCTAATTATTTTTTCATTGTCTTCACAAAATATTCATTTTCTCTTAGAATGAGGATTTTCTATTTTTATATGCAGGTAAATAGGATATACTAACAAATTAGAAAAATCACTGTAAGCTGTCTTTTTTCCCTTAAGACATGATTGGTGTATTACCTTGTTTAGACTTGTTCTCAGAGCTGGAGGAGTTGAACTGTACCTACTGAATTTTTAAAGAGAATTTTAAAATCAGTGTTCGGCACTGTTGTAGCTGTGATAGTTCTTAGTCCTCTGTGGAAACGTAAATTTACCAGAATGGGAGTACTCAGCGTCTTGAGAGTGGAGAACCATGGAAAGGGTGTGGCCTGGTGGCCAGAAGACCTGCGTGTAATTCCTGCCTTGCCTTTTGAGTTTCTATCAGATTTTCTTTGCTTGAATCTCAGTTTTCTCATCTGTAGAAAATGGTGCTAAATCTGCTCTGTCTGATTATTGAAAGGAATGACAGAAACGTGTTGTAGTGTTATTCAGTTTATTTATTTAAAACGTTTAAGTGAAAAAGATAAATTAATAAGGAAGTTTTAAGACCACGGTCATAAAGAAGGCTGAAACTGTCCCTTTACAATATAAGAGGGAGCTTGTGTTTCCTGTACGAGGCTTCGTGAGAGTAGCAGCCCTACCTAAAAGGGGATCCTATTCTATCTTGCAACCTGGGGTAAAACTGATGAATAAGGAGAAAGGAGGCCATTAGTGGAAGATTGTATTGGCTGTATGAAGTTCCCATCTTTTTGGAGTTAGTCGATGTTCTTCTTCAGTTATGATTGGAGAGGGTCACACACACACACACACACACACACACACACACACACACACACACACACACACAAAAAAAAAAAAAAAAATAATAATAAATATAAACATTTAAAAAGAAGATTTAGCTCACAAATATTGCAAATATACCTCCCCTCAAAAAGATACATGTAGACAAGATATTATGAGTGGGCTGTTTTTTCAGGAGCTTCATGACTCAGAGGTTGCCTGTTAACCAAAAGATTATCAGTTCAAACCCACCCAGCAGCTCCATGGGAGAAAAGACCCGGTGATCTGCTCCCGTAAAGGTTACAGCCTAGAAAACCCTATGGGGCAGTTCTGCTGTGTCACATCGGGTCACAAGGAGTCAGCATTGACAGCACCTAATAGCAACAACATTTTTCCAGGAAGTGTTGTCTTTTTGATATTCCCTGATGTCCAACAGATCCATGTGCGGTCGCCAGAGCAACACCGTCGCTGGCCAAATAGAACATAACTGCTGTCTCTTTGTGAGCCTTGTTTCAGTTGCCACTTTGTGGCCCCAGTTTTAAAGTCTACAAAAGCTTTTTGGACTCTGTGGTGTATGATAAAAATCACAAGCGTTGAATCAGACAGATCTGGACCCAAATTCTGGCTTTGCATCTTAACCTCTAAAAAAGCTTCTTTTTGTCGTCTTGAAAACGAGACGGTAACTACAAGCTGTTATGGTTGCTGTGAGGATCAGCTTAACAAACTAAGCCAGCACGGTACAGTGTTTTCAGTGAATGATGGTTTCTTTCTTTTAACTGCGTGGCTGTGACACCCAGTTTAGACTCACCTGGGGAGTTTAAAAAAATCTCAGTGCTCTGCCTGGAGCCCCAGCGACTCATATTCGACAGGGTCTAGGATGGAGCTTGGAAATCTGCATATTAAGAGCTTCCTAGTATATTGTAATGTGCCTTCAGGATGGAAACCACTGCCAAGATCCCATCAGGATCAGTCCAGAACATTTCAGAGTAGATCTAGCATTCTAGTGTATTACTCCTTCACCTCTCCACCCCCAGCTCTCTGTGTGTGTTTCAGTACAATGACTGTTTCTGAATAGGCTGCTATTATTATTTGCAAAATATGCTGCCTTTTTGTATTTCTCAACTCAGATTTACTCATCTTCTGTTGACAGCTCATCTAATGTGGTTTACGCAGCTACTGTTCTCACGGCAAAACTCACACAAAGGCTGAGGGGTGGTGACGGCATCGTTGGAATAGTGTGTATCTCTGAAGCTGATAGCTTTGGATTGGCAGTACACATTTCAGGGTAAATATTCTGGTATGTTGGTTTAAAAACGAATCTCACTTCTTAATATGCTGTCTAGTGATAAAACGAAACCAGACTCACTGCTGTTGAGTTGTTGCCGACTCATAGTGACCCTATAGGACAGAGTAGAACTGCCCCATAGGGTTTCCGAGGCTGGAAATCTTTATGGAAGCAGATGGTCACATCTTTTTCCCATGGAGTGGCTGGTGGGTTCAAACCGCTGACCTTTTTGGTTAGCAGCTGAGTGCTTTAACGACTGTGCCACCAAGACTCCTTGTCTAGTGATGGAGCCTCAAAATTGTACAAGCTAAATCATAATTATATTCATATACATGTATGTGTTTGTGTGTGTGTGTGTATATATCTATCTTCTTAATTACTTTTTAAATTATTTTACAGAATCTGTATTGACAGTTGATATGCCTTTAAGTCCCGTATTTAACATCTTGATAAATGATATCCAATACATTATTGATTTCTCAGAATGGATATTTTTAGCAGCCTTTTTATATTGCCCTAGGTCTCAATACTGTTGGTACCAGCGCGAGCTGCTTCTGTTTCTCAGCTAATGGGTCATCCACGAAAACAATCTCATTATTCTCAAAAAAAAAAAAAAAAAAAAAAATTAAGAAGTCTCCCATGATGTGAAAAAAATACATATATACAAGCTCTTACTTAAGAGCCCAAATAGAAATGAAGCTTCGATGACCCGCTGTTCTGGACCATTCCTTCTACCAGTGCAGAAATTGAGAAATGTTTATAATATTTTGTGTTTTGTTTTATTCATTGGCAGAATCCAAGTCACAAGGTCACGAGCCAATGAAAGTTCATTTTAGAATTTGCTGATAATATTTTTTGACTTGACGGCAATGGGGGATATTTTTACTACATTTTATCTTCACACACTTCTTTAAAGTTAGTCTCTGTGCCAACATCTTTGAGAGGCAGATGTATATGGATTATTCATTTCAGTCTGTTTCCATAATTTGTATCATTATCATCGTTATTATAACAACCAGTTTTGTGTGCCTGATGTGTGCTAAGCACTGGTACATGAATGACTAGTATAATCTCCACATTGTTTGCATAATTTTAGCAAGTAATAATACAGTTTTGTATAATTTTTAAAAATCATTTCTTGATTACATATTAAAGACAGCAGTGATTCTTGAATAGCAACTGTGTTGCCAGGTGTTCTGTAGTCATTGTCCAATATTTACACAATTCTTGAAAGGTAGATGCTTTATTTTTCTCACTTACACATGATAGAACTGAAAACTTAAGTCACTTGTCCATGCCGCTTAGCAAGCGGCAGAGCAGGGATTTGAAAATCGGATTTTATTTCTGACCACTTTCTCTCATACCACCCTGCTTCATCATTGTAACCTCCACTTCAGGATTGCTGTTACTTAAGACCCCAAGCATTAGTGTTTTCAGAGCCCCTTAGTTAATTCTAACAACTGGTCTTGATTTGAAATGCACAGCTAGCTGCTGGACTTCCAGTCATGGCTTGGACTGAGGCCTAAAACAGTCTGTTGAATGTTTGGCTGTATAAATGACTGGAACAACTCGCTCATCTTCTGCATCAAGCTACTGAATAGTAATGTAATTGGATCCAGCACTTAGATTTTGCTTTCTCCCGTGATGTTTTTATCATTGGGTGATTAGATTACAATGTCAATGATTAGCATGCCTAGTTTCCCCACTCTAAGCAACAAGCAACTCTCTGTTTCAGACTTGAAGATGGTTGCTGGGTTAATCCCCTAACTGCCTGTACCTTGATCCAAAATTGTATACTGATGAATGGAGATGAATTCCATGAAATTCAGGAGACTGCTTTTCTGGCTGACACCAAGATGCATGATGATTTGATATGGCTGTGTATAAATGTTTACGCTCAATCAGAACCCTTGGGGAAAATACATGTAGGATTGTAGAAGAGAAGATTGCATGGGGCTGGAAAACTATCCTCTTGAGAAAAATCTATGGAGGCAGTAGAATAATAATGATAGTGATAATAATAAACAAGAACAAAAACTTCTTTAGTGCTTGTCTATTGCCAAGCAATTTCCTGAACACATTGCTGCATTAACACCTTTCATAATCACAGTCACCAATGAGGAAACCGAGGCATAGAGAAGGTAAGTAAATTGCCCAACGTCACATAGTGGCAAAGCCAGTATTCCAGCTCAGGTAGTTGTATTCCAGATTCTGTGTTCCTAAACCATTTTGAATATACTGTGGACTGCCAAAAACATGAACAAATCAGTAATAGAAATACAACAAGAATGTTCCTTAGAAGCGAGGTTGGTGGAATTTTGACTCACTTTAGACAGGTCATTAGGATACATCAGTTACTAGAAAAGGACATCATGTTTGGGGGATGCCAGCAAAAACAGGGGAAACCCTCTCAGTGAGGTAGGTTGACACAACAGCCAAAACAATGAACACTTAACACAGTGACGGTGGAGATGGCACAGGAACAGTGTTTGGTTCTGTTATACAGCCCAGAGCAACAGCAAAACCATTGTGAATTCCAACTTTCACAAAGCCTCAGGTGAATGAAAATGTAGTCCCGAGTATATAATGAATATTTAATTTACATAAGGATTTATAGCACAGATGTTAAGAATTCTGAGTATAAGTTATATTTTTCATGAATCATCACAATAGTGTATTCTGATAATAAATGGAATTTTAATTTATTTCAAAATGTATACATATTTTAGCATTAGAGATGCTATTCTAACTTACTGCCCTGTATGATAGTATCACCACGCTTTATTTCTTTATGCTGTATATTTTCAAAACGATTTCCAATGCAGTAGCCAACTCCTTTGTGTTTTCCGGGTGGGTGTTACTTTCTAAATTTATTAATAAAGAAGTTAATTATAGAAACATGTTACGAGTTGCCTAAAATCACCCAGCAGGTTCTTCTGAGGCTTAAAATGGAAATACACATTGATCTTCCAAGAGGCAAAGGTTATTATTACATCATCCAAATTTTGATGAAACAGTTTCAGGCTTCAAGAAACAAGGTTTAAGTAGCAGTACCTGGAGCTGCCAGGGGAGTGCAGGTAGCATAAATAAGAGAAAAGAAATGTGAGAACTGTACAAATAAGAATCTTCCTCTTGACAAAGAAGACAGTAATTCCAATATTTTATTAAAAGTATACTTTAACTATGAATTTATGAATATGGATGTGAAAAGGTCAGTATTCTCTCTTTAAAAACTGCCTTTTCATATTCTGAAACAAGTTGTTTTATTAGCAATGTTTATCATAAAGAGTTTCATGAGAAGATTGAGGTATGCAACAAGTCACAATTCAGTAGAAAATAAGTTATAAGATAAAATTCCCCGTTTACATAAATATACTAAACAAATTAGATTTTTATTTTTTAACCACTAGAAACCGTTCTTTATGTCTCATGAATTATCTGTGTTCCCTTTTTCTTACTTTTTGGGTTACTTTTAGGGGATCCAGTTATCGGTAGCTGTCTTACTGTGTAAACATAGAAAATTTCTGCATGTAATAAAAGATCATTTCATGTTTAAATTGACTGTACATTATATATCAGATTTCATCTAAAGGATTTCTGTTTTTCTTAAATTTGTATTATTTGCAAGAATTAGGTTAACTCTTTCCCTGAAAGAAACACTTTTGTGTGTGTGTGTTGTGTGTATTTCTGGTTCAAGATAAATGTAATCATTTACAACACTAACTCAAAATATGTATTAGAAGTCAATTTTTATAAATCCACTTTTATCATTAAAAAAAAAAAAATCCCTGACGTGAATTTCATATATTACACCACATTAATTAAACTTTGAGAAGTATAATAATTACATATTTATATTTGGGTTCTCTCCTTAGAATATGTGTTTGAAAGTTCAAAATTCACATCATGCACTGTGGACAGGTCTCTGTAGAGTAATTATCGATCTGTGTATCATTAGTACCCTTAATACACTTCCTTAGTGTAAGAATGATTTTCCCATAAATAAAAGTATTGACTTTTCACTGATATTGCTGAAAGTTGTATGAACAAAATGATTAACAGAGTTTAATAAAAAAACTTTATTGTTAAAGTTCCTTCATTTTTCTTTCTAAATTATTAACACTTATTTGAATTTGCTTTGTCTTTAGCTAATTTGCTTTGCTATGGCTGTGCTCCATCATTGTTATCAATTGCCACAACCTGTAGGTAATACTTTAGGCCAATTATTTACAGAATATGCTAAATTAGGTCATATTACCGTTGTTACCCTGGGGTGGAAAAGATAAGGCAGTGTAATTAAGCAGCATGTAAATCAACTTTGAATAATGAAAACTGTAAGTTGCATATAAGAAACTTGTATCATTTCATATGCATAAAACAGGCACAATTTTGGGTATGTTTTTATGGTCAAACTTTATTTGTAATAAATAGATGTATTTATATAGAATGATAAAGAATATGTCTCTGTGCCTTGTCAGATTTATATAAACTAAGTAGAGGAAATACTGTATTTGCATGCATCTTCATATTTGGCATGAATCCAGTCACATTTACCAAAGAATAAAATCATCCTTATTTACCTAAAAAAAAAAAAAAAAAAATCTCTTGCCGTCTAGTCAATTCTGACTTATAGCCACCTGGTAGGACAAGAGTAGAGCTGCCCCATAGGGTTTTCAAGGAGCCTGGTGGATTTGAACAGCTGACATTTTGGTTAGCAGCCATAGCTCTTAACCACTATGCCACCAGGGTTTCCTTATTTACCTAAATATCTATAATTATGTATGCAATAATAATGTACTTTTCTTGTTTAGCGATGTGTTAAAATTTTCGAAGATTGTTAGAGGTAATTTCATTAACCATAATAGCCATGATAACATATATGCACCTAAATGGACAGAACTGTTTGAGACCTTTTTTGAGTTGTATGTTAGTCCTTTTTACCAGAAAAAATATGCCACGATTAACTCAGGGCTACTCAAAGGTGGGCTGTGGCCGACTGCTGCTCCTCTAGTGTTTGTTGCAAGATAGAAACTGAGCCAGCATTTAAAATCGTTTATAGCAAAGTGACATAAAATAAAAACAAACCAAACAAGCAAAAAAAGCCCATTGCTGTCAAGTTGATTCTGACTCATAGTGACCCTATAGGACAGAGTAGAATGGCCCCATAGGGTTTCCAAGGAGCAGCTGGTGGATTCGAACTGTTGACCTTTTGGTTAGCAACTGAATGCTTACTCACTGTGCCACCAGGGCTCTGCAGGGTAACATAGTAGTTTGTAACAGTTGAATACGATAATAAACATTTTGGCTTGTCTTTGTGTATGTCATGTTTTATTTTATTTTTCTAGTAATTTATTTTTATTATGTCAGTCCTTGACAGGTTGAGGGGGGAAAGGGGGAAACTTGGCCCTTCACCACAGAGAATTTAAAGAGCACTGGTTTATTTGATTCATACTTCAAAAAGTTAAATGCTACAACAAAAATATGATAATATAAAAAGTATTATCGGTGTTACTGAAAATTTATTATTTGAGTAAATGTCATGTCCATAATGATTTTTTGACATTTTGACATAAAATGTAAAAAACTGACATTCCATTTGAATAATAAAACATTTTATCAAGATGGTCATCAGAACTAAAATGGATCTTTTCTATGTATGGAGAAACCTTTCACACTTTACCATTTATTGATTCGGAATACGGTAAAAGACCTTACATTAAAATATTATTCATCTAAGGGGGATGCATATATTAAACAAATAGATATTTGCATTTCAGTTATTTAAAAAATGTTTCTTATTTACTTATTCCTTGTCTTCTTATATTAATTGCTCCCTTCTGCAACTTACATTTTCTTTTCTCTCTCTGTGGTTACTTCCCTTAAGTCTTCCTTACTTATAAACAATGTATCTGTCTGCAGTCCACAAGCCAGTCAGTACGTTATTCCCTATTTTTGAGGATATTTGGTTAACTTTTGTGATTTCTAGGTCGTGCTACCCAAACTAGCTCATCTATCCCCAAAGTGCACAGAGAAGAGCAAAGACAAAGGATCTTTTAAAAAAACTTTTAAAAATGATTTATTTGAATATGCAGTTCATGCACATTGAAAACAAACAAACAGATACAAAGATGTAAGCTAAAACTTAGATCTCTCTTCTTGTCACTGTACCCACTCCCTGGAAGAAACTATTGTCCACCCACCGCTTGTGTGAAAAGATATAAATCTTCTCTCACAAAACGACATACAACATGAAACTGTGTTTTATGAAGTCAGAAATTATAGTCTCGAGAAACATTTTAAAGAAAATTATTCCTTCAGTAAATGATGCCACACACTTGCACTTACTTTTTGGAAGGTATTTTGCTTAACACCTGATGCCTATTACCTCTCCTGCTCGTCAGTGCTCCATGACCCAAGGCTGTGGCTGGCCCCTGAGCTTTGTACGTTGAGGAGTTCACAGCTAGGAAGATCCTGAATTTGAACCTTGGCTAGTTAATTTTTGGAGTCCTGGGTGACACAAACAGTTAATGCACTGGGCTGCTAACCAAAAGTTTGGAGGTTCAAGTCTACCCAGAGGTGCCTCAAAAGAAAGGCCTGGCAACCTACTTCTAAAAAATCGGACATTGGAAACTCTTGGGAGCACATGGGGTCACCATGAGTCAGAAATGACTTGATGGCAACTGGGAGTGGTAGTCAGTTGCTAGAGTCTGGGCAGATATGTTGGCTATAATTTGATATCTGCATTCCTGAAAAACCTAACATTCTACAAAGGTATGTACTGAAATTTATAGGGCCTCTGGAGACAATGGATTTAAGGGCACACCACCCTAAAACTGTGTAACCAGATCATGAAGACAACAACGCTAAACATATACAAACACACACACACACACACACACACACACACACACACACACACACACACAGTTAAACAGAAATGTAAAATTCTCAATAAAGTAATACTAGGGTAAATATAAGAATTAACGTTAGAAGTTGATGAAGGTGGTTGGTGAAAGGGGGTGAGGTTAGGGAGATGAGCAGAATGCGCAGATGTAGGGAGAAGCATGCAATAAGCACTTCCAAGACAGAGTAGGTGGCCAAACTGAGCCAAGAGGAAGAAGGAGGCAGAATACTGCCTTCCTCCGAGACCTGCCACTTTCAGCTGTTTTAGTGGACTTTATGTTCACCTGTTGCTACTTGATGGGATAGACCCTTAACTTCTTGGAAAATATTAAGTGTAAATCATCGTTATCCAATAGAATTTTCTGCAACAAGGGGAATGTTCTGTATCTGTCACGGTCCAGTATGTTACTCACATGTGGCTAATGAACACTTCAAATGTGGTGACTGAGAAACTGAATTTTTAATTTATTGAAGTTATTTACAGTACAGTGGCTGCATCTGGCTAGTGGCTACCAAATTGAACATAGCAGGTATAAACCCTAACTGATTTACATATTATACTAACATTTTTTCCCTACTCATCAATGCATATGAGCTAATTAACATTCCAGATAAAGGTTTGCAGCAGATAAGTATGCTGTTCCTGTCCTGAAATAAAATTAGAACTACCGTATATATATAAGCTGTTAGCATATATTAACTCCTGTAATAATAATAGAAAGGGTTGTAATGGGTTAGAATCCTTTTAAGTAGAAGCCTGTTCATCACCTAGCACAGCTTAGCCTCTGAGCCTGTGCAGACTTTCTGTGTCATTGATATGTACATCTAACCTTCAGTAGGTAAGCTCTTTCAGAACTGTCATCCACTTAGTGTGTCCTTGTTTCTCTGTGAATAATCTTACCAGACAAGCACATTTTGCATTTTAATTTGCTGTGTGAGTTTAGTGTTTAGAAACTACCATGCTATTTAAGGCCAATCTTTTTTATTTGAAAAAAAAATTGCTATGAGTTCCAAAATGTCTGGAAGTTGTGTATTTAAAAATCAAATTTGCAAACATTTTAAAGTATTTAATTACAATAAATATCAAATATATTTGAGATAAATTCTTTCAAGTTATATGTGAACATGAGACAATTTTAAAATACTTAACAAAAAGGAGTGGTAAATCTTCAAAATTAAGATCTGGAGTATATTTAACAGTTAAGGCTAGATCCTCAGTGATACAAGGAGAGGAAAATAATTATGAGTTGAAGTTGAGAATGCAAGTTTTTAAAACTACTTATGCATATCAATCTTTTTTTTCAGGGGTTTAGGACTTGTTCTATATGTAATGCAAATTCTCAAATCCACCTGCAAAGCAGAATAGTTGGAAAAATTCTTAGTAGATCACCCTTGGAAATAGTTTGTCTCACTATCTGATTTTTTCATGAAGATGCCTGGCTTCAATATGCTTTACATAACTAGGCTGTAAAATGATGGTTAAGTATAAAACTAGAGGGGCCTAATAGGATATTCCATGAGAACAGTTCTCATTACCGATCCAATAGCTTAGCATGTTTTCTGGGCAAAAAATGATTTAGATTCTTTAGAAGAGATACTCTGGAGCATTTTATTTCACCATTTGTGAAAAGTATAGGTGAGCTGCAGCCATTTTTTTGCAAGTGGGTAGACTAGTCATAGTATATTTAAAACACTTTCCAGATTGATAGCTGAGATGATGATAGTGTTTAAGTCTTGGTGGGGAGTAAGTGGGAGATATTTAAAAAAAAAAAAGTTAATTGCCGTTGAGTCAGTTTCTACTCATAGCGACCCTATAGGACTGAGTAGAACTGCCCCATAGGATTTCCAAGGAGGGACTGGTGGATTCACACTGCCAACCTTTTGGTTAGCTGCCGAACTCTTAATCACTGCACCACCAGTGCTTCAAGTGGGAGATACAACCCCTGTAATTGGAAAGACACTAGTCAGGGCTACTTATGCTATCCCTGTAGATATAATGCCCAAGCAATGTCTTGCAGAATGATGATGTTGTTGTTGTTAGGTTCCATTGAGTGGGTTCTGACACATAACGACCCAATGCATCACAGAACGAAACACTGCCCGGTCCTGCGCCATGCTCACAATCATCGTTACACTTGAGCCCATTGTTGCAGCCACTTTGTCAGTCCATCTTGTTGAGGGTCTTCCCCTTTTTCACTGTCCCTCTACCAAATGATGTTCTTCTCCAGGGACTGGTCCTTTCTGACAACACATCCAAAGTATGTAAGACGTAGTCTCACCATCCTTGCTTCTAAGGAACATTCTGGTTATACTTCTTCCAAGACAGATTTGTTTGTTCTTTTGGCAGTCCATGGTATGTGTAATATTCTTCACCAAGACCACAGTTCAAAGGCATCAAATTCTTCTTCAGTTTTCCTTATTCATTGTCCAGCTTTCGCATGCATATGATGTGATTGAAAATATCATGACTTGGGTCAGGCACACCTTAGTCTTCAAGGTGACGTCTTTGCTTTTCAACACTTTAAAGAAGTCTTTTGCAACAGATTTGCCCAGTGCAATCCGTCGTTTGATTTCTTAACTGCTGCTTCTGTGGGTGTTGATTGTTGATCCAAGTAAAATGAAATCCTCGATAACTTCAGTCTTTTCTCCGTTTATCATGATGTTGCTTATTGATCCAGTTGTGAGGATTTTTGTTTTCTTTATGTTGAGGTATAATCCATACTGAAGACTGTGGTCGTTGATCTTCATCTGTAAGTGCTTCAAGTCCTCTTCACTTTCAGCAGGCAAGGTTGTGTCATCTGCCTAATGCAGGTTGTTAATGAGTCTTCCTCCAATCCCGATGCCCCATTCTTCTTCATATAGTCCAGCTTCTCGGATTATTTGTTTAGTGTACAGATTGACTAGGGATGGTGAAAGAGTGCAAACCTTGTGCACACCTTTCCTGACCTTAAACCACGCAGTATCCCTTTGTTCTGTCCAAACAACAACTGCCTCTTGATCTATGTACAGGTTCCTCATGAGCACAATTAATTGTTCTGAAATTCCCATTCTTTGAAAATGTTATCCATACTTTATTATGATCCACACAGTCGAATGCCTTAGCATAGTCAATAAAACACAAGTAAACATCTTTCTAGTATTCTCTGCTGTCATTCAGGATCCATCTGACATCAGCAATGATGTCCCTGATTCCCCGTTTTCCTCTGAATCCAGCCTGAATTTCTGGCAGTTCCCTGTTGACATATTGCTGTAGCTGCTTTTGACTGATCTTCAACAAAATTTTACTTGCATGTGATATTAATGCTATTGTTCAATAATTTCTGCATTCAGTTGGATCGCCTTTCTTGGGAATAGGCATAAATATGGATCTCTTCCAGTTGGTCGGCCGGGTAGCTGTCTTCTAAATTTCTTGGTGTAGATGAGTGAGTACTTCCGTCGCTCCTTCTGTTTGTTGAAACATCTTAGTTGGTATCCCGTCAATTCCTGGAGACTTGTTTTTCGCCAATGCTTTTAGTACAGCTTGGACTTCTTCCTTCAGTACCATCAGTTCCTGATCATATGCTACCCCTTGAAATGGTTGAGCATGGACCAGTTCTCTTTGGTATAATGACTGTATGTATTCCTTCCATCTTCTTTTGATGCTTCCTGTATCGTTTAATATTTTCCCCATAGAATCCTTCACTGTTGCAAGTCGAGGCTTGAATTTTTTCTTCAGTTCTTTCAGCTTGAGAAATGACGAGCATGTTCTTCCCTTTTGGTTTTCTATCTCCAGCTCTTTGCACATGTCATTATACTTTACTTTGTCTTCTCGAGCCGCCCTTTGAAATCTTCTGTTCAGTTCTTTTACTTCATCGTTTCTTTCTTTTGCTTTAGCTACTCGACATTCAAGAGCAAGTTTCAGAGTCTCTTCTGACATCCATTTTTGTCTTTTCTTTCTTTCCTTTCTTTTTAATGACCTCTTGCTTTCTTCATGTATGATGTCCTTGATGCCATTCCACAACTCGTCTGGTCTTTGGTCATTAGTGTTCAACGTGTGAAATCTGTTCTTGAGATGGTCTCTAAATTCAGGTGGGATATACTCAAGGTCATTCTTTGGCTCTCCTGGACTTGTTCTAATTTTCTTAAGTTTCAACTTGAGCTTGCATATGAGCAATTGATAATATGATGCCAGTTGAACAGTAACAATTCAACTTTTTAGATGCCTTGACATTCCTGACTTCAGTCATTTCAAATGAATTGTTTGATGTTTGACTAGGGTATCCTGGAAAGTTTGGACGCTCTTAGTTCCATAATTTGGATGTGGCCATCCGGTTCTTCCTAACAAGGTAACGAGTTGTGATTTGGTAACATGTTGATTATTCATCTCTTAAAAAATATTGTGAAATGTTATGAGATGAATGCTATTACTGTTATAAGCAATTATGAAATCCTAATTTTTTAAGTCTCCAAAAACATATTTGTGTCACATTTATATATTTAACAACTTACTATGTAATTTATGAAAGTATAATGACTTTTTGGATTAGTTGGCTTGATACAACATGCATAATTTTACCATGAATCAAAACCTACTATTTCTGTCCATGGTAAAAGATAGTATATTTCTGTCCCTGAATAAAACCCACAACTGAGAAGCAGATAATGTCCTGGTTCTATAACATTGTTGTTTTCAGGTGCTGTCAAGTTGATTTGGATTCACGGTGACCATCAGGGACAGAGTAGAACTGCCCCAGTCTTTAAGGGAGTAGATCACCAGGTCTTTTCTTCCAAAAGGCAGAAGCGGCTGGTGAGTTTGAACCACTAACCTTTTGGTTAGCATTCAAGCTCTTAATCATTTCCCACCAGGGCTCCTTTCTGTAACATTAACTTTTGGGAAATGCTGGTCATTCTGGAAATGATTGACAGAGAGCTCATCATTCTATTGTACTTTTCTTGAAAATTATGGTAAATGCTCATAAAAAGGAGGAAAAAAAAAACCATAACCCATTATCTTCCTGATTTTTACATAAGAACATAATTTTTATGTATGTATAATAGCTATTTAAAAATTTTTCCATATTAGCCAGTATTTTATTTCTCTCAAGTGATAAAACTAGCCACTCATTTGAGTTTCTTTTGCAGTGAATTTCATGCAATTAAATCAAACAAGAAAAACAATTTCTGTAAACCATGGTCTGGAAAAATTAAATAGGATTTGTACGTAAGTGATTAGGAGCACATTATTAATGTAACTAAGATTTTTCTGTTCCTTTTCTTCATTAAATGTTTCTCAAATATATTCACTTCATTAATCTAAACTGTACTATCTTACTAAACTGTAAATCATTTTTAAATATGTGACTACTATATTTATATCATGGTATTAAAGTGAATCTTGCTACCTCTTTACAGAAACACTGTCTTAAGCAGTTGCAGGTGAGGTAAAAAATATTTTTCTTATATTTCTTCCTAATGATATGGTTGACTATAAAAGAACAGTAATTGCTATTGTTTCAGAGTAAATAGGCTTTGAGATTCATTAACCACCTTAGTTTTGCTTCAGCTATTAATCTGAGAAGGCATTTATTACTTTGCATATTACAAAGCAATAGAGAGTATCCATTAATTAATTCCACTGGGAGATTTTGCTGCCACCATAAACAACATTTAAAAAAATAATCTCATAGGAAAATAGAAAGTAGTATATATATATATGATATGCACAAAGAAAAATAGAACTTCAAATAATGATTATTTTCACATTCATAGAAGGGACAAGTAGTTATAACTCAGCAGTTCTTTGCAGGAGTGAAGGTAACATGGAATAGGATTTGATGGAGAGAAAGTCAGCATAGCATGGTGGTTAAGTGTGTAAACTCTGAGGAAATCCGGGGCCCAAATACTTTATTGATTACTAGGCATGAGCTCTCATGCAAGTTACTTCTCTTCTCAAAACCTAGGCTTTGCCAACCTAAAATGGAATAAAAAGAGTACCTGAATGGGTGTTTAAAGAATTAAACAAGATACTGTATGCAGAGAGCTCAGTGTATAAAACAAGATACCATATGCAAAGAGCTCAGCGTGGAACATAATATGCTACATAAAATCTTGTTTGTTATTAATTCACAGTGACCCTACAGGGCAGAATAGAACTGCCCCATAGGGTTTCCAAGGAGTGGCTGGTGAACTTGAACTGCCAGCCTTTTGGTTAGCAGCCAAATGCTTAACCACTGCGCCACCAGGGCTCCTTGTTACTCTTGGACGCTTGAAGTCCAAGTGATAGAAATCCATGTTTCGCAGTCATGTCACGATACAAATGGAAAAACTAAAGTTAAAGTGACAACAGAACACTTCTTATGTTTCTGTATCCATGTGCTTGAAAGTAGGTTAACTGGAGGACAGTTGGACCAGAATGCCTGTATCCTGGGGATTCTTCTGTGGGCCAACTTCCTAGAGTATGCCAGTCTCATTTTTTTAAACACAAAACAGAAAATTTACTGTGTCTTGTATATGACTTTAGTATTTATTTTTGTATAATTTTAGTTTTTCTTAAATATCCATTTTTTTGTGTTCAGGTGTAGTGTGATTATTTAAAATGTTTTGGGGTAAATGCATAGTGTGCATGTCATGTTGTGGGGAAGTAAAATGAGCATTGCTTAATCATCTTTGCACCAGTTACATTAATATCAGTCTTTCTCCCCCAACGTGAGTTTTTTGAGAGGTATTTGAGATTATTTTCTAAAATAGTGCACTATAAAATATAAATGATATGCAGAGATAAGTAATTATTTCATTATTATGTTTAAAATATTCAAAAAATTAAGTATGTTGAAATCTGTTGATATAAATCAATAAAATCCCTATTATCTATTGAACAAAGGAGTCCTGGTGGTACAGTGGTTAAGTGCTTGGCTGCTAACCGAAATGTCGGAGGTTCGAACCATTGGCCATTTCATGGGAGAAAGATGTGGCAGTCGGCTTCCTTAAAGGTTACAGCCTTGAAGATCCCTTGAGGCAGTTCTGCTCTATCCTGTAGAATCACTATGAGTTGGAATCCACCTGACAGCAACGAGTTTGGGTTTGTTTTTGAACTCCTACCATATTTAGTCCTCTGTGTTATATCTATGCTGTAGTCACACACTGTTTAATAAAGTTGACTTTTATCTGTTTACTCAACAACACATATTTAACAAATTTTGCATGTTATCTGGGGATAGAGATACAAACAAGATATGGCCTTGATCCTGAATCACAATGCAGAGTAGTGAGTGCTATAATTGAAGTAAACACAGGGAGGCAAGGAAGCCTAGAAAAGGATCTATCTTATTGATTAGAGGATTCTGGGAGAGTTTTCTCTAGGTGGTGAGGCTTAAATCAGGGTGGAGGGTGTGCATAACTATTTACTAATCTCACCTTGGGCAATGAGGAAAGAAGAGCACGTGTCTGCATGCACCATCAAAATTAATGAATAACATTATTTTATGAGGTCAGTAAAATCTCATTGACAGTATTATTAAATCACTTTGGCCGATAGTAGTCTAGACGGCTCCTTTTGTATCAGAAGTCGTTAAGAGTTCATATACCACAAAGAACTAACCCAAATTTCTGATGTAACAAGCAGGCCTAGAGGGATGGAGGAAGGAATGCTATAAGAAGGTGAAGGCTTTGGTTGCCTTGACACACATGCCCTGTTCAAATGAATCCTTGGAAAGGGAGCCTTTTAGGAACCACATATAAGAGAAGCCATTACCAAAGTGTCCACTGCCTGTTACATCTTCCTTGGAACTTCTCAGTTAAGAGAATAGTGTGTCTTTAAATTTGAAGAGGGAATTTGGGGAATGGGTGGGGTGGATGGAGGAGTCCTCATGTTTCTTTCCTCTCTCTCCTCCTCTTCCCCTCCTTTCCTCCCTTCTCTCCTTCACTGCCTCCTTTTGTTCTCACTGTCTTCTGGCTAGTGGGGTTAGACTGGGAGGCTCTTCTCTCTCTAATTTCTCTGACTATCTCGGAGTGGTCAACCAGGATGAGACAAAAGTCAGGTGAAGGGCTTGCATCTTTGGTAGTACTTAAGACTGACTGGCAGGGTAAGGTGGGCAAGGAGAGTGTTAAGAGTTTGAAGTATTAACTGTAGAAAATGGGAAAGGGAGCTGAGAAAGGGTAAGTAGAAGGACTGAAGGTAGCAGGACATCGCTCTCATGATCATGGATTGTTTATTGCCTTAATCAGTATGATGGAGCAGTTTTCTGTCGTAGCTCTCAGGACAGAGAATGTATTTGGTTGGAAGGAAGTTTAAGGTTCCAGGGTGTGATTATGGGACCCTGTGTGTCTGAAGTGATTTCAGATGACATGGGCGGCTGGGAACATCTCTGTACTGTGCAACTTTCTAAGCCTGGTGAGTGAGTGACACTTTATAAATGGTCAATGAATATTTTTTGAATGAGTAAATTAGGTCATTAAAGTAAACAAGGTCAGAAACTGAAACCGGGGTTTTGCACATTGAATTCTTCCAAAAATGGCAGCAGGAGTTGAGATGAATAACAATGAATCAGCTCTCTCAGACAGTACATGGATGTCCGAAATTTTTACACCCAGTAGCCTACTAGATATCTTCACTTGAGTGTGTCTAGGCATCTAAAGGTTAACCTATCAGAGATAGAACCTCTGATGTTTTTATCCTTCCCAGTCCATTGCTTTCTACAGTACCACCCACACACACTGATAAAAAGAAATCTGTGCTTGATCTAACTTTCCAGCTGCAGCCTCCTCTGTGGGGCCAAATGGACATGCTGTCTGTGAACCTGTGTTGCCCACCACTTCTAGACCAAGCTCTGGCGAATTGCCTCCCCAAATGGTCCCTCTGCTACTTTCCGTATCTGTACAGCCCTCTTTCCAGGTTAATCTTTATAAGTGTGAACTGTGTCACTGGTGTGCACAGTTTAAGGCACAGGGCGTGGCTAATTGCAGAGGTGGGAAACTGGACAGTGCTTGGATATTTATGTTGAGGTGTCCAGGTGTGTGTGAGGGTGATTGCAAAATAGGATGCAGTAAGGGCTGGAAAAAAAGGGGACTAGATGGGGGTCTGAGTCCAGCTCTCTTCCTGCTACCACACTCCACAGAATTCCACGCACTTTGAAAATTCAGTTTTAAACTCAGGCTACCATTTCATTATGAAAGTGTACTTGTCAAGATAGGATGATAGAACATTTTATTTAACAATTTGTTAGCCTGATTTATAATTTTAAAATATTTAAGCACATGACTTGTATTCCTTGATTTGTAACATAGCCCCCAAGCACCACAAATATAACTGAGGAACCTGTCTTTAAACTTTTCTCAGTCAATGCATTAACTTCCAACCATTTGCTCAAACTAGATAACTAGAAGTTATCCTTAATTTTTCTCTTTGCCTTCACCCTTCTTTGTAATATTGAGCAAGTCTTATAGGTTCTCTTACAAAATATATCTTGAATTTTGCCACTTTTCCACCCCTTATTTCCATTGCCATCTCCACCTCTAGGCCATTTCAGTTTCCATTTCAAGGCAAGTCACATCATCTTCAGCTTGGATTTACTGGTAATAGCCTCTTAACTGGACTTCCTGCTTTCACATTTGCATTCTTCAATGCATTCTCTACATAGCAGTTAGAAGTGATCTTTCAGACATGCAAATCAGATCATGCCACAGTTGGCTTAGTCCTTTGGCAGCTTTTCATTACATTTAGAACAAAATCCAGCTTCCTCATAGGGGCTTACAAGGTCTTGCCTGGATTGGCTCCTGCTTCTCTCTCCAACCTTGTCTTCTTCCCTCTTGCTGATTGTGTTTTAGCCGTGCGGTCCTTCCGACTTCCTGAAAGAAGCTTTACGTCTGCCCCACAGTTTTGGCGTTTGCTGTTTCTCTGCATGGGGATTCTTCTCTTAGTTCTTTGCATCACTGGCTTCTGCTCATCTTTGATGTCCCAGATTTTATTACACCTGCTCAAAAGACCTTTCTTGGTCTCAACCTTACATGGCTCTCTCCACGCCAGTTTTTGCCTCTCATTAAAAAAAAAACCAAACCCATTGCCATGGAGTTGATTCTGTCTCATAGCGACCCTATAGGACAGAGTAGAACTGCCCCATAGTGTTTCCAAGGAGTAACTGGTGGATTCAAACTGCCGACCCTGTTTATTTTCTTCGTAGTTCTTTTCACAATCTGGAATGTGTGTTTGTTTATTTGATTGCTATCCGTTGACTTCTCTAGGTTCAATACTCCATGAAGAAACTATGTCTTTCTTTTCCCTCACGGTATTTTTATTACCCAGCCCAGTGCCTGATACATGTGTCCAGTTAATATGTTTTTGAAGTGATGAATGACTAAGAAGAAATGAAAGGTAGGTTGGTTAGTGAGTTTTAATAGTAAAAGAACTTATCACTGTGGCCATCAGCATATAAAAATATAATTTTTGATACTAATATATAGATTCTTAAGCATGTTATTATTGTTGGTTGCCATTGAGTTGACTTCAACTAATGGGGATGTTATGTATAACAGGATGAAATGTTGCACGGCCCTGCACCATTTTTATGATTAAATTGAGCTTGACAACCTGTTTATTAGATCAAGCAAATGTTATATTTCCTCCAGTTAGATTTCACTCATTTAGATTTTCACAGATTCATGTGTTTATTTAGATTAAAGTTTAATCATTTTAGATATTTATTGCGTATCCAGATTTATCATTTACGTCTTAATCCTACTTCAGTCTGTTCTTATTACTCTTTTAAAAAAAAGAGCTGTTACTCAACTCTTCAGTCACAACACAAAGGGTATAACAAAAAAGAATCATGAAACTGGCCAACTTAAATTTTTTAATTTGGGGAAAATTGTTATTCAGAAGTCTGTTAAGAAAGTATAATAATGTATGCATGTTTGCAGGGATTATTTTGAAAAAATAATATATTTTTATGAATGTCTTAGTTTAGGAATGAATATGTACTTAATAAATGATGGCTAGTAAGCAACATAGATTAACAGGAGGAACATTTGGTCTGTATCTACTACCCTTTCAGTTTAGTTCAATGAGCACTTTTTCAAAAAATCCCAACATTTTTATGAAAAGCAGTGAATCGTTTATGCTTGAAAAGTAGAGTTTATCTTTCAAGCTAAGCTCTAACATCTTATATACTGTCTAAGAAAAGTTATAAATTATAGAAATCTACTTGGACCGTGACAAAGATTTAGTGAGCTCTTTCTGTGGCAGGGTTTTTCAAGAGTGGGTTACGCTTTAATAAGTTGGTATTAATATCCAGTGGTGGCTCTCAGCCAGCATGTTATTAGGAAAATGATGGAATGGAATGGAGTAGAGTAGAAAAGAAAAGACAGGAAGAGAAAAGAAAATGGAGTCCCTTGCATGTGGTAGGTTAGATATTGTTTCATGAAACTTGGTTCAGCCATGTGTTGTGCCAAGTTTCTGTTATGAGCTTGTACTGGGTTGTAATAAAAAGAAAATATATTTCTTGAAAGGGTTCTGATCAAAAAACATTTGAAAACCATTGTTCTAGGTATTGACATACTAAAAACTTTGTGTACTATTCTTGCTAGCTCAGACACAATAGTAGTTTCATTTAGAAGGAATTTGACAGATATTGGTTTATGGGTATAACCTACAAAAATGATACATTCAGTCAGTACTGCTGAACAAAAGTTATGTGATTCTCTTTCTCCACAATTACATTTTCTGTTTTTATTTTTTGGAATTTTCATCTGCAAGTCCTTTTGTCTTATCAGAGTCACCCTATGTGATGATATTTTCTCAGTCAATTATTCCTCCCAACTCTTGTGAAGGAACTGTGAAGGAACAATATAAAGTTGATAAAATTTAGTTATAATTACAGTAGCGATGGATCATTAAGTACTGTGAACCAAATATTAGAAATCAGTTGTATTATTGTAACTGTGAGTTAGAAAACAGTTTTTCCTCTCACTTTTTAAGTTGTTATTACTATCATATATGCAATTTATGTATTTGTTCAGCAAATGTTAACCAGGGAATTACTTTGTGCTTGCCACTACGATTTACAAGACACCTTCCTGGCCCTTGAAGGACATGTACTGAAGAGAAGAACACAGACTGGTAAACAGATGACTGCATTGTACAGTGGGCTACATGCTTCAGTGGGCACGATATAAAGCTATAAGGGAGTGAATTGAAGAGACACACCTCCATTCTTGAGGATTCAGTGAAAATTTATTTGTTGTGGAAGTATTTAAACTGAGACATAAAGGATGAATAGAAGTTAGTGCAAAAATTATGTGATAGTGATAGTGTTCCAGTCAGAAAAAAATAGCATAGTATGGGGAGATGAGGGTGGAGGAGGACTACGAGTTGTAATGGCAAGAGTAAGCCAAGTTAAAGAATTTGAACTCCATCCTGAGAGGATAGGAGATTGTCAAGTGTGTGAGCGAGCATGTTTGAGATTACCACCATGGAAGAATTTTGGCAGCATGTCCCATCCCAGCGTGCTTGGCCATGGATGGCTGAGTTGGCACTAGACCCTTGAGAACAAGACTAACCCTGGACCCAGAGGGTATCAACAGGCAAAATCCTGCAACTTTTGTATGGAGATGGAAGTGGTAAGAAGATCAATATTCAGAGCAGCATCTTCAGAACTACCAAGTAGAGGAGGAGCTACCTATATTTGCCACATGGTGATGGTGAAGAGTGCATCTTTTGCTATATTAAATATAAATGACTCATCAAAGCTGATATATATGTGTATATATGTATGTATATGTAATCACTCACTACACACACATACTTTAGACATAAGAAAATCTAAACCACTTTCATACTGCCTGTCGTCTTCTCCTTCAGTCTGTCCCATTGAATTTTCCATTCTCAAATACTAGTTTGATCAATACGTATTTTTAAATATTTTATTGTGTTTTCAGTAAAGGTTTACAGAGCAGTTTGGGTTCCCATTCAGCAGTTTCTACACAGATTGTTCAGTGACATTGGTTATATTTTTCACAATTCATGAACATTCTCAATATATCTGTTCAGGTTGTTACATTTCCATTAATCTAGTTTCCCTGGCCCCTTACATTCTTACCTTTGCTTTAAAGTAATTGTTGACCATTTGCTCTTATATAGGTGATTTTTTTTAAAGGAGCACAGTACTCACAAGTTATAGTCTTTCTTTTGTGAGCATGTCTGTTATTCAGCTAAAAAATGACCTCGGGCTAGTTTCGATTCAAGGTTTAAGAGTATCTCAGAGCAGTAGTCTCGGGGAGTCCTCCAGTCTCAACCAGTAAGTCTGTTTTTTTTTTAGGAATTTAAAGTTCTGTTCCAAATTTTTCTCTCATTCTATCAGGGTCCATCTATTGTGGCCCTAACCAGAGGGTCAGTGGTAGTAGGTGGGCACTGTCTAGTTCTTCTGGTCTCAGGGTAGATAAGGCTGTGGTTCGTGTAGACTGTTAGTCTTGTGGACTAATTTCTTCTCTGAGTCTTTGGTTTCCTTCTTTCTCTTTTGCTCCAGACAAGTGGACAGCAGTAGTTGTATATTAGATGACTGTTCCTAAGCTTTTAAGGCACCAGACACTGCTTAGCAAACTAGGATGTAGAATATAAACTTTATGAACTATACTGTGTTTATTGACTGAAATGGCTCACGAGACTATGGTCCTAATCCTTCAAACCAGGAAACCAATCCTGTGAGGTGTTTGGTTATGTCTAAGAAGTATTGGTAACTGTGCCCTGTATGTGCTTTATTATATATATGAATATATTGCATACAGTCACATACATGTGTAGGTATATAGCTATATATACACACCTATATAGTCACATATACATACCTCTATACATATATGTCTACATGTATACCCGCACATATGTTTTTTGGCTGATGTTGCTGCCATTTCAAAATTATATATGCTTTAGCAATTTTGCTTGTATGCCTTTTAGTAACATCATTTACCTTTGTCTAGCTGTGCACATTTCACCCTCATTTGGTGTTCCTCTTACCATCACCAAAAACAATGAGTACCTACCATCTAGAGAGTGAATCCCCCTCCTCCCCATCCCTGGTAATCACTAGTGAACATTAGTTTCTGTGCGTTTGCCTGTTCATGTCATTCCATAAAAGTGAGTGCATACCATATTTACTTTTTGTGATTGACTTATTTCACTCAACATAATGTCCTCCAGCTTTATCCATGTTCCAAGATGTTTCAGGATATCATTTTTCTTTATCTCTGAGTAGTGTTCCATTGTATGTGTTTACCACGTTTTACTTATCCTTTATTCTGTTGGTGGGCATTTAGGTTATTTCCATCTTCCTACTATTGTAAATAGTGCTGCAGTGAATGATGGAGTGCGTATGTCTGTTGGTGTCACTTCTGTTAGATCCCTAGAGTATATACCTAGAAGTGCGATTGCTAGGTCATATGGTAGCTCTGCCCAAGGAACCACCAGACTGTTTTTCACAATGGCTATACCATTTTACATTCCCACCAGCAATGGATGAGGGTTCCAATTTTTCCATATCCCCCACAACACTTGTTATTTTCTGTTTGTTTTTATCTTAGCCATCCTTGAGGGAGTGAAATGGTATCTCATTGTGGTTTTGATTTGCATTTCTTGATGGCTAATGACGTTGAACATTTTTTCTCTGTTTGTTGGCCATTTGAATATCCTCTTTGATGAAGTGTCTGTTCATGTCCTTTGCCTAGTTTTTAATTGGGTTGTTTGTCTTTTTTTTGTTAAGTTGTAGAAGTTGTCTATATTTTTATATATTAAACCCTTATCACTTGTGTTATATCCAAAGATTTTTTTCCCAGTCTGTAGGTTGTCTCTTAACTCTTCTGATAAAGTCTTTTGACGACATAAGTATTTAACTTTTATGAGGTCTCGGTTGTCTAGTTTGTTTTCTGTTGCTTGGGCATTCGTTGTTATGTTTGATAATCTATCATTGAAGAAAATTAAGGTCCAAAGCTTTGCACGTATATTTTCTTCCAAGAACTTTATGGTTTTATATTTAACATTTAAGTCCTTGATCCATTTCAAATTAGTTTTTTTGTGTATGGTATGAGATATGTATCTTCTTTAATTTTTCGGCATGTGGAAATCCGGTTTTACCTGCCCCATTTGTTGAAGAGACTGTTCTTCCCCATTGAATGGATTTGGCTCTCTTGCCAAAAATCAAATGAGCATAGATGTTTGGATTTATTTCTGAATTTTCAATTGTATGCTGTTGCTCTATGTGTCTGTCATTAAACCAGTACCGGGCTGTTTTGATTACTGTAGCTGTGAAATATGTTTTGAAGTCAGGAATTGTGAGGCCTCCTACTTTGTTCTTCAAAATTGCTTTGGGTGTTCGGGATCTCTTGTCTTTCTGTGAAAAACTGAGGATTAATTTTTCCATTTCTGTGAAGAAAGCTGTTAGAATTTTTTTTAAATAATATTTTACTGTGTTTTAGTGAAAGCTTGCATAGCAAATTAAGTTCCTCTTTAACAATTTTTACACAAATTGCTCCCTGCCATTGGTTATAATTTTTGCAGTGTGTCAGCATTCCCATTATTTCCATTTTTTTGTTTTGTTTTGTTTTGTTTCCATTGATCTATCTTCCCTTCCTCTCCTTGCTTTCTCAGATTTGCTTTTGGGTAAATGTTGACCGTTTGGTCTCAGTGTTAATTGTTTAAGGGAGCACATTACTCACGGGTGATATTGTTTATTTTATTAGCCAAACTATTATTTGGCTGAAAGGTAACCTGCATAAATAGCTTCAATTCCAAGTTCAAAGGGTATCTTAGGGCGATAATCTCAGGGGTTCCTCTAGTCTCTATTGGTTCAGTAGGTCTGGCTTTTTTTAGGAATTTGAGTTTTGTTGTACATTTTTCTCTCATTCTGTCTGGGAACTTCTATTGTGTCCCTGGTCAGAATGGCTGGTAGTGGTAGCTGGGCACTGGTTTCAGGTTAGAAGAGGCTGTGGTTCATGTAGGCTATTAGTCCTGTGGACTAGTTTCTTCTTTGAGCCTTTGATTTCCTTCATTATCTTTTGCTCTGTATGAGTAGAGACCAATAGTTGTATCTTAGATGGCTGCTTGTAAGCTTTTAAGACCCTAGATGCTACTCACCCAGCAAGAATATGGAATGTTACCTTTGCGAACTATGTTATGCCAATTGACTAAGTTGTCCGCTGAGACTATAGTCCCAAGCCTTTTGACCCAGTAAACCAATCCTGCACATTGTTTGAATATGTCTAGGAATCCTCCATAATGGTGCCCCCCTATGTGGATATATATGCAGCACACACAAATGTGTATGTATGTATGCCTGCAGATACACCTATACATGCATGTGCATTTACTGGCATACGTCTTCCTGTACACAGGTATGCATCCATATCTACCTATATAACCACACACATATTTTTTGGTTGTTTTTACTATTGTTACAAAATTATATATGTTGTAGCGTTTACTGAAATTATTCCTTTTTCTCACGTACTTAGTGTCTTTATTTACCTTGGTCATGTTGTGCTGACTTCATCCATATTTGGAATTTTGCCTTTCCCATTACCAAAAGTAACAAGTGTCTCCTCTCTAGAAAAGGAATCCATCTTCTCTCTCCATTCCTGGTAACCATCAAAGAACTTTGCTTTCTGTGTATATGTCTAGACTTTTTATCATAGTGGGAAAATACAGTATTTGTCTTTTTGTGATTGACTTATTTCATTCAGCATAGTGTCCTCCACATTCACCCATGTTTATGTTTCGAGGACTCCTCGTTATTCTTTGTGTAGTATCCCATTGTATGTAAGTAGCACAGTTTGTTTATCCATTCATCCATTGATGAGCACTTAGGTTGTTTCCATCTTTTTGCTATTGTGAATAATGTTGCAATGAACACAGGTGTGCATATGTCTATTCATGTCACTGCTCTTATATCTCTAGGATATATACCTAGGATTGGGATTGCTGGATCATAAGGTGTCTTTATTTCTAGCTTTTGGAGGAAGTGCCATGCTGTTTTCCATAGTGGGTGTACCATTTTACAATGCCACCAACAATGTATAAGATTTTCAGTCCCCCCCACAACCTCATCAGCATTTTTTGTTTTCTGTTTTTTTGACGGTTGCCATTTTTGCAGTGGTGAGATGGTATCTCACTGTAGTTTTGATTTGCATCTCTCTAGTAGCTAATGATCATGAGTGTCTTTTCATGTATTTGTTGGCCACCTGAATGTCCTTTTTGGTGAAGTGTCTGTTTGTATCATTCTTTAATTGGATTGTTTGTCTTTTTGTTGTTGAGCTGTTGAAGTTTTCTGTATATTTTAGAGATTAGACCCTTATCAGTTAGTCATTGCCAAAGATATTTTTCCCCAGTCTGTAGGTACTCTTTTTACTCTCTTGGTAGAGTCTTTTGATGAGCCTAAGTATTTAATTTTTAGGAGGTCCCAGTTATCTAATTCATCTTCTGTCATTTGTACATTTTTTGTCTTGTTGTATAGACTATTTATGCTGAAAATTAGATTCCCTAGTTTTGACCCTATGCTATCTTCCAGAAACTTTATAGTTTTAACTTTAACATTTAGGTCTTTGATCCATTTTGAGTTAGTTTTTCTGCATGGTGTGAGATATGGATCCTGTTTCATTTTTCTGCATATGGATATCCAGTTTTGTCAGCACTGTTTGTTAAAGAGATTGTTTCTTCCCCATCGAGTGGATTTTGACCCTTTGTCAAAGATCAACTGCCCTTAGATGGATGGATTTCCTTCTGGTTTCTCAATTCTATTCCATTGATCTGTGTGTCTGTCATTGAACCAGTACCAGGCTGTTTTGATTATGGTGGCTGTATAGTAAGTTTTGAGACCGGGAAGTGTGAGGCCTCCTACTTTGTTCTTCTTCTGTATTGCTTTAGCTATAAGCGTTCAGCTGCTAATCAAAAGGTCAGCTGTTCGAATCCACCAGCAGCTCCTTGGAAACCCTATGGAGCCGTTCTACTCTGTCCTATAGGGTCACCATGAGTCAGAATCGACTCAAAGACAACAGGTTGGTTTTCTTTCCATAGAAAGTTGGAGGTTAGTTTTTTCCATTTCATTAAAGAATGCTTTTGGGATTTGGATCTGACCTGCATTATATCTATAGTATTGACATTTTCACAGTGTTAAGTCTTCCAATTTATGAACATGGAATGTTTTTCCATTTATGTAGATCCTCTTTTAGTTTCTTGCGGTAGTGTTTTATAGTTTTCCTTGTGTAAGTCTTTGACATCCCTGATCAGGTTCATTTCTAGGCATTTTATCCTTTTGAGGGTTATTGTAAATAGCATTGATTTCTTGATTTCCTTTTCAGAGTCCTTATTAGTGTAGAAGAACCCAAATGATTTTTGCATGTTGATGTGGAACCCTGTCATTTTGCTGAATCATTCCATTAGTTCCAGTAACTTTCTTGTGGAGTCTCTGGGATTTTCTGTGTAAAATAGCATGTCATCTGCAAATAAGGATAGTTTTACTTCTTCCTTTCCAGTCTGGATACCCTTTGTTTCCCTTTCTTTCCTTATTGCTGTGGCAGGGGCTTCCAATACAGTATTGAATAAGCGTATTGATAAAGGGCATCCTTGTCTCATTCCCGTTCTCAATGGGAATTCTCTCAGTCTTTCTCTCTTGGGAATAATGTTGTCTGTTAGTTTTGCATGTATGCTCTTAATTATGTTTAGGAGTTTCCCTTCTATTCTTATTTTGCTGAGAGTTCTTATCTGGAAGGGTGTTGGATTTTATGAAATGCCTTTTCTGTGTCTGTTGAGATGATCATGTACTTTTTTTCCTTTGTTTTACTTTATGTGGTGAATTACATTGATTTTTTTCTAGTGTTGAACCGTCCTGTATCCGTGGTATGAATCCCACTTAATTGTGATGTATTGTTTTTTTGATATGCTGTTGAATTCTGTTGGCTAGAATTTTGTTGAGAATTTTTGTGTATATATTCATTGGTCTGTAATTTTCTCTTTTAGGGGTACCTTTATCTGGCTTTGGCATCAGGGTTATGCTGGTTTCATTGAATGAATTAGGGAATATTACTTTCGTTCCTATGTTCTGGAATAGTTTGAATAGAATTGGAGTTAACTCTTCTGAATGTTTGATAAAATTCTCCAGTGATGCTGTCGGGGCTGGAGCTTTTTTTTGTTGGGATTTTTAATTTTTTTTTAGCACATCTTCAGTTTCTTCAGATTTTCTGCCTCTATTTGTATTAGTTTAGGTAGTTAGTGTGTTTCTAGAAATTTGCCATTTCTTCTAGGTTTTCAAATTTTGGGGAGTATGTTTTTTCATAATATTTTGTTATGATCCCTTTTATCTCAGTTGGATCTGTTGTAATGTCACCTATGTCATTTCTTATTTTGGTTATTTGCATCTTGTCATTTTTTTCATTTGTCATGTTGGTCAGTGGTTTGTCAGTTTTATTGATCCTCTCAAAGAATCAACTTCTACTTTTGTTGATTCTTTGTGTTATTTTTCAGTTTTCTATTTCATTCATTTCTGCTTTGATCTTTGTTATGTCCTTTCTTGTGACTGTGGACTGCTTTTGCTACTCCTTTTCTATTAGTTTGAGTTGTAGGGTTTAGCTGTTGATTTTGGCTTTTCATTTTTGGTGTGTGCATTTATTGCTATGAATTCTTCTCTGAGCACTGCTTTTGCTGTGTCCCAGATGTTTTGTTTCTAATAATTTTTTTAGTTTAATTTTAAATTTCTTTTATTTTTAAGTTCATTTTAGATTTATTACCTAATAGTTTTTAAGTAAGATGTTATTCAGTTTCCATATGTTTAATTTTTTTCTTTGTTCTTTCTGTTACTGATTTCTAGTTTAATAGTGCTATGATCAGAGAAGATGCTTTGTATTATTTCAATGGTTTTGAATTTATTGAAGCTTGCTTTGTGATGTGGTGTATTCTGGAGAATGATCCGTGTGCGTTGGAGAAGAATGTGTACTGTGCTGCTGTTGGTGATGTGTTCTGTATACGTCTATGAGATCGAGTTGGTTGATTGTGTTATTTATATGTTCTGTATCTTCGCTGAGTTTGTTTCTAGTTGCTCTGTCCATCATCAAAAGTGGTGTGTTAAAGTCCCCTACTACTATTGTAAAACTGTCAATTTCTCTTTTCAGTTGTGTTAGAGTTTGTCTGAAGTGTTTTGGAGCTCTGTCATTGGGTGCATAAATATTTATTATGGTTATGTTCTCTTGGTGGATTGACCTTTTAATCATTATATAATGCCATTCTTTGTCTCTTATACTGAATTTTGACTTAAAGTCTATTTTATCATTATTATTATTATTGCCAATCCTGCATTCTTTTGGTTACTGTTTGCTTGATATTTTTTTTCATCCTTTGATTTCTAGCCTATTTATGTATTTGTGTCTAAGCTTTGTTTCTTGTAGCCAGCATGTTGATGGGTCATGTTTTATTATCTATTCTGTCACTCTCTGTCTCTTGACAGGTGCATTTAAACCATTTACATTCAGTGTGAATATCGATATATTTGAATTTACTGCAGCCATTTTGTTATCTTTTTTTTTCTTTTTCTTTTTTTTGTGGTGTTAACAGTTTCTTTGTCCCGCTTAATTTTTTGTGCTTAGTTCTTGTTTATGAATTTTCTTTTCCTATTGTTTGTTGTTGTTGATTTTGTGTTTACTGAGTCTTTTTGATTTTCTTCTTATTTTGGTGAGTAGATATATGTGGTTACTTTGAAATTTACCTTTATTTTTCTAAGTTTAAAGTTTAAAACAGTCTGTTATATCTTAATATCACCTTGACTTCCTCAACATATGGAAGTTCTATAACTACAAAATTCATTCACTTTTTTTTTTTTTTTTTATCATTTGCAGATTGCTATATCTGGTTCCTTGTTTTCAGTTTTGCAGCTTTATTTTACTTTTGAGAATCCATTATCTAGGTTGGTATCTAGGTGACGGTGTAGTGTGTCTTAATCTCAGGTTGTTGTCAGATTTCATTGGTTCTCTGTTCAAATGATGGACTTCCTTTAATATTTCTTGCAAGGTTGATATGGATTTTACAAATTCCCTTAATTTCTGTTTATCTGGGAATGCCCTTGTTTTGCCATCATACTCGAAAGACTGTTCTGCTGGATATGTGATTCTTCATTGGCAGTTTTCTTTAAGGGTTTATATATGTCATCCCATGATCTTCTTGCTTGCATGATTTTTACCAAGAAGTCAATGTTTAGTCTTACTGGTTGCCCGTTTGTAGGTGATATTTCGATTTTTCTCGAGATGCTCTCAGAATTCTTTCCTTGTCTTTGGTTTTGGAAATTTTGATTATGATATGTCTTGGTAACTTTCTCTTGGGGTCTGTCCTGTATGGGGTTTGTTGAACTTCTTGGATGAAAACTTCCTCTTCTTTCATGGTATTAGGGACGTTTTCTGCTAATAAATCTTCAAAAATTCTATCTGTGCTTTTTTTTCTCCTCCTTTCCTGGACCTATTACACATAAATTATTCCTGTTGATTGTGGTCCACATAACTGTTAAACTTTCTTCATTCTTTTTTCTGATCGTTCCCCAAACAAATAAGGAATTTGTCCTCTATTTCACTGATTCTTTCTTTTACTGGTTCAGTTCTACTTTTGTGTCCTTCCAGTGAGTTATCAAGTTCTGATATTTTTTGCTAATATTCTGGATTTCTAGTTTTATGGTTTCTAATTGTCTACTTATTTTGTCATTTTGTTCTTGTATTATTTTCCTGAGTTCTTTTAGGTTTTTGTCTGTGTTTGCCTTGATCTCTTTGAGGATTGTATATAGAAGTTTTTTGATTCCTTATCAGGTGGTTCTATTACCATTTCTTTCTCAGGGAGGTTTTCTGCCCCTTTATTTTGTTCACTTGTTTAAGCCATCTTATCCTGTTTCTCCATATGATTTGTTATTGTCTGGTATCTTTGAGGCATTAAGGTGTTTATTTATTTATTTATGTATTTCTTTATTGATTTTATGTATGTTTGTTTTGTGCTGAGTATTATTATTTTTTGTTTTGCTGTATCGGGGTCTTTGTTTCTTCTCTTTCTCTTTAAAATGTTTTTCTTCTTTTGTATAATTTTAATTGTTGTTATTTTGTAGTTCTGGTTTATGTGTGACTTTGGTGGTGTCTGTGTGTTGGGCCTTGTTTCCTTTCATTAGTGGGTGTGGTGGGTCACACCGACATGTGAGTCCTCTGAGTTTAGGCTTGTACGCTTTCCCTTACCGGATTGAGTGGAGGTGGAATATCAGGTCCTTTCCCTGATATTAGATGATAAATATTGGGTGGTCAGCATCCCTCTACAGCACTTGTGGCACTGTGGAATCCTTCTGAGTTGGTGCTAGCAGTTAGTGCATTCTCTGGGGTCTGTGACTTCTGTGAGGGAGTGCTACCCAAATGGATGGGGTAGGCCCACTCTGCATGCACCAGTTGGCTTCTCAGTAGGTGTTGGAGGCATCAAGGGGTTTCACTGCAAGTGCAGATTGCCTACAAGAACTGTTTGCATGTGGGATGTGACATTGCAGCCGGACAGACATTGGATGAGGCACTAAGATCTCCTGCTCATCATTTGGCAAAAGGGCAGATGGTGCCTGTCAGGATGCGACTGGCATTGCTGGCTGGTCTGTCTGGGCAGTCACTGGGATGTCGGTGCAGGGAGCATTCTCATTGGTCATTGGGTTGGGTGCTGTGTGTGTGCGACACCAGTTCCTGGGTAGTCAGGGCGAGGATGCATAGGTCACTGGTCATGGGGTGGGTGGCACAGGAACTGGCACCACTGGTTGCTGTGCAGGCAGGGTAGTGGGGATGGGGAAGGTAGGGGTCTCACACCCCCGGTCACTAGTCTGGTGGCGGGAGAACATGATGTCGATTGCCAGGTAGGCAGGGCAGGGTGGGAGTGGTGGAGAGGGCACAAGCCTTCAGTCTGAAGTCTGACAGTGTGGGAGGGTGTGCCGAGGATCACTGAGTGGGAGGAAGGGGGGCACACCACTAGTCACTGGGAAGGTTGGGGGGAGGAGGGGGTGAGCATGTTCCCCAAGTCTCTGGCGTGGGCACTGGGACACTCCCCACAGAGTGCAGCTGGCAGTGAGGACCTGGCTCTGACCAAATGCAAGGGAATGGGCTGTCCAGAGTCCAGTCAGGTGGGGGATCTGTAGCTGACACTCCAAGGATCCTCCACTCCAGCAGCACCACCTGACCAAATGATCAGGTACCACTGCTGGTGAGTAGTTCTGTTCCTATTATCTGGTCCCTTCCCTGCTCTATGATCACTTGGATCCCTAGGCCTCTCATCTGCCTTCCTGCACTTTTCCTCCTTAGATCCAGTTCATGTTTTGCTCACCTTGCATTGCTCCAGGTTCCTCTACATAGTATCTCTGTCTCCTATTTGGGATTCCATGAAGTTGCCCTCCTGTGCAGCTGTCATGGATTGAATTATGTCCCCCCCTCCAAAATATGTGTATCGATTGGCTGGGCTATGATTCCTGGGATTGGGTGATTTTCCTGTATGTTGTAAATCCTGCCTCTATGATGTTAATGAGGGAGGATGGGCGACAGTTGTGTTAGTGAGGCAGGACTCAATCTACAAGACTGGATTGTGTCCTGAGACAATCTCTTGAGACCTAAAAGAGAGAAGTGAGCAAAGAGATACAGGGACCTCATACTACCCAGAAAACAGTGCCAGGTGCAGAGTGTGTCCTTTGGACCTGGAGTCCCTGCATGGAGAAGCTCCTAGTCCGGGGGAACATTGATGAGAAGGCCCATGGAGAGAGAAAGCCTTCCCCTGGAGGTGACACCCTGAATCTGGACTTTTAGCCTACTTTACTGTAAGGAAATAAACTTCTCTTTGTTAAAAGCATCCACTTACGGTATTTCTATTATAGCAGCACTAGATCTCTAAGACAGCTCCTCACCCAGGAATGCTGCTTGCTTTGTCTGAAGATAGCCACGCTGCTCTGGGCTGGCTGGCAGGGTGCCTACAGTCCATAAGTCTTTTCGTTCACTGTTTTCATTCAGTTTCTCTTTTTCTTTGGTGTTCAATCTAGTCTTTGTCCTTCCATTTGCTGCTGTGGGTTCCCAGCTCATCATCTTTATCTGTTTCACTTGGTTTCTCAGTTCTTTGCTGTAGGAGGTCGGCATGGTGTGTGGGACAAAGCTGCCATCTTAGGCCATCTCCTGCTGTTGGAATTACGATCAGGATTGCACTGTTTCTGTAAATTGCTTTGGGTGGTATTGACATCTTGACTATTTTAGGTCTTCCAATCCACGATCATGGACTCTTTCCATCTACTTAGGTCTTCTTTAGTCGCTTTCAGCAGTATTTTATAATTTTCATTGTATAAGTTTTTCATACCTGGGCAATTTTATTTCTAGATATTTTATTCTCTTAAGTGCTATTGTAAATGGAGTTGTTTTCTTAATCTCGTTTTCAGATTTCTTATTACTGGTGTGTTGAAACTGATACAAATTTGCTAAATTCCTCTATTCTAGAAGTGCTTTAGTAGATTCGTTGGTATTTTCTATATGTAGGATCATGTCATTTGTGGACTGAGATGGTTATACCTCTTCGTTTCCAATTCGAGTATCTTTCACTTCTTTTTCTTGCCTTAATGCTCTGGCTAGGACTTCAGTATTGAATAGGAGTGGTGAGACTGGGCATCCTTGTCGTATTCTTGTTTCTAAGGGGAAGTTTCTCAATCTTTCTCCTTTGGGTATAATTTTGGCATTGGTTTTTCATAAATTCCATTAATCATGTTGAGGAACTTCAGTTTGATCAATATTTTCACTTGGCCCTCAAGGGCCATAATTCTCAGGTCTCAGGTCCTAGCTCTTTCTGCAGTTTCATGACATGAGATTCCTTCCCTCCTTCCTTCCTCCCTCTCCCCCTCCCTTCCTTCCTTCCTCCCTCTGTCCCTTCATCCCTTCTTTCCATCTACCAGCGTATCTACATTCATACATTTAGTCAATCATTCACTCAGTTGATCAGCATTTTTTGACAAAATGTATAAAGCACATTATACTTCCAGTTTCTTTAGTAGGCACAGTGATCAATAATATAGTCTTTGTCCTTGAAGAGAAAACAGAAAGCGTTCAGAGTTGTAACCGAAGTGTATATACATTGGGTCTTCATAGAAACAAGTGTCTCACAGAGGTAATGGAATCTGAACTGAGCCTTGAAGAATGAGTAAGATTTGAACATGTAGAATGCACAATGAAAAAACAAGTAAGTGCCAAATGCACAGAGGAGAAATGCATGTTAAATGGGTATTAAGAGAGAATGTTGAACTCTTTGTTCCATAATATTAATATACCATTTGGTTTCTTGAAATTTAATATCTCCATGAAAAGTCCACAAACCCCAAACCCTTTTCTTCTCCCTTGCCTATCATAATTATTTGTGTACCTGTTCCTGTCACTCACTGAATGACTCAGGTTTAAAATCCGAGTAACTGAAAATTAATAGGATTTTCAGAGTCAGGAAAGAGGATGACTCTTTTAGAAGAAAGAAATTATAGTTAGAATGAACCTGTCCTACTTTCTCATTTTACAGATGATGATATAAATTATGTGACATTCCTACTTAGGGGCACAGGTGGGATTAGAACCTATGGTTCCTGAATTGCAAGGTGTTTCTACCATGATAGGGAAATCTGATTATGTAATTCTCAAACCTGAGAATTTGTGTCAGATATAAATGAGATAAACAATTGCTAAAATAATATTTACACATAATTTCTTGTATGCCACCCCTAATAATTTTGAGAAGCAGATGAGTCATAAATAACAAATAAATGAAGTAATTTGTACTAGGCTGAACAAAATTGAACATAATATAGTTCACAGACACATAATTCATTGTTAAATTTCACTAGTGCCAACAGATTACATAATAATATAGAAATTGTTTCAAATTCTTAAATTCTAAAAATATATACAGTCATTCACAAAATTTTTCTATGGTAGCTAGTTCCATTAGGGAAAACTGCATTTTGTTCAACAAGTTAATTAAATACTTTATAAAAGGCACAAGATGATTTATACATGCAGTACCATAACATTATTAAATATTGCAGAACTATTGGTGGAAATGATACAAATATATTCATTTAATTTGGATGAGGAAAATAACAAATAATATACATATGCAGAACTTCCCTTCGGTAAACTTATTAGTGAATTTCATGAATTATCCTATGAATTATGTGATCAGAAGCAAATTTTAGTATTTAAAAACTTATTTGTGTACATAATTCATAATGTAAATAAGTTCAATAATTATTTTCTAGTTATTCTCTGTAGAAGGAGTTCTTACAAATACTGAAGAAATGGAGCTTTTTTTTCCATCTTTCATACTAGTATTGTTACTACTGTGTACACTACTTAATACTACTTACAACTGTTTACCATGAATAGCTACCATTTTATGCCAAACACTGCGAAGTCCTTTACCTACAGTATCTCATTTAATTATAACAATATTTTTACAAGTTTGTTACCATTATCCCCATTTTACAGATGTGGAAACAGAATCTCAGGGAGAATAGGGAAATTGCTTACTCAAGCAATCATTAAATCATAAAAAAGAAACAAAACAAACAAAAAAACACCAAACCTGTTGCCCTCAAGTCAATTCTGAATCATAGCAATCCTATTAGGACAGAATAGAACTACTCCACAGGGTTTCCAAGGAGTGGCTGGTGGATTCAAACTGCTGACCTTTTGCTTAGCAACCAGGTTTTTAACCACTGTGCCACCAGGACTCCAATCATTAAATAGCAGAGGTGTTACTCAAGCCCAAGTCTCTTTGATCCCAAAGTCCATGCTCTGAATTCCATGCCATATTGACTTTGATTAGTCCACACATATTTTTCAAGCTTTTGTATTTTCTAGGTACTCTTTCAGATACTAGGGATACTGAGAAAAATAAATCATAGCCTTGGCCCTTCCATGCCTTCTCCAGGTAGAGGGACTATCTAAACAATTGCAGTGGAGTCTTGCAGATGCTTTGACAGGCATAAAAGTATAGTGAGGACATCAAAGAAGGTGTGTCATTTTTACCTAGAAATGTCATGGAAAGGCTTAGTGTAAGACGTGATGCTTGAGCTGAGTCTAGAAAATAAGGAAATCTTGGATGGAAATGAGAAGGAATGACCATCCAGAAGGAAGAAAACTTGGAGAAAGATAAGGAACATGGCATATCATGGGAAAAGTAAAAATTTAAGATTGATAGGAGTAAGAAATAAGGCTAGAGAAAAGGCATATATGCTGTAAAGTATCTTCTATCCAATCAGAAAGAATTATAATGCATTTCATTGTTGTTAGGATACTGTTGACAGTTTTATAGTACTGAAAAAATAGTCACACTTTATTCTGAATTATCACTCTGGATGTAATGTGTAATGCTATAGTATAGAAATACAGCTATTAATAGTAGTAAGGAAGATTAATATTCGTGGACATGGAAAATTCCTTGACATATCGCGGATAACTGTGGGTAATTGGAAACCCTTGTGGCATAGTGGTTAAAAGCTACTATTGCTAACCAAAAGGTCGACAGTTCGAATTCACCAGGTGCTCCTTGGAAACCCTATGGGGCAGTTCTACTCTGTCCTGTGGGGCTGCGATGAGTCGGAATCCACTCGAGGGCAGCAGGTTCGGTTTTTGGTTTTGGGTGAGTAATTAGATTTTGGGTGATTTCTTATTTTCTATGTTTGGATTATTATTTATTATGTATTTTTATAATCAGACAAAAACATGTTTTCATTTTCTAGGAAAACAACCTGATAGACTTGGTGGGAAGATTTTTTATTACTGTGACAGGTCTTGGGCCTGAGTTACACGTGACACTGGATGCCAAGTTTAAGACAGACTCCTTCCAAGTGCATTAGCTAAGTTACTCAGAGCACCTAGCGCATTCCTGTTTTTGTCTGCTTTAGTTTAGGAATTGAGTAGAGTTGAAACAATATTTGAGTTTTGGAATTTTGACACAGTAGAAAGGAGGGACTGATACTGCTTCTATGTTACCACATACCACCTCTGTTCTTCCCATTGTTCAAATTCAAAACCCTAGTTTTCTGTGAGTCTTCCATTTCTTTGTCTTACCAAGTCCCACTAAGTCTTCTTTCCATTCTTTTTACTCTACTTGGACCAACATCATTATATTCTGTACTCTTCTATGTGTTTATGATGAAATAACTTTCCAGTTGGTCTTGTTTCCTATGTCTCTTTCCTCTTTTCTAGCACCACTGCTAAACTCAGTTGGATTATGTCACATTTCAGCTCTCTTTTAATACCACTGCTAAATAAGTGTTGATTATGTCATCTTTCAGATCAAACTCTTAGTCATTTCCTGTTCCCTACTGGAGAGTGGATTTCTTTCCTTTTGTGCTTCAGAGGTTGACTGTGAAGTCTTTAGTTGGGCAGCCATTGTTCTGTTAATATATACTTGGTTTTTAAGTCTCCTTTGCCTAGACTGTTTTGCTGCATCTTTGATTACCATGCCTTTCTTTCCTTTTTTTTTTCTGTGACAGCCTTTTTACCTATTTATGTTTTTGTATCTCTCTGTAGAAAAAATTACAACAGAAATATAATAAAGGAAAGCTAGATAACTCTCATAACTTTCAGTGCCTTAGAGATTTTTAGAAAGAAATCCAGTTAGATTGTTCATATACTCTCCGGAGTCTTTGTTAATTAGTCTTCTTAGTTCAGCCATTTCTTAGCTTTGGCAGGTTGTCCTATTTGTTCATTTGTCTTTGATTAATCTAAAAAATATTGAATCTTACTTTTCTAAGAGCACAATCAAGTAAACTTTTTATCCTTTTTTTTTTTTTTTCCATGTAATAAAATGCTGTGTTGCTTTTATTGTTGACAGAAATAAGAATCAGTCTGCAAGACTTCTTCAGCCTGGATCTTTGGGCTTGAACACATGATAATCAAGATACAATAAGGTATAAGCATTAAGTACCTTATTTGTAACCTCTAAGGGAGGGGTTGGGTTTAAATCCCTGTTCTATAGCTGGCCCAGCTATGTGATTTGGGCAAGTTACTTACTCTTAAAGCCTCAGTTTTCTTATCTGGATAGTGCTACCACTTTTGAGTGTTTTATCTTCATTGGAATCTTTTTTAAAATCAGTAGTATCTTTAAATTAATTTTCTAAGAGGACATATGACCTCATTCTGTTAAAATATTTACTACAATTGCAGCATTTTAAGAGTAGTGGAAATACAATGTTTTGTTCTAGGCGGCCTTTTTTATGTTGTCTATTTTGGACATTTCATAAATTTTTACCCATTGTTTGTGTTAGTCAGCAGCTGTTTTTAATTACTTGTAATTTAAAGTTTACTTTTAGTTAACTCTAATGCAATTTCGTTTTAAGACATTTGAATCAATACAACAATACTCAGAAGATGTTGAAATACTGCAAAGACGCCAATAGGCAACTTAAGTTTTAAGCAAACTGAGTTAGACGTAGCTGGCTCTTTCCAACATCCCCTCCCCTACAGTACAGGGCTTGGGCATCTGCCCTTTTTCCTTCACATACCAGGATTTAAGTTAAGAAATACACCTGCCATATCCCCTGACCCATCCTGACTCTTGTCTTTTAAAACTAATTCACTGAACTGCTTATCTTTTCCCAGAGGCTGACAGATATAATATGAATGTTACAAAATTATAACCTTGGTGTTTATAGTTTTGATATAATGCCTTTATCAACTTATTAAACTGTTATTCATTCTAGAATGTTCTGTTTCCAAATGCAGTTAGAATATATTAGCTATTTCGTTATTTACTGGAGTCCCTTCCAAATTCCATTAGAGCTTCTTAGTTACATATTCTGTACATATGTCTATGGACTTAATTCATATAAAGGTACCTTTTGATAGTCTTTTTCTGATCTTGATGTTCTGTACCTTCTAAGGACTTGGTTAAAGGATGTTCCCATGACCTTAGCTGACTTAAAGTTTTAGTTTATGTTCCCAGTTGTAACTCCTTGAAAGGTGATCAGATAGGCAACTTCAGTTCTGAATTTCGGTCTCTCCTCCTATATGTGAATTAAACCATTTGTGTTACCATAATTTGAAGACAGCTGGGATGCTCTGAAAATAATCTCAGTGTTCTTCAGTATTTTGATACATTTGGCATGTAAATCATAGAAGGAAAGCACCAGAACCACTACTAACTTTCTAGACTGATGAGGCTAATTCTCACTGCAGAAGTGGTGTCTGGCCCTAGCAGCCTAGATGTTTGCTATATAACCATTCCATCTCCATGAACAAGTGAACTGCATTGCCACTGAAACTCTGACTAAGGGCTAAGCATGTTAGGGAGGACAGGAAACAAATATGAAAGAAAAGTAATATGTTTATGCAAAATACATAAAATATGAGGAAATATGTGTTTTTGAAAATTTATTTTATAATTTATCAAGTCTTGATTTTCTGCATTGCCATACACTGCCTTTGGCTTGAGGTCACAAAAATGAGTAAGACATTGTTCCTATCTATGCTTCCAGCTCCATATGGAAAACAGGCCAACTTAAAGATAATTAGTACTCACTGTTTCCATTTTTTAAAATTAGTGTTATGGAAATTGCGAAGGGAGTGATTATTTCTGCTTGGGAGGTTAGAGATGTTACATTGGAAATTGTTGTGGAAATCTAAATCCATTGATATGATTATGAATAAGGAAGCTTATGCTTTGAAATGAAATACTTGATATTGAAATAAATGTACAAGAAAGATGTAACATGTGTAAAGTTACATTTTAGATATAAGAAATTGCTTTGTTTAACAATCCAGTCACTTCATTTAGGGGCTAATATAAGAAAAAAACAAAGGCAAAACAATTCAATCAAAACCGTTCAATCTTCTGACTTGTTAACCATTTCTTGTGGGTTTTCTATGCCAGTAATAGAGCCTAAAGTGAAGACGAAACTTTGTGCTCACTCAGTAATGTTTTCACTCTTTCTCCTTGACCTGTGATCAGTGTACACTTTTAGTTCTTTAGTGGAGGGGGGGGATGTGGGGGAAGGCTCTTGCCTTAATTTTACTTAGTAGCTGATTAAGTTATTGTTTATTATGTCTCCTTGAAAGTTAGATAGGCAGCTTCGTGTCTGAATTTTGGCCTGTCCTCCAGAGTTCCTTTTAATTATGAGTCTTGAAGTTCATGCTTGTATTTATTAGTTTCTTTGAGTGGTTTATAAGAAGAGAATTTTAGTGTCTTACAGTTCTGGAGACTAGAAGTCCACATCGACTTGTTTGCTGGGCTATACTCCCTCCAGAGACTCTAGGGCAAGATCCTGTTTTGTCCCTCCGAGGTTCTGTAGCTCCAAGCATTCTTGGCTTGTAGATGCATCTTCACGTGGCTGTTCCTTCTCTGTCTGTCTCTCTTCTCTTCTTTTATAAGGATACCACTCAGATTGGATTAAGGCCCACCCTATTCTGGTATGACTTCGTGTTAAAGTAACTGATGATGTCTTCAAAAACCATATTTCCTGTTCACAGGTACCAGGGCTTAGGACTTCAACATATTTTTTTTTTTAGAGACACAGTTCAATCCATAACAAAGGCAAACCCAGTGAGTAAGACAGAAGAGAGGTGTCGGACTATCGCTGGGAGGCAATGGGGAAGAGACTAGAAGAGGGGTGAAAAATCAAGCCCCTTGAAAGCTGCAGTGGGGAGATGTGAGAGACGTGAGAAGGAAAACTGAGAGCTGCTCCCGCGGGCCTTAATGGGGGAAAGCACATTCTACGTGGGGGCAGGATGGCAGCAGCCAGAAGGAGGAAGGTGTGGTGGCAGCTGCTGACAGGCAGTCTAGTACTTTAGTGGATACAATGTACTCCACATAGTGTAGTGTTACGACCATCTGTAGCAAGTATCCTGTTGCCTGTCGGAAGCTATAGCTCAGAAGTAGAGCTTCTACTGTGAACTGTGAGACCCTGGGCTGTCAAAGTCATAAAGATGTCTTACACTACATCAGGCACCAGATTGCCTTGTCATACGCAGCTTCCTCTGTTACAGGTGTTGGTGAACAGTGTTTCAAAATGACATGTTTCGGAACAGCACTTTGCTGTTTTTTGTTTGTTGTTGCCCCTCTCCTGTATGATTTGACAATTCCAAAGATCGTAGGTATAGAGAAACTTTTTTTTTATTTAATAATATGTTTTTGTAACAGGACAGGAAAGATTCTTACCAACTGTAGATTGATTCAGCTTGCAGTTCATTCATAAAAGCTTCAATAAAATACATTCTAATTCTTATGAATATAATTGAGCCCCTTTGTGCATTGAATGCATTATTTTTGGGCATTTTCTAATTTCGTCAGCACCAGTAAATATAACCTCAGACTAGAACATACTTACCTGCAACAAATTCTGTAATAAAAAATAGCTACATAGTGTTTACTGTGTGCCTGGCCCTTCTCTAAGCAGCATGTTGTTAAACTCTCATAGTATGATTACATAGTAATTATTATTGTTCCTGTTTTTCAGATGAGGAAGTGAAGCACAGAGGGGTTAATAACTTGCTTAAAATAATTCAGCTAGTGGCAGCCCAGATTCATACCCAAGTCTAGCTCTGGTATTTATTCCAAAATACTGCATCATATTTGGTACTTTCTGCTCAAAATGGATTTTATTTTGTAAAAGTGACAGACTAGCAATACAAAGCCAGTTTTTTTGCTTCATTATTGAAGAATCAATAGCAGTGATGAATAAGTTTTATAATATTATTTTATCAGTGTCGATCAATATTATTTTAGACAAAGTGATTTAAAGTTACATGTTTCCTAAACCAGAATTTGAGACAAATGAATTAAAAAAAAATTCCCTAGTCTGTGAATTTAGTTAAATTTACACAGACATAAAATTAAATGGTTATGTTTTTGATCAGTTATCTTTACTTAAATGTTAAATAACATGAAGTTTGGATTTTTCATGTGTTGCTCTATCTGAAATTCCTTTTAGCCCTGATCTGGTGTCTTACACTGTCTACCAAAATGCTGATTAGTGTCAATAGAAATGTTGTTGGTTTTGGCCTCTTGACTTCTCGAGATCTAGAATATCGAAAGGCAAGCAAAAGCCACAGTCTCTTTCCCATTATCAGTTCCAATCAACAGATCTTTACTGAGTGCCTACCAAGTGTAACACCATTATAAATAAATAAATGTCTTCCGAGAGTGTGCACTGTCGTTGGGAAGTTTAATTCTGCAAGACATTGAAGAACTATCACAAGTTGATAACGTGATTCACTGCCACTTGAATAAACCCAACAGCAAGGGCTAGTGCATTTCTAAGGTAGGAGCCAGCACGTCAGACTTCACCTTTGATAAAGATATTCTCATGATAAGACTGGCCTCGTTTGGATCATTTATAGGAATTTTGCAGTTAGAAACTTTAAAATTTGTTCCAGCTAAGCTGTGGACTTTTGATCTTAACTGGAAATACAAAGAGTGGAATAAAGAAACTCACATTTGAGAACCTACTGTGCCCCAGGAGCTGTATTGAATGCTAAAAATTATATATGGGTTTTTTAATGAAAGCAATTCATGCACATAGTTAAAAAATAAACCAGTAATAACAGGGCTATAAAGAAAAACAACAGAAACCTACCCCAACCCTTCACTTTCCTGTATTCAAAGGGAAGTGCTCTTTGAGTTCCATCAGCTATTTTTTTAAATATTTGCCTTCATATATTAAAATATTATAGATATACTATCATTGCTGAATACATAAATTTTGTACATCATCTGTTGATTTTCTGTTATAGTAGCTGAACATTTTCTTCTGTTAAATAAATACGCACATGTGCACAAACATGCATACGCACATGCACAACTGCATAAACGCATGTGTACACACACGAATACATTCCTTCCGTGTATTTCTCCAGTATATTCATACCACAGTTTTTAGTGATGTGTACTGTCAGTACGAATACTATTATTTCCACATAATTTTTTTTTTCTTTTACCTTTATGGTATCTGTTTCCTCCTAGCTTGATTTTTTTTTTTTTTTGGCTTGTTTCTGTTGAACATTTTTTTTTATATTGGAGGCTCCCTCAAATATCTGATAATTTCTGGTTATGTTTATATTTAAAAGCAAGGCTCTAAGAAGCTCTGTGTTCTTGCGTTGATGGGTTGAGGGGTTGTAGAATGGAGAGAGGATGTGGAGGTCTTGACAACTGGTGGATTTCCTAAAAGGTGATCAGTGACTTGGACTCTACTCCCTATTGAGGAAGTCTTCTGAGGATCACTATACAGAGTGTTTTCCTTTCAGGTCTATTAGTTTTTCCAAAAAAGACTATTCTAGTTTTCTGTACAGAGAGGTATACATCTCACTACCCATGGTCTGGAAGCTAGGTGGATGAAGAAGGCGTAGGGTTCCATGGTTAAATATATAGACTTCAGTTAGTTTACTCCTTCACCTTGGCCCCATTTTGCTTCACTATTTAATTTGCTTTCTTTCTGTCGTCGTTAGTTGCTGTCACGTTGATTCTGACTGATGGTGACACACTGTGCGCAGAGTTGAGCTACTCTGTAGGGTTTTCAGGGCCGTGATTTTTCTGAAGCAGATCTCCAGGCTTGTCTTCCAAGGCACCTCTGGTTGGGTTCCAGCTTCCAATGTTTCAGCTAGTAGTTGAGAGTGCTTAACCATTTTCACCACTCAGGGGCTTTAATTTGTTTTGCCCCTTTCCATTGCTGTGTGATTGTCCTCTACTCCAAGGTTGCTCAGGTTTTATTTCTCAAGAGAGTAACTCCCACATGCACTTTGCCAGGTGGATAGTTGTGATGTGGTGATGTAGTGTCATAATAGGTCATTACCCTGCAGCCCAGGGTTGGGGCCCTGCAGTCTGGGTTATCTGGTGCTTCACATCTTTTAGGGCCTTGGAGAGTACATGAATTGGTGCACCTCTCTTTGCTGTCTCTTTGAAGGCACACTTCCTCTGCTCTGCTAACTCTCTTACCATTCCTACAAAAGCTTTCCATCAACTTAATGGTATTTAATTCTCTTCTTTTCATTTTGTCCATATATCTTAGTAAAACATTTTGTTCTTTTACTACCATCTCAGTGAGCTGCCATACTTACTCAATCTGTATGCTGAGCAAATAATCCGAGAAGCTGGACTGTAGGAAGAAAACTCACATCAGGACTGGAGGAAGATGCATTAACAACCTGTGATATGTGGATGACACAACCTTGTTTGCTAAAAGTGAAGAGGACTTGAAGCACTTACTGATGAAGATCAAAGACTGCAGCCTTCAGTATGGATTATAGCTCAACATAAAGGAAACAAAAATCCTTATAACAGGGCTAATAAGCAACATTGTGATAAACAGAGAAAATATTGAGGTTGTCAAGAATTTGATTTTACTTGAATCTACAATCAGTGCCCATAGAAGCAGCAGTCAAGAAATCAAACAACTTATTACATTGGGCAGATCTGCTGCAAAAGATCTCTTTAGAGTGTTAAAAAGTGAAGATGTCACTTTAAGGACTACAGTGTGCCTGACCCAGGCCATGGTGTTTTTAATCGCCTCATAAGCATGTGAAAGCTGGACTATGAGTAAGGAAGACCAGAGAAGAATTGATGCCTTTGAATTGTGGTGTTGGCAAAGAATATTGAATATATCATGGACTGCCAGAAGAATGAACAAATCTGTCTTGGAAGCACTACAGCCAGAATGCTTGTTAGGAGCAAAGGTGGCAAGACTTTGTCTCACATACTTTGGACATATTATCAGGAGGGACCAGTCCCTGGAGAAGGACATCATGCTTGGTAAAGTAGAGGGTCAGCAAAAAAGAGGAAGACTCTGAACGAGATGAATTGACGCGGTGACTGCAACAATGGGCTCAAGCATAACAATGATTGTGAGGATGGCATAGTTCTGTTGTCCATGGGGTCACTATGAGTCGGAACCAACTTGATGGCAGCTAACAACAGTGAGTTTGACGAAGGGACAAAGGATGAACATACATCTTCAGCCTGCCACAACTAAACAGAAGGAGCCGAATATTTTATTATTATTTCCCATAAACTTCCCAGTAAGCCTATGAAGTAGTCATCCCGTTTAACAGATGAGGGCATCAAGATTCAAGCAAAATTAAATAACTAAACAATCAAGTTTGACTCTAAAGCTTATATTCTTCTCACTGCTTCCCAGGAAGAAGACGAAAGGAATATGAGGATATGAAATTTCCAACTTTTTAACTCTCAGGTAAAGTTTTAACAATTTTATCTACCAACCAAACGATGTATATGAAGTGTTATAGCACAGCATTATTTTCCCCTTTTATGTTAATCTAAACACATAACCAAAGTTTCTGAACAGCATCAGTAGCCAGAATTGTCCCATGTGACTGTACTAGTTTTCAGTATCGTTTTTCTCACCGTACTTTAGACGTTTTCCGTAGGCCATGGGTTTCCACTAGCAATTTCTTCAAAGTCCTTCTACTTTCTGCCCACCATGCAGTCTCAGATCTACTGGAATATTTTTAGTTTTCTGAATGAGCCCCTCTTCAAGTGTTAGTTGTTTTTGCTTCATAGCCAATTACCTCAAATTTTATCAGCTTAAAACAAAAAAAAATCATTTATTATCTCTCGCATTTTTGTGGGTTAGGCATTTCCTTCACAGCACAGTAAGTACGGCTTGTCTATGCTCCACAATATCTGGGTCTCAGCTGGAAGGATGACAAGTTGGGAGCTGGCATCATCTGCAGTTTCACTCACTCATATCTGGAGCTTGACTCTGGCTGCATCAAGAACTGTGAAGGGTCTGAGATTTTATCCTATATACAAGCTGTCACGAATGCTGGCAGAAGACACAAGGCTTCTGAATCAGAGACAAACGACTGTTAATCACGACACACTAAGCAGCTTTAGTTTCAAGTTACTCTTGCCCCAAGTCCCACAGAGAGAACATGGAGAAACTCAGATGATGCTGCACAGGTAGTGGGTTTGCATCACTGCTGAAGAATCCTGAGTTTAGAAAACCCCAGTCGTTTTAAGGACCTGAAAGGAAACTTGCCAAACCTTTGCCCCATAAGGCAACTTGATTTTATTATACTGGTAAGCAAACAAACCTACGCCAGACCCAGAGGGAGACACTATCTCTGTCTCCCAAGGTTGTTATCCACACAGACATCCTTGAAAAGATAATAACAATGGGCAGTCAGTGTCTCTGCTAGCAAGATGCACAGAAACATAAAAGATTCGTTGAGAATTTTCTCCCAGCAAACGGAAGGAGGAGCATATAGACATTGAAAGATAATTATCAGCTTCTGAGACAGTGTTTATTAGGAAACAAATGAATAATTTTACCAGAGTGTAATAAATATAAGGGAATTTGGACTTCTTATATTCACGGCCTAAAGGTAAGGCTGACAATTCGGCTTAGGGGATCAGATTCAGCAAAAGCTTCAAATAGAAGACGCTTGAAGGAAGCAGATTAGATACTGATGAAATCTTTACACATACATCTGTTATTGTCTTTATTGTTATTGTCATTAGCTGTGTGACTGTCTGCATTATCAAATCTAAGATGCCTCAATCGTTTTGGTGGCATATTTTCCTAAGAACATTTATTAACGTCGAAGTAAATATTTAGCCTGGAGAAGGGTAGACTCGGGCATGCATGCTACCATGTTTAAATAATCTAGAGAAATGCTTGTGGGGGCTGGGGGGAAGAGGGTTAGACTGCTCAAGAATGCAGAATCAAGATCAATGAACAAAGGTTATGGGGAGACAGATTTACCTTTGTTACAAAGAAGAACATTTTAATAATTAAAGCATAGCCTGGGAGGAATCTTAATTTACAAATAGGAAGTGCAGCTTTGAAAGCAAATGCAGAGAGCTTCACAGAAAATAGAGCATAGAGAAGTCAGGCCCTGAATACAGTAAAATCATGTGTTGACACTCAGAAGCCTAAGTAAGACAGTACAGCAGTAGAAGTGGCTACTAGGAGAGAATTGCTCTTTACAAGAGGGACAAGCATTTGTTCAGTTTAAGCATTTAACTTCGAAAGAATGAAGAAGTCTGAGTGCCCCTGAAGTTAACTGGCAAGGACCCATATGTACCCCCAAGAGTTAGACAACACCAATGATGACAGATAGAGTAGACTCATCAAAGGACTTCTTCTCTGCCCTTCCCTCTCCTGTTCTTCCTCAAGCTCCCTCCCTCCTTCCTCCCTGCCTCCCCCCTTTTCCTTTCTTCTGTCCAGTTTTCCTTCTTCCTTCCCTCCTTTCTTTCTTTCCTTCCTTCCTTCCTTTCTTCTTCTTTTCTTTCATCAAATAAACATTTGCTTTCTGTCAGACAGTATGTTCAGATCTGTGGTTAGACTAGGGAACAGAATCTGTGGTCTTTATCTTCAAGAAATTTCCAAAATCGATTTGGCGCTTCCTTAAAAAGCTACCGATAGAAGTACCATACGATCCAGTAATCCCACTCATTGGAATATATCCTAGAGAAATAAGAGCCCTCACGTGAATAGATACATGCACACCCATTGTCATTGCAGCACTGTTCACGACAGCAAAAAGATTGAAACAACCTAGGTACCCATCAACGGGTGAATGGATAAACAAATTATGGAATATTAACACAGTGGAATACTACACAAACAACAATAAAGAACAACGATTAATCCTTGAAATATAACTTGGAGGAATCTGGAAGGCATTATGCTGAGTGAAATTAGTTGGTCACAAAAGGGCAAATATTGTATAAGACAACTATTATAGGAACTCAAGAAAAGGTTTAAACACAGAAGAAAACGTTCTTTGATGGTTACGAGGGTGGGGAGGGAGGGAGAGGGGAACTCAACAACAAGATAGTAGACAAGAATTATCTGAGGTGAAGGGAAGGACAGCAAACAATACGGAGGAAGTCAGCACAACTGGACTAAACCAAAGCTAAGAAGTTTCCTGAATACAACTAAACACTTCGGGGGACAGAGTAGCAGGGGCAAGGGTCTGGGACCATGGTTTCAGGGGACATCTAGGCCAATTGGCATAACAAAGTTTATTATGAAAATGTTCTACATCCCACTTTGGTGAGTGGCATCTGGGGTCTTAAAAGCTAGTGAGCGGCCATCTAAGATGCATCAATTGGTCCTGATCCACCTGGAGAAAAGGAGAACGAAGAACTCCAAAGACACAAGGAAGATATTAGCCCAGGAGACAGAAAGGGCCACATAAACCAGAGACTCCATCAGCCTGAGACCAGAAGAACTAGATGGTGCCTGGCTACCACCAGTGACCACGCAGACAGGAAACATAACAGAGAGTCTCTGACAGCGCAGGAGAAAAGTAGGGTGCAGAACTCAAATTCTAGTAAAAAGACCAGACTTAAAGGTCTGACTAAGACTCGAGGGACCCCAGAAGATATGGCCCCCAGGCTCTCTGCTTGCCCAAAACTAAAACCATTCCCAAAGCCGACTCTTCAGACAAAGATTAGACTGGACTGTAAGACATAAAATGTTACTTGTGAAGAGTATGCTGCTTAACTCAAGTAGATACATAAGACTAAATGGGCAGCTTCTGTCCAGAGATGAAATGAGAAGACAAAAAGGAACAGGAGCTGGCTGAATGGACACGGGAAATCCAGGGTGGAAAGGAGGAGTGTGTTGTCATATTATAGGGAGAGCAACTAGGGTCACATAATAATGTGTGTATAAATTTTTGTATGAGAAACTAACTCGAACTGTAAACTTTCACTTAAAGCACAATTAAAAAAAAAGAAATTTCTAAGCTAACGAGAGAAACATAACCAATACATGATTGTGTATCATAAATATTCTGAAAGAAATAGGTTACTATGAAAGAGATTTACGTGGGAGAATTAAATTAGATTGGGTGAATGGAAAAGCGTCTCTGAGGAAGTGATATATAAGCTATGAACTAAAGGCAAATAAGAGTTTTCCAGGTAAAGAAAGAGGGGATTTCCTGGAAGACATGGTGAGAAAGATCTTTGCACATTCATACACTGACAGGAGGTCAGTGTTGCTGGAGCAAATTGATGCGGCCAAGTAACATGAAATGAGGATGGAGAACTAGGCAGGGTCAGAACAGAACCTGACTCTGCTTGGAGGCCAGGTTGGTGGTAATTAGGTGTGTAAGAGGATGAACAGCCAGGAGGCTGTTGCCATAGTCCAGGTGGAATGTGTTGGTGGCACAGACTAAAGGGCTGACCTTGAAGGAGGAGAGTCATGCATGGATGCTTGGATGCTTTTCAACACCACTGAATAGAAGAATTTACCATATTTTCAAGCGAAAAGATTGGTCATTGTCATGGATTGAACCATGGTTAGGCCATGATTCCCAGTATTGTGTGCTTGCTTTCTATTTTGTAATTGTAATTTTATGTTAAAGAGGATTAGGGTGGGATTGTAACACCCTTACTGAGGTCACATCCCTGATTCAGTGTAAAGGGAGTTTTCCTGGGGTGTGGCCTGCACAACCTTTTCTCTCTCAAGAGATAAAAAGGAAAGGGAAGTGAGCAGAGAGGGGGGACCTCATACCACTGAGAAAGCAGTGCCCGGAGCAGAGCATGTCCTTTGGACCCGGGACACCTGCGTGGAGAAGCTCCTGGTCCAGGAGAAGATTGATGAGAAGCCAACAGAGAGAAAGATTTCCCCTGGAGCTGATGCCCTGAATTTGAACTTCTTCCCTACTAGACTGTGAGAAAATAATTTTCTTTTTGTCAAAGCCATCCATGTGTGGCATTTCTGTTATAGCAGCACTGAATAACTAAGACAGTTATCCACCAGTGGTATTTTGTTACATATTTTGTTGATAGTTGCCATCAAGTCAATTCCAGCTTAAGGTGACCCCACATGTGCAGAGTAGAACTGCTCCATAGGGTTTTCAAGGCTGTGGTCTTTCAGAAGTAGATTGCCAGGCCTGTTTTCAGAGGTGCCTCTGGGTAGGTTCAACTGCCAGACTTTCATCTAGTCGTTGAATGCTTAACTGTTTGTACCACCAGGAAGTTCTTCAGTTAGATATGGCCCTAATTAAAGGACCATGTTTAAGAAAACAGACTCTGGAGTGATACTTGCTGTGTTCAGCCAGTAGCAGCTCTATCACTAGCTCCAACCACTTACTTTGTTGTTGTTGTTAGGTACTGTTGAGTTGGTTCTGACTCATAGCGACCCTGTACATGATAGAAAGAAACACTGCCTGGTCCTGTGTCCTCACAGTTGTTGTGTGCTTGAGCCCATTGTTGTAGCCACTGTGTCAGTGCGTCTCATTGAGGGTCTCCCTCTTTTTTGCTGACCCTCTACTTTACCAAGTGTGATGTCCTTCTCTAGGGACTGCTTCCTCCTGATAACATGTCGAAAGTATGTGAGACGTAGTTGTGCCATCCTTGCTTCTAAGGAGCATTCCGGTACTCTTCCAAGACAGATTTGTTTGTTCTTTTGGCAGTCAGTGGTATATTCAATATTCATTGCCAACACTATAATTCAAAGGCATCAATTCTTTCTTGGTCTTCCTTATTCATTGTCTAGCTTTCGCATGTGTATGAGGTGATTGAAAATATCCTAGCTTGGATCAGGTGCACCTTCGTCCTCAAGGTGACATCTTTGCTTTTTAACACTTTAAAGAGGTTTTTTTGCAGCGGATTTGCCCAGCGCAGTGCATCTTTTGATTTCTTGACTGCTGCTCCCATGGGTGTTGATTGTGGATCCAGGTAAAATGAAATCCTTGACAACCTCAGTCTTTTCTCTCTTTATCGTGATGTTGCTTTTTGGTCCAGTTGTGAGGATTTTTGTTTTCTTTATGTTGAAGTATAATCCATATTGAAGGCTGTGGTCTTTGATCTTCATCAGTAAGTGCTTCAAATCCTCTTCACTTTCAGCAAGCAAGATTGTATCTTCATAATGCAGGTTGTTAATGAGTCTTCCTCCAGTCCTGATGCCCTGTTCTTCGTATAGTGCATCTTCTCAGTTTATTTGCTCAGCATACAGATTGAATAGGTATGGTGAAAGGATACAACCCTGATGCACACCTTTCTTGACTTTAAACCATGCAGTATCCCTTGTTCTGTTTGAACGACTGCCTCTTGACCTATGTATAGATTCTTCATGAGCACAATTAAGTGTTTTGGCATTCCCATTCTTTGCATTGTTATCCGTAATTTGTTATGATCCACACAGTCAAATGCCTTTGCATAGTCAATAAAACAGAGGTAAATATCTTTCTGGTATTCCCTGCTTTCAGCCAGGATCTGTCTGACAATAGCATTGACATCCCTGGCTCCATGCCGTCTTCTAAAGCTGGCTTGAATTTCTTGGGAGTTCCCTGTCGATATACTGCTGCCACCACTTTTGAAGCACTTACTAACTCCATGAAATTAGGCAGGTTAGGCCTTCAGATTCCTCATCTGTAAGATAAGCTACATAGAAGTATCTGTTTCATATGCTTTTATGAGATTGTCAAAATGATGATGGTAATGTATGGAAAGACATGAAAATACTCATTCCTTTAATTTACGAACGTCAAAAACTTTAAACGGGGGAGAATGGTTGTGCAAAGCAGGGGCTTTATGAGTTATTTCCGTTAGAGCAGAAAGTGTCCCACGCTTTTAAGTACATCAGATGTTCCCTGGCATTAATGTAAGCAGTCTTTCTAGATGTTTACTTTTCCCTTTTTCTGTGATATCTTAAAGACTTTTGACTTGCTTGTTCCAAGTATTTTGGAGACTGGGAATGTTTGCATACTGCTCATCAGCTGTAGCTATGAGTCAGAATCGACTCCACGGCTATGGGGTTTGGTTTGGTTTCTTCAGTTGTATGTAATTTGTAGTAGCACTCCCAGCACATTACTGAATTTTCCTCAAGGTTAGTGTACCAGGTGTAGTGTCCCTTAGCAGGTCAGAGATTTAGGTCTGTTTGAAGTTAATTTCTGTAACTTTGTGCAGTGATTCAATTCAGTGTTCAGTGATTCAATTATAAAACATTTGGTACAATGCCTGGAAAATAGTAAACACATGATAGAATGCAGGATTTGATTATCAATGAATTGTTAAATAAATTTGTGGTTTAATATGAGTTATTTGAATAGAATTTCTCTTATTGTTTTCCAGGGGCCTGTAATAAAGAACCCCGTCAAGTGTAATAATCCAGACATGTCTAAATGAAGTGAACCAGCTCACCATCTGCTCACAGTTCTGCTGTTTAGGCAGGGGTAATACTACAAACAGTCTGCCAGAGTTTCTGTTATGCAAATAAAATAAGCAGGGGAATGCAGACTATCCTTGCTTTGCATTTGATCTGTAACTCTGAAATTGACACCCAAATAGAAACAGTCCCTTTGTGTATTATGTCAAGTGAATAAGTCTTATAAAAGCTCTTTGATAAATGAAACATTGTTTCAAAATGTAAAACAATGTCCATGCTTATGATTACTAAACTAATAACTACTAATAATAAAGTACATGTGGTAATTCTCCTTGTACCTTTATGTGCATAAGAGGAAAAAATTAGATGCACCAATTTATATGCTAGGTTCTAAAATATCTGACTGTGACGAGTGTGGCTGGGTACATTCTGCTGTCCTGAGATACCTCTTCAGGATGCTCTTGAAGAAATTGGCCAGGTGTAGGCTTACAGCTTGAGGTATGATTCAGGGGACTCACGGGAGTAATTAGAAGTAAGGAATTGTCAGTAATGGTGCTACTCAGCAACTGTATCATGTCTGGACTGAGTCATCTGCCGACAGGCAACAACTTCATGCCTTTCCCAGGGGATAACACCTCATGTGTCCCTCTAAATATACCTAGGTACTCTTAGTTTTCAGAATTCATACATCAATAATGACTGTTCTAATATTGTTTCCCCACAATGATAACAGCAGTAATTTGATGGTCTCTTCTTTCGCTCTTAAAATAGTCTGCTTTTGCGTAGTTCTTGGTCGTCTTATATTTGTCTCCAAAATGCTCTCTCCTGGTTGTAGATTTACATTGTGAAGCTGCAGATGCAGAAAAAATTCTCCTCTCATTCTGATGCTGTTGGACATATTGGGTTGAGAATCAATCATCTTGAAAGTTGGCTTGCAATCTGTGCATAACTCACGCTCATAGTTATATGCTTCCAAAATGGGAGAAGATACGTAGCAGCAGTTTCATTTTATGGAAAGATTTAAATTTTCTTTTTGTGTTACAGAATATAAAGAAGACATAGTCAACAAAGTCTTCTTCAGGGACTTGGTCTTTTAAAATTAGCTTGATGTATACCTCAAACATAAATTATCCAGCTTGATTATATCAAGGCAAAAAAGAAAGAGATATCACTTCCCATTCATGCTTATCTTTTTATATATTTGTTTATTTCATGGTCGAGGGAATATTTCTTGAACAGAAGTGATAAAAGAGAAAATATTATGAACAACAATGAACTGTGAATACAGTATTGAAACAGTTGAATATCAAAATATAAGAAAGGAGATAGTGAAGAAAACCTGATACTACCAAATTGGGGTAAGGAATTAAAAGAAGAGTACCTGGAATTTGACAAAATAGATTTAGAAGTTTCTATTGCTCTTCCTTTGTCCTACAAGAATTCACTATAGTTAGCCATGTATAGCCATGTGATACCTGTTAGAGTGTCCATAAAATTTGGAATTACACACAAGTGGTAAAAGAGTTTGCATAAATGTTTATCCTTAGTCTATCTGAAATCCACGTTAATGAGAAGAAAGCCAAGTACAACTCTCATTTAAAATTTTCTCTTTAAGTTATTCCATCAATTAAACTTTATCAATAAGGTATAGAATTTACAACATTACCAAGATCTTTCTGAGATATTAAGTGCAACTTTTAACCTTATTTTTAAAAATTCTGCTGAATTTAAAGGTCAGAAGACAGTGATTTTAAGATGTGATAAGATGAATATGGGATCTTTTAGTCTTTAAACTGAAAAAGACTGCAATAATTTTGTCTTCTGCATTTCATAGAAAACTAAGCTGAGATCTAGAAAATCAAAGGATGGCGCTTGATTATTTCAAAGCCAGGACTAAACCCAGGTTTCTTAATGTCTTGATACAGTGTCTTTCCACTACTACACTTCACAAAGAAGAAGATTTTAAATTTGAAGTTTATTGGAAAATCTGTTGAAAAAATTTTCCAGAGAGAGAAAATATGAAAAATAATAATACCTGGAGTTAATTTATTATTGTTTTTTTCTCTCTGCACACACAAACTGTAACACAAAACAGAAAAGTGTAAACCGATGAATCCTTTTTCAGTAAAGGAAACATTTTGAAAACTAATAAAAATATTACTACAGAATTTCTGAATGTATTCTTGTTTTAGACTAGTTTATTACGATGTCTAATGACTTGCTTCATTAAACAGTCAAGATAATATAGAAAGGAAACTGAAAATCAATTTATGTATACTGTTTAATTTTAGGAAAACAGATTTTTTAGCAGTCAAATTTTTTAAAATATTATGATGGTCAAATTGCAGTTAACATCTTGTTCTAGAATTTAAAAAAAAAATATTTTTGAGCTCAAAATCCAGATAAGAACTGAACAGTTGGTACAAAATAGTCCTATTTTCATGTTTAATACACATTTGGTTTAATTTATATGCAAATTCAAATGTGGTGATGATATGTTCTAGTGTTGTGACTTTTTTTTCTGTTTTCCGAGAAAAATAATGGACATTTTTTGATGTTGTTATGGATAAAACTTTGCTTATAGTATTAATAATAGGAAACTGCAAAATAGAAATATAAAATTATATGAAGTTTTGCTTAGGAAAATGGAAACAAATTACATACTCATTCTGTTGAATTGCTAATAAAAAAGAAAGAAATGTTACAAAATTTAAAGCTGCAGTCAGTGTTAATTTTCGTTAGTGTAAAAGGTGATTTTTTGAACAGTCTGCCATGTGTTTTTTTAGAGACTTCTACTACAGGTTTATCAGCATGTTAAAGGCAGAAGAGTGTGTAATGAATAGGAAATAGACTGCCAGGAAGCACAGTTCCACTCCCACGGCCTCTGTATACTGGAAATCATCTTCTAAAGACTGTACTTTGAACAGTATCTCCCCCACTTGACCTGCTATTCAGATTTTAGCCTGTCAGTTGGTTTCTGTTCTTTCTTTGCAAAGCTCTTTGCTCCTAATTCTTCAATATTAAATACTTTCTTAAAGTTCTGTGAGGAGTAATGTTGAAAGAGTGTTTGCTTTACACAACATGACAGGTAAGGAAGCCCTAGAAACGTTTACAAGTTGTTTTTATGTTAGTGTGCTTTTTTATCTCACTACACTCTTGTAAAAATACAGGTAGGGAAGATGTTCTTATGCTCTTTATACAACTGAGAAAATTGAGGTAGGTTACATTTAAACAGTGTGTTTGATGTCATCCAGTTGTGGGATACAGAACTCTGACCGGGACCCAGAAGCTCTGCTGCTCAGATCAAGTAGCCCTACTGCTTTTGTGATGATGTCACATGGGATACAGAAACAAATTTAAAATGTTAGTATCTGTATATTGAAATTTGGTAGTAATTTACTTTCATTCTCTAACAGTAAAAGTTGTCTGGTACAAAATAGGTTAACTAACAATAGTAAAGTCATCTACTTGACACCACTTCTGAGTTCCTGCCATCTTGTGGCAGTGCAGTGTGGTTATTAAGAGCTCATACGCCCTGGATTGGCATCTTGGCCCCGCCCCTTGCAAGTTGCATGACCTTGGACAGGTTAATTTGCCCCTCTATTTCTTAGCTGCCTTTTTGATAAAATGGGAATAGTAAGTAGTACCCTCAGTTTGAGGCTGTTGGAATGATCAAGCGTTAATATACAGAGAGCATCCAGCATAGTATCTGACATATAGTAAGTTCTGTATGCATTAGCCATTAATTTCTGACAATATTCATCATATTCTGTAGTGTATTAATTTATGTATTTCTAAATTTTTATATGTGGTAGAATCTCCCTGTTATGATTAAGAGGCTGGACCTAGATATAAGGAAGATCATCCAGTACACATTTCTTGAGTGTCTGAACAAATACCAGGTACTGGGAAGACAAAACCAAACCAAACCCACTGCCATCAGGTCGATTCCGACTCATAGTGACCTGTAGGACAGAGCAGAACTACCCCATAGGGTTCTCAAGGCTGTAGAGCCTTACAGAAGCAGACTGCCACAACTTTCTCCCGTGGAGCAGTTGGTGGGTTCAAACCACCAACCTTTTGGTTGGCAGTTGAGCACTTTAACCACTGCACCACCAGGACTCGGATATTGGGAAGAGGGCTGGGAATAATGTAATGACTGCTTTCAAGGAAGGAGTTTATAGGCAAATGGGAAAGATAGAAAAACTGAGCTAGTGACTGTAGTCAATGAAAGTGTTAGGAGAGAGTTATACAAAAGGTCCTTTGGAAACAGTGGGTGGTGTGTAAGAAGTGAGGGAAGAATTCCCCGAGGCTAGAACCAGGCAGGGCAAACCACAAAAGGCCTCCCATGCCATGTTTCCTTCATTTGCTTACTCAGTCCTTCATTTACTCCTTCACCCATCTACTCAGTAGTCCATGAGTCCCCACTGTGTTTCAGGTTAGAGTATTAAATGGTGACCAAACACATGCTCTCTGCCATCTTGGAATCTAGAATGTAGCTGGGAAGGCTGATGCTAAACAAATAAACACAATTAAAAACAAATTCCCCTTTGCCTCAAATTATATCGCTATGTGAGAGAATGACTAGGCGATCTGCTCCTGTACAAATTACAGTCTAGAAAACGCTGTGGGGCAGTTCTGCTCTGGTTCATGGGGTTGCTATGAGTTGAAGTTGAACAGCAACAACCCTCATATGATATTTTCTTTTAAACAGGTTTTATGTAAACTTTATGTAACTGATTTTCTTCTCAACCTAATAATCTTTGCCTTTTGATAAGGGCATTGATTCATTTACTTTTGCTTTTATTGCTGGTAGTATCTTATGTTTGCTGTCTTTCACCCTGATCTCTTCTTTTTTTTATTTCTTTATGCATTTGTTTTATGTCTTTTGTTACATGAATTTATTTTCCTTATTGTTACTCTTCCTCACATGATTTGGAGGGAAGATTTATTTTCTGTTTTAAATTCTTCTGAAGAAATTATATTAATACCTCTTACGCAAAATGAGGGAGTTAGCACTCTGCTACTCCTGTCTTTTAACTCACCCATTTCACAGATTTTGTTGATGTGTCATTAGTTAAAATTAACTGTAATATTTTATCTTTGAGTCATAAATTTTCACAGTTATACATTAGTGGTACACTGTATCACAGATATTGAGAGAAACCTCCACATTTTACTGTTTCCTCATATAACTGATAACAAAAGAAAAAACCTTATTTTCAAGCAAGGTCCCACTCACAGGTACGGGGGTTAGGACTTCAACATATGTTTTGAACATCAAGGTGGAGGGACACAATTCAATCCATAATACCTACAGGCATTGTTAATAAACCACATCTTCTCTATAATTATCATTTATTTACAGATCAGCTGATGCTCATTTTAAGATATATTTTTTTAAGAGTATGTGAAGGTATTGTATCAGAAGACATGTTCCTTTGCTTCAGACATGATTCCCAATATTATCTAATTATAAAATTCTCCGTAGACAAGAGGTTAAAGAAATACCACAAATGCCTACCAAGTCTAAGCTGGCAATGTAAATTTTGAAGTGTGCCAGATGTGAGATAATAGAAAAGGACTGTGTCAAAATGGAGGAGTGCAGACTTATTTTCAAGGCATTCATATTTAACTTTTTCAAGTTGGCAAGGAAAAGAATGGCTGTGGGCTGTGTTTGGCTCATGGATAGCTCATGTTCTTGTAGACATTGCTTGAATGATTTTTACCCGTTAGTGGTGCAGAGAAGTCTGAGGCAAGTGTGATTCCCAGTGTGCATGACCTACTTTTCTATATTTGGACTTCTTTTTCTTTATTCCTTGAAATTAAGAGAAATTAAAACAAAATCCTCTGAAATATTCTTAGTTATAGATGTCTTTTAGTTAAGTTGAATTACAGCAGATACTCCTTTTCAGTTTTTAAACTCAGGTTTTAAACTGTATTGTCTGTTTTATTTTTTAATGTTATTTCTGTGCAATATTTTCTGTTCTCGCCTTTAAGAATATCTTCTCCCATTTTCCCTTTTCTTTCATATATTGTTATTTTCCCCATGTGTGTGTGAGGGGGGTGGTGGTGTGTGTAGCCTCTTCTTACTTTATTTTCTGTTGAATGAAATGTCTGATATTTGAAAAGTAATTGGTTGGGAAAAATAGATTCCAATTGTCCCCTCACTGATCACCTGGGTACTATAACAGTGCTTGTCTTTTATCTTAAAATGAAAAGACATTCCATGTATCAACATCCTAGCCATACTTTTTGGATCTTACATTTGTATACCTATTACGAGTCTCATGAATTAGCAAATATCTCACTCAGCCACTGTCTCACTAGGTGAAGTAGACTTGATTCCTGGAAAATCTAAAGCAATATTTCTTCTTCTGATATTATTGATACAGAAATGCATTTCTCTCACATTTTCATTGCTCCATGCCTTCCTACTGCAGACTCCCCATTCCAAGATGCAGCACCCATTGCCTTTCCGCTTCAGCCAAAGCCACATTGTCTTTCTGGGAATTGCTGCTGCTGAATATTATTTCTCATCCTTTTTTAACTAAGATGACAAGCTCGTCCTGGTTTGCCTAGGACTTTAACAGGTTTAGCACTGAAAACCCCATGTCACAGGCGTCTCCACAGTTACAGGCAAACCAGAATGAGTGCTCACTCTGTGTGTAGCGCGTGGCACCTTTGCGAGGCAAGAAATTCCAGCCTCCCTCAGAGATTCTGTTACTTCCACTGGATCAGATTCCTTTTATCTCTGATGGAAATCATTTATTTTTTTAATACTGATGTTAACCAAGATGATTCTATCTTCTGGGGTTTTTAAAAAAAATATTTTGAAGGCAACAAACCATTTTTGTTTCACAAACATAAGATTAAATTGTAATATTGAATATACTTGTTCAAATTTTGTGTACCTCTCCCACCCCAAGCAATTCTGATGTCTGCCTAGCCTGCCCGCAGATTAGGAAGCACTGATGCAGGCAGAGAAGTACAAATAGAATGCGTAAAGGTGGAGGGAGCTTGGTCCCCTAGATAGCTATTCTGGCAGAGTTGGAGGAGCTGCAGGACTCTGGTTTGTGAACCCTTTGCACCTTAGACATGGGGACATGGCATTGGAGGGTGGGTAAATTTTCCTTTCTCTGGGTCTAGCCAGAGTATCCTTGAAGGTTCCAGCTTCCTTTGGCTTTTGAAATTTATCCTGGTTCTAACAAATCAGTATGGTGATAACTGTGACAATTCTGCAGTGTGTTTGAAATGAAATGAAAAAGTAAAGGGTAGGTCAGTTTTGCATCACAAGATGCTGGATGCTTAATCTGAAAGTCTTAATCATTTTTAAAACCTAATTCAGCAGATATTTATTGAATACCTTCATGTGTAAGGTACTGCAACTAGGATGTGTGGGGCATAAACATTTAGATACAGACTCTGCCCTCATAGAAATCCCACTGCAGTAAATAAGAGTGCCTAACTTAAATTAAGAAGACCTGGTGCCACAGTGGTTATGCATTCAGTTGCTAACAGAAAGGTTAGCAGTTCGAACCCACCAGCGACTCCATGGGAGAAAGATGTGGGAATCTGCTTCCGTAAAGATTTCCAGCCTTGGAAACCCTATGGGGCAGTTCTGCTCTGTCCTGCAAGGTTGCTATGAGTCAGAATTGACTCAACGGCCATAGGTTTTGGGTTTTAACACAAATTACTAAACTGAAAAGGCTGGAATGTTGGACAAACTTGATTTGCAAGTGCAGGAAAAAGATATTTCTGTGTAACAGGGATCATGGAAGAAGTAGCATTTGAGCTAATGTCAAAAGATGTGTTAAAATTTATGTTGATAGAGTAGGAGGGAAGCATACAGAAAACCATAGACCAAATACTTGGGTATGGATAAGGTCACAGTGTGTTAGGAAATTCAGGAGAAGCTAGGGCTGACTGGCACTTCAGTTCCTTGATGTAGAGTATTGACAAGTGATTCTGGAAAGTTGTATTAGGACAGGTGTCTGGAGAGCTTTGAAATCCAGACTTAGGAGTTTGACTTTTTTTTTTTTAATCACCTGAAATTTTTAATAGAAAAAATTTGTCGTATTTATCTTCTTAATGTTTCCTAACTGTAGAAACTTAATAAAATATATGTGGGAAATGAATTAGTAATAACATAATTGTAGCTGCATATCTGAAATGGCTATGTACTTCAGTGCACTTAAGTAGAATTTTTCCCAGAACTTTCATAAAAATTTTTCAAAACCAGTTTTATGGTAACAGATAAATTAATGAGATATTGCATATATTTTTACTGTATACTAAATTACAAGATTTTCCTCCCTTTTAGTACTAGGAGACTATTTAGCAAAAATTATCATCATTATGAGAAAGGTTTCACTTAAAATATTTCGAAAGCCATGGATTGAATATCATGAAATATCCAGTGTCAGAGCAGAAGAGGCAATTTGCCACAATTATGCAGGTCCACCTGTGTAAGGCCAGAGCAGCAAAGGGTATGTCTCATTACCATTGAAAGGTATAATTATCTCTGAGGTGGAGAAGAACTGTATGAGTTGGCTTATTTACAAACATCTGTCAGCTGTTTCAGGATACCACATTTTCTGTTCTAGTTTTTAGCCCTAGCAATGAAGTCCCAAAATATTCATTGGAAAGGGTAGAGTTATATGCAAGAGCACATGCATGTTTGTCTTTTACAATGTGTTTTTCCACAAAGAAGAACGTTTCTAGTTTCTGAACAGGATTTTTTGCTTGCCAACAGGAACCTCTGTTTTGATACATATAACAATTTTCATTAAGTCAGGGTTTATTCTTTAAATCAAACATCAGGTAAGGGGCTCTCTATGTAATAACTTGAGTCCCTGGGTGGTGCAAATGGTTAATGTGCTTGGCTGCTAACCAAAAGATTGGAGGTTCAAATCCACACAGAGGCACCTTGAAAGAAAGGCCTGGCGATCTACTTCTGAAAAATCAGCTATTGAAAACCCTACGGAACACAGTTCTATTCTGACTCACACGGGAGCACCATGAGTCAGGGTCAACTCAACAGCAACAGGTCTTCTTTATGTTATAACTGGGGGTGACTTACATTGCTTCCTGTCCAAAGGACCTTTTGGGTAATCCTGAATCTACTTGATATCCCCATCTTGTGTTACTGTTGTTAGTTACTGTGAAGTTGATTCCGACCCAGGGCCACCCCGTGTGTGCAGAGCAGAACTGCTTCAAGGCTGTGACCTTTGGAAGCAGGTTACAGGCCTACCTCCTGAGGCGCCTCTGAGTGGGTTCGAACCGCCAAATTTTCAGCCAGTACTTGAGAGCTTAGCTGTTTGCACCATCTTGTCTACATCCTTAAAAAAGAATGGAATCCTTAGGCAGCTGTGGTAGAGAAAGTGAACTGGACTTGGGTGAAAAAAAGGATCAGAATCAAGGAAATGCTATTTACTGACCGTGTAACTTCCAGCAAGTGACTTGACCTTTGTGTGTCTCAATTCCCTTTCTTTATTCTAAGGCGTTAAGTGAATTAACTTACTTAATTCTGAAACAACTCTAGGGAGTAGTTTCCGTACTGCTCATCCTCACTTTCTAAATTAGGAAACTGAAGTACAGAGGCTAAGTAGTAATTTACCCGTCAGGAGGCAAGTAGATTTAGGGATTGAATAGGGCTCTGTTCCTTGAGTCATAAATGTACCTACTTTCATCTGTGCCTATCTTATACTAGGTATTTTATAGGATTTTTGGGGGGAGTAAATGAGATAATGTCTGAATGCAGCAGGTGTTTATTAAATAATTTATGACTGAATATAAATTTTGGGGAAAGTAAAGATTTTTAAAAAGAGTTAGATTTTTAAGAAATAAAAATTTATCCTTGATAAAATCAAGAAAACCTGTTGGGAAGAGATTGTGTGAACAGCCTGGCCAGTAGACATAATTGGAAAGTGTTCAGGTGGTTCTTGGAGCCTTGATTTCAGCCTGAATTACTTTATGGAGCATTAGGTCACAGATTATTGAATCTTAGAATTATAGAGGAAAATTTATACAGGATTTCATTGTTTTTGCCTACTTGAAATCCAATTCCCAAAGGCTGTATCTGGAGTTGAAGGGTCTTACTTAGAGCACTGACACTTTGAAGAAATGAAGACCCACTTAATTATTTAATGGGAAAGCAAAATGCCAACTGCAGCCATAAAATTTTAAAAGTTCACTGCAGGTCATCCTTTTGGTGTTAAAATTTTCATCAACATCATCATGGTGATGCTAACATATGCCTTCTAATATCAGGTCAGAAATTACATCATGCTTGGTTTGGCCTGTTAGAAGTGATTCCAGGGCAAAAGGCAGTAGACACACTTCACACCCAAGCAAAGTATCTTTTCTCTGTCTGATGCATGAAGTATCTAATTGATAGGTGCATTTCCTGTTTTGCATTGGCTTGACTTTCCCAGTAAAGATCTATAATAAAAGACAAGGACACAGATTATTTAAGCTTATTAGTAATAATTAGAGCTGTGTGAAAACGGAATGACCTACCGTACAGTGTAGGCCAAGCACAAGGCGAACGTCAAAGCGTAAGAGATTTTGTATTAGGAATTCTTGCATAGCATGACCTCTAAATTACCCTCCAACTCTTACAGTCTGTGTCTCACATTTTTCTCGTGTCGTTAATTACACTCCTGGGCAGTCTTCAGAAGCACTCTCGTATATATTATCTCATTTATTTGAACAGATTTCCTGTGAGGTATGTAGGGACAGGTATTATCATTCTAATTGTTCAGTAAAATGAAGCATAAAGAAGTTAAGTGACTTGAACAGGCATACTTAGTCAGCATTAAATTTGAGACCAGAATATAATCATCCCGATGGTGGTTTAGTATTTTTTTTAAAGATAGACGTATCTGAAGTTTTCTGATTTGGACATTTAGGGGGACATAGTCTTCCAGATATTCGTTAAGTAATATATTTTGTCTACTTATGCTTTTATAAATGCTTAAGTTTCAAAAACTATCAAACCACTATGTCTTTTTTTATGCCACTTTTGATTGTCATACTTATCTATGGTTCTGCACAAAATCAGAAAGGCAGCCAAGCAGCATATAACATAAAACGTAGTGTCTAAGAGGAAGCAGTGATAACATGTTGGGTTTCGGTGATCTGGGTGTGTGATAGACACCCGCCTGTGTGAACACACACAGTTCAGTTCCATGTCAGCACCCTAAGAATAGAGCCCAGGTTGTTGTAGTTCTTGGATCAGACTTGGCAGAAATATCTGGCTTTTCCTGGAAAGACTAGAAGTATAGAGATGTCATTTGGGTTACGTTAAACACCCAGTGTGCGTTTTATTATGTTCTATCTGGGTTCTGGTCTGGTAATATACAAGAAGTGTTGTGTTTATAAGTTATGTACTTTCTGAAATCAGTTTAAGATCATATGAGGAAAGTAAACATCTTTTCAGGTACCCTATTCCTGCTTAACACATCACCCTAGAACTTAGTGGCTTAATGCAATAGCAACTACTTTTTCATGAATTTGTGTATTGACTGGATGGTTCATCTGCTGTCTCGTATGTGATCACCCATGCAACTACATTCATCTGGTGCTCGGGCTGGACTTTCAATCAGAGACGCTTAGTTCTCTGTGTGGCCTGTCCAGATGCCTGCTGGGCTGTTTCACAGCATGGAAGTCTGATGGTTGTAAGAGAGAGAAATTGGAAACTGTCAGCCCTATTAAGGCTTGAACTCTGAAGTCCAGGAATGTCACATCCACCACATTCTGTTCATCAGATCAAGCCACAAGGTCTCAGCCTAGTTTAAGGAGAGGAGAAAGTGACTGCATTTCTTGAGTGAAGGAGCAGTATGTATAAAAAGGATGAAGGGAATTGTTGGCGGCTATAGTTGGCTGTGGAACCCAGGTGGTGCAGTGGTTAAGAGCTCATCTGCTAACCAAAAGGTCAGTAGTTCGAGTCCACCAGCTGCTCCTTAGAAACCTTAGGAGGCAGTCCTACTCTATTCTGTGGGGTTGCTATGGGTCAGAATTGGTAACAAGTTTGGTTTGTTTGTTTTTTTAATTGTGTGTTGCAGGAACTCTGGTGGTGCAGTGGTTCAAACCCAGGAGCCACTCCACAGGAGAAAGATGTGGCAGTCTGCTTCCGTAAAGATTTACAGCCTTGGAAACCCTGTGGGGAAGTTCTGCTCTTTCCCGTAGGATCATTATAAGTCGGAATTGACTCCATGGCAGTGGGTTTGGTTTATTGCTGATTGCAATAGTTGCATGCAGCCTATTACAAAGACCAACCAAGAAAATAATAACTGGCAGAAAGGGGAGATGTGAGGTATGGAGTTGCTTTGCTGATTTTTCAGAATCGTAGAAACGATCACTTTAAATTATATGAATGATGCTTCTGTACGTTCAAGAGTCCTTATGTTCTTGTAGTAAATCAGTTTGCCGTTAGATCACAATTATGCTTTTCTCATCTATTTAGTTTTTTATTTTTTTAACAATTGGTAAAATTGATAATGTAGCAGATAGTGTGTGTGCTCATGTAGCAGATGACATTTTTTTGTGATCTCAAGTTTCTTTCATCCATATGTTGGTAATTTAACTGTTTGTGCTGCCTTAAGATACTTTAATTATGTATGAATATGATCAGTTTCAGTAACCGGTGTAACCACAGTAAATTGTTTCCAAAGACTCATTTCCTCTTATATTATGCATTCCTTAGTTTTTTTTTTAATTTTATTTAAAAATTTTTTTAAATTGTACTTTAGATGAAGGTTTACAGAACTAATAGTTTCTCATTAAACAGTCAGTACACATATTGTTTCATGACATTGGTTAATAACTGCACAACAAACATGTCAACACTGTCCCTTCTCGACCCTGGAGGACCTTTTTTTTTCTGGTGAAAATATGCATAGCCAAAGACACACCATTTCAGAAATTTCTACACGTACGATTCAGTGACATCGATTACGTTCTTCCAGTTGTGCTGCTATTCTCACTGTCTCTTTCCAAATGGTGTTCCATCACCATTATCTTCAACTCACTGCTCCCTCGGCTTCGCATCAAACCTTTCGAGTTGCTGTTGTCAATTTGATCTCACATAGATAATTTCTTTTTTTGTTTTGTACTTTAGATGACGGTTTGAAGAACATACAGTTTCTCATTAAACAGTTAGTACAAATATTGCCGTATGACAATGGTTAACAACCCCACTGTTATGCATTGCTTAGTTTTTGATTAATTACTGAATTTTATTCAGATAGATTAATTTTAAATAAATTTTTATACTCAAATTATTTACTGATTATCTGATTGGGTTATGAGTTGTTTCAGGAAAATTCTGAGTCAAATTGCTTTTTTTTTTTTTTTTAACCATTTCTAGATCATTATATAACAAACGTTTTCAGTTTTCTCTATATACTGTAAATCTGAAAATATGACTATAATTTTAATCCAAGAAATTTGAATTTGTTTAAATTCACTACTTGGCTTTAGTCATTTTCTAGGTATTTGATGTTTGCAAATTTCATTTTTAACACCAGTTTTATTACTTTATTTTGTGTGTTGGCATTAGAATAGCAATTTGGTGATTTTAAGAAGTATATTTTGCTTTCTTAAAGTTCACTGTGTAACCCAGTGGGATTGGGTCGTGTGATACCTCAAGTCAATTGAGAGACACCAGGCCTTTGAGAAAGATAAAGTGGACTTTATTGCAAGCTGGTCAAGCAAGGAGCTTGGAGACTAAGTCTCAATCAAGCTCCTTGAGTTTGGGGATTTTAGGGCAGTTACAGGGTTTAGGATAGGGAAATTATGCATAATTCATGAAGTTTCTGGGAATAGGCGGGCAATTTCAGGAACTAATTAACTTAACATGTATGAGGGTGCAGTGGGGGTACAATATGACAGCTGGGGGGTATGACACATGACGTTTATCTAAGGCCGGCCTTGTGGCTTGTTGCTCATGTCTGAATGGGGGGGTGCTGTTGGTGAGTAGTGATGTGGCCTTGAGCAGAGAAGCAGTAAGATGCCCTTGTGTTGTTTCACAGACATCACAGGTCGGGGGGAGGTGAAGGGAGGAAGGGGGACAGTTTAACCCTGTCAGTTACAACTACAACAATTCAGGTTTTCTAAACTTTAAAAAGTAAAATGCAGTATGCATTTATAGATTAATTACCTGGCAATCGACTTCACATCATGAAGAGGCTTGACAGAGAAAATTTTGTCTCATGATTTATTATATTCAAAGCTATGTGTATATATATATATAAAATTATTCTATTTCATAACTAGCATATTTAGAATATTTTAATAGCAATAAAGTCTGCACTTCTTTGTTGATAGAAATTTTCATGATAGCAGTGACTGTAGTAGTTATGTTTCCAGAACAGAAGTTTTTGGTAAGTTTTTCTATTTGTAGATTTTATTCATTTTAGTATTTAAAGCTTAGTCCTCTGATTTAACATTTCATTATGGAGTGGAAACTGTGTTCTTTCAGTGGTGGAAAAATAGAGTTTATTTTTTATTGTTGCTTTTATATGCATGAGATCATTTATTCTGATTCAAAATAACATTTCAAGTTTACTTATGAGCAAAGAGTATTTACAAATCTAAACGGAAAACAGTCAGTCTTTGAATGTGTTTATCAGAGTGTTTATAGTTTGTTTTCCTGGTGATGACAAATGATGAACACTGAACAAAGTCCTAATCTGTTCCTTTGTACATTCCTATAAATAAACAGGAAAGGTAACTCTTGGGAAATTCAAGTGGTATTGGTAATACCGGTAGCAGCATCAGAACCTGTCTAGCTTCAGGAAGGATAGTGCGAATCAGGATCAGCCCAAGGCTGATCCCTATGAGGTGGAGGTCACACATACTTCCACTCTTCAGCCTTTACCAATTCTGACGCCAGCCTTCCCTCCTACAGCACTCTCTGCTTCTCTTCTGGGTTCGATAATCTGTTGCAATGGCTACACAGAACTCACAGACCATACTTAAAGTTAAGTGGTTTATTAAGGAAGTAACAGAGTACAACTCGGGATTAGGATTAACAGTCTACAACTCAGGACCAGGAGGCATGCAGACAAAGTCTCCCTTCTTCAGGGGAAGACAGCTCTGTTGGTTTTGCAGGTCTCTCTCTCTCAGGACAGGCCTCTTCATGGCCCTCTCAGGACAGGTTCCTGTCAGCCCCCCACATCAGACTCCTCTTCACCTTGCTGTCTGTCCACACTAGTTCTGCTGCTGGGCCCCTTATGGCCTTTCACTGTCTTCAATGTTACAGCCCTTGACCCGTGTTATAGATTTTTTAGGAGCTTTCTTGCCTTCTCTCTCGCTCTGCTTCTCTCTTCTCTCTTCCTTCTGCTTCTTCTGGCTGCTTCTCTTCCTGCTGCTTTCTGTCTGAAAAACATTTGTGGGGTTGGCTGCTTATATACACAACTTCTTGTCAATTTCAAGGCGTGGCCGCTCCCAGCGGGAGCCACAAACTGACCAGTCATCTCTTGGTAGGCCAGGGACATTTTATTTACATAGTAGGCTACAGACACTTCATTTGCATAATCTATTGACCAGTCCCTGCAAGATGCATACCAGTCAGAGGCCATGCTGCATCCCAGGACCTGACAAAAAGTATCAAAACCAAGCTGTTTACAGGTTACTCAGGAAATACCAATCAACCTAGACAAAAGTAACAGACACTTTGGGGTAGAAAACTAGGGCAAAGGTAATTCCTCAGGGTTTAGGAAAAAAATCTCTCACACTTTTTCCAAAGAACCGAGGCAAAAGGCCACATAAAGAAACTTACTTCACCAGAGCTGTCTATAGTTTCTTGGCTTTTGTAACAGTTTTTGATCATGAAAGACAGTACAGTGAAGTATGATTCTAATAATTGTCCTGTTTTAAAATAGATTTTCTTTTTTACACATATTGTTTTATGACGTTGGTTAACAACCCCACAACGTGTCAACCCTCTCCCTTCTCAACCTTTTTTTTATTTTGGTGAAAATATACATAGCCAAAGATACACCATTTCAACAATTTCTACATGCACAGTTCAGTGACATCAACTACGCTCTTCCAATTGTGTTGCTATTCTCCCTTTAGATGAAGGCTTACAGAACAAAATCATTTCTCACTTAACAGTTAGTGCACATTTTGCCCTATGACAATGGTTAACAACCTCACAACATATCAACACTATCCTTACTCAACCTTGGGTTCCCTATCACCAGATTTCCTGTCCCCTTCTGCCTTCTGGCCCTTGTCCCTGGACTGCTGTACCTCATTAGTCCCATTTGGTTTTATGAGGCTGTCCATTCCCCGCCTAAATGGTGAACGTCAGAAATGACTTCCCCACTGAGCTAAAAGGGTGTCTGGGGGCCATACCCTCAGGGTTTCTCCAGTCTCCTTTAGGCCAGTAAATCTGGTCTTTTTTTTGTGAGTTAGAATTTTGTTCTACATCCTTCTCCAGCTCTGTCCAGAACCCTCTGTTGTGATCCTGGTCAGAGCAGTCATTGGTGGTAGCTGGGCACCATCTAGCTGTACTGGACTCAGTCTGGTGGATGCCTTGCTAGCTGTGGTCCATTAGTCCTTCAGACTAATCTTTTCCTTGTATCCTGTTCTCTTCATTCTCCCTTGCTCCCGAAGGGATGAGACCAGTGGAGTATCTTAGATGGCTGCTCACAGGCTTTTAAACCCAAGATGCTACTCACCAAGGGAGAATGTAGAACATTGTCTGTATAAACTGTGTTATGCGAGTTCAGCTAGATGTTCCTCGAGACCATGGTCCCCACCACTGTCCACCCAGCAATTCAGTCCCTCAGGGAGTTTGGATGTATCTATGGAGCTTCCATGACCTTTCCTTGTACAAGTTCTGCTGGTTTCCCCTGCATTGTGTACTGTCTTACGCTTCACCCAAGATACCACTTATCTATTGCCTATTTAGTATTTCCCCCCCACCCCTCCCATCCCTGGTAACCGACAAAGATTGTTACATTTTGTGTGTGAACTTTTTCATGGGTTTTTACAATGGACGTCTCATACAATATTTGTCCTTTTGTGATTGACTTATTTCACTCAGCATAATGTCCTCCAGTTTCACCATGTTATGAGATGGTTCACAGATTCGTTGTTGTTCTTTCTCGTTGCATAGTACTCCACTGTGTGTATGTACCATAGTTTGTTTATCCATTCATCTGTTGATGGGCATCTAGGTTGTTTCCATCGTTTTGCTGTTGTGAACAATGCTGCCATGAACATAGGTGTGCATATGTCTATTCGAGTGATGACTCTTATTTCTCTAGGATATATTCCTAGGAGTGGGATTGCTGGATCGAATGGTATGTCTATTTCTAGCTTTCTGAGGAAGCGCCATATCATTTTTCAAAATGGTTGTATCATTTTGCATTCCCACCAGCAGTGCATAAGAGTTCCCATCTCCCTGCAGCCCCTCCAACATTTGTTATTCCCAATGTTTTTGATTCGTGGCAGTAATGCTGGGGTGAGATGATATCTCATTGTGGTTTTAATTATGCGTTTCCCTAATGGCTAGTGATCGAGAGCATTTCCTCATGTGTCTGTTGGCCATTTGAATGTCTTCTTTGGTGAAGTATCTGTTCATTCCCTTTGCCCATTTTTTAATAGGATTATTTGTCTTTTTGTTGTAGAGGTGTTGGATTTTCTTGTAGATTATGGAGATTAGACCTTTGTCTGACTTGTACTGTCCAAAAATTTTTTCCCAGTCTGTAGGTTCTCTTTTTACTGTTTTGGTGAAGTCTTTTGAAGAGCATAGGTGTTTGATATTTAGAAGATACCAGTTAATCTAGCTTATCTATTGGGGTTTGTGCGTTGATGGCTGTGGTTTGTATCCTGTTAATGCTGTGTATTCAGGCCTGTAGTGTTGGTCCTATTTTTTCTTCTATGAACTTTAGAGTTTTAGGCTTTATATTCAGGTCTTTGATCCATTTTGAAGTAGTTTTTGTATACAGCGTGAGGTATGGGTCCTGTTTCATTTTTTTGCAAATGGGTATCCAGTTTTGCTAGCACAATTTGTTAAAAAGACTTCCTTTTCCCCATTTGATGGACTTTGGGCCTATGTCGAAGATCAGGTGACCGTAGGTGGATGGATTTACATCTGGGTTCTCAGTTCTATTCCATTGGTCAATGTGTCTTTCATTGTACCAGTACCAGGCTGTTTTTACTACCGTAGCTGTATAGGAGGTTCTGAAGTCAGGTAGTGTAAGTCCTCCAACTTTATTCTTCTTCTTCAGTAGTACTTTACTTATTCGGGGCTTCTTCCCTTTCTATATAAAGTGAATGATTAGTTTTTCCATCTCTTTGAAGAATGTTGTTGGTATTTGGATTGGGATTGCATTGTATTTGTAAATTGCATAGGGTAGAATTGTCATTTTCACAATGTTGAGTCTGCCTATCCATGAGCATGGTATGTTTTCCCATTTATGTAGATCCCTTTGGGTTTCATGCAGTAGTGTTTTGTAGTTTTCTTTGTATAGGTCTTTTACATCGCTCGTCAGATTTATTCTTATCTTTTTAGGGGCTATTGAAAATGGTATTGTTTTGCTGATTTCCGTTTCATCATTCTCCTTACTGGTGTATAGGAATCCAACTGATTTTTGAATGTTTTATCTTGTATCCTGCTACTCTGCTGAATCTTTCTATTAGTTCCAGTAGATTTCTCATGGAGTCTTTAGGGTTTTCTATGTATAGTATCATATCATCCGCAAACAGGGACAGTTTAACTTCTTCGCTACTAATTTGGATGCCCTTTATTTCTTTTTCTTGCATTATTGCTCTAGCTAGAACTTCCGGCACAATGTTAAATAGGAGTGGTGATAAAGGGCATCCTTGGCTTGTTCCTGTTTTCAAGGGGAATGCTTGCAGCCTCTCTCCATTAAGAATGATGTTGGCCATTGGTTTTGCATAGATGCCCTTTATTATGTTGAGAAATTTCCCTTCTATACCTATTTTATTGAGCCTTTTTATCAGGAATGGGTGTTGGACTTTGTCAAATGCCTTTTCTGCATCAATTGAGGAAGATCTCGTGATTCTTTTCTTTCCTTTTATTTACGTGGTGGATTACGTTGATTGATTTTCTAATGTTGAACCATCCTTGCAAACCTTGTATGAATCCTACTTGGTTGTCGTGTATTATTTTTTTTGATATGATGCTGAATTCTATTGGCTAGAATTCTGTTAAGAATTTTTGCATCTATATTCATGAGAGATATTGGTCTGTAATTTTCCTTTTTTGTGACGTCTTTGCCTGGTTTTGGTATCAGTGTTATGCTGGCTTCATAGAATGAATTCAGAAGTGTTGCTTCTTCTTCTATGCTCTGAAATAGCTTGAGTAGTACTGGTACAAGCTCTTCTGTAAATGTTTTGTAGGATTCTCCAGCGAAGTCATCTGGGCCAGGGCTTTTTTTGGTTGGGAGTTTTTTTTATTACCTTTTCAGTCTCTTCTCTTGTTATGGGTCTGTTCAGATTTTCAACATCACTTTGTTGTAGTTTGGGTAGGTAGTATGTTTCTAGAAATTTATCCATTTCCTCTAGGTTTTCAAATTTGCTTGAGTACAGTTTTTCATAATATTCCGTTTTACTCCTTTTTATTTCAGTTGAATCTGTTGTAATGTCCCCCATTTCCTTTCTTATTTGGGTTATTTGTGTCCTCTCCTGTTTTTCGTTTGTCAGTCTGGCCAGTTGTTTGTCGATTTTGTTGATTCTTTCAGAGAACCAGCTTTTGGTTTTGTTGATTCTTTCTATTGTTTTTCTGTTCTCTGTTTCATTTATTTCTGCTCTGATCTTTACTATTTCCTTTCTTCCTGTGTCTGTGGGCTTTTTTGCTGTTCTCTTTCTATTTGTTTGAGTTCTGTAGTTAATGTTTTGATTTTGTCCCTTTCTTCTTTTTTGATGTGTGCATCTATTGCTATAAATTGTCCTCTGAGGGCTGCCTTTGCTGTGTCCCAAAGGTTTTGGTATGATGTGATTTCATTCTCATTTGATTCTAGGAATTTTTTGATTCCATCTCTGATTTCTTCTATTACCCAGTGATGTGTAAGCAGGGTATTATTCAGTTTCCATGTAATGGATCTTTTTTCCTTGCTCTTTCTGTTGTTAACTTCTACCTTGATGGCATTGTGGTCAGAGAAGATAGTTTGAATTATCTCAACATTTTGGATCTTGTTGAGGCTTGTTCTGTGGCCTAAGATGTGGTCTATTCTGGATAACGTTCCTCGTGCATTGGAAAAGAATATGTACTTTGCAGCAGTTGGATGAGTGTTCTATATATGTCTATGAGGTCAAGTTGTCTGATTGTGCCCTTTAGGTCTTCTGTATCTTTGCTGAGTTTCTTTTTATTTGTTCTGTCCTTTACTGAGAGTGGTGTGTTGAAGTCTCCTACTATTACTGTGGAACTGTCAATTTCTCTTTTCAGTGTTGTTCGAGTTTGTTTATGTATTTTGGAGCCCTGTGATTGGGTGCGTAGATGTTTATTATGGTTATGTCTTCATGATGGATCGTCCCCTTAATCATTATAGAGTGTCCTTCTTTGTCTTTTAGGGTAGATTTTATTTTAAAGTCTATTTTATCTGAGATTAGAATTGCCACTCCTGCTCTTTTTTGGTAGTTGTCAGCTTGATATATTTTTTTCCAACCTTTGACTTTTAATAATAAATTCACATCTTTGTTTCTAAGGTATGTCTGTTATAGACAGCATATTGATGGATCCTGTTTTATTATCCATTCTGTCACTCTCCATCTCTTTATGGGTGCATTGAGTTCATTTACATTCAGTGTAATTATTGATAGATGTGAGTTTGTTGTTGTCATTTTGTAGTGCTTTTTTTTGTGGTGGTGACATTTTCTTTGTTCTTTTTACTCTCTTGTGCTGAGTTACTTTTGTTTGTGGATTTTTCTTTCTTTTCTTTTGTTTTTGTAGGTTTTGTTTTTGCTGAGACTTTATGTTTTTCCTCTTTATTTTTATGAGTGTGTTTGTTAACTTTCTTTGTGGTTTCCATGAATTTTGCCCTTATCTTTCTAAGTTTGAAGCAGTCTACCATTACGTGGTATCGCCTTGCCTTCCTCTCCATTAGAAGGTTCTATACCTGTGCTGTTTATTCCCTTTTTTATTGTTTTGATGTTGTTGTCATTTAGTGATTAACTGCTCTTATTCCCTGTTGCATTTCTTTTGGTTTTGAATAGTCCTTGAGAGTTCATTTCCTAGATTGGTATCTGGCTGGTATGATCTTGCATCCTAGATTCTGCCTGTGAGCTGAAGTTGTTTGTTCTCAGATTGAAGAACTCCCTTGAATAATTCTTGTAAGTTTGGTTTGGCTTTTACATATTCCCTTAATTTCTTTTTATCTGGAAATGTCCTAATTTTGCCATCATATTTGAACGAGAGTTTTGCAGGGTATATTATTCTTGGCCTGCAATTTTTTTCTTTCAAGATATTATATATGTCATCCCATTGCCTTCTTGCTTGCGTGGTTTCTGCTGTATAATCTGAGCTTAGTCTTGTTGTTTCTCCTCTGTATGTGAGTTCTTGTTTTTCACGAACTGCTCTCAGGATTCTTTGTTTGTCTTTGGTTTTGGTGAGTGTGATTATGGTATGCCTTGGTGATTTTCTTTTGGGGTCTCTTCTATATGGGGTTCGTTGAGATTCTTGGTGGTCAGGTTTTCATCTTTCATGATATTGGGGAAGTTTTCTGTTAGCAGTTTTTCAGTGATCTTCTCTGTGTTTTCTGTTTTCTTCCCCTCTTCTGGATCTCCAATCACTCGAAAATTTTTGCTTTAGATTGTATCCCACATAACTCTCAGGGTCTCTTCATTTTCCTTTGTTCTTTTTTCTGTGTTTTCCTGAAACAGAGTTGTATCCAAGTGTTTGTCTTCAATTGCACTGATTCTGTCTTGCACTGTTTCAAATCTGCTTCTCAGCCCTTGTATGACACCGTCCATGTTTGAATTCTTGTTGTTTATCTTTTGGATTTCTGATTGTTGTCTTTATATAATTTCTAATTGTGAATTTATTTTGGCATTTTGTTCTCCATTATTTTCCTGAATTCTTCCAATTTTTTGCTTGTATTTTCCATGAATTTGTCTATTTTTTTCCTCATTTTTTCTCCTTTTTGCTTTAGCTGTTCGAGAATTCTGAGTATTAGAGATTTGAATTCCCTATCAGATAGTTCTAGTGCCTTTTCTTCCACTGGAAAGTCATCTGGTGTTTTATTTTGGACACCTACTGGAACCATCCTGTCCTATTTTTGTTTGTTTTGATATTGTCTGTTGTCTTCGGGGCATTCAGTAGTTATTTTTCTCATTTATTGATTGTAGATTTGTTTGTTTCATCCCTTGTTTTTTTAATTTACCTATGTCTGAGCAGGTGGGCTGCATGTTCTTTGTTTTTTGTTCTACTCTGGGCACAGTGCTTTTTGCCTCCTTCTCCAATTGGCAGGGTCAGTCACTCAGATATGGTACGGCAGGGCAGGTCTAGCTGAAGAGGAGTTATTGGGACGGGTTGTTTGTGGCACTTACTGCAGCCACTAGGGCGTGTTGGTAATCATTGCAGGGCAGTTTCCAGGAGGCCGTGCCTGTGCTGTTTGGTGGTGTGATGTGAAGCGCACGGTGCAGGTAGGCATGATGTAGCGGGGAGATTGTTATGTGTGGCAGTAAGATGGATATGGGAGAGAGGAGAGAGGAAGAGGAGCCAAAAACATAGAAACAAACAAAAAAGAATGCTAGGGGAGCTTGCCGTTGTAGTGGAGAGATGAGAGACTATGAAATGGAGAAAAATAAAAAGGGGAAGAGGAAGAAAAGAATGAATAAATAAAAATCAGAAAGGGAAGAGAACAGCAAAGTTCCCTGGAATACCACTGGTGCACATATGACATCTGGGGAAGTTGTTGTCAGTTGTTGCAGTACAGCCTGGCTATAAGGCATAGAGGTATACAATGGCAGGTATTCAGGGAACAGAGAAAGAAGGAAGATATAGAGAGACGAGAAACTGAGTAATGAAGAAAGACAAAAAGATGGAAAGGAAAACAAAACAAATTAAAAAAAAAAAGGCCCCAAAAAACAGAAGGAAAAAAAAAAACCCAGCGAAAGAAGAAATGCTCTCAGGGATCCCTCTGCACGTCTGTGCAAGCCTAGTTGGACATCTCGTTGCCACGCAGCACCGCCTGGCCAGAACGTGCTCCTAACTCAAGAAAAGGAAAAGAAAACAAACAAACAATTCAGAACAAAGTAATGAACAAAAGCCCCAGGATCCCACCAGCACGGCAGCCCAGACCGGGAAGCAGCTCCATACTCGAACAGAGCTCCATAGCCCTTCAGGAAGAAGCAAAGATGGCGCATGGAGCCAGGTACTTGAGCGAAAGGAGGGGGAGGTGGTGAGATGTAAGGAAGAAATCAAAAGAAGCAGAAAAAAGCAACACCAGCAGCCAACAAATGGCACTCAAGAGAGCCAGCTAGTGTGGGCTGGTGGAATCCAAGCAGCCGGTGCTTCCCGGACAAGAGACTGTGTCCGCGGGAAGCAGAGGAGCCCGAGTGTGAGTGAAGAAGGGTAGGGGGTGGGAAAGCGTATATCACAAATTACCGGAGCTCCGCAGACCCTCAGGAAGAAGCAAAGATGGTGCATGGAGCCAGGTGTTTGAGCGAAAGGAAGGGGAGGTGGTGAGAGGTAAGGTAGAAATCAAAAGAAACGGGAAAAAAGCAACATCAGCAGAGAACAAATGTCACTCAGAGAGCTGGCCTGTTCTGTTGGGTGGAATCCAACTAGTCGGTGCTTCCCAGACAAGAGATTGTGGCCTCGGGAAGCAGAGGAGGCCGAGTGGGGGTGCAGAAAGGGTGGGGGTGGGAAAGTATATATTGCAAATTACCAGTTGTTTTGTCTCCCACTGGAAGCTCTGTGAAGCTGCTTTCTCGTACCCCTTGTTTGCTGGTCTCTGATAGGAGTCCAAGATGGCGGCTCCACGCTGCATTAGCTGATAGGGGACCTCTGCAAGAATCTCTCCTTGCTCTCCATTCTCTGTCAGTTTTCTCACTCCATTTGGTGCTTGGCTGAGTTCTTTTTCTCTTCATTTGATGTTTCAGGGTTTCAGGATTGTTGTTTTCTCTGTTCGGCTTAGTTTTTCGGATCTTTGCTGTGGAGGGATGGTGTGTTGCTTCTGCCTAGTGCGCCATTTTTCTTACATATATCTAAATAGAGTTGAGAATTGATGAATAGAGAAAATATTTCTGATTTCTTAGGTGAAGTACAGAATGTTCTGGAAAATATTTTTTCAACCTGTTGGTGATCTGTGAATGGATTACAAAATCAATTTTGTAGGTTAAAGTCAGCATTTTTTAAAAAATAGTATATAATGGAATAAAAAGGATTAGAAAATATGAAGAGTACATAGGCATATAATAAATGGTTGATTTCTTGAAAGTTTTGTTTCAGTTATATACATTTATGTGTATTTGGTCACAGTGTAAAATAGAATCATGGTTAAATAAGTTTAAAGGCTACTTTGTGAGAGGTAACTTTATTTATTTCTTTAATAGCTAATTTAAGTCTCACTATTGAAATAATGCAGTGTCTCTAACTGTATTTTAATGAACCACAGATCAGTTTAGAGATGAGATACTATTAATGAAAAAAGTGCGAAATTTTGTTCTTAAAAGTTTTAGTAAAATATTGGTGTCTTATATTAACACATACTTCTAATATTAAAACTCCTGGGTCTCATTTGGAGGCCTGGTGGCCTTAGTGGTTAAGAGCTCAGCTTCTAACCAAAAGATCAGCAGTATGAATCCACCATACACTCCTCGGAAACCCTATGGGGCAGTTCTACTCTGTTCTCTAAGATCACTATAAGTTTAAATCTACTCAACGGAAACGGGTTTTTTTTTGTTTTTGTTTTTTTGGTTTTGGGGGGTCGTTTATTAATTTACCTTTAATTTTTAAATTTATTTCTCATAAGTATAAGGATGATTATCACTTGTTCTTGAAATATTTTGACTGAAAATTTCCTCATTGATATAAGTGAATGTATTAGCTTGCAGAATAGAAAGTTATTATAGTAAGTAATAGTACGATTCTAGTGATTTTATGTTATCAAGACATCAAATGAGATGATGTATGTAAGAAATCTGTATTATAAATAGCGTTAGTTCATCCATTTGAAGTACAATTTAGGTCAATAGTTTCTGCTTTAAGTTTTGTAGCTGTTAATAAAAAAGATTAATGCATTAAGTTGCTATTGAATACTAAAAAAAGCCCTTGTAGCACAGTGGTTAAAGTGCTAGACTGCTAACTACAGGATTGTTGGTTCAAACCCATCAGCTGCTCCCCAGGGGAGAGATGTGACAGTCGGCTTTTCTAAAGATTACAACCTTGGAAACTCTTGGGGCATTTCTACTTTGTCCTATACAGTCACTGTGAGTTTGAGTCCATTCGATGGCAGTGGGTTTGGTTTTGGTTGGATTGAAGACTAGTCTTTGTTACTTTAATAATTGGTCAGTGTGTACTTAGTGAGTAAGTCTTGGTTTTAGCATTCTACTAAGGCGCCAAAAGTATGATTCTGCGTTTATGAAGCTGAAATTTGAGTTGAGGAGACAAAATAAATACTCATGAAATATGTGAACTCTTTGAGGGCAACAGTAATGTGTATTCATAATTGTAACTATAACATTTAATTTAGCAAAGCTTCAATAAGTATTGTTGAATGTAGGAATGATTGAATTACTTTAAATAATGTCAGAAATCTGTGGCACTGACTATGAATTTAACATGCAGCCAGAGAAGGAAGGAACTCAGGTGGTTTTGAAAAGGTTTTAAATGAGGTTGGACCAGAGCTGAAGTGTAAAGGATAGAAAGGGATGTGTTGTAGACTGGATGGATTGCATGGACAGAACGACTGTGATTAACTAGATGTGTTTGTAAAGCTTACTCTTAGCTACCTCCTTTCTCTTTCCTAAGGAAACAATCCTTTCAGCAGCTTTTGTTATCGAGGTGGTTGTATTAGCCAGAATAACGGCCTTGAAATCTCATGTAATTTCTCATCAAGAGCAGATATTGCAGTCTTTGAAGTGCTTCCTATATTCATTCATTTCTTACTTTCCTGTCCCCAGAATCCTAATCCTGTCCTGATCACATCTTGACTTGTCAACTACGTGAGCTTTCTTTTTCACATCTTTTCCTTCTAGTCCCACCTAGATAGAGCCCTGTGGTAACCTTTTAAAGCTCCTTTTGATCTTACTGCTTCTTGTGTCCTGCTTAGTGTAAACACCACCCATCTGTTTGAGTTTTAAAACAAAGAGTTTTTTTCTGACAAAGAAAGCATTCTGCAAAACAGGGAGACACAGTGCTGGGAGAAATCCAACAATGTGTTCTTGGGGGAGGGGCTGCAACAATCCAGAGATTTATGAAGGAAAGAACTGCAAGCAGCAGATGACAGCTAGAACAATTTTGATTGGTTAATATATACAAAGCAGCAGGTGGCGTTGCCTTGGTTAACCATCCTGGCAGGTGTTGACATCTTTTGCAAGGATGGCTCTAGGTGATACAGAAAAGACATAACTTTGTAACACTAATTTATTCTAAGTTTTAAGGGGAGTTAGGTCCCCCTTGGGTTTAGGTTGAACAAGGTTATTAAAAAAAAAAAAAAATACAAGGCTTTGTAAGGGCCTGGGCACAGGCTAGAAAAACATTTTCCGAGGGAGGATGAAGGGGGCTTTTTTCTAAGAACTGGCATAGTAGTTAAGTCACATGCTTAACACTTCTGTCTAATACCTGTATAGGTCTTGAATTATCTATTTTTAATATCAGCCATTTCTAACCCCAAATACTTCCTCTAGCAGCCAAACCATATCTATCTAGGTAGGTCAGGGTACAGTGGAAGGCTTTGCAAAAATGACAAGCTGCATTATATGACAAAGAACTCCAAGAAGGAGTCAGTTAGGAGAAGAAAGGACTGGGCTCAGATCCTAGGTGGAAGTCCCAGTCATGCCAAGGGTTTTCACTTGGAAAGCTCTTCATCAGTCAGAAAACTTGAGACATTTCCCTGACATTTATAGACTCCTCCACAGTATAGCTTTCAAGGTACTCTATAGCCTAGTTTCAGCTTCCATTTATCATGCTTCATATCCCATTATATTTCTGCAGAAATCATCTTCATCAGCCAACTTGGCTCACTCAGAGTCCCCTAAATATACCTCTTGCTTTTTGCCAGTGTGGGTTTTGCCCGTCTCATTCCTCTCACCTTTGATGTTCTCCCCTGCACGTTTTGACTCATCAAACACTAGTCCTCTTTTGTTTAGTGTCTTTCAAACTAGGAAATGCTTTACCTCTGAGACAGACTATGTTTCAGTTCATTTAATAGCAACAAAAGGGAAGCTATAGAGCTCCAAGAGACCAAGACCAACAACATTTACTTTGTTGTTGTTGTTAGGTGCTGTCGAGTTGGTTCCCACTCATAGCAACCCTGTGTACAGCAAAATGAACACTGCCAGGTCCTGCGCCATCCTCACAATCGTTATGCTTGAGCCCATTGTTGCAGGCACTGTGTCAGTCCATCTCGTTGAGGGTCTTCCTCTACTTTAGCAAGCATGATGTCCATCTCTAGGGACTGGTGCCTCCTGATAACATGTCCAAAGTATGTGAGATGAAGTCTTTTAAGGAGCATTCTGGCTGTACTTCTTCCAAGACAAATTTGTTCATTCTTCTGGCAGTCCATGATATAGTCAATATCCTTTGCCAGCACTATAATTCAAAGGCATCAATTCTTCCCCAGTCTTCCTTTTTCATTGCCCAGCTTTCTAATGCATATGAAGCGATTGAAAATAACAAGGCTTGGGTCAGGTGCATCTAAGTCCTCAAAGTGAAATCTTTGCTTTTAACACTTAAGTGGTCTTTTGCAGCAGATTTGCCCGATGCAATGAGTCATTTGCTGCTTCCATGGGCATCGATTGTGGATCCAGTAAAATTAAATTTCTAATTATCACCTATTAAATGCAATGTCAGGTAATATTTGGTTCTTTATAATATCACTTCCAGCTTTAATCCTGAAAATAGGAATCTTCAAATTTCAAACTATCCTTGACTTTAAAGCTGGGTCAGAACGATCAGGCTAGCTGTCTGACAAAGGGTGTTTTGACCTTTTCTTTTTTATTACTTTCTCTGGGACACAGATGGAAAGCTCTTTCTGAAATCCAGTGACAACCTCAGTAGATAACTTGCAATCCTTTCAATTGATATGGGATACAGAGGGACCTATTTGCCTAATCAGTATTCAGAGACTTATACTCAGAAAGAGTATAAACAGAGAGCTGTACGCAGCAGATGGGCTCATTATTCACGCTCAGAGCAGATATGCAGGAGTCTTACAGAAAAGGGCAGAATGATCTTGCTTGGCAGTCTTGCTACAGGAAAATGACCACAATCTATTCTGTTCATTATTTGCATAAGGGAAAAAAAAAAGGTTCATGGTGATCTATGAGTTTTAGAACCCATTTGAGTATTTTTCTGTGATTCCCTTAAAATATTCTTTTCCAATTCTAAATCCTTTAATTCCTACTGATTAAAATTCCCTAAATTTTGAACTCCTGAAGACTGCAATACCTAAAAGATACATTGATGACTAATCAAGAAGTAACTTATGACACTTATCACCTTAAGCTCTTCTTTTAATTGTGTATTGTTTAAATTGTTACCTATTTTTGTCACATCGCCTTAACCAAATTGAAAGTACTTTGAAGGTAGCCACAGCTTCTTATTTTTGTTATATCCCCAAAGGTGCCAGCCAGAGGTTTCATTCAAATAATATTTCCTGAACATTTACAATGTGATCAAGCACTCTTCTGGACGCTCACCCCTTGCTTATGTTTTTTTCTTTTGTTTCTTCCTAGAATGCCATTTAAAGGCATCTGTTAGCAAGAAGGCCACATCCTTTCCGCAGATCCAAAGAACTACAGCCGTAAATTACCTGCTTGTTTCTTGAACGTTCACTACCATCTTTGCACTGGATAAGGAATGCCTTCTAAAATACCCAGTTGGACCAAAATTGTTCAACAGTTGAGGCTCAACAATTGAGAGCTGTTTTTTAGCAGAGTTTACATAGACTCCATCACAGTCATTGCAATCAGAGCAGAGATACCTCTAGGCAGGTTAACTGTACTAGATTCAGTATCATGGAAACAAGGCTACTCTGTTGTTAATTTTATTTTACTAAATCTTTGATAACATGGCTAACAATGCTTACCAATGTTGACCTAGCTCCACATTTTAAGGTCCTTTAAAAAAAGGATAATAAGCAGAATGATTTTAAGTGAGAAATAGAGAAAAGCTACTTTGAGAGTCCCAAGAATAACTTGAAGTCATTTGTGGTAGCTGTGAACTGTAGGGCTAATCCTATATGACGTGAAGCTGTCAGAAGTAGGTTACATCTTTTTCAGCAAATACTTCAGGAGATTGGGGCTCTGAGACACAGAAAGAATGAGGGACTCTTCAACCAACAGCTGCAGTCATAAACCAGTGAAAACATTTCAGTTATTTGTAGAGGGTATTTACGGGGCAGTTAGCTACTTTCTGCCCTTTTCAGCTACACCCACATGCTTATAAATTATAATCACCTCTTTGAGAGTTATCACTCTTAAATGCAGTCCGCAATCCAATGTATGAGGTATAGATCCAAATAGTAGTGCATGTCAGGGACTGATTGGGGTAAACTTGGCCTAAAAATAAATAAAGTGATAATATTAATAAGAGTTGTAGAAATAACAATGGTATTAATCCGTATTTTATTGTATTAATTTGTAGTTTATTTCCTTCCTATTATTGTTTCATTAGACCATAGGGTTACCCTCCTTACAAACTGAGTAAGAAAAATTGAATTACCAGTATAGCCATGGTTTTCAATGTTAATTGGAGGTCCTAATGCAGAACACACATTGTCTCAGGACTTCGTCTGAGAGTAATTGTTTTGTCCAGTCCATCCACGCAATTTCTGCAACAAAGTATTGATAGCTGTCATGTGCTGTCGTCTTCTTAAGTTTCTCACTTCTTAATGAATGTTCTGTATTTTCTTTGGCATGTAAGTTGCTATAAGTAAAGCGAAAACATCATTCAACAGGGACAAAAAAGGACTTGAATGTTATGTAATAATCTGTTGGCATATATAGCCAAATTAAGGACATTTTATGAAGTCATCATAACATCCCAACTATTAGATATTATAAATCCAGAAGATGAAAGAATATCAAGTACTTTGTAGTAAGCATAAATGGCAGAATCACATTGCATTTATAAATGGCAGAATCACATTGCATTTATAAATGGTAGAATCACATTGCATTTACAGATGTAATAAACTAGCGGTGTTGGTGCTTTTCAGGTGATTATTATGAGTTTATAACTCATTCTTTCTCTAAATGTTTTAACTCCTTCAAGAGCACTCTTTCTTATCTACACTGTAAGAGTTATGTAATTAATATGGGAGAGAACAACTGCTGCGTACTGAGACTAGAATTGTAGTATGAATACAGAGAAATTAAAAACTAATTAATTAGAAATTTATGGACTGGTGGCCACCTACATAACATGACACACTGACTGCTTTAGTAAGCAATTGCATTATTCAACAGAAGTCTTAGTGGGAGTGTTTGGCAAACGTGGGGATGCAGGTCTGCTGTCATGAATACAGATAGAGTCAAAGATAGCTTTTTTTTTAAACTATTTATTCATTATTTAAAGATTGTATATTGTAAGTTATATTATTTAATTGTTGTCTAAATTACTCATACTTTGTTTTGGCTTTCTGTTCTTTAAGTTTTAATTCCATTATGCTAATTTAAACTCTCTTGGAATTATAAACCACATTGTCAATGGCAGAAAAATGCAGCCCATTAAATTTAATTAATAGTTCAGACTGATTAGCAATGACTGAGTAATATCAAAGTGACTTCAGTAATGTATTTAATGTGTGCCAATGATTCTAATTATTATTATTAAGAAAGATCAATCAATCCTGGGTGTTTGTGATTCAATACTATATTTATATTAAATACTTTTCTCTTTTTATAAATATTTGCTGGGGAGAAATGGATGTTAATAAATATCCAATCACATTATATTATTTTATTGGCAAATATACTTAAACAAATAATAATACAGAATTTTACTTGAAGAAAATTTTTGCGGTTTTAAAATTAAAGCAGAAATGTTTATCTTACTATTTTCTGATATTTTTAAAGGGTAAGAATGCAAATAAGTTAGTTTTTAATTTTATAGTTTTACTGCTAGAATGCCTTAATTATAGCAAATGATATTGCTGTAGAAAAAAGACCACAGACTTAGATGTTGGCAGCACGGTAGGATGATCGAGTTGAGAGCTCACCAGCCAGGGACTCAATGTCATGGGTCCAGTCCTTAACACTATCAAAATACCAGATTGTCTGTTATGCCTGCATGCACCCAAGACATCCTCTAAGATTTGCCTTGTGATCAGTAACCGGAGAGTAGAGAACTGGGAGGGAAGTGGCCCTAGGTCAGCAAGGAGGGTGAAACGAACTCATCATAGAATAGAACTCTTTAAAGATGTTATTTTAAAGAGTTTTGATAACTCGTCCAAGACAAAGTTAAAAATATATTTGAAAAGAGGTTAAGATACATTTGAAAACGAAGATCTTCAAAGTACCAAAATTGCTTTGAGAACTATGGGGAGGGCTGAGAACACTGAAGGGCTATAAAGGGTTTCTGATTTTTGTTTAAAGAAGTGCAACATTAGAGATCATTTTTTCTTGAGTTTTCAGCTGACTACTTGATGTGAAGTTCATATATACAGATTTTCATATGTTGTTGTGTGCCTTCGAATTGATTCCGACTCATTGTGACCCTAAAACTGTCCCATAGGGTTTTCTAGGCTGTATTCTTTACAGAGTAGATTCCCAGGTTTTTTCTCTGGCAGAGCCACCAGGTGGGTTTGAACTGCCAACCTGTCAGTTAGCAGCCAAACACTTAACCATTGTGCCACCAGGGCTCCTTAAATTTTTATATACACTTCTATAAAATATTATTACACAATGTACTGGCTTTAGGGTGACACTCTAACAAAATAATATTCTTAAATGTCTTACATCACGTTTGTTTACTCTTAATTATTAAAGCTAAAAATGGGAAAGTAAATTCCCTCTACTTAAAATCTTGCATATAGGAAAGAGAAAATATTTCAAAATTACAAGTAATTTTTATTGCCTGAGCCTAAGGAATTACAGTGAATGCATTAACTGAGTGGTAGACCAAGGAATCTCATGAGATGCCTTTGTGAGCACATGTCAGTCCTGTGTCGTTATAGAGCTGCATTCTCAAACTCTGCCATAAATTCACAAGGTGATTAGGGCAGTTATCTCTTCTTTCTTCATTGTAGTTTTCCTTACTCAATTTTCTTAAATTACACAGATTTTTTTTTCTTATAATGTTGTAGAAATCCATTTTTGCTAGAGACGTCCATGATTCAGGTTAAATGCTTTTAATTTTGTCTTTCGTGTATCCTTGTGTCTGTGTTGAAACACATGTATCTTTCTATTGAAAATTGCATCATACAAGGTCATAGGATAATATATGTTGTTCTTGTTGTGTACTGTCTAGTCAATTCCAGCTTATAGCCACCCTATATAACAGAGTAGAACTGCCTTATTGGATTTCCTAGGCTGTAATCTTTATGGGAGCAGATCTCCAGAGCTTTTCTCGTGGAGCTCACGGTGGGTTTGAACCACCAACATTTTGGTTAGCAGCTGAATGCTTAATTGTGCCACCTAATATATATATAGGTAATGCACCACGTAATGTCCATTTGGGCAACATCTGACTGTATATACGTTCATTGTCTCATAAAGTTATAACAGAGTTCAGAAATCCCAATGGGCGAACAGGATGTAATGGACATAATGATGTAGTGAATGCAACAGCTTTCCACATGCAACACGTCTATATCACGTCTCTTGTGTACAAAGCAACTGTGCTGCCAGGCGTATAATGGTCCAGTGCATGTATACAGTCCCCAGATTACAAACGAGTTCTGCTCCTGAGTCTGTATTGAAGTCGAATTTGTAGGTAAGTCGTAACAGTTGGGTACGGTTCGTATCGACATCAGTCAGTTAGATGTTTGTCTTAGCATATAGTGCACTTTTATACCCAAAAAAAATCATTAAAGAAACACTTTGAGATAAACTAAAGCATCTTTAACATAATAATACAGTAATAATAATAATGCTTTGATGTGCATTGCAAAATAGTGCCTGTTTGTTATTACCAATCATTGAGAGTTAGAGCAATCCTGTCGAACAGGTTAAAATTTTTAATAGAATAGGATTTATGGGGATTGGTTCGTAACTACAGGTTTTACGTAAGTTGGATGTTCGTAACCTGGGGACTGCCTGTAACCCATAATACATAAGAGTGTTTGCACATCATCCAAATTATATGACGTCCTGTTTCACAGAATGTATTGTGGCCGTAAAGCGATCCATAATTGTGTGTGTGTGTGTGTGTGTGTGTGTGTGTGTGTAGCAGAAATCAGGAGCAAATCCTTCTAATCTGGGGATCAGGCAAGGATTTTTTTATTGTGACAAAGAAGCATAAAAATTAAAAAAAATGATAAATTGAACTTTATCGAAGTTATTGCCCCTTTGAAAGACATAACTTTGTAAATAAAAATCAGGCTAGAGACTGAAGAAAATATCTTCAAAACATTTATCTGTGAAAGAACTTGTATTCCACAATATATAAAGAACTCTTAAAACAAAATTAAAAAGACAAACAACCCAGTTGAAAATGGGCAAAATATTTGAATAGACCCCCAAAAGACATGAATAACAAATACACACATAAAAGATACTCAGCACATTAGTCACTAGGGAAAATGCAAATTAAATCCACAACCAGATATCACTGTGCACCATAAAATCAAGTACCAGGTGTTAGTGGGGATGTGGAGAAACTAGAACCCTCATGTCTTGCTGGTGGTAATGTAAACGGAACAGCCACTATTACGGATCATCTTGCAAGAGCAAGAGCCGCTTCTACCCAGAATTTGGTTTAGATGTCGAGACTGATCCTGCTATGCACAGGAAAAGAGGGTTTGAAAAGGTTATTCTTATGTAATGTAGGTCCTGGGGAGAGGAGAGCAGACCTCTCAAACAGGTCAATATGCCTTGAAGAGAGTAAAGAAAGGAGACTGGCTTGGGGGTTTTCTATGGTGGTTGGGGGTTGAGACCTGGGTGAAAGCTCCCACATGCTCAAGGCAAGGACTTCCTTGGTTTGAATCACCTGTTGGAAGGGCAATAATAGCACATATTGAATGCACTGTTGTGAAGGGTAAGACCTATCACATGTGTGAGGTACCCTACAGGGACTATTACAGCAAATGTGTTTCCCTTCCCTAGTCTAACTGACCTTCACTTCCACCAGTTTTTACTCTTTTACACTTTATAAAACGTTTTCCTCTCATTTGTGCATTTTGAACCTCATGGTACCTGTATGTAGTAAGAAAGAAAGCTGTTATTCTCATTTTCCAGTTAAGGAAACTGAGGAAGTTGAAAATAATAGACTGTAAGTGTACTTCTGGAAGTTGATTAGAAGGCATGTGAACTGGGATCCCTGTAACATCAGTTCAGCCCTCTTGTCCTTAAAGCAGACAATAGTGGGAAGAAAAAGGAATTCAAGGAGAATTACTGAGGACAAGGAGCAGATGAGTGCTTAATTATGATATTTAAAGTTTAAATTGGACTAAATTTGTACTTTCTGCAGATATCCTTAAATGGCAAGAAAGAGTAATATAGTGATAGGAGAATAAATTAAAGCCATTTGATACTTGTACCCCCAATCAAGTTCAGACTTTTCAATAAAGCAATTACACTTACTAAATTAAAATTTTGTCTTAAAATGTATATTATCATCACCAAGTCTTTTTTCACATCAGGGGAGATTAAAAAATAACCATTTTTTTTCCCTTAGAAATATAGTCAGTGCTGACATTTTCATATTTATCAACAAGTTGCATAACAGAGAAAGCACACACTTCTCAGAAGGACAGGGTTAGGTACCCACCTTTGCGTCTTCTCATACCTCTGTTATTTCCTCTACTTATTCATATCTATGTACTCTTTTATATTTTGAGCCCACTTCCAAATGCTGGTGTTTCTGCAGCCAACAAAAACGACAAATTCCAAGTTCATAGTAGGGAGTTTATATTCAAATTGGGAAAGAAATATATTAAACAATAAAACTCAGAAACAAGGAGTAAGCTATAAAGTAAATGAAGACAAAATGTGTCAGTTTCCTATTGCTGTTGTAACAAACGACCCTATAGGACAGGATAGAACTGCCCTGTAGAGTTTCCAAGGAGCGTCTGGTGGATTCGAACTGCTGATCTTTTGGTTAGCAGCACTTAACCACTATGCCACCAGGGTTTCCAACCACAGATGTAGTGGAGTAAAACAACTCACATTTATTATCTTACAGCTCTGGAACTCAGAAGTCTAAAATCAAAGTGTCAGCTGAGCTGCATTCTCCCTGGAGGCTTCAGGGGAGAATCTGTCTCCTTGACTCTTCAGGTTCTAGAGGTCTCAGCATTCCTTGGCTCATGGACCCTTCCTTGCATCACTCCGACCTCTTGCTTCCATTGTTTCATCTCCAGCTGCTGATTTTGACCCTCTTATAAGGATCCTTTGATTACATTGACATACCTGGATGATCTAAAATAATCCCCCATTTCAAGATCCTTCAACTTAATCACATCTGCAGAGTCCCTTTTGCCATACAGAGGATTAGGATGTGGACATTATTGGGGCAGGGGAGACATTATTCAGCCTACCACACGAAGCTTAGTGGGACATCTAGAATGGGTGGGCATCTCTAGATAGAGTGATCATGGGCGATTTTCCTGAAGTTCTAAGAGTTGAACTGAGGTCTAAATGCTGAAAGAATACGCGTTAAAAGTTTTTATATGGCAAACTACTTTTAATGTGAAAAAAAAAACAAAAAACAAAACAAATAAAAAACCAAACATGTTCCTTGCACTTAGCCACCATTTTCTTAGAAGAATCAGGAATAATAATAAAAAAATGCTGTATAATATGCTGTGATTTACAGTTTCCTCATCACCAGTAACTGGGTTTGTGGATCCTCAAGGGTTGGAGAGAGAAAAAAGTGTTGTGCCTTTGTAGTTTTACCAATTAGAGTTGTCAGTCATGTAGGCTAAGGGACTACAACTGTAGTGGCTTTCTCTGAAAAGAATTAACAACGCATATCAGGGAATAGAGTCCACTGATACCACATGGCTACAGCATTCAATTTAGATCAGTTGTGATCACTTAGTAGTGCTTTTCCATTTGACTTTGAAATCCTTAGATAGAAAAATATTGTTACTAAATTGTATCAGCTAACGATATCTTGGAGGTCACTGCATGAGAATTGTTTCTATGGCAGAAAAACAAGATGCTAAACTTTCCACACGGTAAAGTATTATTTCAGAGTTTTTGTTTTCTATTAAATTGAAAGTGAAGATATGGTATATCTGCCTACTCTTCCTGACACCACAAAATCTACAAATTCTACGCTAACATTTTTCTTCTACTTCCTAAGTTTCCGTACCAAAATTTGTTTGTGTTCCTAATCTAGGGAGTTGGAAATTTTCACAGAAAGGCATCATTAGAAACTTGGCAATACCTTTATACTTCTGGATTTAACTCCATGAGTTGGAATCAACTCAGTGGCAACCAACAACAGCAACAGCATTAAATTTTAAGGTCTGTGAGATCAAAGACTGTGAGTTCTTCATCTTTGCACCACCCACGTTGCCTCGAGTATATCATCTTTGAATTCACAATGTCCAGAAGCGTACTGGATCATAGAAAGTGATCCATACTTTTTTTTGATGAAAATTTGAATTAAAGTTTTATATATATATATATTGTAAACTAGCAGACTGGTGCTACGTTCCTCCCTATAGTTATTTGGAATGAAAAGAAATCTTTTGGGAAAAGATAATATTTGTTGTTGTTATCCCGTTAGATAAAAACATGGAGAGTAGTCAAACTGCTTTTTTCACCTAGGTTTATTTTCCATCTTTAAAACTCGGTGATGCCTTGAGCCTGTGTTTTTACACTTCGGGCATGTGTGGGGAGAAGGTGCATTATCACCAAGATAGAGGCTTCTGTGAGTGAGAATTCCACTCTGAGAGCTATGCTGAGCTTTCATTAGCACCGAAGAGGGGTGTTAATGTGCTTATAAGGAGATTTTTCTTCTTCCTGCATCCTGACTTGATCTTTAAGTATTATTCCTGATTGAAGATCTAACTTTCCGTGGGAGATACAAGTGGAACAGCTTCAAAACCACTCAGGATACTGGGATATCCTAAATATCCCTGGGTAGTTTCCAGATATATGAAAAAAATCAAGTTTTTATTTTTATTTTATAGTATTGATTTAAGCATGTCACTTACACTGTCTCCTTAAGTATCATCTTCTCTTGGAATAAGAAAGTGAAGTGGGCTATTTCATATGTCTTTACTTATCAAACACACTGATATGCTCTGTCGGGGTGTATACATATGTATATGTTTCTTAAAAATAGCATAAAATGCAGTTCTACAGCATGCAAATGAAATAATTAAATACTGTAAAGCTAACTTTGACTTTTCTCATAGTCAAGAGAAAGGCATCCAAATATATACCTCTACCCAGAGTCCCCTCTTGGGCAGACATCATTATTTCACTTCACTCCCTGATATTTGCCCATGCCTTCTCACCAGAATTGTCTTCTTTAAATCCAAATATGTAAATTTCCAAACACTTCTTGGGAAGCTCAAAAGGAGTTAGTCTTCTCCAAAAATCCAGCTGTAACCTTAAACTTTTACTCTCTAACCTATCCACTTCAAAGCAATAAGAAATTTAAAATATATATATGTGATGCAAATATATATAAAACAATATATTCATATATCAGAAGATATGTATATATGTATATATGTGTGTGTGTGGTGGTGTTGAGTTTTTTTGACTCATAGCAATCTTACGTGTAACAGAACATAATGTTGCACAGTCCTGTGATTATATATATATATATATATAATTTTACACCACCCCTGTTTAAAATCCTCCAAAGATTTCCCATTTTACTATAAACAAAACCCTGAATTCCACCATGATCTAGCCCCTGCCTACCTTGTTTACCTTTCCTGCTTCATCTTGTGCTACGCTTCTTTCTGTCCCCTATGCTTCAGCCATGGAGTCATCCTTTCTGTTCTGTGTCCATGCCAAACCCATCCCTGACTGATGACTTTACATGCGGTGTTTCTTCTCCCTGGAAAGTTGTTCCCCCTGCTGTGTATGTGGTTGTCTTCTTCCTATCCTTAAGGTATTGTGTTATGAATCGTACTCTCAATGAGGACCTCCATTTGTAATAATTTTATTGAAATGGCTTCTTTCTGTTATTCTCTATCACCATATGTACTATATGTCATTGAAAAAGTTAATAATTACTTGTGTATGTCTTTATTTGATTACAACCCTTCTTTCCACTCGATTGTAAATTCTACAAGAGCTTGGGCCCCATCTCTTTCGTGCTTTAGTATATACTCAGTGCTTAGTAGTATGGCTGGCATGTACAATTGGTAAAGCATGTTTGAATCAGTTAATGAGCAAATGAAACAGCATCACTTTTTTTTTTCTTCTCCTGTCCTTATACCCTTACCTTTTTCAAACCATGAAATTGCTGGCTTAGTGGGGGAAAATGGTAGGGAGGGGTTCATTACTTAAAGGTTCTTCCTTCAGCAACACAAGACCCAGCCCAAATTTTGCAAGGGCCTTTTTTTTTTTTAATATAAGGAGCTCTGGTGGCGCAGTGGTTAAGCACTCAGCTGCTAACTGGTAGGTCGGCTGTTTGAACCCACCAGTGGCTTCATGGGTGAAAGATGTGGCAATCTACTTCCATAAAGATTATAGCCTTGGAAACTCTATGAGGCAGTTCTACACTGTTCTCTAGGGTTGCTGTGAGCTGGAATTGACTCCATAGCAGTGGGTTAGTTGGTGAGTTTTTTTATATGTTTTTCCATTTTTGTTGAGTTTTTGGTATTTATCAAAGAAGATTTCTGTTTTAAAGCATGAGGAGAAAACATCCAAGCAGAAAGTAAAAGTAAATGTGTGAGGTCACTACAAACAAGTGAATGTGCAGACATCACCAAGGCTTTATGGGCTAGACTAAACTTAGAATGGGAAATTATTGGATGCTTATGTATTTTTTAGAGTTTATGAATGTCGAAAAGTTAGGCACTTGACTATGAGGTGAAAGGTTTGTGATTCAAATCCATTCTGAGGCCCCTGAGAAGAAAGACGTGGTAGTCTACTTCCAAAAGATCACAGCCATTGCAGACTCTATGGGGTGAGGTTCTACTCTGACACACATGGGGTTGCCATGAGTTGGAATCAACTGGACGGGAACTGGTGGTGGTGGTAGTATATATTTTTTAGATCACAAAAGTGAAGTGACCCAAGAACACAATGGAAACTTGATAAAATGGAGCAGAGCATTCAGCTAAGGGTGAATTGTATGAGCTTCATTCCTGATTGGTCTACAGATAGGACACCTCTCCTCCCTGTTTTTAATTGTATTATAATAAGATAATATACATATGTGGTAAATGGTCATTAGAAGGGCAGCCACAGGTGTTTTAGCTAGCTGCCTTTTGGAAAAAGTTTAGAGAAGGGATTTGAAACGAATTTGTGCCATAAAAAATAAGATAATTATGTATAAAATTTGAGTTATCTATAAAAGAGTTAATGTGAGCCTCCTACTGGATACTCCTCCTGGACACTATTAACGTGCTGCTTTTTTATCTTGAAGTTGACCCGTCTCTGAAGGAAAAGAAGGAAAAAATGTACTTGCCAATTCATGCTGTCTTTCTGTTGTGCTTGTCAGCATCACTGCATAGATGGAGTCCTTGGAAGAAAAGAAGGCAAAAGATCCCTCTCCTGTTAAACCGCCTCATAAGGAAAAACCTTTCCCCTCTGTCTCTCTCTTTGTCCTTATGGTGCTTCTTTAAGGATATGATGCCTGGAGATGTGGGTGGCATCTGTCTTGTGGCAGTCATGTAATTAACATGAGGAAGAAAATTCAACATTGGGTTGCAAACGATTAAAGAGGCTAGGTTTTTATTTTATCACTGCATGAATGCTGAAACTAGACATCATCTTAGTGATCAATAAATATTCTTATGATTTCAGCAACAGTTAGTTGGATTTTCTGTTACTTGCAGCCAAAAGCATTGTTTACAGATTTGTTGTTCTTATTATCATCTAGTAGTCTAGGCTACCAAAGAGAAGGGCAAATAGCATATCTAAGAGTCTCAAAATTTCCTTAGTGGTGGAGACTTGGTGCATATATGATGTCACGTAATTCTACTGCCAGTAAAATGATTGATAAATACTCAGAAGTGAATAGATATTCTAATGGAATAATAAAATATATTGATTATATTTATTAAAGGGAGTGTTACTCTAGACAGTTTAAAAAAGTTAAAAAGAGATTGCAGGTCAACAATTAAAGAAATCCATCAAAGTAGGATATCTTTCTATAATACAACTGCATCTTTGTTTTAAAGCATACAGAAAAGATAAAACAATAAATCAAATAGATGTAAATAGATAGTTGACAAGGTAGGCCTTAGAGAATTATTTTTATGTTATAATGTGGCAAAAGAAAATATTGCAGTGAGAAGGAATCTCATTCAATGATAGACATAAAATCTGTTCTTTTCCCATAATATCAGTGTGAAAATATCTTATTTAGTGATATGCTTTCTTCAAATTTTCCATTATGTAAAAGGTTAGTTATTCTCAGAAAGTTAAGCAATAGTACAGAAAGTTGCTCTGTTTGAATGATTGTTTTTTAGTTTCTAAAGTCTAAAGTTTAGTTTCTGTAATTCAGCATTAGAGAAATGTATATTAGGCTATATAAAATTCATTTATATTCTCTGTTAATAGTGACATTGGTGTTTTGTTAAACAAACAAGTAGATTTCCAGCTAAGTAATGTTATATTTAGATTCTGAAATAAGTCACTTAGACATACTTAAGGACCAGTCATGTATTTTTCAATTTTTTTCTTGTTCACAAATGTTTTTCCACTCTATAGCAGGGTAGTTAAGGGAGAGCTTTGCAGCACTATAAAAGGATTTTCAGTACAAAGGGTTCATAGACCATTAGCAATATTTTAACCTTATGACAGTCAGGCTGGGAATCCCGTAGAGATTTTTGGATTGAAAGAGCCTGTGAAGTCATTAGATGAAAGAGGCAGAGGTTAAAACTTGTTTGGCTGAGAGCCTTCACATACCCGGTAATGGAAAAAGATGGTTAGGGCCAAGCTCTTTCTTCCTAACTAGTATTTTTTCCATTATCTTAAAGTATCTTCTTTGAATGATATTAATTGCAGTGAAGGATATAGTAATTTAGAAACCTAAAATTAGTGTCATTTCTAATGCTAGGAGCATATTCAACACAAGACCTACTTGTGTGTTTGTATTTAAACTGAAATAGTCAAATGGCTTCTACTTCTCTGTGAGGAGTGAAAAAGTGAGATAGAAAAGAGTGGAGAGTTGAGACAAGAGAAAGAAATATAATTATATATGGTGTTGGAAAGCAGAGGCTTAAGTTCATTTGTTTTTTCACTCAAGCATATTCATTTTGCCTCCACGAGATTCAAGATGACTGTGCTGTTTCCAAACATAACTTTATCATGAACCCATGATGAGCTAAGAACTTTTCACCAAACCTATAATACCTATACTAAGTATAGTGATGCATTTCAATGCTACAATTCAAGAATATTCTAAGTTCGAAGTTATTTAAAAAACGTAAGTATACATTTCAAAGAGAAAAGTCTTCTAATTTGAGGGTGTCATTAATAACGCACAGAGGGCTAATAGCTATATGAAGATTATTACTGAGAAGTACAATTTCCCCCAGTTTTGAAGGTACAAAGCCTAAAGACGTACATTCTAGTGAAGGACAGACAACAAATAAACAAAAATCAGGCACAGAGTGTCATCAATGGTTGTAAATGCTGTGGATCAAGGAAGGGAGGACCTGGAGGGCTGGGATGCGGAGTGCAATTTTAAACAAGGTAGTTACTGAGAAGATGCTATTTTGATAAAAAATCTAAAGGAAGTGAGAGAGTTAATCGTATGTGTATCCTGGAAAGATGAGTCTAATCAAAGGGAACAGCAAGTGTAAAGGCTCTGGTTTGAGAGCACGTGTACCTTGGCGGAGGAACAAAGAGGACGTCATTGTGACTTATGTGGAGTAAGCACAGGAGAACATTGTTAGGAAATGAAGCCAGACAGAATAATAGACAATTGTAGGCAGTGTTGAGGCCTTTTACTGAGTAAGAAAAGAAATCATCGTAGGTTTTCGAGTAGAAGGGCAACTTGATTTCACTTAGATTTTAAAAGAATACCTCTGGGTGTGGGGTTGTTGAAAGCAGCAAGATCACTAAGGAAGCTATTGCAATAGTAAAAGTGAGAAAGGATGGTGTTTTAAACCACTATGGCAGTAGTGGAATGGTGACAAGTGATCAGATCCTGATATATGTTGAAGATTTTACTGGTAGGATTTGCTGGCGATTGAATTTATGGTATGAGAGAAAGAGAAGTCAAGAGGCAATTTCCTTCCGTAACTAAAAGACTGTAGTAGCCATCAGCTGGCACTGATTTCCTTTTCTCTGGCAATGTTTAGTTCTGTGCAAGCAGAAACAAAGTATGAGTCGAGTTAGATGTAACCTAGATTGAGGTTTTGTCATGTGAGTACAATGAAGCAAGAGAGGTGTTAGGGAATTGAGTGTATATGCAAAAGTGTTATCATTATGATAGATTGAACAATTTAATTTGGATAAATGAAAAGATGAGGATGGGATGAAGGTGGGGAGTGAAGGAGGGAGAGTGGAGATAACGTCATGGAAAAGTAGAGGTCAAGAAACTGAGAAGCCAAGTTATTGGGAAGATCATTGAAATCACCAACAATTATGAGTTAGTGTTGGAGTGAGTGATAGTAAGCCAGGACAGAGGGGAATTGATCAGAAGGAAATTGATGAGGAACGATGTGGTTTCTAGATGACTGAAACCAAGAGGAGCCATGAGTGGAGTCAAATTACATGAAGTTCAAAAAGGGAGATTTTTGAAAGAATGGAGGGAAATGGTATGCAAGTGGCAAAGAGAACCAACTTATTGTTTCAAGGACTGTGGAAGAGAAAACAGCCACCTTAATAAGGCTGTAAGAGAAACATTACCTATAGCGGGGCAGGATTTAATTAGAGTAAGGACATGATGAGAAAATTCAGAGAAGAGAATGACTGAGTAAAGAATTTTTCTGACAATTGACCATTAATTCTGAAAGATCCAGTAGAAGGTTTCAGAAATTAGAGAGGAGTGGGAGATGGGGACAAAAAGTAGGATGTAAAGAAATGTAAAGGATTTCTGTTGAAGTTGAGGGATGACCTGGGATCTTGAACTTCCATCCAATATCAGTTACCATGGAATCGTGGGTTGAGTTATGTCTTCCATAAAGATAAGTTAAAGTCCTAAACTTCGTGTATCTGTGAATGTGACCTTATTTGGACAAGAGGGTCTTTGCAGATATAATCAAGTTAAGATGAGGTCATATGAAGTGGAGTGTACCCTAAATCCAATATGACTGGTATTCTTGTATGAGGGGGAGAAGGGACAGAGACACTGGGAGAATGACCTGTGAGGTCAGAGGCAGAGATTGGAGTGAAGGGTCTACAAGCCAAGCAACCCCAAGATTGCTGGCAACACTAGAAGCTAAGAGAAAGGCATGGAACAGATCCTCCGCTAGAAACTTCACACAGAGCCCTGCTAACACTTTGATTTCCGATTTCTAGACTTCAGAACTGTGACAGAATCAATTTCTGTTCTTTGAAGCCACCCAGTTTTTGCGAATTTGTAATGGTGGCCCTAGTAAACTAATACACCATGCAAAGCAAGGGCTGTCTGTATTTTGAAATAAAAGGAATCATGAGATTAATCTGGCTCCAGTGGGCGAATAAAGCCCTCAGGCTGAGTTGCAGGTTGGAAATCAGGCTAGTGTGCATGTGGACATTGTAAGCTGAGTGTTGAGGGATGTATGCAGGGCAGCAGGGTATTGGTTACAGCAGTAGCTCTTCGATTTTTTTGCACGTTAGAATCATTGGGAACTTTAAAAAATTCTGATGCCCAGGCCAATCCCCTCCACCCCCCACCAAATAAGAACTCCTGACGGTTGGATCCAGGTATCAGTATTAAAAATAATTCTTCAAGTCGATTCTACTAGGCAGCCAAGTTTGAGGGCCAGTGTGCCACAGTATCTCTTAATCCTGTTATATTCCAGTCATTTAAAGCATCTCTCATGTCATCATTGCTGATTTTCTCTTCTTCAGTTGTTGTCTGTTCAGACTGTGACAGGACCTCATTATTCATTGGCTTAGCTTGTTGTATAAATAGTTGCAGAATGTCACTTTCATCAATTACATGGAATTCTGCATCTGTGGAAGATTTGTGATGTCACGTTGTACTCCTTTTGAATTTTAACCAACCAGTTGCTGTCAAGTTATTTCTGACATAGTAACTCCATATGTGTCAGAGAAGAACTGTGCACCATAGGGTTTTCAATGGCTGAGTTTTTGGAAATAGATCACCAGGCCTTTCTTCCTAGGCACCACCGGGTGGACTTGAACTCAACTCCAACCTTGTGGTTAGCAGCCAAGCATGTTAACTGTTTGCACCATCCAGGGACTCCTTTGTGCCTGTTAGTTACATATTATTGTCCTATTGCATTTTATGATCCTGTATGAAAACCATGATTAGCCAACAGGGATGCTGACTCCAGGAGTGAGGATAGATGCAAGATACTTTGATTTTATAAACTTTGTTTCCCTACCTAATAACCTGTGTGTGGAGATTTATAAAAAGAAAGAAATAGTCCTCTCTGATATATTTTATTTGCTTCATGCTATTTATAATTTTCTTTAAGCAAGTAGTATCATGGAATAATTAGCATTTTTCTTTTTTGCCATCGTAAGCAATGTATTAATAAGTACAGTAATGCATATCTTTTTATTTCCATCTCACATTATTTTTTTAGGAAGAGTTGTGAATTGTTAAGTGAGTACAAGAATGCTTTAAATACATCGGATTCATACTGGAAAATAGCCTTCAGAATTTTTTTTCCCTTAAATTTATACTATCATTAGTAGGATATGAGGGTTTCTATTTTTTTGTGTGCCTGCCAACATGGAATTATTAAAAGAGACTATTTCTGTTTTTATTTATTTTACTTATTTTTATTTTGACCAGTTTGTAAGTGAAGAATGGAATATCACACTTTCAATTGCCAATGAAATTAAAGTTTTTAAAAAAATTAATTATACATTTGTAATACCTCTCTTGGAAATTACAGTTGCATGAAGTTTTTTTTGTTTTTCTTTTATAGTGTTTATGCTTTTGTTTAAAACTGCAGTATTATTGTGCTTAGTGGTTCAGAAATGGGGGTAAAATCCACATAACATACGAAAAACTAACTACAAACTAGGCATTTGTTTTTCTCTGTAAATTTTAAATCCAGTTTCCAGTGGATTCCTTCGTTATGAATAAGAATGACTAGAGTAAGAAAATGTTTCTAGTTTGAGGGTATTTTCCTTGTTTTGGATTAAGACGGAAGGGATTCCTATGCCCTGGCGTCAGGAAACTATTTGATCCTGATAACTTCTGTTGTATAGAAGGCAGTCACTGCTTGTTGGAGGGATGAAAGGAGAGAAGAACTATTTTACAGGGTAAATCACATGACAAGCAAAACCGTGACTGTAGAAGGATACTCCTTTCTCCATGTGGCTGCCTACCTTCATCTGCAGTAACCAACCGCCCACACCCCAGCACACCCAGATATGTATCTTACGTATCTTACCTTCTTATTTAAATAGCCTTGATTGCAACACTTCAGTTGTCACCTCTCATTCACAGACTTTGACATTTTTAAGAGTCCCCATCTTTATGTCTTCATCAAATTCTGAAAGCTTCAAGTTTTTCTCAGAAAGAGCTATAAATTATTGGAGGAAAGTAGTACATTGAAAGGCAGTTCCAGGTGCAGTGTCTTCCAGATGTCTTTCTTTCTGTGTTTTTTACTTTTGTTCTCCTCTCTTCTTTCAATTAATTAATGAATTGATTGTTCTGAAACAGACACTCTTCTATGATGTTGAAATACTGATACGAAGCCCTACAGCTTGTTGCAGTGGAAACAGTCACACAGGCATGTACTTTCAATGCAGTGTCTTGTGTGAAAAAAGCCCAAGGGGAAGGGGGAACTAAAGTTTATTTAGTGTTTTCTAACCCGACATCCAAGTGGAGCCCTGGTGGTGCAGTGGTTAAGAGCTTGACTGCTAACCAAAAGGCAGTTTGAATCCACCAGCTGCTCCTTGGAAACCCTGTGGGGCAGTTCTCCTCTGTTTTACAGGGTCTCTGTGAGTCAGAATTAACTCGACAGCAGTGATTTTTTTTTAACATTCAAGTAAAGAGCGTTAGCGGCACAGAGATTAAAGAGGTCTGCTGCTAACCAAAAGGTTGGTGGTTCAAACCCACCAGCCACTCAGTGGGAGAAAAGACCTGGCAATGTGCTCCCATAAAGACTACAGCCTGGGAAACCCTATGGGCAGTTCTGCTCTGTCCTGTATGGTTGCTATGACTCAGAATCAACTTAATGGCAACAGGGTTTAACATTTAAATACTGAGAAAAGCCCAATTTCATTTAGATAAGGACTACTGGTAACTGAAAGATATGTAAGAAACACTGAATTGTATTTAATTTTGTATTTTCAGAATTAACCACAGGACCTCGCACATAGCAGGCATTAAATAGAGATTTTTCTGAACAGAAATGTACAGAACTTGGGGAAGCTAGGGACTTTAAAGCTTGTCTTGATGTGCAAGATAAATGGACATTTTTATTTTTCAAATTCCTTTATATAGTATATAAACTTTCATAATTTTATGAACGTTAAAAATACCAGATGAATTCAGTTTTTATTCTCCAAAGACTATTAATTATCAAAATGTTGATTTTAAATCATTGCTAAAGAGCAAAAGTTGACATTTTAATCACTGGTTAATAACATAACTTTATTGCTGATTGAGTGTAATTAAAACTAGTAAAATATTATGTGATGTATATTAATTATGAAAATTTTCCTACTGCTGTTAGAATAGACACCCAGGTTCAAGAGAGCTTATCATTTGAAATGGAGAGGGTTTCCTTTCGTTAAAATGCAATTTTGGTCCTGAATCATAAGCAATGAAATGGCATGAGATCCTTGCAGTGTGTCAGTGAAGCTAATTAAGAAAAAATTTTGTGTTCTTTAATAAGTCCTTAGTTGGGAGATGGTATTATCTCAAATTTCTTATAGTTCAAATTCAAGGAAGTAAAATAAAATTATAAATGTATATATTGTTTATGTATTTAAGGAATAAATATATATTGTGTATAATATGAATATAGGAATATATGTGGAGTATGCATATAGAGTATATATGTGGCATGTAGTTTGCTGTTCTGTCTACCCCAGAATTCCATGTTACAGATGGGTACTATTCTCCCCACATTGCTGATTTGAAATTTCAGTCTCACAGGTTTTTTTCCTGGGTCCTTACCAACATGGGGTTTTTCACAAAAAACGCTCGTTAAAAAGGCATCAAGAAGCCTGGCCTCAAACACCAGTGAAGCAGCTCCCTATCCACTTGCCCTGTTTCCACATCATGTTCCTGTCTTTGGAATATTGGTAGTACTAATAAATTACTTTTAAAAAATCTTCAATATTACATTTCTTTTTACCTAATGTGGTAATGGAAAAACTGAAATAAAAAGAAACTACTTCTGAATTTTAAATGCAGAGCAGAAAACAGTATAAATATCAACAAACTCAGCAACAAGGGAACGTTTAAAAAAAGAAAGAAAGAGAAACAAATAGGGAAAAAACGAAAGAAAGAATAATCCTGATTTATGAGTCTCTAGTAATGTACATTTATATGACTACAAGTATAGAATAATATGTCACTTAAAAGTGAGTTGCCTGAGTGTCTCCACATCCTGTGGCCTTGTGAGGTTATTTTTCCTATAATATGTATATAAAATTTAGATAAGATTCCATCCAAATTATTATGGAAAAAGATAGTGTTTCCCCACAGTACCTGATAGAACATTTGGTATCTACATTTCTCCCAATCACCTCTTGGCTTAATTTCATATTTCCAGTGAATTCTGAGTATTCTGGTGTCTTTCTGAATTCTGTGTCAGTGCAAACACTTCCATCTTTTTCTTTGATTCTCCAAATCAGTGATGATCACAAAGCTGTTGAATTTAGCATAGTTCTTCTAAATAACTTTGGGCAGCGCAGCATGGAAAACAGTAACACACTGAGTGTCAGAAAGCCTTCTCCTTAATATTCTTTCAGTTATTCCCACCTTTGAAACTTCTCACAGGCTGGCATTTGTCATCAGACACAGATGTCCCTATCCCCCACTTTTCATATAACTGCTGAGATTTATAATCCTCGTCTCCAGCATTAAAACCTTCGTCATCACTTCTTCTTGCTCTTTCTTCTGAATGTCTCCATAGTTTATTATATATGAAATTCATTTCTCTGTTTCTTTTTTTTTCTCCTGTTGTTGTTGCAGCAAGCCCTTGGAGCTTGACTTTTTGTACCTAAAGCAACCTGTAAGGTTATTTTTCTGAGTAGTTATCCTCCTGGGGAAAAATTCCTGTCCTTCTCTTGGAAGGCAGATGACACTGTACGTTTTTTTTTCACTCTGCATAAGAAATTGCGGTTTTCTTCCCCCTCACCACATAACGTAAAACAGAAAGAAAAATTTAAAATGATTTCTTTATATTTTACTTTTTATTTTGATCCTTAGTTCAGAAATTGATTCCTAGAAAATGTCATTGGCATTTAAGAAAAGTTTACAAGATAATGAAATTAACTACTTAGCATTATTGTAAGCGAGGTAGAAAGAAAAAAAATTGTGATTGTATAAATACATGATAACCAGGTATTAAACTAAAGAATGAAAAATGAAAGATGGCCTGGAAGATTTTATCTTAAGAATAAATAATGTTCAAGTTTGTAAACTTGCTTAGTTTATTGCAAGGTAGTCAACTCATACTTGCGCCTAACATGATACAACTAACATGCCTACAACTGAAAAGGCACTAGCCCTGTTTATACCTTATATTTTATAATAAGTAATGGAATAAAGGAGAGAAGAAAACAAAGATATTTGCTATACACACACAGACACACACACACACTCATACGTGTATAACGAAACAAAGAAGAAATACTAAAAACAATTACAGTCTTTGTTTCTGCAACTGGTTGTGGTTCTTTGCCTGGTGAGGTAACCCAAACCTTCATTCCTGAAGGATCTGGGCCATTAGTAGTCGTGTTGGAATTGGTTTGCTGTAGTTTTCCGTTGACTTTAATCACAGGGCATGGTAGTACTAAGAGATGTCCTAAGGGATCTCCTGTATTCCAGGCATACTCTTCCTTACCTCCATTAGGCAATATCAATCTGATTTCCCCTTGGTAATCAGCAGCAGTCACACCAGCCAGTACAGTAACTCCCTTTTTTGCCTCTTCATCCAGAGGCATGAGGAGCTCAAAGTGGCCAGATGATATTCTTAACTTCCCGTTCAGTGGAATCAGTGTTGTGTCTCCTGGCAGGAGCATTCCTTCTTTTGGAACTAAGACTGGTAGACCTGCAGAGCATAGGATTGCGGGAACAGGAAGCAAAAATTTTATGAGTGGGTAACTAGAGGTAATAGTGGCGCTCTTCCCATTTCTAAACTTTGATTCCTGAACTCATGAATCCTAGCTATGGGAGAAACAGCACCATATATTGGACACTGGTTTAGAGCATATACTGCTTCCTGGAGAACATTACCTCAACCCTACAAGGTATTGCCACCTAACTGGTGCCGTAATTGTGTCTTTATGAGGCTATACCATTGTTCTATCAAGCCAACTAATTCATGGTAACACTAGTGAAATTCCATGAGCATGGGCCCATTGCTACACTTTATTTGCAGTGAAGTAATTTTCTTGATCCGAGGCATTGCTGTGTGGGATATCATGATGGTAGATAAGGCATTCTGTAAATCCATGGATGGTAGTTTTTGCAGAAGTATTGCATGCAGGGAAGGTAAGTCCGTATCCGGAATAAATGTCTATCCCAGTAAGAACAAAACACTCCACTTTCCATTATGGAAGTGGTCAATTGTAATCAAACTGCTAGCAGATTGCTGGCTGATAGCCCCTAGGAATGGTGCCATATCTGGGGCTCAGTGTTGGTCTCTGCTGCTGGCAGACTGAGCATTCAGTGGTGCTGTAGCCAGGTCGGCTGTGGGGAGTAGAAGTCCATGTTGCTGAGCCCATGCATAACCTCTGTCCTTGCTACCATGGCCACTTTGTTCATGAGCCCATTGGGCAATGACAGGAGTGGCTTGGGAAAGAGGCTGACTGGTATCTACAGAATGCATCATCTTATCCACTTGATTACTAAACTCTTCCTCTGCCAGGGCCACCGTTTGACAAGCATTCACATAAGACACAAATAACTTCTTCACATAAGACACAAATAACTTCTTTGGTCCATTCAAAGAGGTTATCTGTATGCCTCTTCCCCATACTTTCTTGTCATCAATTTTCCAATCATGATCCTTCCAAGTCCCTGACCACCCAGCCAAACCATTGGCCACAGCCCTTGGATCAGTATACTGTCACACATCTGGCCATTTCTCCTTCCAAGCAAAGTGAACAACCAGGTGCACTGCTCGAAGTTCTGCCCACTGGGAGGATTTCCCTTCACCACTGTCCTTCAGGGAGGTTCAAGAAAGGGCCTGCAGTGTTGTTGCTGTCCACTTTTGAGTGGTGCCTACATATCGCACAGAAACATCTGTAAACCAGGCATGTGGATTCTCTTCCTCAGTCAATTGACCATAAAAAACTCTCCATGAGGCCATAGATCCAGACTGGGAGAGAGAAGGTTATGTGACAGGAATGGGGACTTATGGACATTAGGGCCACTTCCTCATGTAACTTGTGCCTTCAGGTCATGCTTGAGCCTGATCTCATATATACCACTTACATTTAATAATGGAGTGCGGCTGTGCACATCTGACTTTATGACTCTGTAGGTCAGACAATACCAAGTTCCTGATGGGCAGCTCAGTCCACATAGTGACTTGGTGGCCAGTGGTTAAGCGTTCAGTCTCTACTAAGGCCCAGAAACAAGCCAGAAGTGTTTCTCAAAAGGAGAGAAATTATCTGTATAGGATGGCAGAGCTTTGCTCCAAAATCCTAAATATTTGCACTGTGGTTCATCAGTAGGGCCCTGCCAAAGACTCCAAATAGCATCTCTATCTGCCAGTGTCACTTGAAGAACCATTGGATCAGCCTGATCATATGGCAGAAGTGACAGAACAGCTTGCACGGCAGCCTGAATCTGTTGCACAGCCTTCTCTTGTTCTGGGCCTAAGTCAAAACTAGCAGCTTTTTGAGTCACTTGATAAATAGGCCAGAGTAGCATACTCACATGAGGGATATGTTGCCTCCAAAATCCAAAGAGGCCCGCCAGGCATTGTGCCTTCTTATTGTACGAGGGACCAGATATAACAACATACCCTTCACTTTAGAAAGAATATCTCTACATGCCCCACACCACTGGACCCCTAGAAATTTCACTGAGGTGGAAGGTGCCTGAATTTTTGTTGGATTAATTTCCCACCCTTTAGCAAGCAAATGTTTTACCAGTAAGTCTAAAGTCATTGATAACCTTTTACTTACTAGGTATAATCAGCATAATGTCATCAATATATAATGGCTTAGTGTGATGTCTTCTGGAAAGGAAAGGCGATCAAGGTCCCTGTGAACTGAATTGTGACACAGGGCTGGAGAGTTGATATACCTCTGAGGTAGGACAGTGAAGGTGTATTGCTGGCCTTGCTAGCTGAAGGCAAACTGCTTATGGTCAACCTTTGAAACAAGTATGGAGAAAAAGCCATTAGCAAGATGAATTGCTGCATACTAGGTACCAGGAGATGTTATTAATTCGCTCAAGCAATGAAACTACATATGGAACAGCAGCCTCAATTGGAGTGACAGCCTGATTAAATCTACAATAATCCAGTGCCATTCTCTAGGATCCATCTGTTTTTTGCATAGACCAAATAGGCGAGTTGAATGGGAATGTGGTGGGAATCACCACCCCTGCATCGTTCAAGTCCTTGATGGTGGCAGTAATGTCTGCAACCCCTCCAGAAGTGCAGGATTGCTTTTGGTTTGCTATTTTCCTAAATAAAGGTAAATTCTAATGGCTTCCACTTGGCTTTTCCTACCATAACAACCCTTGCTCCACATGTCAGGGATGTAGTAAGGGTGTTCTACCTGTTACTGAATATATCTATTCCAATTATGCATTCTGCAATGGGGGAAATCACTACAGAATGGGTTCGGGGACTCACTGAACTCACTGTTAGATGGACCTGAGCTAAGTATCCATTAATAACCTGGATTCTCTATGCCCCTACTCTGATTGGTGGGCCACAGTGATGTTTTTAGTATGCTGGCATTAGTGTCAGTTCAGAGCCAGTGTCCAGTAATCCCTGAAAATGCGGATTATTTCCTTTTCCCCAATGAACAGTCTCTCTTGGAAAAGCTGTAGATCCCTTTGGGGAAGGATAGGAGAAAGATTAACAGTATACATTTTTGGCAGAGCAGTGGGTTCCTTCCTTAAGGGGACCCAGCCTCCACTTCATTCAAGAAGTTGTGAATTTGTAAACTGGCTCAAGTCTGGAATTGATTGAGGGGCTGTGACTCTGAATTCTGGCAATTCAAGTTAGAATGTAGTTCACTTGACTTAGAATTCTCCTGCTTACACAGATCAAGTAAATATTTAGTAGATTCTCCATTGATTTCACTCATAGAGACACCATGACTAAGTATCCAACATCATAAGTCCGTATGAATCAGACTATTCTAATTACTGCTTTGACTCTGCTGTCCATTACAGTAATCACAGCCATCTTATCTTTGTCAATTAAGTGCTGCCACTTGGCCCCTACCACTATGGGGTCCAATTCCCCATTGGAGTTAGGCGTCTTAATTCAGTTAGGGCAGTTCCCACTGTCAGTCTGACATGTAAAATAGCAATCACAGCAGTCTCCAAGGATGCTGGTGCTCCTTTCACAAATTTGTTGTGTAAAAGGTGTGTCCTCTGGGCACTCCATGGTTGGGTCTTTGGGTTCAACCTGATAAATCCACTCTAACATGCCAGGTTTCCTAAGCCTTTAGATACCTTCTTCTACAATATACCAAGGCAGGTCTGGTAATTCAACTTGATTTTATGTAGGCCATCACTTATCCATCTTTCGGTGAACCAACCAAATAAACTATTAGATCCTTTTCTAACCTCTCGAGCTGAAACATTGAGTGAACAATCTGTGCTTAGTCGGCCTGTATCAATAAACTCAGACTGATCCAACTTTATATTCTTGCACCATTATACAACACCCTCAATAGCCATTCCCATGCATATTCTCCAGGTTTCTGTTTGTATATATTAGAAAAATCAAGCAGTATTTTTGTGTGTAGCATACCTCTCTCTGGGTCACACTTTGTACTTTACCTCTTGGTGCTCGCTGGGATTTAAGTTTAGTCAAGGGTCTAGAAACCAAAATGCACAATAAGGGTGGGTCCTGGGGACATTTAACAGTGTCTTGTAAGGCATCTTCCTCTGGAGATGTCCCAGGCATTGCTCCACGTGTTGCACTAAGCAATATCTCATGCAAAGACTCTTCAGGCACAGCTAGGTTAATCTCATCAGATGGGAGTGGAGGGTTAATGGTTTCAGTGGGGAGAGTGACTTAGCAAATAAAGATGGAGTAATCTCTTCAGATGTGAGTAAGAGGGCTGGTTCTGTTGGCAGTAGTGATTCAACAGAATTTAGGGACTCAGTGTCCTCATCTTCCTGATTATTTGTCCTTATGTCCCCATCCCAAGTTTCAGGATCCCACTTCTTCCCAGTCAGTGCCCTCACATTAACTTCAGACACCATTCAAGGTTGGGAATTTAGCTGGTGTTGTAATTCAGCCACTCTTATAATAAGAGTCTGGGTTTGGTTTTTGGCAAGATAAGCTCTGTTACTACAAGAAATAAGGCTTTCTTTCAAGGCACAAGTGGCAACTTTCAGGTCTTTTATGCAGAGCTTGAACTGTGATTCTGAAGCCCTGAGCTCACCTCTTTCTTTCACTACTTTGTCTAATGAAAGCAGGGTCAACCTTCCAGCCTCTCTATACTTCTCATTCGGACAGAATTGTATAAAAGTATCAAATATGCAATCACCCAGAGCCTTCTTTCTCACAAATATTTGATCCATTCATTGGTGGTTATCAGTGCCCTCTTTACTAGTGGAGGCTGAGTCATCAGTGCCTTTAAGACTAGCCAGACTGAGAACCAGCTCACAAAACTCATCGTCATGATTTTGTTCCTCTAGAACCACTCTTGGTACCAAATGTCTTAGGTTGGGTTCTCTAGAGTGGCAAAACCAATTAAGTGTGTGTGTGTGTGTGTGTGTATTTGGAAATGGCTCACATCATTGACAAGTCCCAAATCTGTGGGCCAGATGTCAGGCTGGAGGCTTCTTCTGGCTCACGTGGTTGCAGAGACTGATGAACTCAAACTCTGCAGGTCAGATGACAGGCTGCAGGCTCACTTCCCAAGAACCAGAGGTCGTGGATGATGAGATGGATATAGGATCCAAAGCGGGCAAGTTTTGCCAGACAAATATATATATATATATATACACACACACGTGTATATATATATATGTATATGTATATACGTATCTATATAGGATGCAGGCCACACCCTCAAGGAAGCTTCCCTTTGAGTTGATTGGATGTTCACATCACAGAATGGAGGATGATTACATAATATCAGCCAAACCACTGAGAATCACGGCCTAGTCAAGTTGACGTACAACCTTACCTATCACATCCTGTGTGCTCTCATGTTCAATTATAATTGGTATGTTTTATTGACAGTTAAAGAATTGTTGTATATTTATGTTTTGTTAATTTATATTATGTTTTATTGCCAATTAGGGATTTGGCAATAAAGTTGTATGACATATTTACATTCTTGTTTACTACATATTTCAAGGCCAAGTTACTTAATTAAAAATCATGGGAATTGTTTAGTGACATATTTATGTTTTGTTAATTTATAGGAATTCGATTACTGTTGCATTCCATTATCACAGAGTGCAGGTGCACAGCCCAATTTCAGAAAAGTATTTATGACTTGCTTTACGTACTTCCATTAGCTTATTTTGAAGGTTAGAACAACTTTCTAACAACTTATAGTTAATAGTTAAAGAGAATTATAGAAATATATATGTTTCTAGGTTCAGCAATTCTCTATTTCTAACTTCACATCGTAAGTGACTTATACATAAGTATTTAAAAGCATAAAAACATAACAATGTAGAACATTACAGAATCAGATGTGATTTGAAGGCATACAGAAAGTATACATAACAGTACATGTAGAAGAAGTGGCAAGGTTTCAGATGAATTTTATATGTGGACTAGATTGTCCTGTTCAGGAATGCTTGCTTATTAGTGTCCTCAATTTCCTATGAGGATATCAACAGTATCCGGAGCTCAACTGCCATTTAAACTGTTGGATGGGCAGAGTACACCGATTTCTATTAAAAGTTTGGCTAAAAAATTAGTTCTGAAAAAGCTGCTGCCAATTTATTCTTCTAAAAGCTTCCACTGTATTCTTGGGGTCCTGTTGCCAAAAACCAGCTCCTGTGGAAAGCAGTGAAGACCACTAAAGTGAGAACAAAGGCCATTTAATCAGAGCTTATTATAGCAAGGGAGTCAGCTACCATCAATTGCATTTGGCAGAGACTCAAAGGTAGAGAGGTGAGTTGGCAAACTTTATAGTTAAAAAGAGAGGGGGAGGGGAAGGCTTCAGGTATGTTCTCATTGCAGATTGTTGACATGGGGAAGCTGGAGGTGAGCCAACTAGAATGGGCAGCATCTTCTATAATTGGTTGGGGAGTGTATTTGCCTTTCTCTCCTTGCTCCTGAGTTGGAAGCTGTTGTTGCATTCAAGTTGATTCTGACTCATGATGACCCCATGAGTTGCAAGAGGGGGTAGAATATAGGGAAGCTGTCAGTCATTGACAAAATCCTGGTAATTCTATTACAGTTGCAGCAGACATTGTTGTTAGACTTCTGGGACTGGTTGCTGTAGAGTCTGTGGATCAGAAATCTATAGTCGTATTTGATCTCTCATTCCCCAAATATTAGCAACACAACTAGTTGATAAGACAAAGTTAAGTTTATTGTTCACCTGGGTAAGGGAGAATACTACCTGGTAAAGCTTTGACAGTGTTTTGGGTGGGGGGAAGTTAAAGTCAAAATTCATTGAGAATTGGACATTCAATTTAAAGCAGATCTGTCAAAAGGGGCAGGGGAGGACTTGATTAGGATTGGGTAAAGACAAGCATGCAACAGTCCAGGACTGGTGGAGACAACAGCGAGGCAAGGCTCTTGAGGTGAAGGATTCAACTGCCTGTTGAATGTTTTCCGTTGAAGAAATGATGGGTCTTTAGGGAAGTTCCTGTAGTGAAAACTGAACTATTTTTCTGGGCCGGAGAGTCCTGGAGAAATGAAGACATGAAGAATAGTAAATTTATGCTAATAAAGAGAGCAAGGTGTGGTTTTGGTTGCCTGTGTACAGGCTGAATATGTGGGTAGACAATTTTTGTTCTCACTGTGTTCTTGGACCATATCATCTTTGTTCCCCTCAGATAGTATTGTTCTGAATTAAAGGATGCTTAATATATGAAATAGCTAAGTTAAATTCGTAGTCAGGTTTACACAAAGAAATTTTTTAGAAATGTTCATTACATTCTGACTTACGCTGGGTTTTCTAGAGAAGCAAAACTAGTGAAGCATGTATATATATATAGAGAGAGATTTATCTGAATGAAATGGCTCACGTAGTTGTAAAGGCTGACACATCACAAGTTCGTGGGTCAGGTGTCTGGCTGGAAGCTTCTCCTGAGTTGTATAGCTGCGGGGGCTGATAAACCCAAGCTTGGCAGGCAATACAGCATGTTGCTGGCTTGAGTCCCAAGAACCAGAGGTCAGATGATGATGAGCCAGATGCAGGATCTAGAGCAAGCAGGTGAGCTTTGCCAGAACGTCCATATATATACATTGGATGCAGGCCACACTCCCAAGGAAACTTCCTTTATAACTGATTGGCTGATCACATCATGGAGGGATGACTACACCATTGCATAACTGCCAAACCACTGAGAACCATGGCCTTGCCAACTTGACACACAATTTTAACCATTACACATTCCATATCATACCAGTATTCTCTGCAGATACTGTCTGTTCCACCTTCAGGGTCTTCTGTATGGGTCTGAAGAGTGCTTGTGTCATTTGGAGCTTGACTTTCATTTTGCTAGTTGTAGAAGGAACACTCCAGGACAAAATCTGCCTAAAGTTTGTGCCTGAAGCATGGTAGCATGAATTATGCTTTCTTCCCTAGCTGGTACCAGGATACTCAGAACTGATGGGAATAAGCCACTGAGGTGGGATTTTTCCCCAGCGGGCAGCTCTGATGACAGGGGAGCAGCGTTGGCTCTGGAGAGTGGTGGCAATGTAGCTGTTGTCCTTAGTGAGAGGGAAAGGTGGGTAGCTCCAGAGTGACTATGAAGTTGTGTTTGCAAGACAAGCATGCACTCTTTTTACTCTATGTGTCTTTCAAGTGACTTGAGGGTGCTTTATCCCCAGAACCATAACTTGGTGTCTATTACTGGCTGAATGGTAAGGAAATTTCTCTAATGATAAACTCAGATCAGAGTGTTCAAAGCTAAAAGATCTGAGCCAGATCACACTATATATTCCAGGACACATCTTTCCTAGGTCTGTGACATCTTACCACTCACCATATTCATCTTTCTCTTCCCTTAAAAAGGCCACAGGCACCTTACGTTAATTATTCCATCCAGTCTCCAGAGCCCTTCATGCAAAGATACAGCATGCAGACTCACAAAATAAGTCCTATTTCACCAGTTCCCAAGGCAGGAGACATCTTTCCCTTACATTTACTTGACTGAGAGGTTGTTACTCAAGTAACATGTAGGAAAAATTAAATCTGCTCCAGGGTTACCTGGATCTGCCCAGGTAGAGAGTAATTGATATTTTATTTTGTTTAAAGGAAAAAAAAAAATTCAGTCAGGCATTGAGGATCTGTTTTGGACACTCATACACCATTACAAAACTAAATGAATATGTAATATTTGATTTGTTGCTTGAAGGCTCTTAGACACGTTGGCATTGTTGCTTTTATGGAAAATATGTACATCTGATAGAACGACTGAATAGGCACGTTTGTATTCTGCAGATGATGGTTAAGTTGGTCATGCAAGCGAACAGAAGACTTTGACATTAAGGGAGGCACTATGAGTCAGAATTGACTCGATGGCTTAATAACAAAAACAAGATTAGAATTAAGAAAGTACAGCTATTTCTTACTTTGTACCATGGTATGAGACCATAAAAATGACAGTGCAATTCTAGTATGTTCCTTTGTGACACTTTCATCTTTGTTGACCAATTCTCTCTTATTATTATCCATTTTTGTAAAATACCACATGGTTCTATGACTGAGAGACAAGGAGACAACAGAACTACATGTTCTGTTACTGTATGTGTGTGAACTGACTAGCAGATTCATAGTGAGCAATCATCAACAGGCCTTGAAAGAAGTGATGTGATTGGTCAGTGATCATGGCACACATCTTTTGCTTAAGTATTTACATAGCAGAGGTAACAGTGGAAGTTTGTACTTTATGCAATTAGTCAGATTAATGTAGTATAGTAATTGAAATTTGAATTGTGTTTTGGGGGCACTGGTGTTATATAAGTAACCTTTGGTAACTGAAATTTGAGCATTTTGGAACCACCGAAAGCAAGGACTGCTTGTAATCTGTAGGCTACAGGTAACTTAATCTGCTAGTTGCTTAGATTTTTAGTGCAATCAAGAGAAATACATGCCATTACCCAGGGGTTTGTTGTAGTGAAAGAAACATTAGTGATCAAATGCAGATTTTTAGAATCTATTTTAAGTTGAAGTGGGCCGTGGGAGAACACAGAGTTGAGAATGTACAATGCCAAAGAAGCATCAGACTTGCATTCTGTTAAGAATGAAAACAGAGAGTTTATTGAGGAATAGTACAGTTTGCTTGTTGGGTGGCAGTTTGTGAGAGTACAAAGTGCTCTGGCTCATGGAAGGAGAGCTATGCTTTTATGTAGTAAAAGTGGAGAAGGGGAGTGTGTGATGGTTGAATGATTACAGTCACAAGGCTGGTACGTGATCAGAGCCAAGTTCTTTCTCAAATCTTTCTTAACACCAGCAATTCTATTTTCAAATACTTTCTTCCTGGAAAGTTTTGTGCAAATTCTTTCTCCATAACCACATTTCTGACCTGCACTCTTGTTTACTAACAGTAACTAAAATTTTGCAAGAAGTTATATTTTACAAGATTCTGCAAGAAGTCACCGGTTATGTTCTCGGGAAGGCAGAAGCAGGAGCTTATAACAAAAATGGAGTTTTGATTCAGACTTATGGCAGCCATTTTATTATGCCAAGCTCCTCGGTTTTAGGGGTTTGCCAACACAGCAAGAAGGGGTCACTAATTTAGAGGTCCAGATGAAAACCAAGGGAATCTGTTTCAATGAGGAGAAAAATAACCACCTGGTATATTTTTCCAAGAAAATTTTTATTTTCAGTATCTAAACAAGAAGGAATACATCACTACTGGTAGGTGTTGGTAAGAGCTTGTCAGGTGACTTTGAAAAAGTAGTGAAGTTATCTGCAGGTAAGGAAATGAAAGTAATGATAATTTTGCATGTATCACTTGGACCATAAGCACAGAATAATGCTTTTGATGTTTTAGGATTAGGAGAGTAGAAAGTAAAAAGAAAAAGAGCCCCTGCATTTCCTTATGTTATGAATTTTCATAAATAATTGTATATTTTGATTCTTATATCTGATCAAATTTTTAGCAGATATTATTTTTTCATAAAAATAATTATCTAGTTACTTTATAAAATAATTAGAACCCAAGAATGGAAGTCCAGCTAAGCAATTTGGAAAATTTCTCCTTTAGTAACATAAATCTTTCTTGTTTTTTTCTTTGAAAATTCAGAGTTTGGAGTAATAACTAAAAATCTGTACCTTAATAATGAACTAAAAATATACAAATAAATTAGTGATATGTACATGTCTTGTCGAAGTTGCTAATTACCCTTTTGGGGTATTATCCAATGTAATCTTGAAATTTGGCATAACTGCTGGCCTGTATCAAAGGTTACCATACAACTGAGACATTGAAGTGATGTAGAGTCAGTCTGCTTATCTTTCTCCTCAGTGCAGGGATTTTCTTTTTAAGATGCTAACGTAGACATTCTGATACTTTTGAGGCCCTTTTCTATGAGACAGTTTAACATTATGTTGAAGAAGATAGTAATCATTGAAAAATTCATCCTTTTGTTGAGCTAAAGTCCTCCTATTACCTTGCCTTCTTGGTGCTTGTTCTTTTCTAAGCCTACTTGGTCAACAAGATAGCTCACCAAAAATTCAGAGACCTCCCTTACCTGACCTCACACTTCTTTTCTCCAGAAGCCCTGGTGGTACAGTGGTTAAGAGCTAAGGCAAGCTATACCTGCTAACCAAAAGGTCTGCAGTTTGAATCCACCAGCCGCTCCTTGGAAAGCCCATGGGGCAGTTATGCTCTGTCCTGTAGGGTCCCTATAAGTTGGAATCGACTCCATGGAAATGGATTTTTTTTGTTTGTTGTTTGTTTTTTCTGTTACAATGAGAAGTGAAGTCAGCATGTTTGGCTCCTTGAGGGCGAACAGCTTTGGGAACACAGGAGACAGCAGGTGAGGACCGGGGCACGGTGTTCTGTGAAGAGCAGCGCTGGCAGGAGAAGCAGTGCTGAGGGGGGTCTTTCGTGGCAATGACATTCATAAGGAGGCTGGAGCAGAGTAAAAAGAAACGACTAGTCAGGAAGTTACGTTAGACATCCGAGGGGCTCCCGGAAATAATCGGGAGGCCTTGAGGTTGAAAATCTTAAGTGCTGTAGTTATGCTGATGGGAGTCTGTGAACCAGAAAATTTGAATATTGATTATGATTTCATTTTTAGCAACTTGCTGTTGAGGTTCGGGCACATTAAAGTACGTTTTCCCTTACTGTAATCAGTTAAATTATTCTGTTTATGTGTCTGTCTCTCCCACTAGACTGCTATCTGATTGATGGCTGAGAGTAACATATTAATGTTTATAACTTTGTAAACACCACAACCCCTGGCATGTACTAGATGTGAAGTAAATAAATGTTAGCTGAAATTAAGGAATGAATGAATGAGTGAATCAATGACATTTACAATATATAGTTGTTATTCAAATTACATTATTTAAGTGATTTGGATAAAATTAGTTGTCAGTTGTTTACCTTGCTCAAAAATAAACTGTGTGAGTTAAAATTTAGTAATGAAGAGCTCCTTATAAGTAGTGCAAAAAAATTTCCGGGTAACATTATAATAGCTTTACAAGTGTGTCTTTAATGAACTTTAAGATATAGCTTCCCCTGTAATTGCTGACAACTGTGTTGTTGTAGGTTGAAGATCACACATGCTTATCAGAGGTACTGTTGACTTATACTCCTTCTGTTTATTGATTACTTAATTAGTTTTCTAAGATAACTCATCAGGAAGAGCTGTAGCTATTTAGGAGTCTTTCATTAAGCCATACTAAGAAATTTAAAACGGAAGCATGTGACCTGAAAATGAAACTCAGTAATGGCAAATCATGAGGACCACGGATATAATTAATAGTGTATGATGGATAAAACAATTATAATTTAGTATTTGTATTTGCCTCTTCAGAATAACAATACTTTACTTTTGGTCCATTGGATAGAGAAAAATATCACATGTACACAAACTGTGATTATATGGTTATTCCTATTTATATCTGGATTAGAGAGTGGCAGAAGAAATGTACGTTCTGATGGCCCATATATGTATACCAAACACATTTCTGTTCTGACATTTTCTCTTTTTTATTAGAGCTCTATGGATAAAATATAAAAATGTCATGTTCTTTTTCATGTTTAAAAGCTGTCATTTTGAATCCAAATCAATTTTGTATTTCTGTTCAAATATTTATTAGTACAATATAATGTGATACTACTGAAGTTTTTTGTGTAGCAATTCTTTAACTTCTGCTGCCTTTTTTGAAAACCAAGTTATTTTTTTCTCTCTCTTTTTAATCAGTTCAAAACCACCAACACCTTTACATCTTATTCTGCACTGTCCTGTGTAAACTGAATTCCAACAAATATTTTACACTATTTATTTTAAAGGAGTGACTTTTAATCCTCTACTTTCCTCACAATCACACAAGTTTTTTTTTTTTTTAAAGTCATGAGATTATTTTGCACTTTCTATATATTGGTAAATTTTATTAGATAGTTAGCAGTCATATTTTTTAATATTAAACTTGATCACAATAAACTAGAATAATGAGATGATGCAGTAATAAAAGAGAATGTTAATGATATGTGGTTAAATTGAGGTATGAACTGAGTACAATGAGATAAGAACATTTATTCTAGAAAATTCTAGATGCTGTACTTGACATAGGGTAGAACTCAGTTTCTGATCTTGGAATTTTTATGTACTCATGATGAAGTTTTTATTTTCAAGTTATATCATTTTCTTATTAAAACTATTTTTCATATGACTTTTGGCAAACAAAAATTATAGAGCTGATTTGTGAAAAGTACTTGTATCTAACAGGAAAAAATTGATACGATAAAACTAGAAAACAGCTTTAATTTTTTTTCTATTTTAAGCTTAAAACCTAGGAGATGTATGAACTTTTGAGTTAAAAAAAAAGCCACTCATTTATTCATTTCTTCATTCAAGCGTATAACCAGTATTTATTAAGCATATAATATTTGCTCTATGAAAATTGAATCAAAGAGCTTTTTGTTTCAGGGCAAATTGTTTTCATTTAAAATAATTTAAACGTAGAATAATAAAAGTCTCATATATACCTCTAGGTTTCACTGATGATTCTTCTAATCATTCATCTAGTTGTTCAGCTGATATTTATTCAGCAACAGATGTTCATTTATATAAAATAAGAAACAATATGTTCAGAAACGGAGAGAGAGGAAAAACAGTTTGAAAATATGAATAAGCTTTAATTTAATGGATAATAACATATAGATGGGCACTTAGAAAAAAATCTATACAGATTTAGCTGTGTTAAATGTGAAAAAAAGGGAACGAAAATTGCATTACTCAAAAGCAAATAAAAAAAATTTACATGTTTTCCAACTTTCTTGAATTGAGTTAGTTTATTTTTTACTTATGGATAATATGGGACCCTGGTGGTGCAGTGGTTAAGCGTTTGGCTGCTAAGCAAAAGGTCAGCAGTTCCAATCTACCAGCCGCTTCTTGGAAACCCTATGGGAAAGTTCTGTTCTGTCCTATAGGGTTGCTATGAGTTGTAATCAACTCAACGGCAACAGTTTTTTTGTTTTTGAAATAGATAATTTAGGAACATGAATTGGATTCATAATGTATCATTTGCCATATAGTTAATAAGAAAGCTTGTATTCCACCTTCTGCGCCCCTCCTCATTTCCATACTTCCTCATTAATGGTGAGGAAACCACACGGGCTGAAAATGGAGAAGTAGTGGGCATTCATCCCAGGAGGTTACGTAGCCTCCTTTCCTGTAGTGTGATGGTTCAACGCCAGTGGTACGATTTGAATTGGGAATCTGAAGGTAAAAGAAAATGTTAATGTCAAATGAAGGAAAGCATTCTACAGTCTGAGAGGAAAACGGAAGCTAGGGAAGAGCAGGTAGCTACAATGTCCCAAGACAAAGAGGTTCTCAGAAACCAGTAATCCTTTTCAAGGGCAAAAATTATTCTAATGATATTCAAAATAAAATCTTACAGATCTGTGATTGTGCCCAAATAGGATTTCTTAAACAGATGTTTTAGCTGGGATGAGTTTTTTTGGATGCTTATATACATGGTAAAAAAGGAAACATCTTGTTTCTAAAACTAGATTTTTAGGTGGGCCTGCTAACTAGATTGATTCTGGAACCCTGTCTACTTGGCTAAGTGTTTTTAGATTATTTTCTAACAAATCTACATCAGCTTGGGTGTTGAAGTGAATGTGAATGTGCTCCTCCCAGGCCTCCTCCTCAAGACCAGTGTACCCATCTCTAGCTCCTGGGTGAACCAGATGTCAGAGTCTCACAGCAGCATCCCTCAGTGGCAGGTGACTTCCCTGTCAGGAACCTGCCTAGGACAAGAGTCCACCTCCTCTCAGGGGCACCTAAAGCCCTGACAAGCTGAGGCAGGTACACCATAGCCTGGACCCTTGTGTCAATTCAGGAAAACACCCAAGGAGCTGCCACTGCTTGACTGTGAAGAGAGTTTGGGAAGTTTCAGCTCGGCCCCCAAAAATATGAGGTTTTAAGAGCCCTGGACAAATTTGAAGGATAAAGACTTCCCATAACTCTGGGTGACTTGTTCCACAAAGGCAGACTCCTCACCCTGAGGTGAACAAGGTGAATTGCTAGAGCTCTGTATTCTGGTACTGAGATCAAGATAAAAAACAGGGAGAGTAGACACCCTAAACTCTAAACTACCTTGAAGGAACTTTCCCCAGTCTTTACCATATGCATTACAGAGAATGGAAAGGGCCACTTTAGACCATTTAAAACCTTTGTAGTTCCCTGTACTTTGAGTGGATGCTGGGAGAGTGACAGGTTTTGTTACAGTGTCTTTGTGAGCAAGACCAACTTAAATAACTCCTTCAGAAGCAGCAGCTGAAGTGTGAAATCACCAGTGATTTGAGGAACCCACACTGACAGCTGCCATGATGTTTTACATTAAAGGTAACAGGAAGAATAGTGATCCCCCTGTGCGTTTAGAAACCCCATTCAGGACTTCCTTTGTGCACTTACATGAAGAGTAGACTTGCCCTTCTTTCTTCACTTTCGATTTAGCCGTCTAAGTGTACACTTCAGCCTGGTCTATAATGTAGTAAATCAATTTCTAAACCCACCCAAACCCAACCCAACCCATTGCCGTCGAGTAGATTCTGACTTACAGTGACCATATAGGACAGAGTAGAACTGCCCCATAGGATTTCCAAGGAGCAGCTGGTAGATTCGAACTGCCGACCTTTTGGTTAGCAGCCAGTTCTTAACCACTGCGCCACTAAACCCACCAGGATGGGCATATTTATGCAAACATCCAGGAAAATGCAAAGCTGTCAGCCACAATGCATCTACACCGAGATCCCTGAGTCAGTGCTCCAATTAAGGATTAACCTGGATCAAGCAGCAAATTAAAGAGAGATTAGAAGGTTTTTTTCCCTTCTAAATTCTAGTTTATATATTTTCATTCTTCAAAGCTGAATTAAAAATAAATCTCTCACACACACAGTGCTTAAAGTAGTATCAATTCAAAACAACAGTCAGAACGAATGTTTTCTCCTTCTGATGCTGAAAATTACTCAAGACCACAAGGAGAATGGAAATCGACCTCTAATTGTATTTGTGGTGACGATAAGGTGGGAAGACTGCTAAAAAGTGGAGAAGGAGCAGAGATGAGGAGGAGGAAGAGGAGAGACGGTGTCCACAACTGTACATCCCAGAAAGTCAGTCTAGTTCACTTTTCCCTCAAGACCAGATCCTTTATTTGCAGAGGCTTCAGTCAAGAACGTCCCAGAATATGATTTGTTTCCCAGAAGCAGAGGCTTCAAGGAAAACAGAGTAATGCTGCACCTAAGCTGTATTTCTAGGATGAAGTCTGTCTTCAGAGCAAGGGAAGTAACAAAGTCTTTGAACTAAGGAAAAAAAGAAGGAAGTTGCCTATTTCCATTAGCTGTTAAGAAATAAAGGCTAATTGAACCTTTATGCAAAATCTTGGGTCGGGGGAAAAGAATCCCACTTAACTTGTACCATATCTCTGAACCCTCCGAAACACCAACCACATATAAATAGTTCAACAAGGGAAAAGTGAGTAATTTAAAGGATGAGTAATCAACAAGGAACCAGCAAAGTGTTTATACAAAGATTCTACAGAAAAAGAAAAAAAAAACAAACAAGGAAAAGACAGAAAACATAATAGAAAAATATTTACCAAAGCATAAAATAAAATGTGGCTATACATCAGGTAAAAATCTTTGAGCAACTTCCCCAAATTTAAAAATCTTTAATGATATCTCTATGAAACAAGTACCAAACCAAGAGAAAAAAGAGTTCATGGAAGATATGGAAAGATAAGAGGCTTATTATTATTATATAGAACCATCTCTCTTCTCTGCTGGGTTTTTTTTTTCCCAGGCCATTGACTTGTTGGATATTGGTGCTTTCTAGGTCTCTTTCTAAATTGGTCAACAGATGGTTTTCCGACACTGACCAAATGGTCCTTAAATGGTTTGTTGACTGTAGATATCTCATCATACCTTCCAGGATAACAAAGAAATCACTCAACTTTTCAGATATTTGTGCATTCCAGGCAGTGACTTCCTCACACCTGTAAATAGTTAAAAGCAATTGTAAGAGATGGATGATTGTATTACCTGATGGATTATAATAATGTGTCCCAATTTCAGAGAGATTAAAATGTGAAAAAATGTGCATCTTAAAATTGGAAGAATATGTTAAAATGAACTATCAGAATTAAGACAAACATATCTGTGCATAAGTAAATAAAAATGGGTTAAATATAACAGTTAAATGAAAATAAGATTATATTTGATCAGAAAGTAAAAACTAATTTTGCATTGTCAACAACCGACATTCCTAAAATAAAGTGACTCTTAAAGGTTGATAATAAAACCATGGTAATAAAAACATGGGCAAAGAGGTACAAAGCAATGTCAATGAACAGATATCAAGGGTTATGACTGTTATATCATAAAATGTTGAATTAGTGTCAAAAAACACTAATTGACATAAATTATAATGCTGAAGGATATACTACAAAATGAAGTTATAGCAATTATCTTTGTATAAACAATAGAGCATCAACTATATTAAGTAATGCCAGCAAGATGTTAACAGTATGTTTAGTTTTATACCACCTGTATAAAACTCTTTGTATAAGAGACAAATAATTTATATATCTGCTGATTATGCAAAAATATGCACCTGGAATTGTATACAAGAGACTGATACATACAATTTGTTACCTATAGAAAGAAGAATTGCAGATGTAGGGAAGTATTGTGTGGGAAGAGAGTTGTATTTTTCTACCTCTTGAATTTGCACCATATCAATGCCTTTTCTTAAATAATGAAGATTATTAATTTCAGGGAAATCTACCCATAGATCAAACTTGGTAAATTAGCTGCCCAATTCCTTGATAATCTAATCCGAGTTATTAGATTTTACATATTAAAGTACAGTGGTGACTTTTGTAGCCTTGTTATGGAATGTAACCTAAAAGCATAGAATAGTCCATTTTCTACATAATTTATATCCAGTTCTGATTGAGTGAGAAATTTACTACATTCTGCTATCCCACTGCCTGGCAAAATTTTAAATCAAGGACACATATTAAAATTATATAAAACATCTACTTGAATTTTAAACTTTAATGAAAATTATAGGTTGCCTTGACAATAATAGCTAATTAAAAATTGGGTAAAAATTAGCTTTTAGAGCAGTGGATGCTATTTAATCTAGTTACTTGAGTGAAATACAGAGACTTTAATGCATTGTAAATTTTATTTTTTACTTTGGGGAATGGCACATTCATGTGATTATTGATGTATGTAAAGCCCATGTATAAATTCTGTGTCTTCCACTTTTTGTTAATTTAGAGCTAGATAATCATACATTTGGAAAGTCTCTTAAGCTCATGTTTCTGTCTGGATTTCACCAAAGCCATCTTCACTCTGATTTCCCAGAAATAACATCTATAACTTGTCTTCTAACACATTTACTCTTTAGCATCTCTATCCTAAGTCTGCCTAAATCCCTTGTTTGCAGTTTACATTCAGTTGCAATTCTGACTGAGAGAGAGGGAAAAGAACCAATTGTCTTCCTTTGTATAACAAGCTTTCATACACTGTAAATCATGCGTTAGACTTGTCTTGAAAAGTATTTGTGTACTCTCATGCTCAAGAAAGATAAATTTTTTGTATTTCCATGAGTTTAGTCAAATTGTTAATAATGCATATGTTAAAATGCTTTATTAGATGATATAGAAAACTAGGAAAGGTGGTTTTTACCCATTATAGGTATAATCTAGTAAGTACAATTAGAGTAAAAGCAAAACCTCAGTGACTTCTTATTTTGTCATATATGCTTTCTACTGTTTGCTTAAACATAGTTAAAATAATTCCCGGTGGGTCTGTTTTTTAAATTTCAGCATGTTCCAATGTTTATTATCATTCTATACTCAGAATTTCAGTGATTTAAACACAACAGATACAAGAATTTGAAACTTAGGAGACTGCTTTTCTTTATATCTAGAATCTCCATCCATTTCTTTTCTGACCAAGTAGAAAATAACACCAATAGGGGGCTCCCTATTTCATTAAAAAAATGATGTAATAAACTCTTTTTAAATAAAACATGATTTTAGGTCCCTATCCAGTCACTAGGGAACTGCTGCTTTTTTTGTGATCATTTGCTAAGCATGATTTTAGTTATAGATCTGATTAATTTTGAATAGCACACATTAATTAAAATTTAATAACACTTCATTTAATTAGGTTAGGAATTCTCAAAAGCACTCCAAAGTTAGATTTTATGATTCACAGAGGCAAAAATACCCACTTCTTATTCAACATAATGATCTTCTGTTAAAAGGAATATCGTGAGAGTAGCAAGGATGGAGCACATGTAAATCAGAACCAAATACTATTTTGTGATACTTTAGCTGCACATAATCCCCAAATCCTAAATTAACTCATCTTTCATAACTTAAAAGATACAGCTACGAGGTTGAAAACATTATGTTAGATGCTAGGGGCAAAGCAGAGATAAATAAAACAGTCTCTGGCCTTAAGGACATTAAATCTAGTAGGATTAAACAAAAGGAATTTTATGTTCATGCATTAGAATTTCTGAAGGCAGTGGTTAGAAGCTGTGTAATTCAACTGCTCAACCAAGGTTGTTGCCATCTTTCTGCCATGTTATCTTCAGCATGTTGTTAATCTTTCTTCATGATCTCAAGATACCTGCCTCAGTTAGTGTCATGTGGCAAAGTTAACTGGAAGAGAGAGGGAGAGACTAGATGTGTCTTTTTAGCAATGAGATAATTTTTTCAGAAGTCGTCAAGTAGACTTCCCATCACATAACATTGGCCAGAATTGTGCCACACACTATTGGTAACTGTTATGTATTGAATTACGTACCCCAAAGATGTGTATCAATTTGGCTAGGCCGTGATTCCCAGTATTGTGTGATTGTCTACCATTTTGTCAACTGATGTGATTTTCCTATGTGTTGTAAATCCTGCCTATATAATGTTAATGAGGCAGGATTAGAGGCGGTTATGTTAATGAGTCAGGATTCAATTTATGAGATTAGGTTCCGTCTTAAATCAACCTCTTTTGAGATATAAAAGAGAGAAGCAAGCAGAGAAACATGCGGACCTCATATCACCAAGAAACAAGAGCCAGGAGAATGGTGCATCCTTTGGTCTCGGGGTCCCTGCGCTGAGAAGCTCCTAGACCAGGGAAGATTGATGACGAGGACTTTCCTCCAGAGCCAAGAGAGAGTAAGCCTTCCCCTGGAGTTGGCACCTTGAATTTGGACTTCTTGCCTCTTAAACACTATGAGAATATAAATTTCTCTTTGTTAAAGCCATCCACTTGTGGTATTTCTGTTATAGCAGCAGTAAATGACTAAGACAGTAACTAATTACCATTGAGGGGAATAGGTTTTTTCCTGATTGGCTTAGTGAATCACGGTCCTATAAAGAGAGGTTTGGCTGAACAAAATAAGGGAAGAAGGAAAGGATATTTTTGGTTTAGTCAGTACTCAGTGTCTGCTTATATTATTGAAAAATCTTGACAGGGGAAACGCTATGATCAGAGTTTTGCTTTTTGTCTCGGCAATTGAAGTATAATTTGGTGCAGTTGGAAAAGCACAGTCCTAGGTTTCAGACAATTTGCTATTTTCTGCTTCTCTTTTCTTATTTTCTTCTTTAATTCCTCCCTTTTTTCTCTTCATTTGCTCTTCATTAATTCAATTAATTTATCAATTTTAATTAATTATTTCAGTTATTAAATATGTGGATCACCAGCCTTTGCCCTTTTTTTCCTTAAATATCATTTCCCTCATCTTCACCTTAGTTTGCTGCCATAATTTATTTTGTAAACAAATAAAATAACCTCAAAACATGTCTACTCTAATCAGCTATTAGTCCTTTACAACAGGACTGGCTACATAATTTGCAGGGCCTAGGACAAAACAGAAATGCAGAGCTCTTTGTTCAAAAAGTATTAAGAACTTCAAGATGCAGACAGCGGACTTTAAATCAAGCAGACGGCCCTGTGAAACGGCACAGATCACAGCATGTGAAGCTGGGCGCTGCTTTACAATTTGTCCTCTACCCTACTGCCCAAAATATCTTTTCTATTGCTCTCAGGATGAAGACCTACATCCTTCATATGAGCTAAATGTTACCGGTCTAATTCTGCACATACATCTACAACATACTAGCTCTCATTCTTAACTTTCTGGGCTCCAGCCCAGAAATTATTTGTTCCTCATACCACCAAGCCACTGGACATTTGCATGCACTATTCACTCTACTAGCCCTTCCCTTCCAGTAAGAGGGACTTTCTTCACTTCTCCTTAAAACCTTCCCTGACCTAAAAACTATAGCAAATTCCTCTCATGTAATGCCTCTTCTTTCTTTCTTTTTTTTTTTTGCAATTACATTTTTTTGCAATAACATTTATGCTAAATTGCATGTATCTTTCATTAATTCTCTTTTCCCATGATTTTATTAGCCATGTGATCAGGAAGATAAAGTCTGTTTTTTGTCCATTAAAACCTCACTGCATAGTCCAAAAGGTCAACATTTACTCCAAAGCAAAGATAACAAGATAATGGAGCAGGGAATCTAGAGTACTGGGAATGGAAAAACCAGAATACAGTTAATGAGGATACTGACACAGTGAAAAATGGAACTAACGTCATTGATCAATTTGTGTGAAATTTTCAAAGAGGAACCTAAATAGCTGTTTAAACTTCCACCAAAATCATAATAAAATATTATTTAAAGAACAAAAAAACCCTCACTGCCTAGCACAGTGCCAGGCATATAGGATGGTCTCAATAAATACTTAACAATTTAATTAGCGGTAAGGGGATATCTTAGTTATCTAGTGCTATAATAGAAATACTACAAGTGGATAGTTTTAACAAACAAAAATTAGTTATAGCAGGCTAGAAGTGTGAATTCAGGGCACCAGCTCCAGGGAAAGTCTTCTGTCTCTGTTGACTCTGGGGGAAGGTCCCTGTCATCAATCTTTCCCTGAGTCTAGGAGTTTCTCAGTACAAGGACCCAGGTCCAAGAGATGCGCTTTGCTCTTGGCTCCTCTTTCTTGGTGATAGGAGGTCCATCTCCTCTGTGCTCACTTCTCTCTTTTATATCTCAAAAGAGATTGACTCAAGATACAGACTAATCCTGTAGATTGTGTCCTCCCTCTTTAACAAAACTGCCTCTAGTCCTGTCTCATTAACATCGTAGAGGTTAGGATTTACAACACATAGGATAATTACATCACATGACAAAATGGAGGACAACCACGCAATACTGGGAACAGTGGCCTAGCCAAATTGACACATATTTTTGGAGTTCACAATTCAATCCATGACGGGGTAATGAGAATAGAGTGGAAAACAGGACAAATGTAGTTTTGCTATTACAATGTTTACAATGTAGACAAACTAAATAAAATTCTATGAATTTCATTGTCTGTAAATTTTTTAAATATTTTAAATTAAATCAATTGAATATGATTTATAAATATTTGCCTCCTTGTTAAATCTGTATCACCTTTATTTGTGGAGAATAGAATGGCCTGCCAACACGTGTTGGTTTTCTTACAGTTAAGACTACTTTGCCCAGAAACTGCCATTAACAGAGTTAAATAAATTGAAGTGCTTAACACATTCTTTGCATTGCTACTCAACCAGGAGCTATTCTCTTAAGTGAATCTGAAATATGTATATGGCTCACCCCTGTTTCTGATCCTCAGACAAGTACACAGTTGCATCAGAAGCTGGAACATAATATTCAGGTGGGTATCTTGAACATGGGTGTCCTCTCTTCTGTGTTCACAGGAATAAATAGTGAAGTTTCATGTACATATAAAATGGAGGAATTGTATTTATTTATAATGCTAAAACTGGTCTAATTCAGCTGAGAACATTTCTCAATATTTTATGATGCTACTTTGTCCTCATAGTGAACATGGATGGTAAAGTTTTTCTAAGACAAATTTGACTTTTCCAAAGGACCAGATTTTGGTTTTGATTTGAAGATAGTTTTATACAACTGTTAGAAAGAATCTAAATTGCATTTGCTTTGTGAATAGCTGACCAAACTGTAGAGAAGAGAGACTGGTTGTTCTTTTTCATTGTCTGTGATGGCAAGGCAGAGGAAGGGCTTCCTAAAGTTCTTCTTAAGGTTGTTGTAGGTATCAACTGACATGCTCAAAAATGCTTTGCTGGTCTGTCTTTGTAACTTTCTACTCCTTTAATCATAGCTAGAAGGCAAGCCTTTTAATTAGTCTTGGTATTTGACAAATGTTAGTAAAGATTTTATTAAAAGTTTTTGAGCCATTGGTGCTTAGAAGACGCTTAGTAGAGATGAAGGCATTTGAGGTGAAGAAACATAGGTTTTTTTTTTTCTCATCATTTCATCACTTAAACATATTAGAATGAGATCCTGTTAAATTTCCAAGGAAAATGTGTCTTTTGAGCTGTGATAGTCATATAAGAGCCTTTTTTCAAAAGATGCGAATTCTCTAAGGTAGTTTATAGAAGTGGAATTCAAGTTTGTAACTCGTTTAGTTATTTTTCTTGTTTTGCAGTTTAATTTGCACATATATATATATGTAAACATTGCATTATACTTAAAATACATAAATGGTGTCAGTATTTATAAGTCCTCAAATAAAATATTTTTCATTTTAAAGCATAATCTGGGTAAATACTTTCTTTTCGTTAGAATTCAGACATTTTTGCTATTGGAATTCCAAATTTCTGTTGTTGTAATTATGTGCCAGCAAGTTGATTTCAATTCATAATGACCCCATGTGACAGAGTAGAACTGCCCCAGAGGGTTTTCTAGACTGTAATATTTACAGGAGCAGATCATCAGATTTTTCTGCCCTAGAGCTGCTAGGTGGGTTCTGAGATCTTAACCATTGCGCCACCAGGGCTCCTTAGAAGTATTAATTTGACAGTAAAGCAGACTATGAAAGCCAGAATAGTTGATATCAGGTTTACATTTACCATATTTTGTTTAGATTTTTTATGAAGTATATAACACCAACTGCTGATCTATGCCATTAATTTAGTGTAATATTAAATATAGATAAGAAATTTTAAGTGTGATGTTTTCCTTATGCATTCAACTTACCATTCTCTCTCCACACACACACACACACACACACACACACACACACACACACACACACACACACACACACTTATGTCTCACTTTCAATTTATTTCACTGTAATAAATTACACTCCATGTATGATTATATTATTGTTATTAGTTGCTGTCACCTCGGCTCCAAATCATAGTGACCTTGTGCATAACAGAATGGAAGGTTGTCGGGTCCTGTGCCGTCTTCATGGTTGTTGGTAGGCTGTAGTCCATTTCTGTGGCCATTGTGTAGTGCCTTCCAACCTAGAGAGTCTTATCTTCCAGGACTATGTCAGACAATATTATGTTTTGATCCTTAAGGTTTTCTTTGCCTAATTTTCGAAAGTAGATCATTAGGCCATTCTACCTAGTCTATCTTAGTCTGGAAGCCCTGCTGAAACCTGTCCACCATGGGTGACCCTGATGGTATTTGAAATACTAGTGGCACAGCTTCCAGCATTATAGACACATACAAGCCACCATAGTATGACAAACTGACAGATGGTAGATGTACAGTTATAGTTATGCATAAATATATGTTTTGTATATTGACTACATGACACAACTAAATGCAAATAAGAAGCAAATGGTTAGTAAACACCTACTATGTATGAGGAACACAATAATTTTGTTTCTATGTGTCCTAGTTATCCAGTGCTGCTACAACAGAAATACCACAAGTGGATGGCTTTAACAAAGAGAAATGTATTTCCTTACAGTGAAGTAGGCTAAAAGTCCAAATTCAGGGCATCAGCTCCCGGGGAAGGCTTACTCTGCTCTTGGCCTTCTTATCAGTGTTCCCCTGGACTAGGAGCTTCTCGGCACAGGGACCCCCGTCCAAAGGACGCGCTCTGCTCCCGGCACCGCTTTCCTGATGGTATGAGGTCCCCCAGTTCTCTGCCTGCTTCCCTTTCCTTTTATCTCTTGAGAGATAAAAGGTGGTGCAGGCCACACCCCAGGGAAACTCCCTTCACATTGGCTGTGACCTGGGTAAAGGTGGTGTTACAATCCCACTCAAATCCTCTTTAACATAAAATTACAGTCACAAAATGGAGGCCAGCCACACAATTCTGGGAATCATGGCCCAGCCAAATTGATACACACATTATTTGGGGGACATAATTCAAACCATGACACTATGTATTGGCATACAAGCTTTATTTCTCCCAGTGCCTTTCCAGGTATTCCATTCATTTCACTGATTGTTACAAGGAAGTAGAATGAAAAAATTAAAACATGATTTTATTTTCTTCATGGTTCCAGCTAAGATTATTAGGAAACTTTTTTCCTGTAATGTTTTTGATTATTGGCTAGTTTATGAACTTCCAGGAGTACAAGGAAAACTGGTGCCAGAAACTAATTCTTTCTAAGATTTCATGACTTACCATGGCACCATTTCTAAACCTCTTTTCATTTATTGACGTGTCTCAAAATATTTCAGTTTCCTAAGGAATAGTAGTTGGTTAGGGAAGACTATCATTTGTATGGTGATTAAAAGGTTTTTCTTGGTGTAGTAATAGAGAAAATAGAAGAAAGAAGATGGTAAGAAAAATAGAGGAGAAAAAAAGATGAATTTTAAGAAAGAACATAAAAGGCAGTAATGAGACTTTTGATTTTAGCTCCAACATGAAGTCTTGAAGTCATTTACTCCTGCACTTACAACAAGAAAAAGCTGAACACACTGAAAATAAGTGACTTTTCTTGGACCTGTGAGGGAAGTTAGGTTGCAGGGCAAACTGCCATCTTCAAATCTGGAGAGACTGGCTCGTCTAGAGAATTACAGCCAAGATCTGCTGACCTGGAGCAGAAGCCCCTGGAGTCATAAATGGATAGGGGTACTTAAGTGGTAATTTTGATGAATTGCTGGAGGCTGGTGTGGGTTAGCATGAGAGTGAGAAACTTGGAGTCACAGTCTTGGAGGGGAAGTGCACATACTTTGGTGCGTTTTAACTCCTGTAGAGCAGAGAAACAACCCCTCATGGTTCTGGCAAGAGGACGAGAAGAGTAATAGTTGTGAAAAATGTCCAAAGCATTCTCTACAACAAAGACCTGCTCCACGGCAGAAAAGACTTTGTGATTCATTGCGACTCTGTGTGTTCAGAATAGAACTGCTCCATAGGTTTGTCAAGGCTGTGACCTTTCTGAAGCAGATTGCTAGGTCTATCTTCCCAGGCGCCTCTGGGTGGGTTTGAACTGCCAACTGCTGGCTAGTAGTCAAGCATTTAATCGTTGGTACTGCCCAGGGACTCCTGAAAAGACTTCACCAGAGCCTTATCCCAGCCTGGAGAAGGGCATTTCTCCCACTCCAGCCTTCTCTAGCCTTCCTGTTTCACTAAAAGAAAGGGGAGAGCTAAGAAGCATTATAAAGGTAAAGCCCTGACACATAGGCCCACTAAAAGACAGATTTAATCGTAAGATTCTAGAACCCTCTTCTTCCACACATCTTAACAGCACACCGACAGAATAACAACAGTGGAATGTACCTGAAAGAGCTTCAAGATGCAGACATACATAAATGTAAAGGGGTGAACAAAAATATACCATCTTAACAGTAACCAAAAAAAAAAAAAAAAAAATTTGAGTAGCTGACTTCAGAACAAGGAAAATTCTCAGGGTTATAATAAAGGGGTAGATTCTACAAGAACACATAATCCTTAAACGTGTTTGCTTGCATCTAACAACAGAGCATCAATACATATGAGGTTAAAAACTGATAGAACTGAAAGGAGAAACAGACAAATTAACCGTTGTAATTGCAGACTTCATCACCCCTTTTTCTGATAGATCAAGTAGATAAAAAGTCAGTAAGGACACAGCATCGTCAACTTCATCTAACTGGCATTTACAGAATCCTCCACACATTAGCAGAATACACATTCTTCTCAATCTCGTGGGAAGCGTTCTCTAAGATAGATCGTATTCTGAACTTACCAAGGCAGGAGAAAAAGTAGAAAGGAAAAATGTAGAAGAGTAATTTTTGGGAGGAATAATTGAGGCAGGAAGAAAATTATAGACAGGAGTAAAGAGAAGAAAGCTAGAAAAGGAGGAAAAAAAGTATTGATAGGTACCACCTGCTGAGCTTTTACTGTGTATATGTTGTTTGTCCCCAGCTCATTACATGTATTACATCATTTGATTCTCACACGATGAGATCTGGGCTTTTACCATCATTTTCCGATGAAGACACTGAGACTCAAAGTAGTTCAGATACGTTTAAGTGACAGAGCCAAGATTCAAACGTACAGTCCCTACTTTAACCATGACTTAACTTTGTTGACTCTGTAAATGTGAGGTTAAGGCTACTTTTTGTGAGGCTGCATTGGACGTCTCAAGTCTAGAGCGGATTTATTCATCAGGGATCATTTTAGAGAGTGCCCACTGCCCCGTAATGTAATGCATCCCCATTGTCTTCCAGTCCTTCCTCTCATTAGTCTCCAGCCTTCCTTGCTCCACCCAGCCTTCTTGCTGTTAGATCTTCCACCCCTTTGCTATCAATATTGTTTTTCTGTGCAGATCAATTTAGCACTGCCAGGATGCTCTCAAATACCTCACATCCATCACTTCATACTATTTAAAGTTTGTGAAAATGCTATTTTAATAAGGTTGATGGCTTTGTATGCAAATAGAAATTACTAGTATCTGTTGTTCTTGGGTAAGGAGACTAGGATTGGGGTAGAATTGAGACAGAGGAGGAGATGGTAAAAATAAAAGAGCCTCTTCTTAAATTGTAACAATATTTCTCAAAGCAAAGATATACTATGGTATATTGCATACTTCTTAAGGACAAGGACCATAACTTATTAATCTTTGTTCCCTCCAGTGTAGGGCTTTGTAAATAGGAGTTGTTTAATAAATGTTAGATGAATTGTAATCTTTAATAATCATTTAAAATAGTAAAACATGTCTTCTGTTTTAGGAAAAGCTCATAAATATATTCTAGATATATTTTATACAAAGGAATGCAGTGTGCTGATAAACGTTCATACATAAATAATACAGCTCTATTGTAGCATAAATTTGGCCTAAATCTAACAAGCTAGCTATAAAAGGTATTTCAATTTTCTTGTTCCTTTAAATTTAAGAGTTTGTTAGAAGGTTTTAGACGACCTAGGTTTCTGAAAAAGGCTGTCCTTGGACCTTTGAAAAATGCTTCTCTTTGATCTCAGTATGTCTCCCCTAACAAACAAAAAGTCATTCCATTGCTTGGCCTTAGAGCTGAGCTTTTCAAAAAAGTCTGTTTTCCTCTTTTGCAATTCAGTGCATAGTGTTAGAATTGGTAGTGCAACACATTAGTAGTGAAAGGCACTTAATACTAAATATCTTCAAATAAACCAACTGAGGATAATTGTAGACGGTTTATATGACCACACATAGTAAATTCAGGTGCTTAACTATGCAAGGAAGTTCCTTTTGGAGTTTGATTTCCATCATTCTTCATCAAGCATTTTCTCAGTTAAAACTTTAAACATGCTGTCTTATGACAGATTAATGATACTATATGACTCAGTGTTAATCACAGGGTGGGAATACTAGAATGTGTTAAAAAGAGATTGGAATGTCACTATAGTAGTTATGTAATCATCTTTTTAAATATTTTCTGTTTGAGTCTATTGTGTTATATAGTTTGTTCATGTAATATACTTAATAGCATACATGGAATAATAGAAATGTGTTGTAGTGAATTTTGAAGAATGTTTGTGTATGTGAGAGTGTGTGGGTTGTGAATAACGATACTCAATGTAATGAACAAGTGTTTTAATGAATTAAAAGGTCTCCTTATCTCACTAATTGATTTGAGATTAGTACATTGGTGGTTTAAGCTTACTCAATAACATAGACTAGTTATTTGAATGCTGAATATCTTCGTTATTTTACTGTTGACCCAACTAAATGTTTTAATGACATACGTAGTTAATGTTTTCTTTCTTTTTATAACTGAGGATGACATCCCCTACAGATGGTAGTGTAGCTTAGAGACATTTACAAGTGACCTTTCTTAACCATCCCATGCCTCAATTTTTTCATCTTACAGTGGGGATGAAAGAATCAACCTCATGAAGTTCTTTTGAGGAGTTACACATAAAAGAGACCCTGAAACATATTAAAATTCTCTATGTATTGAGAACCAATTCCATGGAGTTCTGTTACAAGGGATTATATTCTTTTGGAATCTTTCAAGTCACTTTTTATATTATTTCTTAGTAAATAATTGCTTTTTTTAGTAAACATTTTCAGATTTTATTTTTTTAATTAATAGTTGGTTACCAGTGTGATGCTTTTGTTTTTACATTATTTAATATTACTATTATAGAATTATCAATGCCTCTCTAGGTCCTGGTCCCTTCCTGCTCCCAGAATCAGTGAAGTTAATCTTCTGGAAGATTTCTCACTTGGGGAAGCAGATTTACAGCCACTTTACCTCTAACTGGAATTCTGAAGCTGGTAAATTCATAATTCTGTCACTAATACATATCTTTTGCATAACTCATAACAACCTGGTATCATAAAAAATATCCCAGAATGTATCACCCAAAGGATCTTTTTGGTCTTTACAACCACATTGTTACATTCTCTGGCACTCTTGATTCTGTGAAACTTGGATCAAACTGTGCATCCATACTTCATCCATGCCCAGTCTTTTAATAACCTTTCTCACTGTAGTGTAAGGATTGTTGTGCCACTGGAAAAGAAGTGCCATTTCCCTGCATATTTCCTGTGTCCACATTTCTGTGGAACTTCTCAGTGGATGTCATCACATCTCCTTTCACGGATTTACTGTCATGAAGAGAAGATAGCTCACGGCTTGCTCTCCAGTCCCACATTCGATAGTTATTACCAGCACATAACACACTTTTTAACAGCCAAGCCATTATCTTGTACTGCATTCTCTACATCCCAGTCAACTTCATTCACTGAATTTTAGGTTTTCACTTTTCTTGATAATTCAGCAGTTACACTGTTTAACTGACAACTTCTTCAATGACTACAAAATCACTGTTCATAACTGATGAAATAGCCAAAACTCCTAGTTCCCTGATATCCTCAACTCTTCTGGCTTTTCATATTCCTTTATTTCAGCAACTCAGTGGCAGTGCCAAACCTTGGAAAGTGTCATCACTCAGAAGTACTCCACTTACAAGTTGACGGCCTCAAAGATATCCAGAGGCCATCTCTCCACTATCTTGCCTATAATTTGACCAACACTGAACTTGAATTTGATCCTTGCTGTAACTCATGTACACTCTTCTTTATTTATTCACCTCAGTGGCAGAATTTTTGCCTTACATGCAGGAGATTCGGGTTCAGTTCCTAGTTAATGCACCTCATACGCAGCTATCAACTGTCCATTAGTGGAGGCTCGCAGGTTGGAACTCTAGGAACGACTAGGAAGAAAGGCCTTCCCTACTTCCGAAAATCAGCCAGTGAAAACCCTATGGATCACAGTGATCCCATACACAACCGACAGTGCAGGACTAGGCAGCTTTTCGTTCCATTGGCAGCTTTTCATTCCTGCTTGGCAGCTAACAGCAACGTTCCTAGACTAGAGAAGAAGGTGAGTTGTTTCAGCACTGCCTAGTTCCCATACCAAGATGGCTTACCTCTTGGCCTTCAAAAGTTTCACTTTGCTGTACCATTCTATATAAGTAGCAGGTAACTTTTTTTTTTTTAATTTATTAATAATATTTTATTGTGTTTTCAGTGAAAGTTTATGCAGCAAATCAGATTTCCCTTTGGCAATTTCTACACAAATTTTTCAGTGACGTTAGTTACATTTTTCACAGTGTGTCAAGGTTTTCTTTAATTGTATTCAAGTTGTTCCATTTCCAGTATCCTAGTTTCCCTGCCTCCATATCGTCTCATCTTTGCTTTAGAGTAATTGTTGGCATTTTGGTCTCAAATAGGTGGTTTTTTAATGGAGCATAGTATTCACAGGTAATATCCTTTATTTTATGTGCCAGTCTGATCTTTTGCTAAACAGTGACCTCAGGGAAGAGTTTTGGTTCCAAGTTTAAAGAGTATTTCAGGACGATAGCTTTAGGGAGTTTCTAGTCTCAAATGGCCCAGTTAGTCTGTACGGTTTAAGAATTTGAGTTCAGTTCCACGTTTTTCTCCCATTCTATCAGGTTCCATCTGTTGTGGCCCTGATCAGAACAGTCTGTAGTGGTAGCTGGGCACCATCTAGTTCTTCTGATCTCAGGGTAGATGAGGCTGTGGCTTGTGTAGGCTGTTACCTCTGTAGACTGATTTCTTCTGAGACTTTGGTTTCCTTCTTTCTTTTTTGCTCCTGACTAGTAGAGATCAGGAGCCCTGGTGGCGTAGTGGTTAAGAGCTTGGCTGCTAACCAAAAGGTTGACTGTTCAAATCCACCAGCCTCTCCTTGGAAACCCTTTGGGGCAGTTCTCCTCTGTCCTATAGGGTCACTATGAATCAGAACCGACTTGATGGCACTTAACAACAACAACAGTAGAGACCAGTAGCTGTATCTTAGATGGCTCCTTGAAAGCTTTTAAGACCCTAGACACTACTCATCTCACTAGGATGCAGCAGGTAACTTTTGGAGAAAGAATTCAAAGAATAAAAATATGTATGCCACTTATCTTTAAATTATTACAGATGTACTAAAACTTATTTCATGTTTATACTTTAATATGCATATATGATTTAATAAATCATAGTGCCATACATGATTGAATAAATTATAGTGACTAATCCTTAGTGTACCATTTTAGATAACATGTCTCTTTTGGCCCATTTACTCAGATTCCAGCCTTTCCGATTGCTTCTCTGCTAATGGCCACTTACTGTCCTAATTGGCCTGTTCTCTCCTTTTGTAGGAGATGAAATTATAGTATTTACTCTCTGCACTTAGCTAAGAGCTTTACTTTCCCTAATTGAACTAATTCTCTGCAATAGGTATACAGTTGAAAATTTTGTTTCTCCAGTTGATGCCTTATACATTGTTAGCTATTTTTATTTTAAAATAATATCATAATAGGAATATTTTTAGATAACAGTAAAACAACCCAATATAACAAATATTTTCATACTTCTGTAGCAATATATTTTCAAGTCAAAACATTGGATTAAATATATTAATCACAACTAAATTAAGTGTGTTAGTATTAGTGAAAAATTTAACCATGTGTGACACCAAAATGAAAGTGGTTTAAAAAGGTAATTTGTTTCGCACATAAAAACCCATATCCTTTCTCTTTAAGGGCATGACTCAGAGTTTCAGGTCACTTATTCCCTGATTGCAGTAGACAGAACTTAGTCATATGATTACCAAACCAAAAACCTTTTGCTGTTGAGTCGATTCTGACTCATAGTGACCTTATAGGACAGAGTAGAACTGACCCTTAGGGTTTCCAGGAGCAGCTGGTGGATTTGAACTGCTGACCCTTTTGGTTACCAGCTGAGCTCTTAACCACTGTGCTACCCAGGCTCCCATATGGCTACACCTACTTCCAAAAAAAAAAAAAAAAATGCCATGGAGTTGATTCTGACTCATGGTGAGCCCACATTTATCAGAGTCAGAGTAGAACTGCAATCGATATGGCTTTCAGTGGCTGATTTTTTGGAAATAGATTACCAAGCCTTTCTTCCGAGGCACTTCTGGGTGCACTTGAACTGCCAACCTTTTGGTTAGAAGCTGAGTTCTTAATTGTTTTCTCCATCAGGGACCCACCAACCTGCAAAAGAGGCTGTAGTCTTTATTCTAGGCAGCCATGAGGCTGGCTTGAAATAGGAGGTTCTCTTCCTAAGAACTAAGGTGTTACTAAATGATGAGTTCAACTAGCAGCTTATACCTAGTCCTGTTCCAACAAAACTTCGACATTCCAACATGTGCTGAACTCAGTAGATATAAAAATTGTTGGAATAGAGTCTTTACCCTGAAGATTATAAGCAAGTAGTTGTGATGAGGGTTGTAAAGCATAGAAGTAAAATGCCCTGGAAGCTCAGGAGTGGAAGTGATTAATTCAGCATGGGGGGAATCAAGAAACGCTCCGGAGAAGAGTCTACCACCACCACAGGCTGCTGCCGAGTCACGTCTGCATGGCAGTCCCATATGCGTCAGAGTATAACTGTGCTCCATAGGGGTTTCAGTGGCTGATTTTTTAGAAGTAAATCTCCAGTCCTATTTTCGAGGCACCTCTGGGGGGACTTGAATCACCAACCTTTCACTTATCAGCCGAGTGTGAGCAGTTGACTACTCAGGACTCCTCAGAGAAGAGCTGGCACTTAAAAATGATTTTAAGTTTTTCGATAAGGACATCCTAGGTACTGAGATATACTACAGAGATAAACTTTATTATGGAATGGCACGGTCTAGAGAACCAAGTTCAACGTGGCGTTATGCAGATGGTTTGTAGAGGGAAAAGTGGCCTGTAGAGGTAGCTCAATGGTGTGATGTGAAGGGTCAGGTGTGTGGGGGTTTTATCATACACACCAGGGATTCGCAAAGTAGGTCCCAGAGGCCAAATCCAGCCAGATGCCTCTTTGTAAATTAAGGTTTTATTGGAACCCAGCCACATCTGTTTGTGTATTGTCTATGGATGCTTTAATGCTACAGTGGTACAGTTGAGTAGTTATAACAGAGACTGTATGGGCCACAAAGCCTTAAATATATACTATCTGATTCTTAACCAAAAAAAAAAAAAAAAAAGTGCAACCACTGATATAGATAATGATTTCTCTGTGGATGATTTAAAGCTGTATAATTCCATGAATGGAACTTATTTAAAGAGGATGTGTAATAACAACTTGAAATGTTTTTTACTTGCATTGTCTTTGTTTCATTTTTAATACAGCTCATGTTTATGGATTAGAATAAAAGAGAATTAGAACATGCATTATTGATAGTTTCTTTACTCCTAGTGCTGGGGGAAGCAAGACAAAAAAGAATTTAAGAGTTTACCAGAAAGCCATTAAAGAGTTTGCTTGAGAAGGGAGGTTCCTGGCTTTTACACTGGAAGAATGAATGGGCTCTGGTTGCTATTTTAATTCATTCCTGAGTTTGTCTTTCGTTTAGAACTTATCATAGTAATGTTGATTATTGCAAATCATCTTGGCTATATTCATTGCCATGGCTACATAATAGGAATTGTTACAGTAAAGCAGCCTGGGCTATGATAAATAGTGAACAACTGCAGAAAACAGTTGGGTTAGTTCACCATCTCTAGACCTAGAAATTTGTCAGTTTTCAGAATGACTTTTCAAAACCAAGTTACCCCAGGCTTTCGTAAACTTGGAGATTTTAAGAGCTTTTCATGAAGTTGTCATATAGTGTTAAGGCACAATGAGCGTCATTCATTAAGCCAACATTAACCTGACAAATTCTGCTTCATATAATTACTGCCTACTGCACAACCTTTGTCCTTTGTAAGCTTTAATTTCACATGTCAACATCAATCACTTTGGAGTGTGATATTTGTAGATACAATGAAAGTCTTGCCTTAGCAAGTGTGTACTTGAAAGTAATGCCTTAAGCCATGAACACTTAAACTTCTGTTTGCTTCACGTATTACCATTGTTTAGTAGAGGGTCTCGTAAGCTTGAGTGCCACTTGAATTTTTTTTCCTATTTCATTGTCGTAAATAAAATTATTTGCTGTCTTATTAATGAAAAATAAAGCACTGTGACTTATTCTTAAATAATCAAATTCTAGGCAAAACAACCGGTAATTGGCGATATACGCTTTCCCACCCCCCACCCTTCTTCACCCCGACTTGGCCTCCTCTGCTTCCCGCAGCCACAGTCTCTTGACCGGGAAACAGCAGCTGCTTGGATTCCACACACCCGAACAGGTGGCTCTCTGAATGCCATTTGTTGGCTGCTGGTGTTGCTTTTTTTCCCCGCTTCTTTTTATTTTTTCCTTGCCTCTCCCTACCTCCCCCTCCTTTCGCTCGAATACCTCACTCCATGTGCCATCTTTGCTTCTTCCTGAGGGGCTGCAGAGCTCTGGTAATTTGTGATATACACTTTCCCACTCTCTACCCTTCTTCACCCACACTTGGCCCCCTCTTTTTACCACGGACACAGTCTCTTGTCCAGAAACACCAGCCCGCACTAGATGGCTCTCTGAGTGCCATTTGTTGGCTGCTAGTGTTGCTTTTCTTTTCTGCTTCTTTTGATTTCTTACTTGCCTCTCACCACCTCCCCCTCCCTTCGCTCAAGTACCTGGCTCCGTGCGCCATCTTTGCTTCTTCCTGAGGGGCTGCGGAGCTCCGTTCAAGTGTGGAGCTGCTTCCTGGTTTAGGCTGCTGTGCTGGGGGGATCCCGGGGCTTTTGTTCGTTTGTTTGTTTTGAATTGTTTGTTTGTTTTCTTTTGCTTTTTTTGAGTTGGGAGCCCTTTCTGGCCAGGCTGAGCTGCGTGGCAGGGAGACTCCCTTTCGGCTTCCACAGACATGCAGAAGGATCCTTGAGAGCATTTCTTTTTACTTTTTTTTTTTTCCCCTGTTTCTTTGGGGGCCTTTCTTGTTTTGTTTTGTTTTTTTAATTTGGTTTGTTTTCTTTTTCCCTTTTTGTCTTTCTTCATTGCTCAGTTTCTCCTCTCTATATCTTCCTTCTCTTTCTGTTCCCTGAATACCTGGCGTTGTATACCTCTACACCTTCTAGCCAGGCTGTACTGCAACACCTGAGTGCAACTTCCCCAGACCTCATAACTGAACTGGTGGGATCCCTGGAAACTTTGCGGCTCTTTAACCTTTCTGATTCTTATTTATTTATTCTTTTCTTTTCTTCCTCCTCCCCTTTCTGTTTTTCTCCATTTCATAGTCTCTCATCTCTCCACTCCCAATGGCAAGCTCCCCTAGCATTCTTTTTTGTTTGTATGTTTTTGGCTCCTGTTCCTCTCTCCTCTCTCCCATATCCATCTTAGCTCCACACATAACAATCTCCCCGCTGCATCCGGCCTACCTGCACCATGTGCTTGACATCACACCACCAAGCAGCACAGGCACGGTCCACTGAAACCTGCCCTGCACTGATTACCGACCCGCCCTGGTGGCAGTAGTAAGTGCCACAAACCACCCATCCCAGTAAATCCTCTTCAGCTTGACCTACCCTGCCGTACCATATCTGAGTGACTGACCCTGCCAGTTGAAGAAGGAGGTGAAAAGTGCTGTGCCCACAGACGAGCAAACAACAAAGAACACACAGTCTGCCTGCTCAGACATAGTCAAATTTTTTAAAAAAACAAGGGACAAAACAAACAAATCTACAATCAATAAATGAGAAAAATAACTAGTAAAAGCCCTGAAGACAGCAGACAATAACAAAACATTTACAAAAACAGGACAGGATGGTTCCAGTAGGCATCCAAAATAAAACACCAGATGACTCTCCTGTGGAAGAAAATGCACTAGAACTACCTGATAGGGAATTCAAATCTCTAATACTTGGAATTCTCCAAGAACTGAGGCAAAAAGCTGACAAACATGAGGAAAAAATAGACAAATTCTTGGAAAATATGAGCAAAAAATTGGAAGAATTCAGGAAAATAATGCAGGAACAAAATGCCAAAATAAATTCACAACTAGAAATTATACAAAGACAACAATTAGAAATCCAAAACATAAACAACAAGATTTCAGAAATGGACAATGTCATAGAAGGACTGAGAAGCAGATTAGAAATGGTGGAAGACATTAGAAATGGTGGAAATCAGTGGAATTGAAGACAAACACTTGGATACAACTCTGTTTCAGGAAACTCAGAAAAAAGAACAAAGAAAAATGAAGAGACCCTGAGAGATATGTGGGACACAATCAAAAGCAAAAATCTTCGAGTGATTGAATTCCAGAACAGGAGGAGAAAACAGAAAACACAGAGAGGATCATTGAGGGACTGCTGACAGAAAAATTCCCCAGTATCATGAAAGATGAAAAGCTGGCCATCCAAGAAGCTCAATGAATCCCATATAGAGGAGACCCCGAAAGAAGATCACCAAGGCATATCATATTCACACTCGACAAAACCAAAGACAAACAGAATCCTGAGAGTAGCTCATGAAAAACAAGAAGTCATATGCAGAGGAGAAACAGTAAGACTAAGCTCAGATTATTCGGCAAAAACCATGCAGGCAAGAAGGCAATGGGATGACATATATAAAATCTTAAAAGAAAAAAAAGCCAGCCAAGACTAATATATACTGCAAAACTCTCGTTCAAATTTGATGGTGAAATTAGGTCATTTCGAGATAAAGAGAAATTAAGGGAATACGTAAAAGTCAAACCAAACTTACAAGAATTATTCAAGGGAGTTCTTCGATCTGAGGACAAACAGCTTCAGCTCCCAGGCAGAATCTGTGACGCAGGATCGTACCAGCCAGATACCAGTCTAGGAAATGAACTCTCAAGGACTATCCAAAACCAAAAGAAATACAACAGGGAATGAGAGCAGTTAATCAGTAAATGACAACAACATCAAAACAATAAAAGAGGGAATAAACCACATAGATATAGAACCTTCTAATGGAGAGGAAGGCAAGGCGATACCAAGTAAGGGTAGACTGTTTCAAACTTAGAAAGATAAGGGTAAAATTCATGATAACCACAAAAAATGTTTACAAACATACTCATAAAAATAAAGAGGAAAGACATAAAGTCTCAGCAAAAACAAAACCTACAAAAACAAAAGAAACGAAAAGAAAAAAAAATCCACAAACAAAAGTAACTCAGCACAAGAGAGTAAGAAGAACAAAGAAAACGTCACCACCACAAAAAAAAGCACTACAAAATGACAGCAACAAACTCACATCTATCAATAATTACATTGAATATAAATGGACTCAATGCACCCATAAAGAGACGGAGAGTGGCAGAATGGATAAGAAAACAGGATCCATCAATATGCTGTCTACAAGAGACACACCTTAGAAACAAAGATGTGAATTTATTAAAAGTCACAGGTTGGGAAAAAATATATCAAGCTAAGCACTACCAAAAAAGAACAGGAGTGGCAATTATAATCACAGGTAAAATAGACTTTAAAACAAAATCTACCATAAAAGACAAGAAGAACACTATATTATGATTAAGGGGACGATCCATCATGAAGACATAACCATAATGAACGTCTACGCACCCAATGACAGGGCTCCAAAATACAAAAAACAAACTCTAACAATATTGGAAAGAGAAACTGACAGTTCCACAATAATAGTAGGAGATTCAAAACACCACTCTCAGTAAAGGACAGAACAACTAAGAAGAAACTCAGCAAAGATACAGAAGACCTAAAGGGCACAATCAGCCAACTTGACCTCATAGACATACATAGAAAACTCCATCCAATGGCTGCAAAGTACACATTCTTTTCCAATGCACATGGAACATGCTCCAGAATAGACCACATATTAGGCCATAGAGCAATCCTCAACAAGATCCAAAACGTTGAGATAATTCAAACTATCTTCTCTGACCACAATGCCATCAAAGTAGAAATTAACAATAGAAAGAGCAGGAAAAAAAATGAATTACATGGAAACTGAATAATACCCTGCTTACACATCACTGGGTAATAGAAGAAATCAGAGATGGAATCAAAAAATTCCTAGAATCAAATGAGAATGAAAACACATCATACCAAAACCTTTGGGACACAGCAAAGGCAGTCCTCAGAGGACAATATATAGCAATAGATGCACATATCAAAAAAGAAGAAAGGGACAAAATCAAAACATTAACTACAGAACTCAAACAAATAGAGAACATCAAAAAAAGCCCACAACCACCGGAAGAAAGGAAATAGTAAAGATCAGAGCAGAAATAAATGAAATAGAGAACAGAAAAACAATAGAAAGAATCAACAAAACCAAAAGCTGGTTCTTTGAAAGAATCAACAAAATCGACAAACCACTGGCCAGACTGACAAAAGAAAAACAGGAGAGGACACAAATAACCCAAATGAGAAATGAAATGGGGGACATTACAACAGACCCAACTGAAATAAAAAGGATTATAACAGAATATTATGAAAAACTATACTCCAACAAATTTAAAACCTAGAGGAAATGGATAAATTTCTAGAAACACACAGCCTACCCAAACTACAACAAAGTGATGTTGAAAATCTGAACAGACCCATAACAAGAGAAGAGATTGAAAAGGTAATCAAAAAATTCCCAACCAAAAAAAGCTCTGGCCCAGATGGTTTCACTGGAGAATTCTACAAAACATTTGCAGAAGAGCTTGTACCAGTACTACTCAAGCTATTTCAGAGCATAGAAGAGGAAGCAACACTTCCAAATTCATTCTATGAAGCCAGCATAACGCTGATACTAAAACCAGGAAAAGATGTCACAAAAAAAGAAAATTACAGACCAATATCTCTCATGAATATAGATGCAAAAATTCTGAGCAAAATTCTAGCCAGAGTTCAGCATCATATCAAAAAAATAATACACCACGACCAAGTAGGATTCATACCAGGTATGCAAGGATGGTTCAACATTAGAAAATCAATCAACGTAATCCACCACATAAATAAAAGGAAAGAAAAGAATCCCACGATCATCTCAATTGATGCAGAAAAGGCATTTGACAAACTCCAACACCCATTCCTAGTAAAAACTCTCAATAAAATAGGTATAGAAGAGAAATTTCTCAACTTAATAAAGGGCATCTATGCAAAACCAATGGCCAACATCATTTTTAATGGAGAGAGGCTGAAAGCATTCCCCTTGAAAACAGGAACAAGACAAGGGGGCCCTTTATCACCACTCCTATTTAACATTGTGCTGGAAGTTCTAGCTAGAGCAATAAGGCAAGGAAAAAAAAAAAAATAAAGGGCATCCAAATTGGTAATGAAGAAGTTAAACTGTCCCTGTTTGCAGATGATATGATACAGAAAACCCTAAAGACTCCATGAGAAATCTACTGGAACTAATAGAAAGATTCAGCAGAGTAGCAGGATACAAGATAAACCTTCAAAAATCAGTTGGATTCCTATACACCAATAAGGAGAACGATGAAAAGGAAATCAGGAAAACAATACCATTTTCAATAGCCCCTAAAAAGATAAAATACTTAGGAATAAATCTGACTAGGATGTAAAAGACTTATACAAAGAAAACTACAAAACACTACTGCAAGAAACCCAAAGGGATCTACATAAATGGAAAAACATACCATGCTCATGGATAGGCAGACTCAACATTGTGAAAATGACAATGCTACCCAAAGCAATTTACTAATACAACACAATCCCGATCCAAATACCATCAACATTCTTCAAAAAGTTGGAAAAACTAATCATTAACTTGTATGGAAAGGGAAGAAGCCCCAAATAAGTAAAGCACTACTGAAGTGGAAGAATAAAGTTGGAGGACTCACACTACCTGACTTCAGAACCTACTATACAGCTACAGTAGTGAAAACAGCCTGGTACTGGTACAACAACAGATACATTGACCAATGGAACACAGTTGAGAACCCAGATGTAAATCCATCCACTTGCGGTCACCCGATCTTCAACAAGGGCTGAAAGTCCATCAGATGGGGAAAAGACAGTCTTTTTAACAAATGGTGCTGGCAAAACTGGATATTCGTCTGCAAAAAAATGAAACAGGACCCGTACCTCATGCCATGTATAAAAAGTAGTTCAAAATAGATCAAAGACCTGAATATAAAGCCTAAAACTCTAAAGTTCATAGAAGAAAGAATAGGACCAACACTTCACGCCTTAATACATGGCATTAACAGGATAGAAACCATAACCATCAATGCACAAAACCAAATAGATAAGCTAGATAAGTGGAATCTTCTAAAAATGAAACACCTATGCTCTTTGAAAGACTTCACCAAAAGAGTAAAAAGAGAACCTACAGACTGGGAAAAAATTTTTGGACAGTACAAGTCAGACAGAGGTCTAATCTCCATAATCTACAAGAAAATCCAACACCTCTGCAACAAGACAAATAATCCTATTAAAAAATGGGCAAAGGAAATGAACAGACATTTCACCAAAGAAGACATTCAAATGGCCAACAGACACATGAGGAAATGTTCGCAATCACTAGCCATTAGAGAAATGCAAATTAAAACCACAGTGAGATACCATCTCACCCCGGCATTACTGGCATGAATCAAAAACACTGGAAATAATAAATGTTGGAGGGGCTGCGGGGAGATCTGAACACTTATGCACTGCTGCTGGGAATGCATAATGATACAACCATTTCGGAAATTGATATGGCGCTTCCTCAGAAAGCTAGAAATAGACATACCATTTGATCCTGCAATCCCACTCCTAGGAATGTATCCTAGAGAAATAAGACTCGTCACTCTAATAGACATATGCACACCTATGTTCATGGCAGCATTGTTCACAACAGCAAAACGATGGAAACAACCTAGATGCCCATCAACAGATGAGTGGGTAAACAAACTATGGTACATACACACAATGGAGTACTATGGAAGGAGAAAGAGCAACAATGAATCTGTGAAGCATCTCATAACATGGATGATACTGGAGGACATTATGTAGAGTGAAATAAGTCAATCACAAAAGGACAAATATTGTATGAGACCTCTAGTTTAAAAACCCACAAAAAAGTTCACACACAAAATGCAACAGTCTTTGTTGGTTACCAGGGATGGGAGGGGTGGTGGTGGGGAATATTAAATAGACAATAGATAAGTGGTGTTCTGGGTGAAGGGTGGGACAGTACACGATACAGGAAGAGCTAGGATAACTTGTGCAAGGAAAGGTCATGGAAGCCCCATAGACACATCCAAACTCCCTGAGGGACTGAATTGCTGGGCGGAGGGCTCTGGGGACCATGGTCTTGGGGAACATCTAGCTCAATTGGTATGACACAGTTTATAAAGACAATGTTCTACATTCTACCTTGGTGAGTAGTGCCCGGGGTCTTAAAAGCCTGTGAGCGGACATCTAAGATACGCCACTGGTCTCATCCCTTTGGGAGCAAGGGAGAATGAAGAGAGCAGGATACGAGGAAAAGATTAGTCCAAAGGACCAATTGTCCACAGCTACCAAGGCCTCCACCAGACTGAGTCCCGTACAGGTAGATGGTGCCCAGCTACCACCACTGACTGCTCTGACCAGGATCACAACAGAGGGTTCTGACAGAGCTGTAGAAGGATGTAGAGCATAATTCTAACCCACACACACAAAAAAGACCAGATTTACTGGCCTGAAGGAAACTGGAGAAACCCCGACAGTATGGCCCCCAGACACCCTTTTAGCTCATTGGTGAAGTTACCTCTGAGGTTCAGTGTTCAGCCTGGGAGTGGAGAACCCCGTAAAACCAAATGAGACTAATGAGATACAGGAGTTCAGTTACAAGGGCCAGAAAGTCAAAGGGGAGAAGGAAGCTGGTGATAGGGAACCCAAGGTTGAGTAAGGATATTGTTGATGTGTTGTGAGATTGTTAACCATTGTCATAGGGCAACATTTGTAGTAACTGTCAAATGAGAAACTATTTTTGTTCTGTAAGCCTTCATCTTAAGTGAGAATAACAGCACTGTTGGAAGAGCGTAGTCAATGTCACTGAACTGTGCATGTCGAAATTTTTGAAATGGTGTATCTTTGGCTAGGTGTATTTTCACCAAAAAAAAAAAAATGGTTGAGAAGTTAGAGGGTTGATATGTTGTGGGGTTGTTAACCAATGTCATAAAACAACATGTGTACTTCTGTTTCATGAGAAACTTTGTTCTGTAAGCCTTCACCTGAAGTACAATAAAAAGAAAAAAAAAAAGAAAAAAAATAATCAAATCCTTTAGAACTCCTGCATTCCTCACAGTAATTTAATTTCCCATAAGTTTTTTGGATTTTAGTTGACAACCATGTCATAGAAGTACTTGTTTTGGACAGTGTTGGATATTAAGGATGTTGGCTATTCTGATACGTTTAGATGTAGGTAGCAGTTTTTCTTTCTATTGTCGGTGGACCTCTGCCTTATTAGAAAAAAAATTTGGAGAAACCCCTTCAAAACTTATCTTAAAATCAGTATATCATGGCTAAAAGATGAAAGATAATCAGAAAAAGGGATATTACCATGAGTATGTAAAGAACTCATAACAATCATGAGTAAAAATGCATATCCCAACAGAAATTGAACAAATAATGTGGGCATTAATTCATAATGTAGATACAAATGGCTAATTAATATGTGAAGAGATACATAACCGTACTGGAATAAAAGCAATGCAAATTAAAAGAATAGTGAAGTACTGATGTTTTATTTATCAGTATATGAAGGTGAGTAAAAGTATTGACTCCAGCAGTAGCTGGGGCACAGAGACTAACTCATACAGTGTTCATCAAAGTGTTATTTTTGCAGTCTTTTGGGGGAAAGTTTGACTATATTTACTATATTTTAAATGTTATGCTATTTATATAGTTTTTTTAGTGATTTGCCAGCTATTTGTGCTAAGGAAATAGTAGAACAAGGGCACAGATTTGCATGCATAAGAATGCTCATCGCAGTATTGTTGGTAATAAGAATAAACTAGAATCAACCAAAGTCATTGTCGGTTGGCATTGGCAGAATAGTATATGGTAACTCATAAAATAAATATTATTCAGCCACTATAAAATGGCAGTATAAAAATAATGGATTCTTTCTTATTAAAATCCCGTTCCCTTGTCTTCATCACTGCGTACTCTGTATTTTTCCCTAATGTCTCTGGATTGTGCGTTTGCTTTGCAGGCTCATCTTCCTCTAAAGAACAGTTAATTGCGCATTTCACAAGGTTTTGCCCAAGACTCTCTTCACTTCCTGTACGTTCTCACTCAGTCAGACTTCTTCTAATTGTGGGTGGCAACCCAATAGTGAGTCATGAAATCAATATAATAGTAATGGGTAATTAAAAATTTACTGTTTTTTAAATCAGTTTTGGAGTTTTTTTCTATACTATCTTTAAGTATGGATTTTTTTATATTGATTTATGTTTTTATCTCATACAAGAAATAGCATTTCTTGAAGGTTTGTTTCAATTTTATATGTGTTTTTCCTAGGTTGCAATGAAAAAATAGTGTATCTCTTACTATGTATTAGGATATAAAAAAAAAAAATTGTAAAATGTATACCTAGGAGATCTTTCCACACTCAGCTTCAAATACAGTCTACAGACAGATAGCTCCAAAATTTATGTCTCTAGTCAGGTTCTTTCCTCAGATCTAGATCCACATACATAACTGCTTCCATGGTATATCCACTTGAATGTTTCAAAAGCCATCATGTATGAAACTTAATCTGTGATGTTCACCTTAGCTTCTGGTCTTTGGTGAATGACAGTGTCTTAGTTATCTAGTGCTGCTATAACAGAAATACCACAAATGGGTGGCTTTAGCAAACAAAAATTTATCTTCTCACAGTTTAGGAGGCTAGAAGTCTGAATTCAGGGTGCTGTCTCTAGGGGAAGGCTTGCTTTCTCTGTTGGCTCTGGAGGAAGGTACTTGTCTCTTTTGAGCTGCTGCTCCTGGGTGATCTTCATGTGGCTTCATATCTTTCCTCCCATCTCAGCTTCCTGACTTGCTTGTTTAATCTCTTTTATATCTCAAGAGAGATTGACTTAAGACACCCCCTATGCTAATACTATCTCACTAATATAACAAAACTCATTCCCCAATGGGATTATAACCACAGGTGTACCCACTGCCGTCGAGTCAGTTGCTACTCATAGCAACACCATAGGCTTTCCAAGGCTGTAAATCTCTACAGAAGCAGACTGCCATATCTTTCTCCTGAGGAGCTTCTGGTGATTTTGAACTGCTGACCTTTCAGTTAGCAGTCAATCACGTTACCCACTTTGCCACAAGGGACCCTTAACCACAGGTATAGGTGTTAGGATTTACAACAAGTACTTTTTTTTTTTTTAACTGTGCTTTAAGTGGAAGTTTACAATTCAAGTTACTCATTCGAAAATGTGTACACACATTGTTATGTGATCCTAGTTGCTCTCCCTATACAGTGACAGCACACTCCTCCTTTCCACCCCGGATGCTCCCGTCCCTTTCTGCCTTCTCGTCTCGCCTCCAGACAGGAGCTGCCCATTTAGTCTCATGTATCTACTTGAGCTAAGAAGCACACTCTTCATGAGTATCATTTTATGTCCCATAGTTCAGTCTAATCTTTGTCTGAGGAGTTGGCCTCGGGAATGGTTTTAGTTTTGGGCTAACAGAGAGTCCTGAAGCCATGTCTTCCAGGGTTCCTCCGGTCTCAATCAAACCATTAAGGCTGGTCGTTTTACTGGAATTTGAGTTCTGCACCCCACTTTTCTCCTGCTCTGTCAGGGACTCTCTGTTGTGTTCCCTGTCAGGGCAGTTATTGGTGGTAGCCAGGCACCATATAGTTCTTCTTGTTTCAGGCTGATGTAATCTCTGGTTTATGTGTCCCTTTCTGTCTCTTGGGCTAATATTTTCCTTGTGTCTTTGGTATCTTCATTCTCCTTGGCTCCAGATGGGTTGGGACCAACTGATGCATCTTAGATGGCCACTCGCTAGCTTTTAAGACCCCAGACACGGCTCACCAAAGTGGGATGCAGAACATTTTCATAATAAAATTTGTTATATCAGTTGACCTAGATGTCCCCTGAAAGCATGATCCCCAGACCCCTACCCCTGCTACTCTGTCTCTCGAAGTGTTTGGTTATATTCAGGAAACTTCTTAGCTTTTGGTTTAGTCCAGTTGTGCTGACTTCTCCTGTACTGTTTGTTGTCCTTCCCTTCATCTAAGATAATTCTTGTCTGCTATCTAGTTAGTGAACTCCTCTCTTCCTCCCTCCCCACCCTGGTAACCATCAAAGAATATTTTCTTCTGTGTTTAAACTTTTTCTTGAGTTCTTTTAATAGTGGTCTCATACAATATTTGTTCTTTTTTGACTGACTAAATTCGCTCAGCGTAATGCCTTCCGGATTCGTCCATGTTATGAGATGTTTCACGGATTCATTATAATACAACACATATTTTTTGGGGGACACATTCATTCCATAACAGGCACCATCAGTGGTACAAACCAGAAGCACCTTTCTTTACCCTTCCACACTCACCGGTGTGTTTATCGATTTTACCTCCTAATTTTTCTAAACTTTAACTATGTCTTTCTATCTGCACAGAGTGCACTGGGCAAAGCTGTTCCCCACTCTTGTCTGACCTAAAGCAGTAGCATCGTAAATGGTGTCCTCACATCTACTCTGTATTGCTGTTGTTAGTTGCTGTTGAGTTGATTCTGACTCATGGTGATCCCACATGTGCAGAGTAGAATAGCTCCATAGGGTTTTCAAGGCTGTGACTTTTCAGAAACAAATTATCAGGCCTGTCTTCCAAAGCCCCTCTGGGTGGGTTTGAACTGCCAAGCTTTCAGCTAGTACTCAAGCACTTAACCATTCGAGGCATCCAGAGACTCCGAAGTCCATTCTGTATTATGCAACATGATTGTGATTCTCAAGATGCATATCTGATGATTGCTAACTTCCTCCCACCCCAAGCATCAAGACTGGCTTCATAGTTGTACAACCTATGCAGTTTCCCAGGGCCCCACACTTGGAAGGACCCTTGGAAGGACCCTTGGAAGGACATAGTTTAATGTTCTGCAACTTCCATCTTGAAATTCTTAATTGTTTTTTAACAGGGGCCTTGCATTTCCATTTACACTGAGCCCCACAAATTACGTAGCAGTCCTGCCTGGCATAAACTCCTTATTTTTATTAACTTAAAATAAAACCTTTTTTTTAACATAGTCTGGAAGGCCCTGTGTGTTTGGCCTCCTATATGTGTGCAAAGGAGAATAAAATCAAGTGAGAAAGTCACCCAGCAATAGAATTCAACCCCTCCCCCCACCAAAAAATGAACGCTCAATTCATAGTATAGTTACAAATGGTTATTTTTTTCATTTTAATCATTCTGTCTTCTTTCAGTGCCTTTCATTTCATGACCCTCTTGCACATAATCTTAAGAAGTATATTAACAAATGGATAAGAAAAAAACAAACTACTAAATAGTAAAAGAACAAAAATTTGAGCACTCAATTCATAAAAAGGAAATCCAGATGTCCAAAAAATATGGGAAGGATGCTAAACCCCATTTTTTTCTCAGAACAAAGAACAAAGCTCTCGTTTCCACCATCGGATTGGGACAAATTAAATTAAAAATCTCGAATGCTAGCAAAAGGATGTCATATATTATGGGAGAAAGTGTAAACTGGAACCATCGCTTTAGAAAACAATTTGGTAGTAGTTTGTATGTAGTTTGATTTAAGTTGCTCATACTTTCTGACCCTAGAGAAGCATTACATGACTATAAGAAGTTAAAGAAAGTTCATAGAAGCAATGCTTGCAATAGCAATAAATTGGAAGCACTCTGCCAAGTCCATCAGCAAGTGAATGGTCATTTAAATGTGCTATACTTATAGAGCAGTGAAAATGATTGAGCCAAAGCTACAGATAATAACTGGGTAAACCTTAAAAACTTAATATTGAGTGAAAAAAAAAAGTGTGAAATGATAGACATGGGGCAAAAATAGTAATTTATATTTTATCATCATCCCACTCCATGGCTCAGTTGTTTATCATATTTTTTCTTAAAAATCAGTTATTGTCCTGTGAAATCAGAAATTTAGTGCCTTGGGAAATGTCATAACCATATTTTTGGCCCTATCAGAAATCATTTAGCTGTTACCAACTAACTAATCATATTAAATAAACCCTGCCAGACAAAAAAAATAATTTATGTAGACAAGTCCTTCATGTCAGTATTAATATTTATTGGAGCTGCATCAGTAGTGCTTGTCCCAGCAATGGAGAGTTTCTTGTTCATGATGTTGTTGTTGTTAGGTGCCATCAAGTCAGTTCCCACTCATAACGACCCCTTGTACAACAGAACGAAACACTACGCGGTCCTGCTTCATCCTCACAGTTGTTGTTATCCTTGAATCCATTGTTGCAGCTGCTGTGTCAATCCATCTTGTTGAAGGTCTTGCTCTTTTTTGCTGACCCTCTACTTTACCAAGCATGCTGTCCTCCAGGGACTGATCCTTCCTGACAACATGTCCAAAGTATATAAGACTTAGTCTTGGCCATCCTTGCTCCTAAGGAGCATTCTGGTAGTACTTCTTTCAAGACAGGTTGTTTGTTCTGACAGTCCATAGTATATTCACTTTTCTTCGCCAACACCACAATTCAAAGGCGTTAATTCTTCTTAGGTCTTTGTATTCATTGTCCAGCTTTCGCATACATATGATGCAGTTGAAAATACCATGGCTTGGGTGAGGCACACCTTAGTCTTCAAGGTGACATCTTAGCTTTTCAACACTTTCAAGAGGTCTTTTGCAGCAGATTTGTCCAATGCAGTGAGTCTTTTGATTTCGGGACTGCTGCTTCCATGGGTTTTGATTGTGGATCCAAGTAAAATGAAGTCCTTGACAACTTCAGTCTTTTCTCTGTTTATCATAATGCTGCTTATTGGTCCAGTTGTCAGGATTTTCGTGTTCTTTATGTTGAGGTGTAATCCATACTGAAGGCTGTGGTCTTTGATCTTCATCAGAGAGTGTTTCAACTCCTCTTCACTTTCAGCAAACAAGGTTGTGTCATCTGCATAATGCAGATTGTTAATGAGTTTTCCTCCAATCCTGATGCCCTGTTCTTCTTCATATAGTCCAGTTTCTTGGATTATATTCTCAGCATACAGATTGAATAGGTATGGTGAAAGGATATAACTCTGATGCACGCCTTTCCTGACTTTAAACCAAGCAGTGTCCCCTTGTTCTGTTTGAATAACTGCCTCTTGATCTATGTACAGGTTCCTCATGAGCACAATTAAGTGTTCGGGAATTGCCGTTCTTCACAATGTGATCCATAATTTGTTATGATCCACACAGTCGAATGCCTTTGCACAGTCAATAAAACACAGGTTAACCTCTTCCTGGTGTTCTCTGCTTTCAGCCAGGATCCATCTGAAATCAGCAGTGATATTGGTTCCATGTCCTCTTCTAAATCTGGCCTGAATTTCTGGCAGTTCCCTGTTGATATATTGCTGCAACCACTTTTGAATAATCTTCGGCCAAGTTTTACTTGCATGTGATATTAATGATATTGTTCAATAATTTCTGCATTCGGTTGGATCGCCTTTCTTGGGAATAGGCATAAATATCAATCTCTTCCAGTCAGTTAGCCAGGTAGCTGTCTTCCAGATTTCTTGGCATAGACAAGCGAGCACTTCCTGGGCTGCATCCGTTTGTTGAAACATCTCAGTTGATATTTCGTCAGTTTCTGGAGCCTTGTTTTTTGCCATTGCCTTCAGTGCAGCTTGGACTTCTTCTTTCGGTACCATTGGTTCCTGATCATATGCTACCTCTTGAAATGGTTAAACATTGAGTAAATCTTTTTGGTATAATGACTCTGAGTATTCCCTCCATCTTCTTGTGATGCTTCCTGTGTCGTTTAATATTTTCCCCATAGAATCCTTCACTGTTGGAACTTGAGGCTTGAATTTTTTCTTCAGTTATTTCAGCTTGAGAAATGCCAAGCGTGTTCTTCTCTTTTGGTTTTCTATCTCAAGCTCTTTGCACAGGTCATTATAATACTTTAGTTTTTCTTCTCGAGCCGCCCTTTGAAATCTTCTGCTCAGTTCTTTTGCTTCATCATTTCTTCCTTTTGCTTTAGCTACTTGATGTTCAAGAGCTAGTTTCAGAGTCTCTTCTGACATCAATTTTGGTTTTCTCTTTCTTTCCTGTTTTTTTAATGACCTCTTGCTTTTTTCATGTATGATGTCATCCCACAGCTCATCTGGTCCTCAATCATTAGTGTTCATCTTGTCAAATCTGTTCTTGAGATGGTCTCTAAATTCAGGTGGGATATATTCAAGGTCATACTTTGGCTCTTGTGGACTTGTTCTAATTTTCTGCAGTTTCAACTTGAACTTGCATATGAGCAATTGATGGTCTGTTTTGCAGTTGGCCCCTGACCTCGTTCTGACTGATGATATTGAGCTTTTTCATTGTCTCTTTCCACAGTTGTAGTCAATTTGATTCCTGTGTATTCCGTCTGGCGAGGTCCATGTGTATAGTCGCCGTTTATGTTGGTGAAAAAATTTATTTGCAATAAAGAAGTCGTTGGTCTTGCAGAATTCTCTCATGTGATCTCCAGCATCATTTCTATCACCAAAGTCATGTCTTCCATTTTGTGTTTTCTTGGCTATATAAGTAGGTGTTTCATCATTGCATACATTTAGGTGTTAAAGGAGATAGATCCCATGATGGTGCGCCAACAGAGAGGAGGAGCCCCTAACTCGTCCTGAGGAGGTTAGAAAGACTTCCAAGATGTGGTAAAATCTTGAACTTTATCTTGAACTCTATGCAGGAAAAGTCAGAAAGAGAGAAGTAAGGAAAGGGCCTCCTTGACACAGGCAATCACATAGGCAAAGGTATAGAGGTTGTAGTATGTTTGGGAAATGTTAAGAAGTTCTAGAAAACTAAACCCTTAGGTTCATTTTGACAAGTTCTAGGAGTGGAAGCGGGTGAGAAGGGCTATGGAGGACACTGTATGCTGTGCAAAATGTCAGTATTTTGTCTTGAAAATGATGAAGAGGCACTGATATTTTAGACTGAATTTTTAAGAAAGTATTGAAGAATTCAGTGTACTCATTCTATTTACATGCAGGAAGAACAGTGCATTTCATTTACTGGAAATGTATGTAAGGCATTCTGACATATTGTTATGCCTAGGAAGATATCCAGGCTCACCAAAACATCACACAAGAGACTGAGTTTATATCAATAGTCTGTTAGGACCTACTTGAGCAGTTTGTCACCATAATATTCATCATTGTATTTTTAGGGCTTTTGTGTTTATAATTACCTGTGTCTTTACTTTTAAAGCAATAGCTAAGAGCATGTGTATCTGAACCACAGAAAAGAAGAATGCTCATCTTATCTTGTACAATTATTACATGCATAACTCTGGAGCCAAAGCATCAAATTACTGTAATAATCCTCATACCATTTGGATGCAATGTTACCTTTTAAAGTAGCTGCTATTTTAGACTGGTTTATAGGACTCTGTGAACTTGCACTTCACATCTTTCCCGAAGCCATCTTCAGAAATTTCATCAGAGCTTGTTTTTCATTGTGTATCCTGAAGTTTTGGCCAGTACTATGCTCATAGCCAGAGTCCACTGTACAGACGAAGGAAGGCATTCTGGATAAGAAAAACTTACCTGAAAAGCCTGTGCAAATGAATTTTCTCCCAAGATGATTTGTCATAGAAATGACTAAGCAGTGTAGAAAAGCAATTGGTTGATATATCATTGTCTTACTTTCTCATATCAGTGACATTGTTTGAATAAATTCTAAAAGGTATTATACAAGCCCCTGACTTATTAAGTATAATATTCTGTAATCAAACACATAGCTTCTACCTTTTTTTTTTGATGGTTTAGAAGCACCATTATTGTTATGCAAATAAAAATTCTTAAATTGATATAAGGCATAATGGTAAATAGGCATATATTATTTGAATCGTGCAATTATAGATTTATGCTTAAAGAGTTTTTAAAATAGTTAAAGCTATTTGACTCTACATTTAAAAACTCCATCGTACAAGCATTTTGGTGTTCTTGCATCTACTTTTTATACTTTTCCTGCCTTTCACATCTTACAGGATTTTAACTTTCTCATCACTGTAGGCAATGTGACTTTCTAAAATAATTCTTTTTTTCCTATAAGTTACAGACTTTTGTGTGTGTGTAAAACAGAAAGGCATTTTGTTAAAATGTACAGTCTGAAGTCTCATCTGACTCTTTTTTGAGCCTTATGGGTTTGATTGCCTACCACATACTGTGTGTGTGTGTGTGTGTGTGTGTGTGTCTATAGGATCTGATTCTAAAGAAGTTACAGAAGACATAGGGAATGGGGAGGACCCTACAGCATGAGAAAGAGAAAAGGAAATGGAATGATTATACAACGTTTGATCCAGCTGCCCATCACATACTTTTTTTTTTTTTTTAGTTTTGGCAAAGTCTGACTCAAAATAAAAGGCAGAAGACACCGGGGAGTGGGAAGGCTTAGAAGCGTGACAAATGGAAATGTGGAAATAAAAATATGACACATGATTTGATCCTACAAAAATCAAACAAAAAACCGTAACCAAGTAAACAGGAGAGAGCAGCTGATAAAGAGCAAACTTAGTTCCATTTATGTTTAGTAAAGACCCTTGATACTAATATTTTAGGATTTTAAGGCTTCACCTTTACGATGCCTCCAAATTTATTTTAAAGCTCCTAGCTATTTCCTTATTATTGTTGGCTGTCAATTTCCTTTTTAAAAACACTTCCCAAATTGTCTTTGTCTTCCTGGTGACCGTTAGAAGATCCAAGAGCATATAAAGACTGTAATGACGGTGTGTCCAGATAATAGCAACAAAGAAGAGCTGCTCGAGGTCTGTCTTGGTTTCAGAGAAAAAAGAGCCATGGGGAGTAAGGGTGACCTGGACTCTAAACTAAGATCCAAAAATGAACCTGACAGTTAAATCTTATAAAAGTTCCCTGGATGATTTCCCTAAAAATACATCCGCTATCTTGTTATTTCAAATCACTTAGACATGAAATCAGACTCTACTACAGTAACTTCCTGAGATAAGGAATATAATTTCCATAAGGGTAGAGAAAAACAAAAATAATCCCAAATGTTTTACAGAAGGGTGATCATAACTATTTTGCTCCATTTTTACCTTTGGTTAATGATGCTTATGCCTTACTTGATTTTTGTTCTTGCTTTTTGTATTTTTCCTCTGCCCAGAGAATGGTCCTTAGCCTAAGTTTGAGTTAACACTTTCAGTAACCCCGTCCTAGCCTTGCCTTTGTGGGCTCATGCCTGATGGACACCTGACTGCATTGTTTTAGTTGTCTGCTCAGTTTTGCTGTAAAAATTAGTGAGATAACGTATGAAAGCACACAATAAAGAACCTGACACATTGCAGGTGCTCTTTAATATTAGTGCTTTTCTTGTAAATAAACTACACCATTTTAGACGCTATGAAAACTATTAAGATGAATTGAACAGAGTTGATTCTTAGAAAGTTGTCATCTAACAGGGAAACTAATACATGCATATTAATGTTAACTAAAACAGAAGAATATCAGAAGACTCAGATGAAATCTTTTGATTCTTGACTTTGATGTTGAAAGGACCAGTTAGTTACTTAAATAATCCCACCCATTGCCCAACACCAGTTCCCTAATAAACAGTTCGTGGGAATTTTCCTTATCCTTCTTATCTGGCTAGGACAACAGTGATCACCACCTAACAGAGGTGGTTTGGCCTGAAAGCCTGCAGACTTCTCCAGTTCAAGAGAAGTTCTAGTGTGCTTCAGCTTGAATCAGATTAGCTTGGCTTTCTAGAATTGAGTCAGATCTTTCAGTTGTGTGTTGGAGTTTGTGATCACTGTCTCTAAAAAAACTTGATGGTTTCATACTTTCAAACGTAGATCATTCCTTAGAGCACATGCCTCGATTATAATTTTTTTTTTCTTTTAGATTTGACCAGCGGCCCAGCTCTAAGAAGTCAATGTTTTATTATTTTCTAGTAGATATTAGCACTTTCAGCTCATCATATTTAACATTTTAAATCATTTACATATTTGATCATCAGAAAAAACAATTTTTGGCAGGTAGGAAGTTGAATTCATTGACTTTATCCATCTTATTGGAGCTGCTGGTGAGTTCTCTGCTATTCATATGAGGGAATCTCATTTCCTGACTGCATTTGGTTTCTGTCAAACTGAATATGCCTTCATTTAAAAGCTACATTCTGCCTTTTAAATTCCATGCTCTCTGCGTGGACATCTGGGTATGTATTGGCAATCTTTGACTTACTCTGTCTGCATCTTTGCAGAATTAATTATCTCTGCATCAACTCTGGATACAATGGGGACTTTGAAATTTTGAGTAAAAGAGAATTATCTTTTAAGCCATTCTTCTAGAGTCAATAATTACAATAGAGATTTTTAAAAAATTTATATTTAAGTAACCTGACAGTGATGAATGGTAGCCTGTGGAATAAATGTTCAACATATACAGTATTTTCATCCTGGAGGCCAGTATCTCAGAATATATTTTAGCCCTTCTGTGCTTTCTGTTGTCCTCTAGTTTACACCAGATGAAGCATGTTCTTTTCCCCTCCCTTTTTTTTTTTTTTTTTTAATAAGAACAGAAATTTATTGCCTCACAGTTCTGGAGTCTGGTAGTGTGAGATTAGGGTATTGTCCCTGTTGATTCCTTCTGAGGCTTTGACGGAAAATCTATTCCATGCCTTATCCTCTAGCTTCTCGTAGCTCCAGGCATTTCTTTGCAGCTGTAGCAACACATGACATCCTTCCCCTGTCTCCCTGTCTCTGTGTTTCTTCTCTCTTTAATAAGAATGCCACTAATACTAGATTAGTATCCACCATACTCTGGTGTGACCTCATCATAATCCAACTGATAACATCTTTAAAGATTATTTCCAAACAAGCTCACGTTCACAGGAACGGGGGTTAGACTTCAGCCTATCTTTTTGGGAGACACAGTTCAATCCATAACACTTCTCATTATTTTTTTCTACTGCACCATTAAGCTTTTGGCTAGCACATAATGTTGATCCTTTCCCCTCATTTAAACTTTGGTGTAATTTTCCTCCATCCTGAGAATACTTGGTTTTATATGTGACATTAGAGGGTTGTGCTTTTGCTAGCCAAGAAACTTATTTAAAAATGAAACAAACTCATGTGACTTGAAGAAGTTTTCCCTCTGGCCTCTTTTCAATGAATTGCTAAAAACCAATCAGACAAACTTTTACCCCTGTCCCCAAAATGTAGACTTTATTCTTTGAGTTTCTGATTTGTTAATATCTATTAAGAACAAATGGCAATAAAATAAGTCCTGGTCATATTACTGAGGTCACATGCAAAATAAAATCAGAAGAGGCTGTCTGGAATCATATTAAAATAAAAGCTACCTATAATATGTAATTTGTTTGGAAACATTCAGGTATAATACATCAGCTTTGGAAGATAAGAGTGGACCCTTAGTTTTGGTGATGAGATTCTGATACAATCATCCTAGGTATGAATTTAGTGAGTGAGGCTATGGGTTCCCAGATTATGGTTGACTAATGAAAAATATTTTTCCTCTAGCTTTACAATACAAAGTTTAATGTCTTGAATTTTGTACACTACAGGATGCCACTGACTTGTCTTTCCTATGTTGTTGTTAGGTGCCATTGAGTTGGTTCCGACTCATAGAGACCCCGTGTATAACAGAACTAAACCCTATCCAGTCCTGCACCATCCTCACAATCGTTGCTATGTTTGAGCTCATTGTTGCAGCCACTGTATCAATCCATCTCGTTGAGGGTTTTCCTCTTTTTCACTGACCCTCTACTTTATCAAGCATGATGTTGTTTTCCAGGGACTGGTCCCTCCTGATTAAATGTACAAAGTGAGAAGAAGCCTCGCCATTCTCACTTCTAAGGAGCATTCTGGCTGTACGTCCTCCCAGACAGATTTGTTTGTTCTTCTGGCAGCCCATGGTATATTCTGTATTCTTCACCAACACCATAGTTTGCACCAGTTCTACTTTGATCTTCCTTTTTCATTGTCCAGATTTCACATATATGTGAGACGATTTGCCCAATACAGTACGTCCTTTGATTTCTTGACCGCTGTCTCCATGGGCATTGACTGTGGATCCAATTAAATGAAATCCTTGACAATTTCAGTCTTTTCTCTGTTTATCCTGATGTTGCTTATTGGTCCAGTGGTGAGGAGCCATGCAGTATCCCTTTGTTCTGTTCGAACAACTGTCTCTTAGTCTATGTACAGGTTCTACATGAGCACAATTAAGTGGTCTAGAATTCCTATTCTTTGCAGTGTTATCCGTAATTTGTTTTGGTCCACACAGTTGAATGCCTTTGCATAGTCAATAAAACACACATAAATATCTTTCTGGTATTCTTTGCTTGTAGCCATGGTCCATCTGACACCAGCAATGATGTCCCTCATTCTGTGTCCTCTTCTGAATCCGGCTTGAATTTCTGGCAGTTCCCTATTTATATACTGCTGCAACTGTTTTTGAATTATCTTCAGCAAAATTTTACTTGCTTGTGCTGTTAATAAAATTGTTAGATAATTTCCACATTCCCTTCGATCACCTTTCCTTGGAATGGGCACAAATATTGATCTCTTCCAGTTGGTTGGCCAGGTTGCTGTCTTCTAAATTTCTTGGCACAGATGAGTTCCAGGAACTTCCAGCGTTACATCTGTTTGTTGAAATATGTCCATTGGTATTCTGTCAATTCCTGGAGGCTTGTTTTTGCCAGTGCCTTCAGTATAGCTTGGACTTCTTCCTTCAGTACCAAAAATAAGACAAAGAACTTCTATATACACCTTACCTTGATTCACTTATTGTTTACATTTTGTCTTATTTGCTTTGTCATTCTATGTGTTGTTGTTGTTGCTCTGTATACACACATATATTAACATTAACCATTAGAATCATTTTGAGCTATTTGAGAGTAAGTCACAAGCATCATGCTCCTTTACACCTAAATTTCCTAAGAACAAGGAATTCCTCTACATAATTATAAAATTACAAAAACAATTATATAAACTATATATAATTGATTTTATTTTAAAATAGATTTAATTTAATTTTTATTTTTAATTGAAAATGTAATATTGAATTTAATTATATGTGTAATATAATTATAAATATCAGGACATCAACATTGATATAGCGTTGTTATCTGATCCGTAGTCTGTATACAGATTTCACCAGTTATCCCTTTAATTTAATTATATGTGTAATGTAATTATAAATATCAGGAAATCAACATTGATATAGCATTGTTATCTGATCTGTAGACTGTATACAGATTCCACCAGTTATCCCTTCAATGTGCTTTATAGTTTGTTTTTCCCTCCAAACCTGTGTTCTAATCTAGGATCACACTTAGCATTTAGTCGTCTGGTCTCTTTGTTCTACCTTAATCTGGAACATTTCCTCAGCTTTTATTTGATTTTCTTGACCTTGACATTTTTGAAAGTATGAAGGAGGAATTCTAAAATATGTGTCATTTTGCTCCATTAGTGCAATCACTACAGGAGCCCTGATGGCGCAGTGGTTAAAGCACTCCCCTCTAACTGAAAGGTCGGCTGTTGGAACCCACCAGCCACTACAAGGGAGAAAGATGTGGCAGTCTGCTTCTGTAAGGATTTACAGCCTTGGAAACTCTATGGGGAAGTTCTGCCCTGTCCTATAGGGTCGCTATGAGTCAGAGTAAACTCGACAGCATGGGTTTAGTTTTGGGTTAGTGCAATCACTAGTCCAGTTCCATTCAAAGTCAGAATTCCAGACTGTTCCTGAGTTAAAGCCTTTCCTCTCATCCACCTCAGGTCTACTTTGGACTGGATGTCTGTAGGGGAAAAAGGGACCAGATTATTTTCTGTTTGTCCCCTTGTACTTCTTTTTCACCTTACTCCTCACCACCTCTTTCTTACCTGATCTCTTTAGAGTTAGCACTGGGGAGTGACAAGGGGCAAGAAGGAGGAAAAGCCACACTCCACTGCTGTCACGGTTGTTGGCATTGCTCCTCCTTGGGCTTTCAGGAGACAGGCTTCAGGGGAGCATGTCAGTGGCCTTCTGAGATTCTCCACAGGATCAGACGACAACAACGTCTCTCCTCTGGGCCACTTACAACATATTCTCAGCTTCTGAATGTGATGGGTACATCTCCACCCTCTTTTCTCCTGATGACTTGCTCCTGGATGATGCTGTCGTGGTCCAGCACCCGCCTGCATGGCTGACATTTATTTGATCCGTGAAAAACAAACATCCTCTGCTCTGTTCCCTTTAGAAGCACAGCTGGTTTCTAATATGGCCTCTTCTTCTACAGCTGATTAGGCAGTTCCATAACATTTCTCTTAAAATCTTTTGGGTGTATGAGTCATAAACCTGTTTCCCAAACTCCAGGAGGCACACATCAAGCTTTTTGTGTGTCCCATTGAATCCTATATCACCTGAGTGGAGGTGAGAGGGAAACAGTTCTCTCCCTTTTCCCCCCAAGGGGCATCAGGAAAAATACCATAGCACTTTTACTACTCCAGTGAAAAGAATGGCCTAGTATTTCTAACATCTGTCTTCCCTAATCTTTTTTAAACATCTACCCTATTATACTCTATAAATGAGTGTTGGTCTGAGTGTCACAAGACCAGAGTTTACAAGTCTTACCTTGTTGTTGTTAGTTGCCATTGAATCTGTTCTGACTCATGGCAATCCCATGTGTGCAGAGTAGAGCTGCTCTTTAGGGTTTTCGATGCTGTGACCTTTTAGAAGCAGATCCAAGGTGCCTCTGGGTGGATTTGAACCACCAACCTTTTGCTAGTGGTTGAACACTTGAACTTTAGCACCACTCAGGGACTCATCTTACCTAGGTGATTTAACATTTTCATTTTGTAATGTGGGAGTATATGGCACTGTTGTTTTGTTCTCTACTTTGGGGGTTTTGTGGGAGAAAGATGTGGCAGTCTGCTTCCATAAGGATTTACAGCCTTGGAAACCCTATCGGGTAGTTCTGCTCTGTCCTTACAGGGTCACTATGAGTTGGAATTAACTCGATGGTAGTGGATTTGGTTTTTTGGTTGGTTTGGGGATTTACTAAAGTCTGAGTCTGAAGCCTTACAGGGTCACTATGAGTTGGAATTAACTCGATGGCAGTGGATTTTGTTTTTTGGTTGGTTTGGGGATTTACTAAAGTCTGAGTCTGAAAGAGAACCATGTAATACCCAGTGCAGGGATTAGTTCTTCTAAGGACAGGTAAGTAAACTTTGTAACTCCTTTTCTCCTAGAATGACAAAACAACAACAAGTTTAAATTCTAATGGGTAAAAGACTAAGAGTAATAATCCTAATATATTGACATATAAGATATGAGGGATCATGAAGGGGCCCTGGTGGCCCAGTGGTTAAGAGCTCGGCTGCTAATTCAAAGGTTAGTGGTTGGAACCCACTCCCTGCTCCATGGGAAAAAGATGTGGCAGTCAGCTTCCGTAAAGATCATAGCCTCAGAAACCCCATGGGGCAGTTCTGCTCTGTCCTACAGGGTCACCTATGAAATGGAATCCACTCGATGGCAACAAGTTTAAGGGATAGTGTAAAAATATCCCAGGAAACTGTGTATTTATTCTTGAGGATTGTTTGATCGCACTGCTCTGTACAGTACAGTGCCTTCTCTGCTTGGGCTACAGGAGAATTTTCTCTCAGTCTTCAGTTCAGGAACAGTTATACGTCTCTGAAGTAACTGTTTTTGTTTTTTTTTAACCTGTGGACACTGCAGTTGATTCTTTTTCTCTTGTGATGACCACTAAATCCACTAGAGCTCCATTTGTTCATTTCTGAAAAATGAGCAAAACTGCAAGATACATGTTGTGTTTACAGCTGCAATCTGGTTTATATTTTACTTTATTTTTTTCTTTATTCTGATTTTCTCATTTTTTTTCTTCCCTTGTAGCCTAGCATTAAAAAAAAATAAAAAGACGAAGAAATCCATTTTGGAACAAAGTGAAGTGTGAACAAACAAATAACTTGTTATAAATAAAGCTATTAACATTTTGTTGCCTGTCGGTGAGAGTCCTCATTCCCTCCTTCTGTGCGTGTGTTAGGGGCAGGATGGGATGTTTTAAAAGTACAGGCAGTCACTGGATTATGAATGAGTTCTGTTTTTCAATATATCTTTAAGTTGAATTTGTATGTAAGTCAGAACAGTTAGGTGTACTTCATATCTAACCTCAGTTAATCAAATGTTTGTCTTAGTATATGTAGTACATAGTGTACCTTTCTGTGCATAAAAAGCATTAAAGAAACCCTTCCCGATACACTAAAACATCTTTAACATAATAATAAGTGATAACGGCAATAATGTTTGGATGCACTTCACTAAGTAGTGCCTGTTTGTTATTACGAACCATTCTATTCACCTGGAATTTATAATATAACAGGCTGTATGGGGGTTGGTTCATAACTGCGGGTTGTATGTAAATCGGGCGTTCATAAGCCAGGAACGGTACCTAAAAAGTTAAGTGTTTTTATATGTCCTTTTAGAGTGGTTGAGGAATATTTAAAAACTAAGACAAGATATATATAATCATTAGGAAATTATACTGTGTTTTATTAGATGACCAGCCCTAAAGAAACAAGCTGTATTATTTTTTCCATCATTTGAAACAGTTTTCTCACCATTTAAATAGAGCCACAACCGTAACTGCCACAGTGACAGTGGAAGCAGAAAGTGAGGGCCACACATCAAGAGGTCCGCCTGGGCTGTGCCCTGGTGTGCAGCGCAGTGGAGCGGAAATGGCACCCACTGCTCACTTGGTGGGGCCTGGGAGAGCGAGTCTCTCCAGAGACACCAGTTGGAACACTACCAACTGTGTAATGGCTCCTGGGTGGTGCAGATGGTTTGCAGCTGGCTGCTAACTTAAAGGTTGTGGCTCAAACCCACTCAGCAGTTCCACAGAAGAAAGGCCTGGCAGTGTGCTTCTGTAAAGATTAAAAAATCCCATTGCCATCCAGTTGATTCCGACTCATAGTGTCTCTGCAGGAGAGAGTAGAACTGCACCATAGTGTTTCCCAGGCTGTCATCTTTACAGAAGCAGATTGCCACATTTTCACTGTGCCAGCTAACAGCAGTAAGCAGTTCATAAGGAATTAAATGTAAGGCTAACATCTGGACATTGACTATTGTTTATTTGCTCATTTGGTATTAGTTGGAAATAATTATATGTAGTGGTTTTGTAGGTCTGCTTATAGTTGAGCTTTTCAAGGGAGAGTTAGTACATTAAAGCAATTGGCTATGTCTGATAATACTTGAAAAGGGTTAATTCAAATATTACATTTTCATTTGAAGCCTGCACCATAGAATTGCACACAGTGGAAAGTTAGACTATGACTATTTTATTTTCACAAGTGTTTGAGTGCATATTGGATTCATTTCGGTTTTGTGTTAGAAAATTAATACGACATTATTTTTCTGATGTTTCCCATTGTAGTCACTTAAGAAATGGGGCTAATCATGCTAGCTCATTTAAGTAATATAGCTTCAGAAATGAATGTTTCTTTCTTCCCTTTATATTGAAATGATAGTTTTCTAATAGAGATACTGAATGTTGTGTATTCAAATATCTTTAAAGGAATAGTTAATTCAGAATTGAGCACAAAGAAGCCTCAGAAGATTATCCATCCATGCAGATACAGTTATATTGTGGTGGATAATGGATTTGTGTTATTCTTAATGCCTATACGTTGCTACAGCAAGACTCAAGTTGTTTTTATAACTTTTCAGTACATTGAACTAAAGAAAAGTTTGACAGCAGAAAGCATCTGATGAATTAAATGTGACATGTTTTTTATTCATATAAAAAGGTTTCTGAGCAGCTGGTAATTGTGAATATTTCAGCAGTCATTTTTGATATGGAATACTTCTGTGTTTAGCACTAATGAGTTGTGAGTTGTGCTTCATCAAGTTGACAGTTTCCTTTTGTAAATAGGTGTGTGATACACTTTATAAAAGCTAGTAAAAGATACTCACCTGTTAAATGCATGGAACTTTCTCTTTTCTCACTCTGTCTGTCTTTCCCTCTTTCTGGCTCAGTCAACTTTTCCAGTAAGAGAAACTATTATAAAGACAAGTATTTACTTAGTGCTTGATAAATTCCAGGCATGATGCTAGATACTAGAATATACTCCCTCCATTGAATAATTATTACAATTCAAATAAACTTAATGAAAAAGTGACTCGATGGCAACTAACAACAACCATCTTAACAGTGATCCTATGAAACAGGAAAGTTATGCATTGTTCCCACTGTGTAAGTGATGAAGGTTACAGTGTTAGTCATAAACAGCTGGAGTCATAGCGCGGAATCCAGTGCTTTAATATATAATACTGTTTTCATTACGTGATAGAAATTAATTTAACTCTACTAAGGAACATAGGTGAATGTAGAATAGGAATTATCCAAAGAGAACTGAAAATGTTAATACCAATTAATCAAGAAGTATATTTTAACAAATCTGAAAGGCTAAATTTGGCTTTGGTACTGAAATGGAAACACACACACACACAGGAACTGATTTAGTATCATTGGCAACATTAACCTATTCTTTGGAGGAACACTATGTGTTAAGAGTTCTGTAAAGACAAGCAGGGTATTCCAAACTTTGATTGGAAAGGTGGAAAGGGAACTTCGTGTTCAGCTGGTGCAGCTGAACTACTCCAGCTGCCAACCTCTCCATTCAAAAACCTTCTGTGATGTGTCTTACACTTTCAGATTGTATATAATATTTCTCTGACTAAAGAATTCTGATGCAAATACATGATCTGACAGCGAGTCATCTGTATCTTCATGCAAACTTCCAGGGATAATAATTTAGAATCTCACTAATAGACATAGTAAGGATAGCATCTTACGCCTTGTAGAACATTACCATTTTCCATGGAATTTCATTCTGTTGGTTCTGGTAATATGGCAGAATTAGCAACCTGAAATCCCTTCCAAAGCAAGTGCCTGGAAATTCTAAATAAATTACAATAAATATTTTTAATAAATGGATAAATAAGCTCACAAAAAATTAAGGAATATCCTCAGGAGTCAAATACAAGAAGGGCACCAAAACCAGGGTAGGTTGAACATGATCTGAAGCTGGGGTTAACTCAGGGCTGGTGGGTGGAGGGGGAGTAGGTCAGTCTTGTCAGTCAGAGGCTGGGAATGTGAACAAAACTGCAACTTAGTCTACCATGTGAAATGGAACCACCAAAAGACTAACCTAGTTGGACTCAGAAAACTTCCTCCAGCAGCACAGGGAGATGAGGAGGGAGCTGGCAGTGGCTGAAATGCTCCTTTGTCTCTTCCCAGTTATACTCACCAGAGGGACCTAATGCAGGGCTGGCACTTTGTTCTTGCATTAGCTCCATCACTGTGTGAGGCAATGATCACATGTCTGTTGTCTTGCCTTTTCTAGACTAAACACTACCATGTTCCTCAGACATATTTATGGTCTTTAATATCACAGCAACATGATCACCTTCCTGCATAAAGTCTGCATTCAAACATGCAGACTTTATGTGAATGTGTAAACATTTGCCCAAATTGTAGCTCTTTGAGCCCAATTTCCTCAACTCTAAAATGGAGACAGTTGTTCGAGACAGAAAACAAACAAACAACCACAAAAAACAGTACTCGTGTCGGCCCTTTGCACAAATTAAGTGCTTAATAATTTCTTTTTTATTATTTCTCTATATTACAGTGTTAGCATTACATCTGCATTTCTATAATCCTGTTATAGCATTCTGCTTATATATGCAATTAATTTCAGTGTCTCTCAAAACAGACATTAACTAGAGATATAAATATGTTAACTCAGAATGGTGAGGACTGACTTTTAAAGTTTTATGTTTAAAAAAAAAAAAGCTTTCAACAAGATACAAAAACCATTCTTAAAACTATGCCCTTAACACTTTCTTATTTAAGGATTTTGCTTCAAAATAACAGTTGGACCTAGTCATAAAGAAAACTGTTGCATATATACAGCTGACTAATTTTGTAGTTACTATTCAATAATAATAATAATAAATATCCATCATTTGAAAATATTGCACCTTTTTTGATAGTAGAGTCTTTGGAATCAGACATCCTTGCTATTTCCACACACTTTTATGGGACTCTGGGAAATTTACTTAACATCTTTGTCCTCGGTTTCCCTGTTTGTAGAATGTAGACAACAATAGCTCATACCTCATAGAATTGTAATGAGGTTAGGTTAGAGATATAAGTGATTAACATGAACCATAGTAAAGATTAGATACTGTTACCATTGCTACTATAAGCAAAGTGGCAACAAAAAATACTGGAAATGGGACTGAACTGACAAGTTAAATGAGATATGAACACACATACACACACTGTATTTGATGCACTCCACTTACGGGAGAATCATTACTTAGGAAACCATTATTCGGAAAATAAAAAGACAAGCGGAAGAGAATCTGTTGAAGTCAGACAAATTCACGGTAGCAAGAATTGTTAGCAATACCTTGACAGTGAATGAGGGTACAGAACACCTTTTAAAAATATATAAAATTCAAAAGCATAGTGCTCCCAAGCCAGTTAGTAAGAGAACAGCCAGGAGTACACATATTAATTGTCTGTAAAGTCATCAGCACATTGCAAAATAGGGCCAAATCGATGTCCATGGTTTTTACTTTGTTTTAAGATAACAGAGGAGTACTTAGCACAATTCACAGAAAATGAAAATTACACAAATCAAAAGCTTTGGAATTTAAAGGAGTGAGTTTCCATTATCTAGAGAAATCACTGAAGTAGGTGTTTATTTCCAAATGACCAAATGATGATGGATAAGCCAAAGGTTTCAATGATTGCTTACAGAGTAGAGAAATGTTTGACCTAGGCTTCATATGCCAGTTAATCCTAGATGTGGTACAGTAAGATCCCGCTAGTCAAGGCAGTGTAGATTCATATCATATCACTTCTGTGTGCCTGGGAGATATTTTGTTCAGTCAGGTTGTGCTTTGCTTTGGTTTCCTTTGGCATATCAATATACTACAGAAAGAAGAAATGGTCTGGAGGGAAAAATCTGATGAAGCAGGTGTTTTGACTTCTCTGTAATCACTATATATAAAATGTGGACAACCAGAACCCAGTTAGGCCTCTAGCTTTTTTTACTATCTGAAATTAGAGTCAAAAGCGACAATTGAAGTATGCAGATCTTTATTTTCAAATGCGTAGAAACTACAAAGTGATTTAATGTTTAGCCATTGATCATTTTGTAGGCATCACAGAAGTAATGAATTCAATGACTCTACATTTAAATTGGATCACAGTATTGGCAGCTGTGAGTCCTGGTATTAAAGAATAATTTCTATCAGAGGGGTACATTTTAAAGATTTAGTTCTGTAGATTACCTCTTTATGAAAATTCATGGAAAGATTCTCCCACATAAAGGTACGGAGGATATTTACTGTCAATAGGCTTATACTGTTAATGAGTTACATTCATAGTGGTATGAAACATTAGATCTATCACCTTTTTACAATTTATGGGACTTCTGCAGACCTTCAGCAATGCAAGTAAGCCTTGCTGTGCTCACCTGGAATATCGGATACATCCTCCGTGCACTTTGAAAAGCAAATACAGTGCATACATTTATCAATCCTGACATTGATACCTTTCTACCTAGCTCACCAAAGAATCATCCAAATAATACAGAATTGAAAAACTGGCAGGCCAAACAACACGCAATTGTATATTTTGCGATTGGAATATTTAAAAGTATAAGTGAATTAAGTAAGTATACTCAGATTGAATGCAATTTCCTTTCTTTAATTCCCTGTCTCTAAAAGAAGGCTAGTAACAATATGGTTTTTTTTTTCTTTCTACAATTGACTACAAAACAGAAACAAATTATATATAATTTTAAAGGACATTGTATATGACCCACACTGAGGTATGGCAGTTGGTTTACTTACCATGCTTAGAAAAATCCCCAACTTTGTCCAAATTCACAATAAAATGGTTAGTACTTCCTAAGGTTTTATTTGTAATTAAGAAGATAATCCTGTGTAATTTGAATTTTAATTTTTTGTAAAGGCATATGCCACAGTGAAAGGGGGCTTAAAATGGAATTTATTCTCACTTCGATTTATACATCATACCAACTACAGTCCATGTTCTCATAGAGGGATAAATGGTTAAGTGTGATAAAAATGAACCTATTAATAAATGCTGGTAATTATGACAGTTAATCAAGAATATTTTTGTTACATAAAAGATACAAAACTACTTTGAGACCAGTGAGGATGACAGACATGAACCAAATAATTTTAAATATATATGCTGTGAGAAGGTTCCGGTACCATGGACCAGGCAGGATTTTTCCAATTTGCCTATTGCTACTTTACCTCTGCCTACCATTCCCTCTCTGATTCCTTGCCCAATCCTCCAAACCATGTTAATGATTCCCTGTTCTGAGTCACCATTGTGCCTTCTGTGCATTTCTGTTATTTCTCTTATTCGTAATTATTCTGAACGCAGTGTTCACTGGCTTGTTTGTGTCCACGTTCCACTGAGTCCCTGAAGGCTAAGTGCTTTGTTTTATCCTCTGTTGTAACCACAGCCCTTGGTGAGGTGCATGACTTGTACAGTAGGTGTTCAAAGAATATTTGAGGAACAAAACTGCCTTGCTGAATTGTTTAGAATATGATTAAATACATTAGCAAACTGACATCCAGCATCTGATCAGATTTGCCAAATTCAGATGATTATACAACTTAGATACCTCTGCTAATGTGAGACAATTAACTGGAAGGCTGACCTTCCGTTAATGCGCAATTTTCTTATGCACATTGATTTTTGTGATGTAAATGATTACTGTTTATTACGAGACTATTTATATTTCTAGCATGGATTTAATAAATAATGTATTGCATGAATGGTTATTTTTGTTGTAGGGGAAACTGATAGATGATAACTTCTAAGGTTCCTTTCAGGCCTATGAATGTGATGCCAAAATACTGATTTTTTTGGAGAACTGAAAATTAATACATTCCACAGCTTGAAAGTAAACCTGTCAGAATACATAAGACTATACCCAAATAGGAAGTGTAATAATAGGGAGTTGACATTTGTGAAATATTTGTAAGAAGTATTTTTACTACAACAGTATTTTGACGCTCCCTCCATCTTCTTAGGAATTCTAAGTTCTTACAGATTTGCTGTCCTTCCCTTTCTTTTCCTTCCCAACATTTCCCTTGTTATGGATTGAATTGTGTCCCCTAAAACTGTGTGTCAACTTGGCTAGGCCATGATTCCCAGTATTGTGTGGTTGCCCACCATTTTGTGAACTGATGTGATTATCCTATTTGTTGTAAATCCTAATTTCTCTGATGTTAATGAGGTAGGATTAGAGGCAGTTATGTTAATGTGGCAGGTCTCAATCTGCAGGATTAGATTGTATCTTGACTCAGTCTCTTTTGAGATATAAAAAAGAGAATCTAGCAGAGAGGGAAGGGACGTCATGCCACCAAGAAAGAAATACCGGGAGCAGAGTTTGTCCTTCAGACCTGGGATCTCAGTGCTGAGAAGCTCCTAGACCAGGGGAAAATTGATGACAAGGACCTTCCCCTAGAGCCAATGAAGAGAGAAAGCCTTCCCTTAGAGTTGGTTCCCTGAATTTGGACTTTTAGCCTTCTAGGCTGAGAGAGTAAATTTTTGTTTGTTAAAGCCATCCACTTGTGATATTTCTGTTATAGTAGCACTAGACAACTAAGACACACCTTATGCAGATTCTATACTCTCCTTTCTCTGCCACCCATCCAAGTCATCTCATTGTTAAAGTTTTTCTCTCCACCCTAACCACTGGTGGCTTCCATCTCTATCTGCTCCTACTACCTCTGTGACTCTGGTTTTCAGAGGACTCTCTAGGATGAATATACCATTCCTTCATGATTAGTTTGGATTTATTCTGATTTAGTTTTGATCTAGTATTCTCTTTTCTCCAAAACTGCTTTTTGCCTACTTGTTTACCTTGGTTCTCATCCAGACCTGGGCAAGAATCACTATGTCTATTTTCTGAGCAGACAAAGTGTACATAAAATGCATCTGAAATCCTTAGCCCTCTAATTATTTGTGTTCCTTGGCTGTGATAGGAATTAACAACCGTAACTTCTGATTGCAGGGGGTTAGCGTGTGCAGCTTTGCCCTTCAGGTGTGATTTCAAAATCACTTCGGAGACAAGGACTCTCCATTTGGCATCTGTGTACCTATTCTGTTCTATCAAGGGCTGTGGCTTTTCCAGAGACTGACTTTCTGTTTGAAGCTGTGACTGGGCTTGAAGTTGTCTTGCATGCATGTTTTGCTATATTCTTTGCTTCACGTTGCTCCACTTTACTTCACCTTGCAAGAGCTCATTGAAAGTCCCACTGACATCTCTTCCTCCTAGGCCGTCTTGTAGTAGCTGTATTGCCATAAGCATCACTTTACAAAGCTAGTTATTTTACCAGCCAGTTGCCCATTTAACGAAAAGAAGTGTCTGAGTAGAACTGATCAAATCATTGCACAATGCCCAGGCAGTTAAACTACCGGAAACTATTACCGCTTTATCAACCTTCAACATTTTTCTGGAGTTCAAAATAATGAAAGCCATGTTCCATCACATTTTCTAAAGGTATTAAATGTAAACATTTAAGCCAATCCTGCAAATACTTACTTAGAACCAACTTGTTTACAGTCTCCAGTCTCTATGACAGAAAGTTGTAAGGGAAAACTTCTGTGGGGTGTGTATATGTGTAAATGAGCGTAAGATGCATGGAAAGTTCTGAGGTTCCTGGTCTAAACACCTGTGGTCACAGTTGCCCTCACCTACAGGCTGAGTCCTGCCCAGTTCCTCAAGCACCCCTAACACAGACGAGGCAGGAAAGAGTAGCCTAAAACCACCAGTTTGGATTTGCTGCTCTATGCCTTGGGACCAGTGTGCCCGAGATTAGCCTCTGTGTCCTCATAGTCCAAGGAGCCCTGGCTTCACAGTGGTTAAGGGGTTGACTTCTCTAACAGAAAGGTCGGCCATTAGAACCCACTAGCTGCTCGTGGGCAAAGATGTGGCAGTCTGCTACCATAGAAGTTACAGCCCTGGAAACCCGATGGGGAGTTCTACTCTGTCTTGTAGGGTTGCTGTGAGTTGGAATCGACAGGTTTCGACTCATAGGCCAGCCACTCAAAGGCCATTCTTTATGACTTCTCTTGGCTTAGCCTTCTTACTTGAGTTTCCAGACCACACCTAGGGCTAGAACCAGAGTCTACAACGCATTTAATTTATCTAGGATTCCCAGTACTCTGTGCAGTACTTACCACCTACCCCTCTTCAGTGCTGGGTCTACAGATCAGAGAATTTACCTAGAACTATGTTATTGCTCCATTCTGCCGTTATAACAAGTTAGGTGGAGAACTTGCTAACCACTTTACTAGATGGTTTCCAATTGTCACAATAATCCATTGTATTACAGTGTAAGAAATTGAACATTGGAGCTAAGTTACCTGCTGCTCAGGGGAAGGGCAGAATCCAAATCCCACACCTGTGTCTGAAATAATTTTGGGTACCATAAGCCCCCAGAACTTAAGCTGCTGTGACTTGGGGGATTAGTGAGAGAGAATATGAAGAGGGGGTTATGTATTAGATTTGAAAGCATGTTGTTAATAGTAAAATAAATTACCCAAAATAATAATGATAAGTAAAATAACTTATTCCCTTCTGTTTTATATAGGTTACTCTTCTTTTGAACTTTAAATATCATACAATCTAACATTAAAGTAAAATGCTTTTATATGATGAACTCCAAAAACCAAACCTATTGCCATTGAGTTGATTCCAATTCATAGCTACCCTATAGGACAGAGTAGGGTTTCCTAGGCTGTAATTTTTAGGAAAGCAGACTGCCACATCTTTCTCCAGTAGAGCAGCTGGTGGATTCTAACGAACAACCTTTCGGTTTGCAGCCGGCCATTTAACCACTGCGCATTAGGACTCCTTTTATTTGATACTCAATTACAATCAGTTCAGTACTGAATAAAAATTTAATGTCACCGTGAATCTGATTAAGTAGGTATTTTATTAAGAATGTTCTAAATTGATCAATAACTAAAAGGAAACTTAAAATCTGAGCTCATTTTACCATACTGTATTCCTTTTCTGAAACTGGTCATAATATTCTATAGTCATATTCACATGGTTTATTCCTTAGGCTATTTCTTAATGTAATTCAGTTTGAATGTGAATTTTGTATTGTATATCCATTTCTAAAGGAGGCCAATTCTTTCTTATTTTTACTTAGAATTACAGAGTCCCATGGTAGAGAAGGATTTTTCCCCCACTCGGGTTACTTGAATTTCCTTCTACTAAATGTTGTTGTCTAGTGGGTACTTGACTTGCCTTTATAATATCCCTAGAAAGTGGCCATACAGCTACTCTTAATTCTCTCTCTTTTCCAAGAGTCATGATCATTAAATTGCCCACTTCATCTTTGGACAATTTTTTCTGTTTGTTAGCCTGTCCTTGTATTAATCTGAATTGTTTCCAATTGGAAGCTTCTTCCTAATTGTATTAGTTACCAGGGCTTTGAACCAGTTCCATCATTGCAAACAAAACAAAACCAAAACAGACCCAAATTTTTAAAATTTGAGTGGTCCAGAACCATAACTGGAGCAGAAAAAATTACGAGTCGAAGCTCTGGAATGGAAGACTTGGAGGAGGCATAATGAGCCCTTTTAGAAGCCTGATGCATGAGATTGGATTATTGCCAGGACTGAGGAGCGCCACACACATTCAAAGTGGCATGGTTGGCCACCATCTTTGAGGGGGGCACTGCTGTTTCCAACTCTTAGAAAAATGCTGTGGGCAAGAGATTTGGTTGCTAAGCAATGCATATGCTGCCCTTGTTTCCCAAGAGGGAGATTAAGCTTCTAGTAAGGTTTGACCTGTAATTTTTCCCATTTCGATTATGGTTCTGGTTCATCCAAGTTTTAAAAATTTGGGTCTGTTCCAGTGTCACTTCCTCGACCATGATTGAACTGGGAAGAACCGGTTCAAAGCCCTGCTGGTTAACTACCCTTAAGATTAGCATTTTGTGTGTGCGTATGTGTATGTGTGTGTGTGTGTGTATGTTGTCTATCAATGGTATAATATGTTTGCTTCACAATTTTATTAGAAAGAAAGTGCATGATACTGTTAAATATTTACTAATTCACATTTCCTTATGCATTTTTAATAAAACATTGTTGATCTTTTTTAATATGTTGGTTACATTTGCAATTTACTTAAGAGAAAAAAAGATTTTAAATTCGTACAGACTGAAAGGAATGAGTGAGAGTTTGCAAGGTGACCTAGAGAAGTTAATTTTACAGCATGAAATAATTGTTAGTCTTCAGATAGAGATATATACATGTAAGCCTGACTCTTACCCCACAGTGGAGAGGGAGCTACAGAGAATTACTCTTTTGACCTTTTCCCCAATTAAGAAAGTTTTATCTACCAGTATATTTTTTAATTTAATTCTTTCTTTGCTAGCGAAGATATCGGAACGTTTCTCTTTTCTCCTCAGTTTGCTTATTCCAGTGCTGGTAATAGAAATCCTTCTGTGCTAAAACCAGAGGAAAAAATTATCCCTGTGCTCTTGCTTTTAAACAGTAGTTTCTCTGGTTATATTATTATTATTATTTTATTGTTGTAATTAAATGAAGTTTACATTTCAAGTTAGTCTCCCATACAGAATTTTTTGGTTATATTATTAAGCAGTGCAGAAACTCATAAAAACTGAGGCCTCTTTAACAGGTGACTATTTTTTCTTTTATTTGCCTCATTTATATCAACTGCACCAAAGATCATGAGGAGTAAGAACATAATAACAAAAACTAATCAATAGGAGATACAGAAATTATGAATACTGTGAGGAAACAGGTCTTTAAAAATGTTAGTAGACAGGGTTCAAATAAAAATTACCATATTTGAAGGGGCAATCGACATGCTTAGCAGGAGGCAGTCGGATTTCACTAAATCAAATGTGTAGTGGGACAAGAGAGAAGATGATATTCCTGAGGAGGGCTGGCCTGTGAGGATGTTAAATTGCCTGGTTGGAGCCTTTGAAGTCATCCATGAAGGGTATTAGAGACACAGTAGAAACAAACTTGTGCAGATAGCCTGGGACAGGGCCTTGGGCCATTATCTGCACTACTTGAGGGCATTTTCATATAACCAGGTGGATGTTTACTAATTTAAGGAGCCCTGGTTGTGCAGTGGTTAAACACTTGCCTGCTAATGGAGAGGTTAGTGGTTTGAACCCACCAGCTGCTTCTGGGAGAAAGATGTGGCAATCTGCTTCCGTAAAGATTACTGCCTTGGAAATTCTATGGGGCAGTTCTGCTATGTCTGATAGGGCCACTATGAGTCGGGATTGACTCAACAACACTGTTTTATTTTGAGGGGTAGGTGCTGATTTTACCCCTGTTTTCCAAATGAGTAAACTGAGGCCCAAACCGTTTGAATAATTTCCCTACAGCCACACAATTCACAGGTGATTGAGACTGGATAATCTCACAAAATTTGGAATTAGGCTGCTTGGAAAGGGAACTAAGATCTGTTGAATGCTGACTATAGACAAATAATCTGCCATCATCTGATGCTCTTTTATTTCTCCTCACAACCCTGTGGGTGAGATAGTATTATCTCCATTTTGCACATAATGAAACACAGGCTTGGTGAGGTGAAACCATTTCTTCACCTTGTCCACCTGGTAGCATCAGGTCTAGGACTTGAACATTGATCTCTAATTGCAAAACCTGTGCTTTTCTTACTCTACAAGAAAATCATAAACTCTTAAGCAGGAAAATAATTTATTCAAATAAAATATTTCACGGAAACCCAAGCCAGGTAAGATGCCAATAACCCAGTCTTCCTGTTGAACCACACCCATATTTTGCTAGGGACCTAGGAGTCAGATTGCGACCGCCATTCTGTGCTGCTTAAAACCATTTCAGTCTCTTAGACTCTACGAGTAATTTCACAGGCACACTTATATTAACACATGTATATACAATCCTTCCATAAAACACTCACTGATTCAGCAAGTATTTACTGAGCACTAACTACGTGCCTGGCTGTCTTCTGGGTGTTAGGGAATATAAAGACCCAATTCCAAGCTTTCACAGAGCTTCCATTGATTTACTCTCCTCACTTAGACAGCTCCAGTGAGCCTTTGATTGTGTCTTGATTATACGTGTACACATTTCATCTCCTACTAGGTTTTAGGCCCTTATAGGACTCATTTTTTTGTGACACCCACAGACCACCAACCACAGCACCATTCCCAGTGTGTTCCTTCTTTTACACTTGTTTTCAATCACAGGCATAGAGCATAGAGCTTCATAAAATCCTTTCCTCCACTAAAATAGATTCCAGCTGTGGCAATGTTTATAATGTCCTGTAGCTTAAAAATTTCATCAAATTTCTACTTTTAGAAATGCAAATTTGTGATTACTCAATGAGTCACTCAGAAAGTATGAATCATTCTTTGGTCATAGGGCATGCCAAGATTTGTTATATGCTCTAAGGCTGAACATTGCTTGCCTTTCTAACTTAAGAACATTTCAGATGTCTGAAAAGGGTGGGTTGGTGAGTAACTGTTAGGAGACTGGGTTTGTCCCTCTCCGTGGAGTTCACAGTGCCGAGTAAATGTTGTTGGTTTGCTTTTGTTTAAAAGTCTTCTAAAATGAAATAAAAACATTTACATCTATATTTCATAAAGTGTCATAACATATCTTTGTTCCTTTTGGAAAGCTATTATATAACAAAATGACTGTTTTGACTAGAGGTTTAAATTTTCAAAATGCAGACATACTCAGGAAGTGTTGCCAGTTACTAACTGGCTTTTGTGTGGGCCTTTGTTTGTAAGGCTGAAGAAATTGCCACGTAAGATTTATTATTATTATTATTGTTTTGCATGGCCTTTTAAAAGTTCATTGAGGTTACCTGAATAAACTCTCAGAAGCAATGTTAAGAATTATGATTTTATATAGTAATTGTTTTCCCTTGGACTCACTCAGTGAAAATCTTCCTGATTAAAAACAGTTTGTTGATATTCGAGAAGGCACTGGAACTAAACTTATTAGGCAAACTGTGTAACCGAAATCTGGGACACAACACTCCTGACCAAAAGCCCATCTCAGCATGATTTCCCTTTAAAATACGATATAAAACCAACTCTTGACAGCTCGTAAAAGTAATGTAATGTTTACTGAGTCATTTGCTGTGTGATGGGGTTGGAAATATATACCATACAACACGAAGGAAACATCCAAGAAATCTGATTTCTCTTTCTCTCTGGAGTCTGATTCATTAAAGCAGCAACCCACTCCAGTTGCCCAATTTTTTCTCTGCCTGTTTTCAAAACTCCAGCTCTAGCTCCAGCCCTTCCTTTCTCATTCCAGTTTGGCCCTCTTCTCCCATATTCCTAACTTTCCTTTTCGGTGGTATGTAATTCATTCTTATGTAAATAAATTTAGCCTCTCAAGGTTTTGTCCAGTTTTTCTCTACATTAAATATGTAAATCAGTATAAAAATCCTTGGAGGCAAGGTGAGCAGACAGCGGTGCCTTCTTAGAAGATGGGGACAGCCAAAAGCTTGCATCCATTTATAGTCTGATATTTTTGTCTTTATCACACTGCGAGTTTAAGATTTTAATTTACTTTTGGTTAGTAGTTCATTGGAGAGGCCACCCCAATAGGGCCTCACAAGGTAGCTTTACTTAAGTAAAATTACCATTTTCCAAGGAAAAACTCTTAGCTTTGTAATGAATCCTAATTTTTGTCATCATACCAAGAACAGTTCTATCTCATGTTTGTCAGAAGTGTATGAGACCAATGTGTAAAATCAGAATGGTAATTTATTTTATATTGGAAAACACAATTTTCAAGAGGACCACTTTTTTTTTGGGGGGGGGGGCTCCCGGTTCATTTCCTCCATGGGGAAGGCCTAGACAGCCCAATTTTATCCCAAGAAAGTGGTTTGTTAATGTCTAGAACGAGATCAAGGTGGATTTAAAACCTATGCTTGCAAAACCTATGCTTTTCTTACTCTACAAGAAAATCATAAACTGTTAAAAGTAGGAAAATACTTTATTCAAATAAAATATTTCATAGAAACCCAAGCTAGGTTGCATTTTTCCATTTGTTCTGCCAGTATCAGTTAAGCACTTAGTCAAACAAGCACTTTCTAGGGAACTAGGGCTACCTTGATAATTTTGTGACATCAACTCGCCTCATGGGGCTTACTTTAATGGAGAAGACAAGCACCAAACTAAGAATCACACACACACACACACACACACACACACACACACACACACACGAATTTGAAGGAAAATCAGAGTGCTCAGTGAGAATGAATAACTGAGGACTGTCATCTAATACATGGATTAAGAAAAGCTTTTCCAAAGAAGTGCTATTTTAAGCTGATTTCACCTGAGGATGGCTATGAATTATCCATAAAAACTGAGTCATTGCATGTGTTGGGGGATGAGGTGATACTGGGAAGAAAAGTTTTCTCAGGCAATGGAATAGCGTTACTTATTCATAGATCATGGGATTGATGTTATATACTTGGATAAGGATTTGGAAATTTGAAGCAATAGGATGCTCTTTTTTACTGGGAAGATTATACTCACTTTTGTATTTCAAAAAGATGTTTTATTGGGTAGAGAATATGGTACTGGTTGAGGGACTTTAAAACAAATTAGGAGGCTATAGCAGAAAGTGCAGATAGTTTGTGATGATTACTTGTCTTAAGATGGTGGGAGGAGAAAATGAGAAATGTAGATGAGGTCTAAATCAACAGTAACTGGAGACTGATTAGATATGGAGGTGAGGATAGTGGTAAATATGATTCAGAGTTATTGGCATTAACACCTGGGTAGATGGTGGTATGGAACAGTGGTTTGGAGATAAGGTATCAAATCCAGTTTTGCATCAATTACAAATAATTTAGGCTGTATAAAATACAAATAACAGTAATTTATATAAACTTCTCCCTTCCCCTATATATCAAGAAGATAGAGAGTGTAATTCCAAGGTGTTCCATTAGTCAGTGGCATTTTGACCTTTTATTTCATGCTTGTTGCCTCATTGTCCCAAAATGACTGTAATAGACATTAGGTTGTTATTGAAGGCAGGAGGATGGAAGAGGAAAGTTTCAACAAGCTATAATTGTTTTTGTTTCCCTTTTGTAATAAGCAAATGTTTTCCCATAAGAACTCAGAAAACTTCTTTTAGATTTCCTTGGCCATGGCTTCCCCTGTCTGCCGATGTTGAGTGTTTGGCTAAAGAGAAAGGGATCATCACAATTGGCTTAGAACAGTGGTTCTCACCCATATTAGATGCCAAACCCACGTTTAGTAAGCTGATACGACATTTATAGGCAATATATTCTACCTACACCCATAGCCTCATAAGGAAAATCCTGTAATGCTCTATTTGTAATAAAATAGAAAAATAGAAGAATATATCCATGTTTGGGCCAAATTTAAAACTAAGTAATTGATGGCTGCAGCAACAAGTGGAGTCACCACAAATGCAGCAACGATAATGCAGAATGATACGTGTGTGCTGTAATGGTGCCTCAATAAATAAGTAGTATTGCCATCACCTTTTCTAAAACGCTGAACAGTTCTTGGTAAGCATAAAGTTTCCTTGATTAATATGTTCATGGCCTTGCTAGTGGAACACTGGAGAGTGGTGTGGGATGCAGAACAACTCTTTGATATGCACTTTTGTCCTTCACATTTCGGGAAGACACTCCCTGGGACCCACCAACCCAATGCCAGTAGTGTCCCCAATCATCGTGACAAGCAAATATCCAGGAAAAAAGTGTAACCGACACACTGTAGATTAGAGTTGAAACTGAAAAGCTGAGAAAGATTGAATTTCTCGATTTTGAGTGGCGTCTCATACATTACCTCATACTGCCTATAGCTATTACAGACATTCACTACAAAGTTAAATTAAAGGTTACCTGCACTGACTTCTTTTGTTTCTAGCCTTAGGAGTCTGATTAATTCTGTCCAGGATAACACTAGTTGTAAGGTTAAAGTTCCTTGGGAAATCTTGCCCAGTGCCTTGGGCACCAGAGAAATGTGTGCTAGAGATTTCAAAGTGAATTAAAAAAAAAACAAAAAACAAAAAAGAACAACTTTTTAATTTATGTTTCCAGGGAAATACCTAATTTATACTTGGAATGCTAGAAACATTTCTCATACTATCACTATTTTTTTTTGATTATTGGTTCCTTTAGGTTACCATTCTCGTACTGAACTACACTGACTTTAGTTTTTCATTTCCTTTCACTCATTCTAGTTTACCTTGCTACACTTTTGCTTATGGTTATTTTTCCATTAAAAATTAGAAGTAATCTCTTTTAAAAATGATTGGTTAATGTGAGAAAAAATAAATTTAATTAGTAGATTTGAGGTTGATTTCACTAAGTTTAAATGTTTGACTTTTTTTCTTCTGCTAAATGAAGGAAATAAGAATAATTTTCTGTTACAATCTGTTTCTCCTATGTGGACAGCCTTATAAGAGAAAAAGAAATAATTTTGAAGAACACGTTAGCATTTTTAACTATTTGAATTACATTTCAGGTAAATTGGAATTGTTTAATCAAGTTGAACAATATCAAGTAAATAGATATAGATGTTGAAAAATGAGTTAAATGTGGTGAGTCGTATTTTACTAAATGTTTTTAATTTTGAAATTTTTAGTAAAGTCATTGGTCTTAAAATTTCTTAATATTCCATAAAATTTCTGTTTAGGTAAGGAATTATCATTTTATTAATTTATCAAGCAAAAATGAAAAAAATTTGAGAACAGGAGTTTATTGTTGAAATGTATGTGGAGAATCCTCCAGAATTTTAGTTTTTAGACAAGAAGACACATGTGTGTGTCCACTCGTGTGCACCGTAAAATTATAAAAAGGTATACCAGGAATACATGAAGTTATATAGCTTGTTGCTGTGAGGTTTCAGATAAGTGAATTATAAAGTGGGATTGATTAGTAAAAGATGAATAAAGAGATTAGTGAATGATAGATTAGTAAAATAATGAGCATGATTTTTTCCAGGGGCTTGAAGAAAATGATGGATATGGAATGGAGAGATTAATATGATATTGCAGGCTGAGAATAATATGGATAAAATAAGGCAGTCCTGACCTGGATATGTTAGAAGAATGGCTTGGCTGCCCTGGTGAAACTGTGTTCATGAGGAATTGAAAAATGCTTAGAAATATGGAAGTTGAGAGAGTGAGGAGGTTGTTGATTGAATGTTGCAGATACTGCTGATAAAATGTAAGTCTCTTCTGGAGATGCTGTAAGGAGAGTGATGTTACAAGAGCTATATGTGGAACAGTGTTTATGGCATCTCACTGGAGAAGTTCCAGAATAGAGGGACCCAGAACAGATAGAAAATCGTCGGAACAGTGTTTATGGCATCTCACTGGAGAAGTTCCAGAATAGAGGGACCCAGAACAGATAGAAAATCGTCGAACAGTGTTTATGGCATCTCACTGGAGAAGTTCCAGAATAGAGGGACCCAGAACAGATGGAAAATCGTCGAATAGTGTTTATGGCATCTCACTGGAGAAGTTCCAGAATAGAGGGACCCAGAACAGATAGAAAATCGTCAAACAGTGTTTATGGCATCTCACTGGAGAAGTTCCAGAATAGAGGGACCCAGAACAGATGGAAAATCGTCGAATAGTGTTTATGGCATCTCACTGGAGAAGTTCCAGAATAGAGGGACCCAGAACAGACAGAAAATCGTTGAACAGTGTTTATGGCATCTCACTGGAGAAGTTCCAGAATAGAGGGACCCAGAACAGATGGAAAATCGTTGAAATAGTTCAAACATGAGGTGACCAAGGACTAGGGGTTAGACTGCTGGTTAAAAAAATAATAATAATAGAAATAGAACCTGATACTGAAAAGATTTATATAGATAGATATACCGATAGCTGTAATCGATTTGACTCATGGTAAGCCTGTATGACAGAGGTGAACTGCCCCATAGGGTTTCCTAGGCTGTAATCTTTATGGGAGCAGATCACAGTCTACTCAACAGCACACAACAACAACAATATATATCGCTGTCTATCTATAAACTATTTAAACATGTTAATTAATCTTATTAAATGTGAAGTAAAGGAAATAGTCTTTATCCCCATTATTTCACAGCATATAGCTCTCGTAGTTTCATTTCCTTGGTGGAGGGTCTAGGGGTGGGCGGGATAGCAACTCTCAACTATAAGTTAAAGATCCTTAAATTGTCTTAAGGCATACTTTTTAACTGGCAAACCAGCCCAGACAAAATGTTTTATAATTTAAAGCGATTGTTTTGTGTATTTCTACTAAATCAGCGTAAACCACATTTCTTAAATTAACCTTATAATCCTTGTGAAGTGAATAAAATGAAGGATCAGCTACCAGATTAGTAATGATTTATTTGTGGATTCAAAAATAAGATTATTCTAAAAAATTAAGAAAACATTCATTCGGCTTATAATATACATGTTTATATATGAATTTAATATTGAAAACTTTAATGTCCTTAACTACCTCTAGGAATTGTTTCTTTTGTTTTAGTTTGAAATAAAAATAGCATTTTTAATAACTACTAGTATTCATAATTATTTATTTATATGGTTTGTCCAATCACTTTTAAAATACTCTTTTCACTACAATAACCTAGAGTAAAATAAAGATCATATCCTAACTCGTTTGTGTATAATAAATTGACACTTTTAGAATCTGAATTAACTCCTACAGTAACCAAATATGTTCTGAGAGGAAAAAAAAAATCCCCACATTTCTAAAAATTAATAATTTCCAAATAAAATCTCTACTAAACACTTTCACAGAAACACTTACTAGACCTGCATTGTGAAATCCAGCAGCTGCTAGCCACACGTGGCTACTTAAATTTAAATTAACGAAAAATAGTATAAATTGAACATTGTGTGCTTGTTCATCTCTTGCTGTAGAGCATAAGAGTGTTATTTAAATAGATTGACACTTTTTAGATATTACTTGTTGCAGCTAATGCTAGAATGTGGAAACCCCAGGTCCTCGTCACCCATCAAGAAATAATAGTCTGAGATCTTTCCAGGTAATCACTTTTGATGGACAGCAAACATGAACATTTTCTATTAACCTAATAACTGATGTTTTGAGCCTTGTATGAGATTGTAACCACTTAAAAATCACTGCTTGTAAAAGAGATTGAAGTATTCAAGAACATTCTAGTGAGAGATTGAAATAGTCAAGAAAGTTCTAATGAGATTTTCATTCCAATGAAGTTAAAGGTCAGTAAATAAGGCTATATAGCAAGCATCTATTCTTAATCTTTACTACACGTAGGATGAGAAAGCAGAGGGCATAAACATACTGTACAATCAGAGATTTTAGTTAGATATAAAGAAATGTTTCCTAGTGGGGAGAGTAATTGCACGTTGGAAGGATATATTGAGTGAGGTTGTGGAATTTTTGGAAATCTTTAAAATAGAATTCATTTCAGTCTCTCTAGGGAGGTATGAGATATGCCTGCAGGCATTGGGTGTGGGGATGAATTAGACTCACTGCCATGGTCTTTTCACACCAACAATTCCGTGAATCTGTAGAGGACAATAAAATTGGATAATTCTCACTGTGTTCTTCAGGGAGTCACGTTTCCAGACTGCTTTTTCTAGCAGTTAATCAGTGCCAAAACACTACCTTATGTTCAACAACTTTTCGAATACAGGAAAGAGGGTGGGGAGGGCCCGGGGGAACCTGAAAGATACAGAATGCTGGTGCTTTGCCATTTTAAGAAGCTGTGTGTTTTGAGGTGCATTAGCATTCCCTCTCTGATCCTCTGGTAACAATGCAATGATTTGGATGCTACTGTTAGCACTACTGTTGGAAAATCTTGAATTCCTGTGAGCTACAGAGTCAAAGGAAAATTGTACTGATTTTTATTTGTAAATACATACAACATAATGATAACTCATTGCTGTCGAGTAGATTCTGATTGATAGCAACCCTATAGGGCAGAGCAGAACTGCTGCATAGTATTTCCAAGGCTGTAATCTTTATGGAAGCTGACTGCCACATCTTTCTCCCATGGAGCGGCTGGTGGGTTCGAATCACCAGTATTTTGGTCAGCAGCCAAGCGCTTAACCACTTCACCACCAGGGCTCCTTCGAAAATAATGATATGTACCTTTAATCTGAAAGATAAAATTATTTTCACACTTTGTGTGAGAATGTTCCACGGGAGTTACATAGGTTTGGTGTTCAGCCACCTGGAATTTGTTCAAGCCTCTGGCTGCTGTGGAGATGAGGCAGCGGGCACTCAGGTCAGAGCCACAGAGAACCAAAAAGTTGGGAAGTGGCCCAAGTACACTCACTGGGGAGGCATTGGAAGAAATGGACAGAGAAGAAACTGGGACAACAACTGAGCTTGCTTCTTTGGAGTATGGCGTGGCTACATCAGAGTTGAGGAAAATCTAGTCAAATGTCATATACATCAACGAGGAAACCTGCAGCTGTAACTGCTCTGAAAAGCTAGCAGCTTCCTTTTTTAATTTTTTATCCATTGATGTAATTCTTAACAGGTTTAAAATGGAAAGCAGAAGCAGGTCAGGCTGAGTCATGCTCACCAGACAAAATTTGGGGGTAGCAGGAACCATAGGCTAAAGGTGGATGCTATTCTAAATCTTTTAAAAAAAAAAGTTTGAGAAAACCAACTGGACCAACACAAATAAGAAAACTGACACTGGAAGGAGAACACGGAAGAAGGGGAAGAGTAAACTGTCTGTGTGAGGCTTCGCTGGAGAGCTTGTCCTTGTGACAGGCAGCCTGATGTGGCAGAGCAAGAGGAAACAGATACAAGTCTACTTTCAAGTCCTGACACCCACTGGCTATGTGACTTTGATCAAGATACTTAATCTCTGTTTCTTCATCTGTTAAATTCAAATAATCATACCTTCCAGGGTGTTGTATTTAAAATCAGACCATCACTGTGCCTGGCACACAGTACAGAATCCGTGAATAGTAACTACTATGAATACCTGGAAGTTTTAGTGGGTGGGCAAGTACCTTTGACATTCCTTCATTCATTCAGTAAATATTTGTTGAGTATATACAGAATGCCAGAGAGTGCTAGAGACTGAAAATACACTGAGGGACTAGTTTGCTGGTTCTTAAATTGCCTTAGCATTGTTAAATAGCCCTTAGACTACAGCTTACTAGCAGCAAGGGATCAGTATGGTCCTCGCTATAACCAGTAAGGCACCAAGACTGAACTGAGGTACAGAACGGAACTGCATCTGAATTGGGCGGCTCTTCTTGTTGAGATCGTAATGGTTGCAGGAATCTCGGTGTCTACCTCATCCTTGATTATTCCCTGTAGAGCGATATCTTGATCTCTGGTAACAGAAGTTTGACCAATACCATAGGAATTGAGGAAATACTGAAAGCTTTCTTATAGATAAATAGATAATAGATATAGATAGATAGACATATAAATCATATCAAAGTATAAGTAGTAAAGCAGAATCATCACGAGTGATTTAGACTAACAGATTTATTAATAGGATGAAACCTTGCACAGTTGTAGGAAACACTGGGGAAATAAAGATCTGAAAGGGGATGATTGGAGGATCAGAAAAACACAAAACACTAATTAAGGATCATGAAGGGAGCTGGCAAGGAAGTCTATGGAAAGCTGTAGCCTCTGAATCCCTGATGGGCATGAAGTCATTGTAGGTCAGCTGAGCAGGCATCTGGGAAGAAGCTGGATGTAAACCAGATATAAATCAAGGACAAGCTGGGACCTATGAGGACAAATTGGAACAGATGAGGACAAACTGGAACACATGAGGACAAACTGGAACCCACGAGGACAAACTCAGAGCCCCAAGGACAAATTCCCTGCATCTAACCTCATGTGGCAGTTTACCTGCAGAAGAAGCTGGTGCCCTTCTCCTCAGATCTGCAGATGACCTGACCCAAGACATGGAGAAGCTGATGGAGGATATAAATGGGGAAAAAAGGGGAGTTTAGATAAACTTGGGGTTCGGTTGCCCTTCTCACCAATTAGGTAAGCAATCAGATCAGGGACAATATGAGTGAAATGGGGCCCTGTACAAACATAATCAGGGTTATGTTGTTAGGTGCTGTTGAGTTGGTTCCGACTCATAGCGACCCTATGTACTACACAAGGAAACACTGCCTGGCCCTGCACCATGCTCACAATCATTGTTATGCTTGAGCCCATTGTTGCAGCCACTGTGTCAGTCCCTCTCGTTGAGGGTCTTCCTCTTTTTTGCTGACCCTCTATTTTACCAAGCATGATATCCTTCTCCAGCGACCGATCCCTCCTGATAACGTGTCCAAAGTATGTAAGATGTAGTCTCACTATTCTTGCTTCTAAGGAGCATTCTGCTTGTACTTCTTCCAAGACAGATTCGTTCGTTCTTTTGACAGTCCATGGTATATTCAGTATTCTTCCTGGACACCGCAGTTTAAAGGCGTCAATTCTTCTTCTGTCTTTCTTACTCACTGTCTAGCTTTCGCATGCATTATGATTCGATTGAAAATACTATGGCTTGGGCCAGACGCACCTTAGTCTTCAAGGTGCCATCTTTGCTTTTTAACACTTTAAATAGGTCTTTTGCAGCATATTTGCCCAATGCAATGCATCTTTTGATTTCTTGACTGGTGCTTCCGTGAGTGTTGATTATGGATCCAAGTAAAATGAAATCCTTGACAACTTCAGTCTTTTCTCTGTTTATCATGATGTTGCTTGTTGGTCCAGTTGTGAGGATTTTTGTTTTCTTTACGTTGAAGTGTAATCCATACTGAAGGCTGTGGTCTTTGATCTTCATCAGTAAGTGCTTCAAGTCCTCTTCACTTTCATCAGACAAGGTTGTGTCATCTGCACAACGCAGGTTGTTAATGAGTCTTCTTCCAATCCTGATGCCCTGTTCTTCATATAGTTCAGCTTCTCGGATTATTTGCTCAGCAGGCAGATTGAATAGGTATGGTGAAAGGATACAACCCTGACGCACACCTTTCCTGACTTTAAACCATGAAGTCTCCCCTTGTTCTTTTGGAACAGCTGCCTCGTGGTCTATGTACAGGTTCCTCATGAGCTCGACTAAGTGTTCTGGCATTCCCATTTTTTGCAATGTTATCCATAATTTCTTATGATCCACACAGTTGGATACCTTTGCATAGTCAATAAAACACAGATAAACCTCTTTTTGGTATTCTCCGCTTTTAGCCAGGATCCGTCTGATATCAGCAATGATATCCTTGATTCCATGTCCTCTTCTGAATCAGGCCCAAATTTCTGGCAATTCCCTGTTGATATACTGCTGTAGCCGCTTTTGAATGATCTTCTGCAAAATTTTACTTGCATGTGATATTAATGATACTGTTCGATAATTTCCACATTCAGTTGGATCCCCTTTCTAGGGAATAGGCATACATATGAATCTCTTCCAGTCGGTTGGCCAGGTAGCTGTCTTCCAAATTTCTTGGCGTAGGTGAGTGAGCACTTCCAGTGTTGCAACAGTTTGCTGAAACATCTCAATTGATATTCCATCAATTCCTGGAGACTTGTTTTTCACCAGTGCCTTCAGTGCAACTTAGACTTCTTCCTTCAATACCATTGGTTCGTGATCTTATGCTACCTCTTGAAATGGTTGAGTGTCAAACAGTATCTTTGGTATAATGACTCTGTGTATTTCTTCCATCTTCTTTTGATACTTCCTGAGTGGTATAATATTTTCCCCATAGAATCCTTCACTGTTGAAACTCGAGGCTTGAATTTTTTCTTCAGTTCTTTCAGCTTGAGAAATGCCAAATGTGTTCTTCCCCTTTGATTTTATATCTCCAGCTCTTTACAAATGTCACTGTAATATTTGTCTTTTCATGCTGCCCTTTGAAATCTTCTGTTCAGTTTTTTTAGTTCATAGTTTCTTCGTTTTGCTTTAGCTACTCGACGTTCAAGAGCAAGTTTCAGAGTCTCTTCTGACATCCATTTTGTCGTTTCTTTCTTTCCTGTCTTTTTAATGACTTCTTGCTTTCTTCATGTATAATGACCTTGATGTCATTCCACAGTTCATCCGGTCTTTGGTCATTAGTGTTCAACGTGTCAAATCTGTTCTTGAGGTGGTCTCTAAATTCAGGTGGGATATACTCAAGGTCATACTTTAGCTCTTGTGGACTTGTTCTAATTTTCTTCAGTTTCAACTTGAACTTGCATATGAGAAAATGATGGTCTGTTCTGAAGTCGGTCCCTGGCCTTGTTCCAACTGATGATATTGAGCTTTTCCATCGTCTCTTTCCACAGATGCAGTCGATTTGATTCCTGTATACTCCATCTGGTGAGGTACACGTGTATAGTTGCCGTTTATGTTGGTGAAAAAAGGTATTTGCAATGAAGAAATCATTGGTCTTAAAAAATTCTATCATGTGATCTCCGGCATAATTTCTGTCACCAAGGCCATATTTTCCAACTACCGATTCTTCTTCGTTGTTTCAAACTTTCGCATTCCAATCACCAGTAATTATCAGTGCATCCTGATTGCATGTTTGATCAATTTCAGACTGCAGAAGCTGGTAAAAATCTTCAAATCAGCTATTCATAAGGTTTTCACTAGCTAATTCTTTTCAGAAGTAGACTGCCAGGTCCTTCTTCCTAGTCTGCCTTAGTCTTGAAGGTTAGCAGAAACCTATCTGCCATGGGTGACTCTGCTGGTATTTGAGTACCAGTGGCATAGCTTCCAGTGTCACAGCAACACACAAGCCCCCACAGAATGACAAACTGACAGACACTTAGTGGTACAGGTGGTGATTATGGATGATGCTTTATCTCTACCTTTCAAATACAGTGCAGAGTTCTCTATGGCCAGCCTTAATCTTTTCTGCTTAGCTACGGTAACACCTTGCAAAACCCCCCTTGTGAAGAGAGAAGAGAGTGGATATCATTATCGACTGGCTGTGTGCCCTGTGATTCCATTTCAGCCTTTTCTGCATTGGTGATTCTCAAGAGGAGGTGTGAGGAGGGGTTGGGAAGAGGAGCGACAGAAGCATAAAGAGAAGCATCCCAGAATCACTTGGGGAGCATTTTCTAATTGCTCACCTCTGCTTCTGTTTCTTTATCTTCCAACATCCTGAGACTGTGATTACAGTTCATTTAGAGGAAGAAAACTCACTCTGCTGCTGATGCTGCTGAAGAATCACTGCATGGCGAGTCAGCAGTACTGATGGAAATGTGCTCCTTCCTGCATGTATATCCGTGAGGAATAAAGTTGGGAATCACTGTTTTACATTCTAGAGCAGTTCTTGTTCCTTTCTTTTTACTAACGGATTATTGGCTTCTTAAGACAGGAGGACAGTCTTATATAACTTTTATACCCCTGCGTGTATTCCCCTACATACACCTCTGACATATACTCCTCTACATATTCCTCTCACATATACTCTTATTATGCAGTAACTTCTCAAACTGAAGTGTCTTCAAGGACCAGCCATACGACGCAAATGTGAGACCGAAGCAATTGTGGGCTAGAACTGGAGTGTGTATGCCAGTGGCTGTCAAGTTGACTCAGACCCTTGGAGACCCCAAGTGTGTCAGAGTAAAAATGTGCTCCATAAGGTTTCAATGGCTGATTTTAAAAACTAGATGGCTGTACCTTTCTTCCAAGGCACCTCTTTATTGACCTGAGCCACCATCTTTTTGGTTAGCAGCCAGGGCTTAACTATTTACACCACACAGGGACTCTAAACCTAAAGCCATTCAAATTCAGGAGAGAAAAAGAGAGAAAGAAAATCCACAGGCCAAAAAAGATGCATCTGCCTTCACCACCTGGGCCACCCCCTCCAGTAGTTACAGCTGGGGATCCCTATGCACCGCCTAACATCACTTTTGTTAAAATGGTGGCGGTTGCCATTTTCATGTATAAAATTTACTTTTCTTATTAGGAATGTAAGATTCTCTCAACATAATTTATGTTAAGGAATCGTTGGATTACACTGTAACCAGAAAATGGCATTTGCAAGCCATAGAGGTATATACCAGCTTTGAAAATAGCCCTCTTCCCAAAACTAAAATAAAATAATTTTAATGTTTTATTGATGTAACATATGACCTATTTAAAAAGTCATATGCTGAAACTTACTGATACAAGTTAGGGAACAAAAGAAGTATTATTATATGTCCTTGGCTTATTCCTTCCCCCTAAGTAATAAAGTATTAGACATAACATGTACAATTTTGATTTGGTTTTGGGAAAAAAAAGGTATCTACTAATGTGATTAACTTAAGTTACTAAAAAAGAAATGGTACTTCATTAGTTATTTATGTGAATGAAAGTTTTGTATATCATGATAATAAACTATGCAGCATGCAGCTAACTTAGGAAACATTGCGTTGCATTTTTTAAATTTTACAAATAATCCTTATTAGGAAAGTATATTCTATTTATTAGTTCATAATCTTTTTTTAATTGTTCAGATTAAGCTTTTCAGTTGCTTCTGAAATCTTACGTCAGAAAATTAATTGTACACGTTTTAAGAGAAACAATATGTGATTCAGAAAAATCTACCATGTATATGATGCAGAAGTTTAAAAAAAAAATTTATTTGCAGCCTGCAAATCATTTTGAAGTATTGTTTTCTAAGCGTCCCTCATATGTCTTCTTGTGCACAAACCTCCTGGCGGAGTGTGGGAGTGACAGGCACTGTTAAAGTCTTGTAAGTAACAAAGCAGGAGTGGCAGGTTCAGTACTTTGGAAATGTTATTGAACAAACAAATGAAAGTGTAAATAGATAAAGCAATGATTCCTAAAACAGCAACAACAACAAAACCAGTTGCAGTGAAGTCAGTTTTGGCTCATGACAATCCCATGTGTGTCAGAGTAGAACTGTGCTCTATAGGGTTTTCAGTGGTTGATTTCTTTTAGTAGATGGCCAGGCATTTATTCTGAGGGACTTCTGGATGGAACTGGACTGTCACACTTTTTTTTTTTTTTTTGGCTTTTATTTTATTTATTTAATTTTTATTGTACTTTAGATGATAGTTCACGAGCAAATTAGTTCCTCATTAAACAATTAATAACACACTGTTTTGTGACATTGGTTGCCACCACAACAACATGTCAACACTCTCCCCTTCTCCACTTTGGGTTTCCTCTTACCAGCTTTCCTGTCCCTTCCTGCCTTCTTGTCCTTGCCCCTGAGCTGGTGCGCCCTGTTTTGTTTTGTGGGCCTATCCAATCTTTGGCTGAAGGGTGAACCTCGGGAGTGACTTCATTACTGAGTTAGGAGCATGTCCTAGGGTCATACTCTTGGGGTTTCTACAGTCTCTGTTAGACCAGTAAATCTGGTCTTTTTTTGTGAGTTAGAATTTCATTGTATATTTTTCTCCAGCTCTGTCTGGGACTCCCTATTGTGATCCTTGTCAGAGAAGTCGGTGGTGGTAGCCGGGCACCATCTAGTTATGCTGGACTCAGTCTAGTGGAGGCTGTGGTAGTTGTGGTCCATTAGTCTTTTGGACTAATGTTTCCCTTGTGTCTTTTGTTTTCTTCATTCTCCCTTGCTCCAGAGGGGGTGGGACTAGTGGAGTAACTTAGATGGCCACTTACAAGCTTTTTAAGACCCCAGACATTACTCACCAAAGTAAGATGTAGAACATTTTCTTCATAAACTATGTTACGCCAGATGAGCTAGATGTCCCCCAAGACCATGATCCCCAGCCCTCAGCCCAGTAATTCGGTCCCTCAGGGAGTTTGGATGTGTCTATGAAGCTTCCATGATCTTTCCTTGGACAAGTTGTGCTGGCTTCCCCAGTATTGTGTACTGTCTTACCCTTCACCAAAGTCACCACTTACCTATTGTCTAGTTAGGGTTTTTACCTCTGCTCCTCCTGTCGCTAGTAACCATCAAAGATAGTTTGTTTCTGTTGTCAACATTTTTTTAAAAACGATTCTTAGCCTTTGATTGAGGAACCCTGGTGGCACAGTGGTTTAAGTGCTTGATTGCTAACAGAAAGGTCAGTGGTTTGAACCCACCAGCCACTCTGCAGTAGAAAGATGTATCTGCTTCCCATAAAGATTTACAGCCTTAGAAACCCTATGGGGCAGGTCTACTGTGTCCTACACATTTACTTGGTCTTCCTTTCATGTAAAATAATTAAATAACACAGCTGCTTGGTAGTTCTGAGACAGACATATATATTTTATATCTTATATAAGGTTCCACCAGTCTTTTTTTACATACTGAAGATAAAAAATATTTCACTCCTATATTCATCCAAAATCTTTCTTTTTTCTAACTAGACACTAATTTTGTTTCCCTTTTCAAATTCTGTTAATGACTTATAAATCAATCCTGATTTGTAGAATGGAACAAATTTACACTGTTGCAAAACTAATCTTGCCCACACTAGTCAATATATTGCCTACAATCTATCAACTATGTAAAAGAAAAAAGATGTTAGTAATTATAACCCAACCGATACTGTAAGTAAAAGGATAAAAAGTCGAACAATTAACGGAAATGACTGGCAGTGAGACCCACCACTGACAGATTCTAGAAAATTAAACCGGATGTACCTTGTGAGAAGAGTGAGGAACGTACAGAGCTGGAGAGTCGCTGGCTGTGTGCTGAGCACTGCGTTGTGTCAGTTGGTGTTCTTGCTTGCAAACATAGGAAGCAACTATGATTTTAAGCAGAAAAGGAATTTTTCGGAAGGAAATTGTTAACTCATAGAATCCAAGAGGAGGCTGGAAGACTGGTAGAAACCACTGACTCAGAAATGGTTAAGAACCAAAGACATCTAGTTGGCAAAACCATGCGTTTAGAAGCATGGTGAGGATGTTCCTGCTGCTGTCCTGGACCCCACATGCGATTGCTCCTCCTGTGGCTGCTGCCATGGTTTCTACACTGCCCTAACGCTTTGGATCACTTGCTCCAAATTCACAGTCCCAGATGGTATCATTCCGCTGGAGAGCTAAGGTCACATGCTTTGATGCCGAAGAGAGCGATTAATTTGAATTTTCAGTTTCTGCTGTGGCAGTGGGTCTCTGCCTAACCAAAATGTGTGGGAAGGCAGAGCCCCCCACACATAGGAAGGAGGTGTATATGTATCAAAATGACTATCCAGCACTAGAGCCGTTAACAAGCTGTGTGACCTAAGAGGACAGATCGTTCAGCTTCTCGGAATATCACGTTTTAAACCTGCCAGATAAAAACTGAAGAATGGGTAATGTGTAGCTGACAAAAGCATGACTTTGAAGATCAGTTAGAATAATGCAATACTCTGAAAAAACAAACAAATAAAAAATTAGTGAGAATCTGAACCAGTAGGGATGAAAAATAATGTAAGGGGAAAATATTCATATGTTTGATAACTAAGGATATCAGAGGTAGAGGAGCATGCTTACATGGTGTCTGGTCAGGTTTAACCTGCGGGTTGTTCAGGTTTGCACCTCTATGATATGAGCCGTTTACTACATTCATGATCGCCATAATATCAACTGAATATTCCTAATAAAACATATTTTCACAAGAGTGCATAACAAGATGAGAGAAAACTGGGAAAGACTAAGAAATAGATAATCCTTCATGTTATTTACCACAGAAAATGGGGTAAACTATACTGTAGAGTTTTAGGGAAACCACTATATAGAAATTCTCTTGAAAACAAGGCGACCTACATAGCTATTTGAGGGAAATATATCTCGTTTTCTCATAATACATTACACATTGTTTCATAATTTTTCACGTCTTTTGATATGGCTTACATCTGTGGATCTGTGCTTAGTGTCTCTCTTATAAAGAGAGATCTATGTATTACATGTGTATTCTTAAATTATGGTACATATAATTTAACTTAATGGATACTTATTTGCATAATACTGTAATTCTGATACACAATCCTTTATCTAAAACCCTTTGAGACATGTTTCAAAACATAATACTTTCAGATGACTCAGAAGGTCCAAAGGTTTGGATAAGCATAGAAATATTCAAAGTATTTTCCAGAATCTCTTGATTCTAGCAACTTGTTTTATAAGACACAACAGGCTCTCACATACGTTTCTTCTGATAAAGCATGACCCTCTTTTACCACGTGTCAACCCAGAACACTTCAGTATACTGTTATTTCCCCTGTCCTTTTGCTGTATCTCATTATTATAGGCAAGGGGCCTAAGCAAATAACTAATATTAAAAGAACTCAGGTTCACAGAGGACTAAAATTTTAAAAAGCTGTGTGTCATTGCTGGAAAGTTTACAAAAAAAGATTCTAGATCCTTCCTGTCACTGACTCTTTGAGGTTAGGAAAGAAACTTTCTCCTCCCTTTTTCATTGTTTTGATGTGGCAATGAGGGACTGTCTGGAATGATTTCTAAGATCACTCTCATCTCCAGAACTGTGTGATTCCGTCGTCCTGCTTCAGTGAGTCTCCAGCTCACACTGTAGGCAAAAGTTACATTGCATTGATGATTTCTGGTGTATTTAGCTCTCCTGTTAGAATTTATAGCCTAAAAAGAGAAGTCAGTCAAATGTAGAGAAAACAAACACATCCATGTTTCTATTTGGAGATGTGGATCTGTGCTTAGTGTCTCTCTTATAAAGAGAGCGAGAGATAGATCTATGTATTACATGTGTATTCTTAAATTATGGTACATATAATTTAACTTAATGGATACTTATTTGCATAATACTGTAATTCTGATACACAATCCTTTATCTAAAACCCTTTGAGACATGTTTCAGAATTCATAATTAGAAAAGTAATTCATGTACTATGCTTTATATGATACCCCCAGCAGCATTTGGGCAGAATCCCATATTCAAATTCATAATTATGCATTGAAATGTATTTAATGTTTACAAATAAATAAAAAGTACAATAGCCTGTCATCAGGTTCATATGGAGTTTGCCAAATAATTTGAGGTCTGGTCATGTTTTGCCATCAAATGAATTGTAAATCAGGCCTTCTGTTAAAGCTTTTGGATTTTAGCAATGTGGATTAGGGATTTTGAAACTGCAAATGAATATTTTGCCTGACTAGAAATGCTCCTTTTTGAGAACTTCTTTTGGGCTTGCTTCTGCTTCAACCATATGTTTTGCACCAAAGTGTAATAAGTATCTACAGACCACCCTCTCCTAGACAGAATTGCTTGACCCACCAGGGGCATTTGACTCCAGCTAGTACAACCAGATTCTTCCTTAGGATTTCTGAATTAGTGCTCAAAGACTTGAGTGCATCAGTCCATTTGTGTCTGGTGGCAGAGGTTTGAGAGGCATCAAGGGCCATATTTCTCGGCTTGTGGAGATAGCCTGGCTGTAGGGAGAGAGAATGAAGGCAGCGGATAGGAGATGCAGGAGTGAGGCGGGGGGTGTCCTGTCACCACTGCAGTCTCTGGTTCTTGCTCCTGACCATCCCATTTGCATCTCCACTTTCCAACAGGTTTGTGACTCCCTTGGATTTATCAAATCAATAAACATCTTTTTACCCACAGTAGTTTTAGCTGGAATTCAGTTATTTTCAATCACAGCAGACCCATTCAGGAGTGGGAGTCTCTCTTTGTTGAGCTCCAAATAGTCATTTTGATTTTCTAGTACTTCCATTTGTCTTAGAGTCCTGCAGAGTAACCCAGGTGCCCTGTTAATTCTTTTCATTGCTATATGGCAAATCTGTTTAATTATAGGTATTCCTATGATAATCAGTAAACTCTGAAATCTCCTTGCTGATACAACAAAGGTTTATTTCTTGTCTTCAGAATACCTAAGTCAGTTTGCAGAAGGCTCTGCTTCTCATGGTCACTCAGGGGCCAGGTGGACAGAGTTTTGATCATCTTTTACCCTCACCATCTGGGTCACAGGGCCCCACTGGTCACTCTAGAGAGGAAGAGAGAACTGAGGAATCAAGCACTTAAATGTTTGTGCTGTAAGTGACACATGAAATACGACGCTTCTATGCACAACCTGTTGTCCAGAACGACTCACTGATCCACTTGCTGCAAAGGAGGGATTGTGATTCCGAGTGATGGAGAGCAGCGGTGGATATTTAGGAAGCAGTATTCACGCTTTGAGGACTAAAGTGTGTTTTTGAGGACCCAAGCCATGGTATTTTCAATCACCTCATATGCTGGATAATGAATAAGGAAGACCAAAGAATTGACGCATTTGAATTGTGGTGTTGGCGAAGAGTATTGAGTATATCATGGACTGCTAAAAGAATGAACAAATCTGTCTTGGAAGAAATACAACCAGAATGCTCCTCAGAAGTGAGTATGGTGAGAATTCGTCTCATATACTTTGGACATTGTATCAGGAGGGACCAGTCCCTGGAGAAGGACCTCATACTTGGTAGAGGGTCAATGAAAAAAAGGAAGTCCCTCAATGAGATGGACTGACACAGTGACTGCAACAATGGGCTGAAACATAGCAATGATTGTGAGGATGGTGAAGGACTGGGAAGAGTTTCCTTCTGTTGTATATAGGGTCATTATGAGTCGTAACTAACTCAGCAACACCTAACAACAACAGTCACACTATGGCACTCTCTTAGGTGATGCTAATGGTTAAGTACTCATCTACCAATGGAAAGGTTGGTGGTTTGAACCCACCCAGAAGTGCCTTGGAAGAAAGGCCTGGTGATCTACTTTTGAAAGGTTACAGCCATGAAAACCCTATAGAGTGCTATTCTGCTTTGCAACACATGGAATCACCATGAGCTGGAATCGACTCAACAGCAAATGATTTTTTAAAAAAATTATTATTCATACTGTCACCTTGGAATCCAATAAAATTTTGATTGGAGAGCTGGCATCGAACTTTACAGTTGTGGCAGACAAAACTTTAGATAAATTTTATTTAGATAAATGATGGAGGTCAAAGGATAAGAAATTGTCTGAGAACAACCTCTGTAGGAGACTGTGTGCCAACTTCCTGTCAATAAATGTTTCACATTGGAGGTCTGGATTCTGCAGATTGTTTCCTCTCTGTGGGTACTCCTTTCAGTCAGTTCTTTTGCTCCCTACAGATCTTCTAATCTGGATTTAAAGGACAGATGAAGGAAATTTGAGTGAGGGGTGGGAGGAAGGAGTGAAAACTTTACCAAGAGGATTTGTTTACTCTATCATCACTGGTTTTACTTCTCACTAAAACATGTTAGTTTAGACTTTTTTAAAATCAGAAGTATATTTATTTTGAACCTTTTAACATTGCAGATGATCCAGCTGAATCACATAGCCTAAAAGAACAAGGAAAACAAATGATGTTAGTGAATAGATAATACTAATCTCTCACAAAATGCTTTAGTTTAAGTAGTTATAGGAAAGTGTTCTCCTTTTACAATACATTAACCTATAGCAAATCACTAAAAAAAAAAAAAAAAAGATTGTAATGAATCCTTTTCTTCCCAAAGAAAATGATATAAGCATTCAGTCAATTAATATAAAAGATGGAAAAAAGAACATCATTTTGGTGGCACAGTTTCAAAGCATAAAGATTAGAGACATTCAGGGGCAGGGCCAAGATGGCGGAGTAGTCAGATGCTTGCTGTGGTCCCCCTTACAATAAAGACCCAAAAAAACAAGTGAATTAATTATATATGACAATCTAGGAGCCCTGAACATCAAAGACAAAGTTGAATCAGACTGAGCAGCCAGGGGAAGGAGAGACGGTTCAGAAGCAGCAAGGAGTTGCCAGACCTGACCTGGCGAGAACCGGCACCCTGCAGGCTGGATCAGTTGACGCAAGCGGTTACGCAAGCACTGGTGCTCGGGACATGTTTTCCACATTGGGAGAGACTGAGCAGCAGAGAGTCAGCTCAAACCTCCAGAAGCAGCAAGAAGTGGTGCTCAGCTGGTGAAGCATAAGTACAAGTGTCTAACCTTGTATGGATCAAAGGAAAAAAAAAACCATCCTTTTGGAAAATACCTCTCTCCCATTTACCTGCTCCCTCCCCTCTCTGCTCTGGGTTCCGGTCCGACTTCAGAGATTGCTGAGCTCCCTGGGCTGGAAGTAGGATCTGTTGCGAGCCCTGAGCCGTTTGGAGAGGAAACCAATTAATAAACAGGAAAAAATAATTGGCCAGCTCCCCTAAGCGGGGAACTCAAGGCAGGCACAGCCCCTTTGCCTAGGCACAAGCATAAGGGATCCACGGATTTTGAATGCCTTTCACCCCTGCATAGACTTTTGTGGGCCCATTTCAACAGCATAGGCCCTCATTAGCACAGTATACCAAGTTATATACCTTAAGCCTATTTTCATCGGTATCTGCTATAAAGTGGAGTGGCAGATTCATGACATTTGACACCGCCCTGCCCATTAAGCAGCATCCTCACCTGTCCACATCAGAGGCCTGAGGACTGGTGACTCCAGCCACTCCACCAAGCCACCTGCGACAGGGGTCCCAGAATAAGCGGTGAGTCCCAGTCCTTACAGCCAACAGCACTGGATGCTCATGGTCTGGCTGCAAAACCCACACACCTATGCACTCTAGGGAACACAGACACAGACAAGCCCCCGGCCTTGATCAGCACATGACTCGCTACTGCAGCCAGATACCTGTGCCTACTCCAATCACCCCTGCCTGTCTATGGCTGTAGGTGAGAGCCTGCACCATACACTCAGTGACCGATGACCTGGACACCTGAGATGAATCCACATGAGAAAAGTAAATGGACTCTTGGGCTCACATACATAGTAACAGCTTTAGCCACCTGGAGACAGGACATGAGAGCTTCAAAGATGCCAATAATCAAACTAGCTCACATGACCAGCCTATTTAGGCATATCAAAAAAAAAAAAAAAAAGAAGCTAGGACACAGTAAGCAAACATAAAATAAATAAGTATAATAACTTATTGATGGCTCAGAGACAACAGTCAATATTAAATCACATAAAGAGGCAGATGATGATGGCTTCAGCAAGCCACCAAAACAAAGAATTAAAAAACTTGCCTGAAGAAGAGAACTTTTGGAATTACTGGAGGTAGAATTCAAAAGAATTCAAGAAATCTGGAAGGAGATCAGACAAAACACAGAACAAGCCAAGGAACACACAGACGAAACAATGGAAGAACTTAAGAAGGTTATTCAAGAGCATAATGACCAATTTAACAGGTTGCAAGAATCCATAGAGAGACAGCAAACAGACATCCAAAAGATTAACAGTAAAATTTCAGAATTAGATTACTCAATAGAAAGGCGTAGGAGCAGAATTGAGGCAGTGGAAGTCAGAATTAGTGGAACTGAACATAAAACACTTGACACCAACTTATTTGAGGAAAAATCAGATTAAAAAATTTAAAAAAAAAAAAGAAGAAACCCTAAGAATTATGTGGGGCTCTATCAAGAGGAATAACCTACAAGTGATTGGAGTACCAGAATGGGGGGGGGGGTGGGTATCAAAGAATACAGAGAGAACTATTGAAGATTTGTTGGCAGAAAACTTCCCTGATATTGTGAAATATGAGAAGATATCTATCCAAGAAGCTCATCAGACTCCACACAAGGTAGATTCCAAGAGAAAGTCACCACCATATTTTATAATCAAACCTGCCAAAACCAAAGATAAAGAGAGAATTTTAAGAGTGGCTAGGGATAAATGAAAAGTCATCTACAAAGGAGAGTCAAGACGACTAAGCTCTGAATACTTAGCAGAAACCATGCAGGCAAGAAGGCAGTGGGATGACATACATAAAGACTTGAAGGAAAAAAATTGCCAGCCAAGAATTATATATCCAGCAAAACTGTCTCTCAGATATGATGGTGAAATTAGAGCATTTTCAGATGAACAAAAGTTTAGAGACTTTTTAAAAACCAAACCAAAATTACAAGAAATACTGAAATGAGTCCTCCAGTTAGAAAATCAGTAATGTCAGATAACAACCCAAGACTAGAATACAGTACAGAGCAATCAGATATCAACCCATATAGGGAAGACACAAAAATAAATCAAAGCTAAAACTATGAAAATAGGGAAACAGAGATGTCAACATGTAAAAGATGACGACACTAAAACAAAAAAGAGGGATGAAAAATGTAGTCATAGATCTTTTCTATGGAGAAGAAGTCAAGGAGATACAAAGAAATAAAAGATTAGTTTAAACTTAGAACTATAGGGGTAAATATTAAGGTAACCACAAAGGAAATTAACAATCCTACACATCAAAATAAAAAACAAGAAAAACATAAAGACTCGGCGAATACAAAATCAACAATAAAGAAAAAGACGAAAAGAAAGTACCTAAAAAAACAACTCAGCACAGAAAATTAAGTGGAATAAAGAAGTTTCTGTCAACAACACACACAAAAAAAGACATCAAAATGACAGCACTAAACTCATACTTAACCAATAATTATGCTGAATATAAATGGACTGAATGCACCAATAAAGAGACAGAGAGGGGCAGATTGGATTAAAAAAACACGATCTGTCTGTATGCTGCCTACAAGAGACACACCTTAGACTTAAAGACACAAACTAGAGCTCAAAGGATAGGAAAAAATATATCTAGCAAATAACACTCAAAAAAGAGCAGGAGTGGCAATATTAATCTCTGACAAAATAGACTTTAAAGCAAAATCCACCAGAAAGGCTAAAGAAGGACACTATATAATGATTAAGGGTCAATACACCAGGGGGGCATAACCATAATAAATATTTATGCACAACGACAGGGCTCCAAAACACATAAACTCTAAGAGCATTGGAAAGAGAGATAGATAGCTCCATAATAGTAGTAGGAAGCTTCAACACACCACTTTCACTGAAGGACAGAACATCCAGAAAGAAGCTCAGTAAAGACACAGAAGATCTAAATGCCGCAGTCAACCAACTTGATCTCATAGGCATATACAGAACATTCCACCCAACAGCAGCTAAGTATACTTTCTTTTCCAAAGCACATGGAACCTTCTCCAGAGCAGACTACATATTAGGCTACAAAGCAAGCCTTAACAGAATCCAAAACATGGAGATATTACAAAGCATCTTTTTCTGACCATAAAGCCACAAAAGTAGAAATCAATAACAGGAAAAGCAAGGGGGAAAAAAAAAAATCAAACACATGGAAACTGAAAACACCTTACTTAAAAACTATTGGATTATAGAAGAAATTAAGGACTGAATAAATAAATTCACAGAATCAAATGAGAATGAAAACATATCCTACCAGAACCTTTGGGACACAGCAAAAGCAGTGCTCAGAGGTCAATTAATAGCAATAAATGCACACATCCAAAAAGAAGAAAGGGCCAAAATCAAAACATTAACCCTACAACTCGAACAAGTATAAAGAGAGCAGCGAAAGAAGCTCTTGGGCGTCAGAAAAAAGGAAATAATAAAAATTAGAGCATAATTAAATGAAATAGCGAATAGAAAAACAGTTGAAAGAGTTAATAAAACCAGAAGCTGGTTCTTTCAAAAGATCAACAAAATTGATAAACCACTGGCCAACCTGACAACAGAAAAACAGGAGAGCAAGCAGATAACCCAAATAAGAAATGAGATGTGTGATGTCACAACAGACCCAACTGAAATTAAAAGAATCATAACAGAATACTATGAAAAATTATACTCCAACAAATTTGAAAACTTAGAGGAAACGCACAAATTTCTAGAAACACACTTCCTACCTAAGCTAACACAGAGGTAGAACAACTGAATAAACCTATAACAAAAGAAGAGATTGAAAAAAGGTAATTAAAAAACTGCCAACAACAAAAAAAAAAAGCCCTGGCCTTGACGGCTTCACTGGAGAATTCTACCAAACTTTCAGAAAAGAGTTAACATCACTACTACTGAAGGTATTTCAGAGCATAGAAAAGGATGGAATACTCCCAGACTCATTCTATGAAGCCAGCATAACCCTGATACCAAAACCAGGTAAAGACACCACAAAAAAAGAAAATTACAGGCCAATATCCCTCATGAACACAGATGCAAAAATCCTCAACAAAATTCTAGCCTATAGAATTCAAGAACATATTAAAAAAAAAAAAATTCACCATGACCAAGTGGGATTCATACCAGCTATGCAGGGATGGTTCAACATTAGAAAAACAATTAATGTAATCCATCACATAAATAAAACAAAAGACAAGAACCACATGATCTTATCAATTGATGCAGAAAAGGCATTTGACCAAGTCCAACACCTATTCATGATAAAAACTCTCAGCAAAATAGGAATAGAAGGGAAATTCCTCAACATAATTAAGAGCATTTATACAAAGCCAATAGCCAACATTATCCTAAATGGAGACAGTCTAAAAGCATTCCTTTTGAGAACTAGAAGTAGACAAGAATGCCCTTTATCACCACTCTTATTCAACATTGTGCTGGAGGTCCTAGCTGGAGCAATTAGGCTAGAAAAAGAAATAAAGGGCATCCAGATTGGTAAGGAAGAAGTAAAAGTATCTGTATTTGCAGACGATATGATCTTATACACAGAAAACCCCAAATAATTCACAAGAAAACTACTGGAACTAATAGAAGTTTTCAGCAAGATATCAGGATACGAGATAAACATACAAAAATCAGTTGGATTCCTCTCTACCAACAAAGAGAACTTCAAAGAGGAAATTACCAAATCAATACCATTTACAATAGCCCCCAAAAAGATAAAAAATATTTAGGAATAAATCTAACCAGAGATGTAAAAGATCTATACAAAGAAAGCTACAAGACACTCCTGCAAGAAACCAAAGGAGACCTGCATAAGTGGAAAAACATACCTTGCTCATGGATAGGAAGACTCAACATTGTGAAAATGTCATTCTGCCCAAAGCGATCTACAGATACAATGCAATCCCGATCCAAATTCCAATGACATTTTTTAATGAGATGGAGAAACAAATCACCAACTTCATATGGAAAGGGAAGAGGCCCCGGATAAATAACGCACTACTGCAGAAGAAGAAAAAAGTGGGAGGCCTCATACTACCTGATTTTAGTACCTGTTACACCGCCATGGTAGTGAAAACAGCCTGGTACTGGTACAACAACAGATGCACAGACCAGTGGAACAGAGTTCAGAATCCAGACGTAAATTCATCCACCTATGAGCAGCTGATATTTGACAAAGGCCCAAAGTCTGTTACTTGGGGAGAAGACAGTCTCTTTAAGCGGTGCTGGCATAACTGGATATCCATCTGAAAAAAACTGAAACAAGACCCGTACCTCACATCATGCACAAAAACTAACTCAAAATGGATCAAGACCTAAATATAACATCTAAAACAATAAAGATAACGGAAGAAAAAATAAGGTCAACACTAAGAACCCTAATACATGGCATAAACAGAATACAAAACATTACTAACAATGCCCATGCACCAGAAGAGAGACTAGATAACCAGAAGCTCCTAAGAGTCAAACACTTATGCTCGTCGAAAGACTTCACCAAGAGAGTAAAAAGACAACCTACAGACTTACTTTCTACAAGCTCCATATAATCATGTGGCACAGAGGAGACAAGCACAGACATACGTGGCACCCAAATCTTTAGTTACCTGTAAAAGTAAAAGGCCACTACCCATCTGTTAATCTGAAGTACTGTGGTGGCTGGTATGTAGCTATGATGCTGACAGCTATGCCACTGGTATTTCTAACACCAGCAGACTCACCCATGGTGGACAGGTTTCAGCAGAGCTTCCAGACCAAGACATACTAGGAAGAAAGGGCTGACAGTCTACCAAAAATTAGCCGATGAAAACCCTGTGGATCACAACAGAATATTGTCTGATACTGTACTGAAAGATGAGCCCCCTAGGTTGGAAGGCACACAGAATATACAACAGTAGTCTCAAGCATACAAGTGACTAGTTATTGTGAAGATGTCTCAGGACCGTTTCGTTCTATTGCAATGAGTTGAAGCTGATTTGACAACAACCAACAACAACAACGAAAGTAAAAGATACTGTCTTAGGATAAAAGGTGTCTTAAAAGTAGACACATGGCCAGTCCAGTGATAAACACCTGAAAATACGTAGTAGAGTCAGTTATATAGAACAAATTCAAAAACCAAACTCTATTATATAGAACACATTAAATCTAGTAACAAGAAGCTATATACAAAATTACTTGATCACGTTTTTGTGAAACTTGAATTCAGGTATACAAATGTGTCCCTCATGCTTTGCTGTGATTTTGAATCACTTTGCTAATAAATATCATAATAAACAGTAGTAAACATTCAAGTTAATTTCATATAAATTTACGAATATAATTTCATCCAACAAAGGATTTTGAAAATATGTAAGTGTGAAATGTGAAGTCCTTATCCAAAATATATCGAGTACTATGTACAGATATCAGTGTACCATAGTCCTGGCTGATTAAGCAATGTGACTCCCATCCATCAGGTATCCAGAAATGACTAGTGACTTCCATTTTCTTATCTTGCAAACTGGTGGGCTAAAACAAGCAGAGTAGATTAAGGAAAAGTAACAGTTTCAGGAAAAGAAAAGCTTCTAGAGTTCTTTGAAGGAATACATAAATACATTGACAGGGAAAATCTACCACACATAATGTATTTCCAGCTGTAAGGGGCCTTTTAAAAAGGCAACACACTGAAGACCTATTAAAATTTAAGTCACTGTAGTATGACTTATTTTGTCACGGGTGGAGAATTGACTTGACTTACAGGCAAGAAACAAGGGATAGAAAAGATACTTCTTTGCATGGAAAAATGTGAACTAAGGTTCAGTACAGGGAACAGTTTAATTTTACATTTTTACGAAAGGTCTGACGAAGTGTGTGCCCAGTACATTTGTGATCTGGCGGGTAATACTAAGGATTTTGAGGTAAGCCAGACATATTTCAGATGGATCTGAGGGAAGAAAATAACATTGCATGTGAACTTTGTTGCCAAAAAAATGTAAGATAATGCTTTGGAAACGGGCAACATGTGTTGGTCCAGGAAGGGTGCTGCTTAACTGCCTACATGAGAGGCAAGTACTAGTACATAGTGTGTCTGTTACGAGGAATAAGAGAAAGACAGAAATCTAGGCCATAAGGAACCTGGCAGGTAAAAGATGTGGCCTCTGTCATGGGGCCTTTGGCAAGTAGTCAAGATGGAGTCTCAAATTACTAGAATAAATGAAATTTATTTACTGGAACTTGGATAAAATAGAATATCCAAATTAGATGAGAAATGGGGCAGAGTTGGAGCAGGACTCTGCAGATTTACTTGACCCTGATGTGTATGAGTTTCTCCATTCTTTATTCATTGAGGGCATCTCCATAGCTTTCTGATTAATGTTCATATTTGTTTCAAACCTGGGGGCCAACTAAATTTTGTGATTCAACATCAGTGACTCTGGCTAAGAGTAGAGTATGTAATGGGGCGAAGCATCCAGGCAAGTCAGTTTGCCCCATCTTCAATACTATATGCAAACTTAAAACTTAGATACGTAAAGAAAAATACAATGAAGTTAAAGAAGAGCCATTGAAATGGAAAAAAAAAAAAAAGAGTATGATTTCAAATGAGTAAAGGATGCAAAAAAATCTAGAATACAGTTATCTTAGGATAGAATGCAGATAAAGTTAATACTAGTGTGACTGATACAAATAGGCTGAACACAAACACATGTTCCAAATCATGGATTCGTTTATGACAAAGTAATATATATGTATATCTTAGATTCTCCTGATTTTAAGAACCATGTGTGGTGTGAGTTAAAAGTACAGATTTCCGAAGGGCTTGGGAATCTGAATAAAGTGCTATTGATATGTCCTATGGGTAGGCAAGTTTGGGACATACTGAGTATAGATATTGTGCTTAATTTATAGATCCTATGACCCTCAAAAAGGTGGTGCAGGCTGAACGATAAATAGAATCATGACGAGTTTAAATAAATTAATGGATAGCATAGCTCCATAATGAGTTATTAAGGGAAGCTGAATATATTTCTCTTCAAATAGTCTTAATAATTTGAGGTGGCATCATTAAGAACAACTTTGCTTTGCCAGAGAGCATTCTTCCTTGTAGATAATATCACATTTCATGATCTGAGGAAATGAGGAATTTGTATGTATCTGTTCTTAGGTAGGTATAGAAACTTGGCTTTAGAAATAGGCTTTTTTTTTTTTTTTTTTGAGCATGTGAGACAGTCCTTTTGCATATTAATAATTCTCCAAGGATTCTCGATATTTTATCCCTCCACAACTCAGATACATTCCACTCATCTTAGGAACTAGGGAAATATGATTATTTTCATTTGAACAGTTGAGAATTCAGAACAGATCCTTCTAAACAAATGTCAAAACTCCAGATCCATAAAACCTGAGTTGGCTGACCTTATGCTTAGCCCAGAAGACACAAAGTTTTCATAATAATACAAAATAATGTATTATTGCTGAGAGTTCTAGGCTGCCAGTGTGCACCTTCTTGAAGAAGAAATAACATATTAAAATAGTAAGTGAACATTTTTCTATAATTTAAGGAATTTAATGGGGCGGTAAGACTATTGACTGAATGATGCTGCCAGTTTGGCACTTTTGAAGTCGCGTCTAAGATGGTTTCTAGAACACACGTGCTTGTTGATTTTGTTTTGTTTTGAGAGTTGTTTGCTTGACTAGGTCAACAGTATTTTGTTCTTTAATTATCCTTAAACAACTGTAATCAACAGTAGATTTCCACTTAATTGCTTTACCTTCAAGGCAACGATATGTATGGTTATACCCTTTATGTCTTCTTAATTCTCCATAACTACAGCATATGTTTTTAAATGTTGTTTAAATAAAGTTATATCTTGAAAGGGTTTGGGGGGGTCAGTCATTCAGTGCTGTCTCCCATGCTTTGAACTCACAAGACTGAAAGAAAATTGATTTACTGTGTTCAGAGATTTCAATATCTAGCCTATGACTAGGAACAACAACAACAAAAACCCCACCAAACCAGTTGTCGAGTTGATTAGGACACATGGCAACCTCATGTGTGTCAGATTAGAACTGAACTCTGTAGGTTTTTCAAGGTTGTGAACTTTCAGAAGCAGATTGCCAGGCCTTTCTTCCAAGGTGTCTCGTGGGTTCGAGCTACCAACATTTGGTTAGTATTTGAGCCCCTCTTCGTGCCACCCAGGGACTCCTGTGACTTGGATAAATGCCTGTAGATTCCAAAAATAAATGTGTATTTAAGAGATTAATTTTGGTGTTCCTTCAGTGTTTCATGGTTTTTATAGATATATAAGAAGAAATAAATATGTGCATTTGAAATCCAACTTCATAGTTGCCAGCATCACTCAGAGCAATACATGAGTTTGGGAGATTGGAGAATTGGCCTTTGTAAAATTCCACCACAGTTACTGTTGCTGAGTTATTTATTGATAAAATGGGCAAGATTCACTACTCACAAAACATAGCTTTTTGTAATAGTGAGCAGAGTTTGGAATTACGGTAGTTATATGGTTTTCACAGGATCTAGTTGACGTGCTGTGAGATGGTAACTCCTGTCCTTGAGATGCTTCATTTGGCTGTTCTCACTTATCTCCAGAGCCAAATAAAGCTCCTTACCCTGCTTTGGGCTTCCTGTAACAGGGCATCTGATTATTTTGGCATAGGAATTTACTACTTATTGTGATATCGTACAATTTTCCTGTTTATTGAATCCTTACTACTTGCCCGATGAGTTGCCCCAGCTTTGTATTTCTGTGTTTTGCTCTTTTACACTGAACTGCTGGTGGCCTGTGTGCTTGGCTTTCAAGTTCAGTGTTGCTCTTGGAGCTGCCTGTTTCCTCAATTTCTGCTTTCCTGTTGGTTGCTACCTGTTTTCTCAGATGCAGCTCCATGCTCTCCAGCCTGTAGATGTATCCCAAACCACTTTCTGATTAAGACCAGCCCTCAGCCTAGAACAAGGAGATTTACATTTGAGCAGTATGTCGTGAGAAAGAAAATCCCATTTGTCTCCATGGGTTTTAATTATCAAGAAATCTCACTGTAGAAGCCATTGGGAAACTTAAGATTTCAGTAATCCTTCACTGGATTAGTTAATGATGATTATTTAATTGTGATCATCAATCATAGAGAGGTGATCCGATTAGGAGTGTATTAAACTGTATTTCACAGGTTTAAACGTAGTGGTTTCTGTTGTCTTGATTGAGTGTACTTTTATTCACATGCAGTGAGGTCAATGGCTATTAATGTTATACATTCAAGTTCTTGTTAATAAAATAATAATAATATTCCTGGCACTCATATTGCTCTGACAGTATATTTAGACATATTCTTGATATCAGCTTTACTAATAAATACAACTTAAAGTCAATCTAGCAACAATTAAAGACATCCTCACAGGTGTTAGCTTGCAAAATAAAAGATTTCCATCTAAACTGTACTCCCCTTCAACTATAAAACGTGACTTATTTGTATTAATACAGGTTGACTGAATTTAGAAGATTTAGATTAAAAAATTTCACGAATAATCTGATTTCACAAATGTTTGGCTAATTCTGTTCATCACTTCATCAAGTGATAAGAAGTGTTAATGTTGATAGCCTATATGCTTCTCAAAGCATTAGAAAATTTAGCACTGCGGAAAGAATATGCATGTTGATGTCAGGGGAACTGTTTTAGAATTCTGACTTTGCTTCATTTGATGTTGTACAGGTTATTTAATTCCTCTAAAGCTTTGGTTTACTCATCTGCAAAATGGGAAGAATGATGCCTGTTTCACAGATTCCGTCAATTTTCACATACCGTCCACTATCAAGCCCTGTCATTTCTTTCTCTAAAACACATGTAACGGGAATAATAGTTCTGAGATATAAACCAATGTAGTTTCTGCCTTCTAATCTCTAGTCCCTGGGTGACACATAGTTCCATCTCAAGAGCTCGTCCTGATGGACCTTCATCCGAGAGTTACTTCCATGTTGTAGAGAGGATACTTTGAGTTCCCTAGGCCATGTCCTACCCCAAAGAGTTAGGACCAGGTGGTGTAAGAGAAATTCAGATCAGATGGAAAGGGAAATTGGAAAGCTTGCACTTGCTGATTGTTTAGAGTGTGGGAAAACAGAAGCAAGCAGCCAGGCATGTGTCTCCTCCTGTTTAAAATCCTAGAAAAGTTAAGGAAAGCCAAAAGCCACAGGTGCTTCAATCTCCCATTATAAGCTTGGGAGAAGACAGCAGCTGCATAAGATAGGCCAGCATCAATGGTGGGGGCCCACACGGACTAGAAAAGTGGTATTACAAAATGTTGAAATAAATCCGTTGCCATCGAGTTTATTCTGACTCACAGGGACTCTGTAAGACAGTAGAACTGCCCCATAGGGTTTCCAAGGAGTGACTGGTGGATTCAAACTGCTGACCTTTTTGTTAGCAGCTAAGCTTTTAATCACCACGCTACTAGGGTTCCCATGGCACACCAGGGCTCCAATGGCACACCAGGTGTCCTGTGGCACGCCAGGTCTCCCATGGCACACCAGGGCTCCGGTGGCACGCCAGGTCCCCTGTGGCACACCAGGGCTCCGGTGGCACACCATGGCTCCCGTAGCATACCAGTGCTCCCGTGGCACACCAGGTCTCCCGTGGCACACCAGGGCTCTGATGGCACACCAGGGCTCCCGTGACACAGTGCTTAAGAGATTGGCTGCTAATCAAAAGGTCCGCACTCTGAATCCACCAGCCGTTCCTTGGAAACCTATGGGGCAGTTCTATTCTGTCCTATAGGGTCACTATGCATCGGAATTGACTGGATAGCAGTGGGTTTAAATAAAGAGAGGGTCTAAATTACCCATCCCATGGTGACCTAGAGGAAAGCCGAAGTTTCTACCAGCTTTGTGGTGATGAGGAGTATATATGCATGGAGAGGTAGCGACCGTGCATCAAGTCCTTCATAGCTAAGCGTGAGGTTTCTCCTCAACAGAAGCTGAGGGCTTGAGAGCTTGGGCAGAAGCTGGATGGAGAATGTGGCTGAGTTCAGAGGGTCCACCAATGCCACCAAAAGCCAAGGTGAGGCCAACTCAGCAAAAGAGGATCTCTGTCTTAACTTTCATAATATAATAGAACTAGATTTCATCAGTTACAGATTCAAATTAGAGAAATTAGCAAGACTGTCAGTGACCAGGTGGAAAAGGGAAGGCACCAGAGGACATCCAAGACTCTGTCTCTTCTACCCTCTATGAGAGTATTTAAGCATCCTCCTTCTCTACCAAAGTCACATGCTCCTATATTCTATGACTTTGAAGTTTTCCTGCTTACATGTATGTCTTTAATCTACTATTTGTGTATGTGTGTGTATCTGTAAGTGTAGTCAAGACCTAATTGTACCAGTATAGTCAGGACAGAATTGTACCTTTTTCTATGTGGATAATTTGTTGTTCCAGCATCATTTATTGTAAAGGCTTTTCTTGCCATATTGAATTGTAATGATGCCACTGTCAAACATCTAGTATTTTCTGTTTATTTATCTATCTGTCATCTGTCTATCATCTTCTCTAATCTTACACTGATCTATTTGTCCATTTCCATGTAAATCAATATAGCATATTTATTACCATAGTTTTAAAATTAATCTTGGTATCTAGTAGGGACTTAGTTTTCACAAAACTGAAATTTGCCAACTCTTCTCGGCAGTTTATTCTTTAGTAAATTTTAGGATCAGATTCTCAGATCCTATAGGAAACCCTGCTAAGATATTGATTGAAGTAGATTTCAATTTGTAGATAAATTAGGGAACAACTGGCATATTTACCGTATTGAATTCACCTCTCCATCCAACAACCTGGTGTAACACCCTCATGTTCTTTTTTTTTCTGGTTTGCTAAAGCCCCTCAGTAATAGTTTGTGAATTTCCTAATGACAACTGGCACATTTTCTGTTGGACGGTCCTGGGAACCTTATTATTTTGTTGCTGTTGTCAACTATTTCTTGTATATAGACGTGCTTTCGATTTTGTAGGTTGATATTGCATCCAGCATCTTTGCAGAAGTCTCTTTAGTTCTGATATGTTTCTGATTCTCTTGAATTTTATGTGTAAGCAAACATATAGTTTACAAATACAAATGGTTTTTGTCTCTTCTTTCCCAATTTTAATGTTAAAAGAAATTTTGATAGATGAAGTCTTTGTTATAGTCTTAATTTTATGGAAATATTCTTAAATACCTCTATTAAGTATTATGTTTACATTGTTGATAGATATCTTTTCTCAGGTTATGAAATTTAAGTTAAATTTTTACTTTTCCAAGAGTAGTTTTATACAGTAGATGTTAAATTTATCTAGCAATTTTTTTTCTTTCTATAGAGATTGTTACATATTTTAAGCTATAGTTGAAATGTTGATAGATAGATTTTGATAGATTTTCTCATGTTGAATCATTCCCTGCTGGCAGTATGGCCTTATCATCCGTTTCCATTTCTATTTCCATTCTCCATAATTATTAGTATGATATTTTTCAGGTCCCCAATTTCCCAGCATTTTACCTTATCTGAACCCCTTTTCTACTTGAAAATTTGTGCAAAATGCTTTCCTACCATATCAGATGTCTATATGTGTTTAAACAGCGTTTTTTTTTTTTTTTTTTAATTTTCTTTAATAGTACTTGTTTCTTCTAGGAAATTTTCCTTTTATACATTTTATTTAGTCTTAACTGTCATTAAAAAATATATAATAAATACTGTAAGCACTTGAGTAGGCTAAGTCCAGATAGCAAGAAAAGTGAGTTGTTATGTGATCATTTAAAATATAAAATTACCTATTTGAGAAAGATATAAAGTTTGCTTTCCTTTAAAATGGGGATGATAATTCTTGTCCTACCGGGGTCCCTGCACGGAGGAGCTCCTAGTCCGGGGTAACACTGATTAGAAGGCTGACAGAGAGAGAAAGCTTTCCCCTGGAGCTGACGCCCTGAATTTGGACTTTTAGCCTACTTTACTATGAGGAAATAAATTTCTCTTTGTTAAAGCCATCCGCTGATGGTATTTCTGTTATAGCAGCACTAGATGACTAAGATATATCCCTTATCCAATTTAATCTTCTTCAGGTGTCTAATGTGGCCTGCTGTCTTCTTGATACAGTTTTCTTCATTAGTTTCTGTGACTCTGTTTTTTTTTGTTTTTGTTTTTCCCATCAACGTAACCACTATTTCTCTGGCTTTGCTTTGTTATTGTTGTTATCCTCCCCTTCAAATATTAACGAATCTGTGCATAGGTAAAAATATAAATCATCTTTGACACATTAAAGCAAAACTTTGCCGGTTACATAGGTTTTATTGATGATTGGAAATATAATCTCAGTCTAATGTGGTTTTTGAATACCTATACATTATTAGTAAGTTATATGTCTGCATTAATCGCATTGAAAATTCATCTTTTCCCCATTGGAGATGTCTGTCTTTTTATCTCTGCAAGGATTCAGAACATCATACATAATAGTGTCAAAAAACTGAACATGTGCTGGCTAAAACATTTACGTTTGGACTACAAATTGAATATATATTTTTTATCGACATTAAACCAGACTATGATAAAAAAAATACTGTAGTGAGGTTTTTTTTTTTTTAATTGAAATATGATTGACATATATCTCTTTTGAAGTACTTATTCTTAAGGTTGTCTTTGATTTTTTTCCCCATGGTTTAACACTTCCATATAAATTTTAATCTTGCAAAAATCTGTACATAATACATATTGATGCATAGAGAAAATGCATCAGCTAAGCAGATTGTTCAATGATGGCTTGGATTATCAAACATTTGCAAGTTAAATTCAATATTACTGTTCACATTTGAGGAATTTACTGAAATTAACATAATTTATTTGTTCTGTTAGTGAATAACCAAAATTTTAAAATTCTTCAATCAATTTTATGTGCTATTAGGATAATTGTAATTATACATTTGATTTAAAAATTCAGTGTGTTAAGGGTAGAGTGTTTGATGAATATAAAATATATATCATTGAGTTATAAATCATCTCACCTCCAGCTGCTGATATGAAATGCCAAACATTACACTGTTCTTCATATTTCATGCAATGTTGAGCCATTTTTAGTCCCTGTGCTGCCATATGGAAAACAGCGATACTAACTCTATGCTTCATGAAGCAAAAGAGTTTATTTCATTTGTGAGCCTCTTTCATAATAAGGACTGATTAGCTCTTCTACCTTATTTCTCTTTGTGACTTTAAAAGATGATAGGTGTTCAGAATTACCAGTTGTGGGTGTTTGTTTGTTTTCTCCATGGTGATAGACCATAAGCTTAGTGAGGGTAAGTAGCAGGTTTATCTTTTTTGCCGTTATATTCCCAGCACCTAACATAATGCGTGGTTGGCATGATGAATGCATTTTTTCAAGCATTTTGATTTTATTTTCTGCATGTATTTATTAACCCTATGCCCTCATTACTATGGTAGCTGAGTGTATCAGAAGGAATATTAAAACTTGTTGCCTGCTGACTGGCAAAAGCCTTCATTATAACTGAAGATACAGATTGATACATAAGGATCAGTGTAACATTTATATAATTAAGATCCTTCTTGAATGTCACAGAGTATCAGTCATGTAGGAATTCAGAAAAGAGGTGCTTGCACAGAGAACCAGAATCATGATAGCTGAGTAAAATTTAGAAGAGAAATATTTGGAACAAACAAATACTGTACCTTCCACATGCATGGAGGAAGACATTGAGGGCTGGATGAAGAAAAGATCATCAAGTATTGGTGAGGCTAGAAGGACACAAGCTCATTAAAAAAAGAAAAGAAATTGGGCAGCATTGCGTCTAGATAATAAAGGATTTTGAAAGGCCAGCAAAGTGCTTTTTACCTTAGGAAGGGAAAAAAAAAAAAAGGGTGTAATGCATATTTGTGAAGAAAAGAATAAGCTGAAGTTTTTTTTGCAGTGCACGAGTTAGACTGATTGAAAAGCAGGTAAACTGACCTCCAGTGTGGAGCTGAGGAAGTGAAGACCTAGCTTAGGATAGTTCAGCAGGAATGAAAGGAATGGTTGATTTCAGATATGGAAACGAAAAGGCAATCAAACTGAAGGCAATTCGTCAAATCTGAGTAAAGAAATGAAGTGAGGTGCTCTGGATAGGGAAGGGAAAACTGAGATGAGGGTTAGTTTCTGATCCATGAAATCTGAAATAATAACCAGATAGTTATATGGAAATTATAAGGAACATTTTATGGGTGGTCATATCAAAGGAAGCTATTTAAACTGTTATGCAAAATGCTTTCCTTGTCTCACCTACCACATCATATGTATATACGTGTTCAAACAGTGTTTTTTTAATTTCCTTTAATCTTACCTGTTTCTTCTAGGAAATTTTCCTTTTATGCATTGTATTATGTCTTAACTGTCATTAAAAATATAAATATATTATAAATACTGTAAGCAGTTCAGTAGGCTAAGTCCAGATATCAAGAAGAGTGAGATGTTATATGATCATCTAAAATATAAAATTGCCTATTTGAGAAAGACATAAAGTTTCCTTTCCTTTAAAATGAGGGTGGTAATTCTTGTCCTACCTCGATCACAGGGTTGTTGTAAGGATCAGAGGAAATGACGAGTATGAAAGCCCTTTGAAAACTTAAATCCTTTACAAATCATTATGATTATACAGTGCCCTCTATATGAACCTGAAACAGTTTTCAATTTTCATCTATTATGTCAATCTTCTAATTCCTGTAGAGCATGTCCCACAAGATTTTTATCACAGAACTCTATTTTAATCAAAGACAAATACATTTTCATGAAAGCATAATATTGTTTTTATTATAGACATTCTTTGAACTCTGGATGAAGACTAATACACGTTTCAAGGACCATTGTACTTCTGAGGGCTTTTTCCTATCTCTTTCATTTTATAGCTGCTTTTCCCCAGTATTACATGGGGGCAATGAAATTATTTCATCATGCAAAGTACCACATAAAAACTCTACTGTCATCTCATCTTTCTTTCCCTTGACTTTATGTTTTCCCACTGTGAGTTTGAATTCTCTGAAAAGCCACACCTGTGGACTCTACCCATTGGTACAGGTCTGTCCTAGGAACTGAAACAGGCATTGAAGATGTAAGAAGATAGTCAGGGCCAGCCATAATTTCGTGGAGCTTGGATTTAGGGTTTGATACCAGCCAGACTCAAAAGTTGTTGTATCAAGGAAAGTTCTAATTATTCTTAAGACTCCCTATGCCTCTCCTTCATTTTTTCACCAAATTACTGCTCCAATCTTTGTAATGTTTGTTTTGGCCACTGACACAATATTGGCAATAACAGGATTGGCATGATCCCATGGCAAACATGCATTTTATGACCACCATCCTTCCTACATATCCAGGAAAGTAAATCAAAAGCAAATAGTTCAGTCAGCTTCGCTGGATGTTCAGTATGTGTACGAATGATCAAATACTCCATTTAAAGATCTTAAAATTACCATTTTCAGGAAAATTAGCAAATTTAATTGTTGCAATGGTTAAATTCATAAAAATAAAAATATTGCTGGTTGGAATATTAAATGCAAACAGTTAAATTCAGTCCACTTGTGTTGTGTTGTTCTATGCCATCAAGTAAATTTCGATGCATAGAAACTCTGACAGAGTAAAATTGCCCCATATTTCCTAGGCTGTAGTCTTTATGGGAGCAAGAGCTATATAAGCGGGTTTTGTTGGACAAGCCAAATTTCAGATATGTACTACTGTTTTTCAAAGAAGTCCTCCATACACCATCTAATCACATGAGGAAAAAGAATAGAAATGAACCTTAGATTTTGTTCTTACCTCATTTAATCTCATGAAGGGATAATTTTAGAACAAAAGGGACTGAGACTCTGATTGCCCATCCATCTACTGTCAGCAGTCAATCCTGAAGGATTTCTTCCCTATGTCCTGAGTCCTGAGAGGAATGGCCAGATTGTCTTCATTCCTTGTTACCCCTTTTCTTAGAATCTTCCACATGTCCTCTCCTCAAGATTGACTCTGTTCAGAAATTGACTGAGCAGTTTCTAAATTAATGAAGCCCCTCAAAATCTGCATTGTCTAGCTGAACCTATCGAGGCCAGCTTTTGGTGTTACATAAACCTCAGGCATCCCATACACTGCACCTGGTAAACTGATCTATGGCTGGTCTTGGGCTTGACTGTTCACCCTTCTTATTTAAGTTTGCTGGCCAGTTCCACCATGCTTCCTATATAGGAGGACTCAGTGAAGACTTAATCTATGACCGAGGGGCCGTACTCTTCCCACAGTACTATTCTACTGCTTCTCAAGATGCCTTCCTTATATTTGACCGTTGATAACTCTTCTTTCTCTCTCTTTTTTTCCTGGCATTTACACAAAACAGTACAAACATCCACTTAAGAGCATCCTGTTAGACCTGGGTTTTGTTTGATACTTAGATTCGGTCACCAAGTCACTGCAGATTTATAGAGGAAAAGAGAAAATACCACATTTGAGAATTTTCTGTAATTGCCAGCAGCTCCAAACCTGTGATTATCATAGCCACTCCGGGAAATTCAAGTGAAGCCTCGATAGTCAACCTTTGCCCTTATCCACCCTGACTTTTCATGCCATATTTTCTACTTTCTGCTTTGTTATAATTTATATTATAAATAGAAAATTTAAAATCTATCCCGAGGTCTTTAGGGTATTTATGGCCCCTGCCTAACATGCATCAACTTTAATTGGTGACAATATAATTAATTGTTAGTTTATGAAAAAAGTGTTAACTTATGAAAAAACAAAATTGAGGAGATTTAACTTTAATATTTTTAGTTTTTGAGCTCTTATTATAAGACTTTTGTAGCATATTGCAATTTAGCATTTTAATATAACTCGATGGTAGGTATTACCTTTATTGCATTTTAAAGATGAGAACATGGAAAGGCATTACAAATGAGGATATGAAGTTCAGAGAATTCACAGATTTGCCTAGTTTAGCAACTAGGGACTGTCAGACTTAAACCCCATACTGCTGTGTCCTGTGTAATGAACCCTACATGTAACTTTCCTTCTCAGATTCATCCCTTAGCTCTGCATTTTCTTCAGAGTAAACTATCAAGAAGGATATACAAGATCCTTCATTGTATCACTCCACCCTCCCTTACTGATTTCTTCTTTCTGCTTCTCTTCATGCACATCAGCCATTCTGAACCTCTTTTAGAGTCTTTTGTTTGGAAATGTTGTCCCTCTTTTTCACCTGGATAACCGTTGGGCCAAATCCTCTGGTAAAGCTTTAAGTAAATACGTTCTGTGTTGGCCTCAGATTGCGTCTTCTACGACTCTCTTTTTGAGCCGTGGTTGTTGCTGTGTGCCGTCAAGTTAATTCCAACTCAGAGAGACCTTATATGATAGAGTGAAACTGCCCCATAGGGTTTCCTAGGCTGAAATCTTCAGGGGAGCAGGTCGCCAGGTCTTTTTCCCCACACAGTCGCTGGTGGGTTCCGACCTTTTGGTTAGCAGCTGAACCCTTAACTATTGCACCACCAGGTCTCCATATTTGAGCCATTAGTATTGTTAATTTACTACTCTGGTTTCCTTAAGCTTAAGACTGCCTTTTTCATTTTTGTTTTCTCTTTTTCTTTATCCGTTAAATAAATATAATAATAGTTGCCTCGTAGTAGATTTATTGGAAGGATTAAAGGTAATGTAGAGGTAATGTATGTAAAATTAAGTAACAGTGCCAGAGACATGGCAATAAAATTAACAATAACTCATATTTATTAAAATCATTGTCTGTGTGCCGGGTACTGTGGTAGGCACTTAACATGTGTTATCTGTAATCCTAATGTAATGATTTTACTGAATGGCCTGAATTCAAAGCCAATACAAGCAGAAAGCACTTTTACTTTTTCTCCAGCCATTGTCTTCAACCATGTTATGAAATCCTTCCACCCTGATATTGGATGTGTGTTGGACAGATACCATAATTTTTCAGACCTTTAGTTATAAACACAATATAATTTCAATATGTAAAACTTATTTTCAGTTCTTAAAATGTCCAGGCTATCCTTATTTCAAATGAAAGTTCAAACTTCTCCTCTTCCCTCAGTTTAGGCCTGAATCCTGGCTGTAGGCCTACATTAGGAAATAGAATTTTACATGGTTGATCATTTTTCTAGTTGCTCTCTGCAGTCAATACCTCTGTCATTAGCAGGAGTTGACTGCCTTGTGGGGTATACTGGTAAGCTCTTCAGAGATTCAGAGACCCCATCCCCAGTAACACTACCCTTTGGGACCTTAGTATTACACAATTTCCTAACAAGAGATGTATACTTTTTAGCACAACTTTTGTCACCTACCACCTAGCTTCAGCCTACAGCAGCCAATCCCACCACCTCCTTCTGCTGGTTTCTTCTTACTGTGGCAGGTAGTTCTTTTCAGTGGGAGTCCATAAAGATAGCAAATTGCTCTCTCTCTCTCTCTCTCTGGGATCCACAGAACCCATGGGGAATGCAGGCATTCTTATAATACCAAGTAAGGGAAAGTTAGTCTGCCCATCTGCTTTCCTCTCTCCTTGCCCTGCTTATAGAGACTGCTCCAGCCATCATACTGCCTTCTAAATTCTCTAGGAGAGAAGAGGGCAGCATCTCGATGTTCACATGTTCCTCCAGACTCTAGGGTCACATGGCAGGTATCTTAGAATCTTCTTATCGCAATGGTCATGCTGAGATTGTTCTGCACATTTCTGCGGCTTAGCAAGCTTATGATCAGAAGTGAGACACTGATCTCTAGGTATCAACAAGCCCTCAGAGTGCTACTCTTAGATCTCTTGAAGTCAACACCCTTAAACTTGTATGTGTATCACATGTGCAGGGGAGGAGATAAGCCAAAACCCCCTCTGTTGGATGATGTCTTACTAGCTTGTTGACTTTCTCTCTGAATGTGGTCTCAAGGACATTCTACTTTTGACGGGAGAGATGAGGTGCTGGGGTGAGAGCCAAATACCAGCTTGGCTGATTCTTAGAGAACCCTGGGAAATGTGCCTAACAGTTGCTGTTTAGAACACTTTCTCTTAATGTTCTTGATCTTAGGATTTTGGCTGCAATGTTGGCAACAAGAAGAGTCCCTTTTCACATCTTGTTATATTGAAACACTGGTTTACATCTGAAGAAACTAGGACTCAAGAAGTTAGGTTATTTTTCTTATGGTCACAACACTTTTCATCATCATGGATTTGCATCTAGGTTTGTCTGATCCCAAATTTAATGCTCTCTTCACTGTACTATTTACCTCAGAATGTGATTGTTCAATTGTAAATGATTACCATAGGACATCTACAAGTTGAATTAGACAGCAGTGGAACTCTTCGGGATTTATTTAGGTACTTACAACATAAAATAGAGCTTTGATTCTGTAGGCATATTAAGGCTTACCCAACTTAATTGACTCTTGCATCTGTGCTGGTAACTATTAGTCTCTTTCACTCGGTAAGTGAAAAAACATTTTGGAGTAGCTAACACAATGCCTAGCTCATTGTGAGAATTCAGTAAATATTTGTTAAATGAAAGAGTGCAGGAATTCAAAGTTAGCTGATGCAGCCACTTCTAGAAAATAGTGACTACTGCTGAGTTTTGTCTGATACTTTCATTGTGTGGGTCTCAGTGTTGTTCATCCATCCATCATCAACTCTTACATTCAAAGAAATGTCTTACATCCAAGGAAATGTTTTTAGCATTTATATTGGATGACTGCATTTCCCTTATATGCAACTAGGAGAAATACCAGACCTTGAAAGCAGCCTGATTGTGTCTGAGTTGAAAATTTAATCAGCAAGAACCAATTTAAAAGAGCCAAGTTGTAGTGAAATCTGGAGAATTCCAACTTTAAATGTAAAATCCTTTTGTGCTCCACAATAGCTTCTATTTCTTTCAGTCTTAAAAAAAAAAAAAGATACTGATAAAAAGCCACTGCAGAATAGTTTAATATAATACAGTAATAATTCTTATTTTTAACTCAGTGCTCAGAGAAAAGAAAATTCTGGAAAAATCCTAGGAATCTTTGAGGAATTTTAGAAACTGTCATCTCTGCCACGTTAACTATTAAAGAACATTAGTAAATGTGTCCACTGGAAATGTTTAGCTCTTTTCTTATAGATAAAATTACTCCTTTGTAGATTTAATTCGTTGAAGAGATCTTCATATAAACTAATGAGTGAAAAGGAAAAATATTAAATTCACTAATAGCTGCATTTATGGTCTGATATCTTTATACCTAGGTACAATTACAGCATAAATCAAACACTGAAGAACGTATTTTGGTATATAATCTTATAGAAAATGTAAAACAATATTGAGAAAAAGTAGATCAATAGTTTCCAAGACCCAAGAGTTGGGGAAAGGGCTTAACTGCAAAGGGGCACGAGGAGACTTTTTAGTGGGATAGAAATGCTCTGTATCTTGATTGTGATGGTGGATACATGAATATCTTCCAACTGCCAAAATCTATCAATGATCCACTCACAGTAGGTGAATTTTTTGTATGCATATCAAACCTTAATAAGCTGAGAGAAAATAGGAAAAAGACTTTATTATTGACATCAGGATATTTTATTTGTAATATCTTTTAGTCTGATAAAGTGATAGGATCACGGTAGACAAATTACTTTCATCATTCTCTAAGTAGAAAGATAATAAAATATCAAATTCCAAAATTATCTTGAAGATAATTTAATCATCTTTTCTTCTTCATATCTTCCATTTTTTAGTCAATCAGCCTTAATGAGTTGCTCTCTGTGTTTCAGGAATTGTACTAGTTGCTGGATTATTGTTGTTATTAGTTGCTGTTGAGTTGATTCTGACTCATGGCGATCCCGTGTGTGCAGAATAGAACTGCTCTATGGTGTTTTCAAGGCTGTGACCTTTCAGAAGCACATCATTAGTCCTGTCTTCCGAGGTACCTCTAGGTGAGTTTTAACCACTAACCTTTCAGCTAGTTTGTGCCAACCAGGGGCTTCAGTTGCTGAGTATATAGGGCCAGATAAGACAAAGTCCTTGACCTGGGGAAGTGTATTAGTTATTTATTGCTGTGTAACCAGTTATCTTAAGATTTAGTGGTTTAAAAGAACACACGTTTATTATGTCACAGTTTCTGTGGATCAGAACCCCAGGCTTTGCCTAGATGGGTCCTCTGCTTCAACATCTCTCACAAGGGTGTAATCAAGATGTTGGCCAGGTCTGTGATCTCATCTGAAAAGTGAACTGGGGCAGGATCTGCTTCCAAGCTCACATGTGTTTTTGTTGGCAAAATTCAGCCCCTCAAGCACTGTTGGACTGAGGGCTTCAGTTTCTTGTTGGCTGTTGACTGGAGACTAGCCTCATTTTCTTGACAAGGGAGCTTCTTCATCAAAGTGCACAGAACAAGAAGGCATTAGAGAGTGTCTTCTAGAAAAAGGAAGTCAAAATATTACCTAACCACAGAAATAACATTCCCGCAAAATTGCTATATTCTATTGGCTAGAGGAAAGAATTCACAAAGCCATCAATTCTAGGAGATGGGGATCACTGGTGGCCATCTTAAAAGCCGCCTACCTCAGGAAGCCCAGTTGATTTAACTCACCGTTCAGGCGGGATCCATCAAGAAACCATTCAGGTAGTGCATTAATCCTTTCCATTGTACACAATAGTGTGTCAGAGTGCAGGCTTTATAATCAGACACTTTTTATGGATGTTCTGACTCTACCACTTACTAGTCATATGCCTGGGAAGTTACTAAATTCACTAAACTTCAGTTCCCTCACCCATAATATGGTGCATACCTGATAAAGTTGCTATGAAAATTAAATACTGTACAAAACTTAAAGCTCTGAGCATGGTACCTGGCAAATAGTAATCATTCAATAAATGCTGATTATTTTTTATGGTTTTTGTACAAATCTTATTCCTGACCTGAAATCTAGCTCTCTGAACTTTTTCCTGTTGAACTTGATCAAAGAACTTGGGGCTTACTAATCAACCTATATCCACTTTCAAACGCTACCCTGCCTTTAATTTTAATAGAGAGACAGCATATGGGTTGCATTCATTTTTCTCTCCTCCCCTTCACACTTCAGTCCTGTGCCATTTCTGCAAACGTTCCTTATACAGCATGATTTCAAGTTTGCAGGTCACTCTCTTCTCAACATATTTACTGGATTATATCCATCGAGCCATTCTACTCTACACACATGGGGTCACTAATCGACTTGATGGCAACTAACAACAGCAACAAATAAGTCATCACATGAAACTGAATAACATAGTTCAGATATAGTTTAATCCATCAAAAAGGTATCAGGTTTATTATTGATTATCTAGGTATTGTTTAGTTATTGAATGATTTTAAGTGCTAAATTTTAATTAGAAGAGTGATATTTATGAATGTTCTTCTTGAAATTTATGGTAGTTTAAGAATGAGCTGAGAGGAAGACTTAATGTTATTCAGCTCCTTTCTTACTTTCATCTGGATTCATCAAAACTGACCTTAAACTGAAATCAAAGTATGAGAATGCAATTTAGGTAACCCATGGTTCTTTTTTTCTGTATATTTCATTTAATATCATAATATAATCAGGATGCCTAAAGCAAAATATCCCCATTTCTGCCATTGCTTATTACTAATGCAAACCTAAAAATAACCCCTGAGGTTGAATTACAGTTTATTCCCTTCTATAGAGAAGGAACTATTTCTTATCCTTTGGTTATAAAATGCTATTGAATAAAAGTATCAGTTTGGTCACAGAATTTTTCTTATAGTTATTGAAAAAAACGCAATATTTATCAATATGCTATAATTAAATCTTTGCTGGATAGAAGTATAAGATGGGTTCACTGAATATAAACTTATGATTAAGGATTTTCATGATTTAATTAATAACAAAATATTTGATAATATTATGTGCAAAGGATTTCATCAAAGAAGAGATAAGAGGGCCCAAATATTTTTTTTTACAAAGAGGCTAATTTTTGCAAGTTCACACATAAATAGAAAGTGCCATTAAACAAAACAAAACAAAACCCTATGATATAGCATTTTATAATTATTCTCTATGGAAAACGTAATGAAACAAAGTTCATTTAATTTTCTTTGGCTCACAGATTAAGCACAAAATGTATTTTAATGGAAATAACAATATTGTTTCTTTTTCTTTTTGTTAAAATACATTTTTCTGGCAAAGCAATCAGTAATATCAAAGATATAAAGAAGAAAGTAAAAATCATGATAACGCATAGACAACCACAGTCCACATTTAATACATATCCTTTTAGACAATTATCTTCAGTTCATAAGAAAGTATACATGTCAAATCACAAACCCAAGTGTGCAAGAAATATCACATTTTTCCTATCAGTTTTCTTAGTTTTAGTGCTAAGACCACGGGGGCAGAGAGTTAAGTTCAATCATATTGGGGTGTTTTCCCTCTTCTCAGGGTGTGTTATTGTTCTTGGTTCTTCGTGCAGAGCCGAGGCATTGATGATTACAGGGTGCCTTAGTCCACTCACATGACTGCAGAGATGGGCATTGTCCACATGTGTCTGATTCCTTCAGGGCTGAAGTCCCTCTTCTGCTTTTGTGTTACACCTGGGGCATGGAGGTTGGAGAGCCTAAGAATAAGACCATAGGGTCCCGGTTGCCACCAACTTAGCTGTATTTCATTGCTGTTGTTTTCTAAAGTCTATAACCTTCTGAACACTACAAGTAAGAACCTATAGTCCCTGTTTTTCTGGCACTCCATACTACTTTGCCTGAGAATGAAGGGATATCTCTCATCAGTGAAAAGCCCCTCCAGGTCAAAGCAATTGGCCTCTGTTCTCAAAAACTTTCTCTCTGTCTCTATGTCTCTGTCTCTGTGTCTCTCACACATACACACACACACACACACACACACACACACACACGTTTGAAGATAATAGACTATTAAAACCAGGGCTAAATTATTAGCAAGTAAAAACAAATATCTTTTTTTTTTTTTTTAGGACAATAAGAGATTAATGTTCAAATTCATTGAGAGGTTTCTATGTTTATGATAGAGTAAAGAAAGAAAAGACAAATAAAACAGCTAAGTTTCTGTGTATAACAGTAATTTTTCCCACATATAAGTGGGATCATAATTACATATTCTTCTGTATGTATGTATGTATATGTACACACACATACATACATATACACACACGCACAACCAGACACACACACATATACATACATATTTAAAATTGCCCCATAAAGTGTTTACTCTTTTGTAACCTCTTGTTTCTCTCCAATTAACAATTACTGTGGAAATGTTGGATATTTTTTCCTTGCATGTAAATATGGAGCTAGATTATTTGTGATGACTTCGTAGTATTTCACTCTATCAATATACCATGATTTAGGTAGTTTCCAGTTGTTACTTTGTCAGTAATCTTTTTGCAAATTTAGTGAAATATGATTGTACAAAATATTATTTTAGAAAAAAGAGGTCACATTACCATTACTGGAACAGTCTTCTGCTTTTGTTCAGAAATGGAGCCACATCAGGCCTACGATTAATAAGTAAGGAGCCCTGGGGGCCCAATGGTTAGGCACTTGGCTGCTGTCTCCCTCATCTAGTGCTGCTCTAACAGAAATACCACAGGTGCATGGCTTTAACTAAGAGAAATTTATTCTCTCACAGTCTAGTAGGTTACAAGTTGAAATTCAGGGCATCAGCTCCAGGGGAAGGCTTTCTCTCTCTGTTGGCTCTGGAGAAAGGTCCTTGTGATGCATCAGTCTTCCCTTGGTCTGGGAGCTTCTCAGCACAGGAACCTCAGGTCCAAGGACGCACTCTGCTCCTGGCGCTGCTTTTTTGATGGTGTGAGGTTCCCATATGTCTCTGCTCACTTCTCTCTTTTATATCTCTATCCAATCTTATAGACCTCATCAGTATAACCTCATCATAGTAATAGAGTTTACAACACATAAGGAAATCACATGTAACCTCATCACAGTGGTAGAGTTGACAACACATAAGGAAATCACAGATTACTCAGTCATACAATACTGGGAATCATGACCTAGCCCAGTTGATACACGGGTTTTGGGGGGACACATTTCAATCCATGACAGCTGCTAACTGAAAGGTTGGCTGTTTGAACCCTTCCAGCAGCTCTGTGAGAGAAAGACCTGGCAATATGCTCCTGTAAAGATTATAGCCTAGAAAACCGTATGGGACAGTTCTCCTCTGTCACATGGGGTCACTATGAGTTGACAAACTACTTGATGGCCCCTAACAACAACAAGAGCATCTAATATGTTGGAGTCCCTGGGTGGTGCATATGGTTTGGCAAGCTGCTTCTGAATGCCACAGCCTTGAAAACCCTATGGAGCATTTCTACTCTGAACACATGGGGTCTCCATAAGTGGGAATTGACTTGAAGGCAGCTAACAATAACAACAAATCTAATATGTAACTATATTACTATCAAGCAATAATCTTCTTATTACAACCTGTGATACATGTAATAATGCCCCAAGATATCCATGTCCTAATCCCCATAGGCTGTGAATATGTTACCTTACATGACAAAAGGGACATTACTGAAGTGATTAAGGATTCTGAGATGAGAAGATTATCCTGGATTGTCTGGATGGGCCTGGTGTACCTGCAGAGGGCCTTCTAAGTGGAAGGCAAGAAGGTCAAAGTCATAAAGGAGATGGAACCACTGAAGGAGAGGTTGGAATGATGCATTGACTATGGAAGAAGGGCCCAGGAGCCAAGAAATTTGGGATCTTCTAGAATCTGGAAAAGACAAAGATAAGGATCCTCCCCTGGAGCCTCCATTACTTCATTATGAACACAACATTGCCTAAACCTTGATTTTAGCCCTGTGAGACTCATTTCGGACTACTTTTTTTTTTTTTTTAAATTGTACTTTAGATGAAGGTTTACAGAACAAACTAGCTTCTCATTAAACAGTTAGTACACATATTATTTTATGACATTGGTTAGCAACCCCACAACATGTCAACACTCTCCCTTCTCGACCTTGGGTTCCCTATTACCAGCTTTCTTGTCCTCTCCTGCCTTCTCGTCTTTGCCCCTGGGCTGGTGTGCCCCTTTAGTCTCATTTTATTTTATGGGGCTGTCTAATCTTTGGATGAAGGGTGAACTTCAGGAGTGACTTCATTACTGAGCTAAAAGGGTGTCTGGGGGCCATACTCAGGTTTCTGCAGTCTCTGTCAGGCCAGTAAGTCTGGTCTTTTTTTGTGAGTTAGAATTTTGTTCTACATTTTTCTCCAGCTCTGTCTGGGATCCTCTATTGCGATCCCTGTCGGAGCAGTCAGTGGAGTGGTGGTAACCAGGCACCATCTAGTTGTACTGGACTCAGTCTGGTGGAGGCTGTGGTAGTTGTGGTCCATTAGTCCTTTGGACTAATCTTTTCCTTGTGTCTTTAGTTTTCTTCATTCTCTCTCATTCCTGAAGGGGTAAGACCAGTGGAGTATCTTAGATGGCCACTTGCAGGCTTTTGAGACCCCAGACACTGTTCACCAAGGTAGAATGTAGAATAGTTTCTTTATAAACTATGTTATGCCAGTTGAGCTAGATGTTCCCTGAGACCATGGTCCCCAGCCCATAGCCCAGTAATTCGCTCCCTCAGGGATCATTTCAGACTTCTGATCTCCAGAAGTGTAGAGAATAAATTTGTGTTACTTTAAACCACTAAGTTTTTGATAATTTGTTACAGAAGCAATAGGAAGCTAACAAACCCACACAGTAATAACACTATAAAATGGCTCCTGTTTTGGTAATTTAATAAAAACTGTAGGTTGATTTACTCCATGAATAACTGCAGAGATGATGATCTAGCAGAGCAGAGTGTGGAACCTGTTTATTATTTCCATATGGGTAGGATGGCTGGTAACTCTGCCCATTATCCCATCTAAGGCTTTGAGGGTAGCAATGCCATATAAAAGCAGACACTTGTGTAACCTAGACCAGACCCGACTACATGTTTTGATTGTCATAGCTTCTTTGTAACTGAGTCTCCAGATATCACTGGAGTTTTAAAAAACGACATAAGAATAAGAGATTTGAATGTGAACACTTTAGATGCTTCTTCGACTGCAATGTGTTCAGAAAGAGCCTGTCCTGGTATTAATCCATGCGGTGCTGTTTTTGTATCAATCGCAGACAAGGAGTAAGCTGAACCGTCTAATGCTCCTTCTGTTTCTGGGAATATTCAGTGTTAGAGGGACTGATAACTCCTTTTTTATAAGGTTAGAGGAAAAGCCGTAACAGCTTCTATGCCATTATTTTTGAAACTCCAGACTTCATTAAAACTCTGTTTAGCTTTTATCACTGCCATCTTTCTCCTTTCTTATGAATTATTCAAGGCAGATTTCACTTGAGGTAAATAGTTTGATTTGAAGGTTTTTGTATCTGGATTTAGATGCAACAAGAAGTGTTAAATGCTTAGAATTTTAAGTGAACAGAATGGCACAGATCCAGCCGTTAAGACGGAAGACATTTGCCGTTAACGCTCTGGGGCTGCCATTGCGACTTCAGCCTGGTGCTGTTTGTCATTCTGAAGTAGGTAGGCATTGTGATGCCTGCAATATAAATCAGACTTTACAGAGTGCTCGGTCCCCAAGCACTTTGAACGTTCTAATCCACTTCTCAGTTAACAGAACATTTCTTGATTTTACAAGGTAGAGTTTTCCTTTTTTATTTAACCTTTCCAATGCATTATTAATCTCTATTATTTTTTTCAGGTAGTATATACCAAACAACAAAACATTTTTAGCTTACATAGAGAAGTATATCTCTTGAATAAAATGAGGTTATAAAATTTGAGTTCTTTCAACAAATAATGTGAAAACTAAGAGAATCTCAGAAACATTTCATTTTTACAAAACTCAAGATACACCTAATTTCTTCTTTCACAGTAATCTCTTCCTCGGATTCTGTGTCTTAATTTTAATTTCTTAAGCACTTAGCTCATGAAGTCACATACCTGAAAAATCATATATGGAACACGTGACTGGAAGCTACATTGCTTTTGAACTAATGGGCAGAATTGGTTCAGTGCAATGTAGCACATTTAAAAATCAATCCAAGGAAATCTTATTAAAGTTCTGTCATCTGCTAAATTCACTTCCCTAATGTCAGTTTCTGTTAAAGCAGTCTACATAAAATTATGTTCATGAAATTATACCCAGGTGGTATTGCTTTTAGGCAAAGTATTTTATTCATGTTCCTTGGCCTAACAAAATTTCATGAGCAGCAGGAGTGTCACATACTAAGGAATAATAAGAACTAGCATTTATTAATTAGTCTATGCTAGAGCATGGACTAAGTACAGGCATTACATAACTGAATGCTCACAATAACTCTATGATGTAGTGTCTGTTAGTGGCCCCATCTTACAGCTAGAAAATTGCTTACAGAGCCCAGTTGTGAAATCAGTCTTTCTGACATCAAAGCTCTTGCTCTTAAATACTCTGCCAAGGGATTGTAAACCCAAATGTATGCAGGAACATAGAGTTATGAACTTACCCAGTACAAGGAACTGTGGAGTGGTGGAGACCTCGCTAATTTTCTAAAGTTTAGATATACTTACATTCAGCGTATGCACTGGGCAACCAGTAGATCCTTGTGGGTTGTATGAAACTTTCAGACCGCTAACTTTTAACTCCACTTGAAGCCACACTGCCTTCCAAAGCACTCATTAAATGCGTAATTATTCCGTTAGTCATTTTCAGTCTTACCTTCTATCAGAGAATGTAAACATGCAGAGAACATGAGCTAAATCATTTTAGGACCCTTTTCCTTGCAAAGGCCCAGCCATTAGCCTTGTTATGAGATCTGTGTGATCTCAGGACAGAAGAAGGAGCTTCTCATCTGAGCCTGAAGGCAATATTGAAATCAGAGGAATGTCCAAACCAAAAGCCAACGGAAAAGCTGAGTTCTGAGAAGGGCACGTTCACAGAAGCACGGATTAAAATCTAGACTGAAGCACTGGATGTCTGATGGCCCTGAATATGAGAGTAATGGCGGCCGGTGAAGGAAGCTGAGCAGTATTTCTCAAGCAGGCTTTCTATTTTGTAGTTGCTTGTGTCAGCCATGGTGTAAGGCAGACATGAGTTATTTCTGAGGGACTTGGAATGAAATGTATGTAAACTGGGCACATAAAAGTTTAAACGTGAAAGAGACATTTAAACCCTCTAAGAAAAAACTGTGTAGGTACCATTAGTTTATTTGTGTCAGGAAGTCCACTTTGGAAATTTTCACTGGCCAGGTGTAGACTAAAAAATTAGAAAAAAAAATAGTCATTTTTTAGATAGTTTAAGGAGGAAATATATTTTCTTATGAATTAAGATTTTTTTTCAAGATATTTAATTAGGTTGTATCTTCTCAGAAATCTCCAGTGGTTGCCTGTTTCAGTTGAGGCAAACATCCTTAATTTGATGATACTTAAGATCCTTGTTTCTTGGTTTCTAGAGAAACTGGGTTGTGATATATAAGCTCCTTTCATAGATTTGCTGCTAACATATAAATTTGGAAAACCACTGAGACTGCTTGATCAGATCCCTGTCAGCTCTAAAATTCAACAGTTAACAGTTATGACAGGGCTTTTCATGTTTTGCTCACCCTTTCTACTGTAATTGACTTTTTTTCTATTCTGTTATATTCTATTGAAAAAGGAATGTCATTGGATTTTTGACTCTGGTTGGGCATAGGGGGCGTACTCACCACCAGGGGACATTTAAAAACATTTGAGGAAATTTTGGGTTTTCCTCATAACTAAGGTTGGAATTGACTCAATGGCAATGGGTTTGGTTTGGTTAAAGGAATAAAAGGAGTGCTTTCTACTAGCATTTGAAGACCCTGGGTGGTGCAAATGGTTAACAATGTCAGCTGCTAACTGAAAAGTTGGAGGTTAGAGTCCATTCAGAGGTGCTTTAAAAGAAAGGCCTGGTGATCTGCTTCTGAAAAACCAGCCATTGAAAACCCTGTGGAACATAGTTCTACTCTGACACACATGGGGCTTGAAGATTTGATGGTGACTTGTTGCTGCTAGTGTTCAGTACTCAGAGGTCAGGGATGTTGTTAAACATCTGCAGTACAACCAGGGAAAACATTTTCAGGTACAAGGTCAATAGCATCCTTTTTAAAAATATTATAACAGGTCATGACCCTGCTGTTTGAAAAATACTGTAGTAAACTAACTCCTTTTCCAGTGAAGACTTCCGTTTGCTGATTTGCTTACTTGTCACTTGCTCTGCCTTTGGCAACTCTCCCAGTGACCCTGCTTATTTTTTAAGCCTCAGCTTGGATCTCGTCGTCTTCGTTAAGTTACTTGTACGTCTTTCGGATCTCGTCTTCTGCATTAAGTTACTTGTACATCTTTCACTTTTCTCTAAGCTCAGAGATCTTTCTGCTACTTGATGGTCCTATGTAATCTACTTTCGAACACATCTTCAATAATTTCCAAAGATATAGGCAACGTAAGAAAATTGTCACTTGCTTTTCCATTTCTGTTTTTCACATCAGGTTTGGCAAAGGACGTTGTAAATAAATGGTGACAACAGCTGGCTTCTATTTTATTTCATTAAAATTGAATTGATGTTTCTATAGAGAAATAAATAATAAATAATGAAATAATGATGACTCATCTTCACCCAACCATGTTAAACATGCTGCTTAAATGTGCCTCAGTGTTCAACTTGTGGTTAAGTCACTGGAGCACCTCCATTGATGTATTCTTCTTCTTTTTTTTTAAACATTATATTTACTTAAAATTATGAATTTTTTTACATTTTATAATTTATTTTATTTTTGTTGTTATTGACAATATGCACAGCAGAACATACACCAATTCAACAATTTCTATATGTACAATTCAGTGACATTGATTACAACCATTCTCACCCTCCTTTTCCAAGTTGTTCTTTGTTGTTCTTGTGACTTGAATCATGCCTTAAATTTCAGTAGGCTTCCTAGTGGTGATATAGATTTTCTAGAAATAAAGGTAGATTTCAGGGTGTCTCAAAAATTAAGGAAAAAAAAATCAGCTACTTACCAGCTGACTGAAACAAGATCGAGTATCATTGGACCACTGCCCTAGTCCAGACACAGTAAAGAAACTAAAAGTAATCTTCAGCCTGATCACCTTGGCTTTAAGAAACGTGAAGTCTTTGACTATTGCTTGATGTCAGTGGTGAAAGTAGCTTCTGCTGACACCATTTCCAAGACTTACTTCTGGAAACCTCGTGCATTTTCAGATTTCCAACTCATATCAAAAAGATTTGTATTTCCCTTGAGTTATAGTTTTAAAGATACTTTGATTTTAAAGTTTTAATCAAAGAATACTTTATTTGAACATTCTAGTCTATTTTTGTAGGATATCATTTAAAACCATAAATAATGATAAGACTGTTTAATTTTAGTTAAATGAACCACGTTTTCACTCTTGATGGAGAGTGGCTGTAAACTGGAAAAACAACTTGAAACATTATAGATTTTACCTAAATATGAAGGAAGCAAAGTGATATAATGCTATTGAAGACCTAAAAGAAAAAATTGAAAAAAGAAAGAAAGAAAGTTAAATTAACCACACCACCAATTTTATTCTTTATATGGATCACAGGGTTTGATTTAAGTAAGGGGCTATTGGATATATGTTTTTGTTTCTTAAGGCATCTTCAGGGCATTAATATTTTCACAACCTTAAACGGCTACGTAAGTAGGGTGAATGTTGAATTGTTTGACTCTTCCGGGATTCTGAATGAATATCAAAATGTTATGTATACATGCATGTTATTCCCTGTTTCCAGAGTGTGAATTTCTAGAATTTGGGAAGTCCAGTTACATGTCCTCTTGTGACATTGGGTTGTGTACCAACTTAGAAAATCAATTTATCAGTATGAGTTGTGTGGGGTGCTAATGAATGTGGGGTGGTGATGAAAATAAATGTAAAAAAAACCCAACTCTTACCTTCTGCTTGGTGTACTAAGTAACATTTGGGAACATAATATTAGGTAAATATATTCAAATATATTCTGGATCAGAAAGTGCTGGATAAGTGGAAAATAAGAGATGACACTTCTGGGCATTTTCTTTTACTATAGCATCTCCATTTTGAGTAAAACCTTTACACAAGAATATGCACACACAGTCTTACCCAGGAACATCAAAAATGAATATTTAAATTACATTTGTATAGTTAGGAATCATTTTGACTACCATGGCCTAAGAGTCTAAGGCATATTAAAATGAATAAAATGCCAGTGTTTTCTAGAAGCATTAAAGAACCTCATATATTCACTGTTCATTGGGATTTGTCTTTTTTGTTTTTTGGTATTGAGGAGATGATGGGTTATTACACCATCAAAGCTTCTAGTTCTCAGCCATAGTCGTGAAAGGAGTACATGTGCAGACATAGGCAGAATATTTTTAATCGACTTTGAAACATCTGGAAAGAGAAGAAAACCTGCACAGTAACACAGAAACATTGCTAATATTTTTTTCTCAACTCTCCCTCTGTATATACATAAGTACTTTAACGTAGCCCTGGTTGCCCAGTGGTTAAGTGCTACGGCTGCTAACCAAAAGGTTGGCAGTTTGAATCCAGCTCCTTGAAAACCCTATGGAGCAGTTCTACTCTGTCCTATAGTCACTATGAGTTGGAATCACTAGACGACAACAGGTTTTGTTTTGTTTTTTTTATATCTAGATACATAGATAGAAGGAGTACAGGCAGATAGGTAGATAGGTGAACAATAGGTAATTCTCCCCATACACAGTAATATTGGTTACATACTATTTTCCTTAAGTGATATTAAGGAACATTTCAAAGTTTATTTTATTCTTTGAGTCTTGGAATCTGCCTCTAATACATTTTATTTTATTAACAGCTTCATTGGAAATGCAATTCAGATACCATACAATTCTCCCACTTGAAATATACAATTCAATATTTTATAGTATTTCAGTGTTGTTTATCTAGAACCATAATCAAGTTTTGAACACATTCATTGCCCCCCAAAAAGCCCCTGTACCCCTTTTCCATCTCCCCAAACCCCTTACTCCTCTAAGCCCTAGGCAACCACTAATACATCATTCGTCTTTATAGATTTTTCCATTCTATACACTTCATACAAATAGAATCATATAGTATGTAGTCCCATGTGACTGACTTCTTTCACTTAGCATAATGTTTTAAAGATTTATCCATGTTGTAGTATGTATCTCTATCTCATGTCTTTTTATTGCTAATTAATATTCCATTGTATGGCTATACTAAAAAACAAACAGTTAAAGAAAAAGAAGAATTGATGGCATTTGAATTATGGTGTTGGTGAAGAATACTGAATATACCATGGACAGCCAGAAGAATGAACAAATCTGTCTTGGAAGAAGTACAGCCAGAAGGCCCCTTAGAAGTGAGGATGACGAGACTTCATCTCAAGTACTTTGGGCGTGTTATCAGGAGGGACTAGTCCCGGGAGAAGGACATCATGCTTGATTAAGCAGAGGGTCACTGAAAAAGAAGACCTTCAGTGAGATGGATTGTCACAGGGGCTGCAACAGTGGGCTCAAACATAGCAACAATTGTGAGGACGGTGCAGGACTGGGCAGTGTTTCATTCTGTTGTACCCGGGTCACTATAAGTCAGAACCGAGTTGATGGCACCTAACAACAACAACAAATATGGATAGACCATACTTTATTTATCCATTGGAGTCCCTGGGTGGTGCAAATCGTTAACTCACTTGGCTGCTAATTGAAAGGTTGGCAGTTAGAGTCCACCCATAGGTGCTTTGGAAGAAAAGCCTGTAGATCTACTTTTGAAAAATTAGCCATTGAACATCCTGTGGAGCACGGTTCTACTCTGACCTGTGGAGTTCGAGTGAGTCAGAATTGACTCCACAGCACCTGGTTTTTGTTGTGTTTATCAGTTAATGAACTGATACACATCTGAGTTGTTTCTACCTTTTGGCTAGTATGAATAATGCCGCTGTAAATATTTGTTTTTGTGTTGGTATATGTTTCCATTTCTCGTGGGTATATACCTAGGAGTGGAATTGCTGGGTCATACGGTAGTTCCAAGTTTAACTTTTTGAGGAAATCCTAGATTGTTTTCCAAAGTGACTACACCATTTTACATTTCCACCAGTGGTGTGTGAGAGTTCCAGTTTTTCCGCATCCTTTCCAATGCCTGCTATTATCTGTCTTGTTATTACAGCCATTGTAGTGGGTATGGAGTGGTATCTCATTGTGGTTTTGGTTTCCATCTCCCTATTGCTAATGATGTCAGACATCTCTTCATGTGCTTATTGGCCATTTCTCTGTCTTCTTTGGGGAAATGTGTATTCAGATCCTTTGCTCCTGTTTTTAAATTCTATTATCTGTTGTTTATTAAGCTGTACAGTTCTTTATGTATTATCAACACATTCTTAAATGACTAGATAGACTATTACAGTAGTTAGCTGTTGTACTAATTATGGGTGTAAGCTCTAGTTCTAGAATCCGAGTAGAACTGTATGACCTTGGATGAGCTTTGTAACCTCTCCATCCCTCCATCTGCTTAAGAGTAGAGTGGAGATGATAACAGCATATAGAGCATAGGTTTGTTTTGAGAGTGAAATCAGACACTGCCTGAATGGCATGCAGAAGAGTGCTGGCAAATGTAAATACTCAACAGTTATGAGTTGTTATAATTATTTAATGTCCTTTCAGATACGCCTATCAGATTATTTTTACAAGTTGGTATCTGTGGTACATTTACATATCCTCTTGTACATTTTTGGTCATAAATGCTTTTAGTGGTTTCTTTCCTTGTTGTTGAGAATAGCTGGTGGTAGGAAGACCACACCACTGCACAGCTTGTTGCTTTTCCTCATCAAGGATAATAATTTCAGAGTTTCAAAAGAATGAAGGAGCCATGAATAGAGCTTCACTTTTTTTTTTTAACTTTATATTATGGATAATTTCAAACACACAAAAGTACAGACAATAGTTTAAGTTATTGATGTAGAGAAACAGTGTTAGGATAAATAATTTGCAGAGATAATGAAAATATCTTGGCTCAGTACTAGACAGGTTCAGTTCTCCATGCATTTTTACATACCCCTTGACTTAAACTTCCCTATGTCTCTGCCACAAAGAAATACGTGTGTTGATATTATTCTGTCATTAGACAGAAGGGCTAGGGAAAACAAAATCTCTGAAAGTAGAATCAACTTTTACAGGAAAAAAATTATAAACTATAAACTTTTGAAAGCGGTACACTGTGAAAACAGGTAATATTAATCTAACATGTTGACACATCTTTCATCAGAATAATAATAATAACAATAGCTATAATTATTGATTGCTTGCTATGAGCCAGACTCAACATCATCTCATCTTAATTTTCACAGCGACCCTATTAATTAAAGAGTACTATAATTATCATTGTATAAATGAAGAATTTGAGGCTTAGTAATGATAAATAAATTGCCCAAGGCAAGAGTCAAACTAGAATATTAATCCAGTGCTGTCTCCAGAGACCACTCCTAAATACTATGGCATATCCCAAAGCATTTTACAATCATTAGCCTAATAATACAGGAATAAGAAATCTATGCATTCTTATTTAAAAAGGAAAGTTTTTATGCAGTTACCATTTTAATTATACCTGAAATATTCTTTAACGACCATATTATTTAAGGTCAGTCAGCTGATGTCCTAATTGTTCTTAGTTGCCATCAGTCAGCTCTGACCCATGGTGACCTTACGTAAAACAGAACCAATTGTTGCCTGGCCCTTTGTTATTGTCCTGATCTTTTTTTTTCAGTTGGGTTATTTTCTTTTTATATAGTTCTTCATGTATTTCCAATGCATTCGTAAATGAAACCACCACTGGTATGGTAGTTAGCTGCTTAAGTCTATTTTTGTGTATTTGAGTCTGTGCTGTAAGTGTTGTGACAATCCATCTTATTGAGGATCTCCCTCATTTTTGCCAACCGTCTACTTTACCAAATGTGGTGTCCTTTTCTAGTGATTGCTCTTTCCTGATGGTGTACTGCACCAATAGACCCAAATATATGTAATGGCATAAAGTTCATGTTTGTGTCCACATAGCATCATGAGGGAGATGAACAAGGGTTAATGGTAGCTTTTCTTCGTGAGGTCATTCAGGAATCCATGTGGGTGGAGGCTCTTTCAACACATGACTTGTTGGAAGGTAAAGGTTAGTAGTAAGGTCTCTGCCTTATGGGGGAACACCCCAAAAGAAAGAAAGGTGAACAAGTCAAATTTCCTGGTAAACATACTGATTAATGACAGATTTCCTGGCAGACACCACACTGATGATATTTACTATCAGGAGAGTTATCTATGGAATGTTCCTGAGCTGAGTAGGATTGCATATAGCCAATCTATGAATTTAAGGGGCATGTCTCCCTGGAAATGTCACGTAAGCTACATTACAATTGAAGTATAAAAATGGAGATGTTTCAAGAGCCAAAACCTCTCTTTTGTATAAGTGACAACTTTACATACTCTTAGAAACCTTCTATGTTAAATCCAATCAAGAGTGAGTCCTAATGTGGTCCTAGACTTCACCCTGCTCCCCCTGTGCCTTGCAATTACTGTTATCCTTGAAATTATTAGCAAAGCTTGATATTGGATAAGAGCTGTGATTTTTGTAAATCTAATTTAAGGCCTGGGGCGGGGGAAGGGCTTCTCCATTCTAGTACATATTATTTCCTCTGCATTTCATGTCAGGAACTTAGCCACATGGCCACACCTAATTGCAAGAGACCCAGGAAATATAGTCCAGCTGTGTTCCCAGAAAGAAGAGGGGTACTTGTTAAAAGTCGTACTAGAAAAATAACTAAAAGAATTTGTAGCATCTTTTCTCAGAATAGTAATTTTATAATAGCTCATATTGATGGAGTGCTTGCTAGGTACTGGGCACATCATCTCATTTAATCCTCACAGCAACTCTATAAGTTAGAGACTAATACAGTCATTTTAGAGATACTGACTCTGAGGCTTTGTGAGGTTATATATATCACCAAAGGCATAAAACCAGTGTGTGGCAGGCCCAAGATAGGGACACCCTTCTTACTACTATGATACTCCTCAAAGCACTTGAATCCATCAGTCAAGAAATCTAGAAATAAGAATGCCATGCAGGTAAGGTTTCTGATAAAACTTAGGACACCCAGTTAAATTTGAATTTCAAATGAACAGGGATAATTTTTTAGTACAAGTATGTCCAAGCAATATTGGGACACAAATGTATCAAAAATTATTCAGGGTTTATCTGAAATTTAAATATAACTGGACATCCTGTATTTTTATTTGCTAAATTTGGCAACTCTACATCTAGGTATACTATATAAGGAAAAAAAATATTGGTCATGCATCAACTTTTTACATAATACTTGGAATAATGTCACCTTTGAACATTTAACAAAGTGATATACTTGACCTCAGCCACCCTCACATGGGACAAGTAGCGAGATAATCATTTTTTGATTGTATGATGGGAGAAAAAGGAAAGTGTAACTTCCCTGAGGGGACACACGGCTAAGATTGAAGCCATTTCCACCATCACAGTGGTCATTATTGTGTGCTGTCAAGTTGATTCCGACTCACAGAGACCCAGAGTGACAGAGTAGAACTGCCCCCTGGGGTTTTCTAGGCTGAAATGTTTACAGGGGCAGATCACCAGGTCTCTTCTGCTACGGAGCAGCTGGTGGGTTTGAACTGCCAACTCTCAGTTAGCAGCCAAGCATTTAACCATCCGGCCACCAAATTGTGCATAATCTTCTGTAAACTAATTTTAATATCAAATAATATTTTAACATTTGTGTAATCTGTTAGAGTCAGAAGCTGTCTAAATTTACAAGGGGGGAGTAGACTCAGGATCAGCGCAAAGCTGGTTCCTATGAGGTGGAGGTCAGTCATACTTCCACTCTTCTACCTTTTTACCATTTCTGACACCAGCCATTGCCCCCACGGCACTCTCTAACTCTCTGCTGAGTTCGATAATTCATTGCACACAGAACTCACAGACCATACTCAAGATGATTGGTTTATTAGGCTATACCTTGGGATCAGGATCAACTTGGAAGTAACAGGATATAATTCAGCATAGAGAATACAGTTTTTCAGTCAGCACAGCTTCCAACCAAGACAGCTCTCAGCCTCTTCTTGGCTATGCCCACAGGCAGGCAGGCCCTCTCTTGGCCGTGCCGGCCATTGGGCCATCTCTCAACCCTTCTCTTGGCCATGCCAGCCAGTGGCCTTGTTCTCAGTCTCTGCCCTGCTCAGGCAAGTATTACAGCTTTTTTGGCTTTGCTGACAAGTGCCCAGAGGCACCTCACTTTGCTCAGATCTCTCTTGCTCCGTGGGTCAGCAAGTCCACTGCAGCTGCCCCACGCCTGTTTCCCAGTTCCCGCTGCTTGTACTGCTAATACCATTTCTCTGTCTCTGGGGTCTGCTGTGGTTGCCACCGTTTCTCACCATTTTGTGCTATCTTCAGTGTTACAGTTTACTCTATCCTGTGTCTAGGAGGTTCTCAGCCCCGGGGCCCCAGGTCCAAAGGGCGTGCTGTGCTCCAGGCTCTTCTTGATAGTAGTGAGGTTCCCCTCAACCTCTGTGGGATTGGCCTGTATAAGCCTAGCAGGATGACCACATCCATTGCCATTGAGTTGATTCTGACTCGTAGCGTCCCTATAGGACAGAGTAGAACTGCCTGATATGGTTTCCAGGGAGCAGATGGTGGATTGGAACTGCTCACCTTTTGGTTAGCAGCCAGGCCCTTAACCACTGCGCCACTAGCAGGATGGCAAAACTTACCAATCCCCTTGGTTGGCCACAGTCACTTAATGGTCATAGTAATTGACCAGTTCACACAAGGTCACTTAATACTATTGGGTGGTTTTGCATAGTAGACTAATCATTTCCTGCAAGGTGCGTAAAATAGACCAATTACAGGGCAAGCTGTGTCCCAACCAATTATTTTTGGCAAAACTATAAACCTAAGGCCAGAAAGGCCATGTATAAAGAGAAGCTCATTGCACTGCAATTTTAAATTATATTAAATGTATGTGTGTGTGTGTATATATATATATACATATATATAAATCAAACACATTACTGTTGAGTCAGTTCTGACTCATAATGACATCATGTGTTACAGAGTAAGTCTGCTCCATAGGGTCTTCCATAGCATTGATCTTTATGGAAGGAAATCACCAGGCCATTTCTAACATGGGGCCACTGGGTAGGTTCAAACTGCCAATCTTTAGGTTAGTAGTCAAGTGCAAATCATTTGCACCACAGAGGGGCAGATTTTTATATTTTCATTGAATTCTCATTTACTCACGTATAATAGTCATTATTTTTCCTATTGTTTATTCAAAATATTTTGAACCTTGTAATGATAGATTTTATAGGATAAATAAGTGAAACTTAACAATAATGTATGTCTGGTTCTTTACGATGTGTCTAATTAATCGTCCACACTGGACACTATTGGGAGGGATACTCTTAATTACACGTGAAAACTGGGACAGCTCCAAACAAAGTGGAACAGATAGTCACTCCAGTAGACCACTTTATTTTAAGCTTTAAAAACCCCAAACCAAACCCATTGCCATCGAGTCAATCCTGACTCATAGCAACCATATAGGATAGAGTACAACTGCCCAAAGGGTTTCTAAGGTTGTAATCTTTTCAGAAGGAACCCTGGTGGTACAGTGGTTAAAGCTTTAGGCTGCTAACCAAAAAGTCTGCGTTTGAACCCACCAGCCACTCTGCAGGGGAAAGATGTGGCAGTCTGCTTCCGTAGAGATTATAGCCTTGGAAACCTTATGGAGCAGTTCTATTCTGTCCTATAGAGTTGCTATGATTTGGAGTAGAGTAGACCACCAAGGAGAATCTTTTTGGAAGCCGACTGCCACATCTTTCTCCCACTGAGTGGGTTCGAACTGCTGAACTTTTGGTTAACAGCCAAGTGCTCCTTCTTTTTATTTTAAGCTTTAGAGCCATAGAATGTTAGATGAAGAGATAAATCATAGAGCTCATTAAATTTAGGCTTATTTTATGTTCAAGGAATTCTAAGGCCCAGTGAAAATAAATGATACATTCTGTAGATTAATGATTCTCCTTCAAGCTGATGGCATTTTTTTTAATGAAGAATGATTGATATGACACTTTTCCCATTATTCACTGCCCTTGTATTGGACATAACACAGCTATCGTCTTCAACAGTATTAGCTTTAGTTAAGGCTCTAAAGGCCAGAATGGAATCTTAACACATTAATAATAGATACCTTTATTCATTCTTTTAGAACACAAATTCACTTTTTCTAAATATTAAAAATTAAGTATGTATTCCTTAAGGTTTTTTTTTTAGTTTATATTTCATTGTAAAGACCTAATTTTTTTTTTTTTTTAACGACTGTGATGTTATAGAACACTTGGCATATCATTGTATGACCAAGAGCAGAACTAAGGGGTGCCACAGAATTGTCCATTAATGTGGTCTCTGGTAAACATAATGAGCAGAAACACATTTGCACACATTTTTCTTTTCTTTTTTTTGGTATTTTTCGAGGTAGTTAAATGTTATTTTCACTTGATATTACTCTTTGAGTGTCTACTATGTGCCAGGCAAGGTTTTTAATTGTTAGCCATTCTAAACACTTCCTGATAATTTAGTTACCCAAAACTTACATGTACTTAATTAAGCTTTCTCTTTTGTTCAAAATAATGGAAAATGTTATTTTCTTATTTAAAAGCAACAGTAAGGACAGTGTTAAGTGCTATTAAGAATATGCACTCTAGAAACAGGCTGCCTGGATTCAAATCTTGATACTAAGACTCCCTAGCTTGTGAAAAGTAGATGAGTTTCCTAAGCAGTCTATTACTCAGTGTTCTTATCTGTAAAATGGAATTTATAATAGCAATGACTGCATAGTGTTTTTGAATAAGTAAATGAGTTAATCACTATAAAACAATTAAAAGTGTTTATTTTATATATTAAACACACAGTAATATAAACTTCCATCATTGTAGTATTTTCTTTCAACAAAATAGTTTCCTTTTTTCTTCACCCAGTCATTTCGGATTATTTCTTTTTTTCATGTGTAATCTTTTAAACAATAGACAAATTAAAACAAAAAGGCATTATAGTTTGCAATATGTGGTTTTTTATTTTTAATTGTTAATATCATGTTCCCACTTAACCTACTGCAGTGATACTCTGTTAACTTTTTGAGCATCTTATAGATTAAGTTAAAAATTGGTTTACTAAAAGTCATTCTTTATGCTTGATAAAAGTGCATCTATTTTATCATTGTCATTTTCCTAAGTCTTAAAGAAAATATTACCCAAATATTTAAGTTGGAATTTTAAAGTGTATATTATTAAGAATGAAGTAGGAAAATACAGTTATTTTCTGCTTGACTTCTCAGTTTACATACAAATAGGAGAAAGGAGATAAGCTTTAGGATGAATCTTGCTTTTGTAAATTATGGCTTTTTTACTGGAAGTGAGAGATCTTTCTTCTTTCAAAAGCACCCAAGATCAATAATGATCTTCTTATCCTACATTTAGAAACTAAGACAGTATTTTTTTTCCCAAAATCTGCTTAAAAATGAAATAAATACCATACGGATGAGAATTTGGCAATAATCAGAGCAGAATTTTCTCTTTCAAAAAATAGATCTTGTTTTCAGAATGAGGAAGTCAAGTATTTTAGCCTTGAGTCTTTTCCATGTTACCGTTAAGGACACTTACTACAGCCTGTGAATTTTCCTCTTCCATGCCTGAACTGAAGAAAATTACTAGAAAAACGATGAGAAAAGCTTGCTGATGAGGTCCATGACCTGTGAAGCTTCAGCTTACTTCTCAGCTGATGTTTCACAATCTTTATTTTCTTGATTTCATTTTTAAATGATTCCCTTTTGTAGGCCTTTTCGTGGCTTTTCTAAATTTCCCTATTATCCTTCGTTTTACCACACTGCTTCTATTTCCTCACTTCAAGCAGGTGAGCTTGAATCCTTCAGTATAGGAAAGATTGAGCTCTTGACTTTTTTCCTTATTTATTCTTTAGAACAAGCAATTCAGTTCAACAGTTTTCTACCACATGTCTGTCTGCGAGTTACTTTGGCAAGTACTGCCTCTTGGTTGTAGGATTAAATGAGATAATCTATATGAAGTACTTAGCATAATGCCAGACGCATAGTAATAGTATTTATTTCTCCTTTTCCTTATTAAAATAGTGGAGAAAGGTTAAACTATGGATTATTTATTTAAATACTTTTTTTTCAATAAATTACTTGTCTTCAAATATATTTTCCCAACTTTTGAAAATTGCCATATGTGTTCTAATGTCCAAAACTTCCTGCATAGTATGGTGGTTAAGAGCAAAATGGCAGGAACCAGCCTCGCTGGGCTCATATCACACCTCTGCTGCTTACAAGCTGTGTGACAATGGGCCAGACACTTAAACTTGCCTCTGTTTCCTCATTGGTAAGATGGGGGTTGTAATAGAAGCTAACTTCTCTGTGGTAAAGAGGAGGAAGTGTATTAATATACATAAAGAACTTAGAAGTGCCTGGCACATGCTAAACACTCAAAACATTAGCTATAATTAGTACCACAGAACTTAATGTTCTTTGTTTCAGTAAATATTGATTGAGACCCTATAATGTGCTGGGAGTACCTGGGTGGTACAAACAGTTAACACTAACCAAAAGGTTGGAGGTTCTTGTCCACCCAGAGGCGCCTTGAAAGACCTGCTGATCTACTTCTGAAAAAATCGACCACTGAAAACCCTATGGAGCATAGTTCTACTGTAGCACACATGGGGTCACCATGAGTCAGAATCAACTGGATGGCAGCTGGTTATTAAGTGCCAAGCATTGTTTGGTTTTAGGCTGGTACAATGACAATTAAAACTGTATTTCTTATATTCTAGAATGGGGGGAGGGGGCAAGTATGAATCAAATAAATATAAAACTACAAACTAGTAAAAGTCATGAAAGAAAATGTAGGGTAGTCTGAGGGCATCTGATGGCTACTGGAGAATGAGGTAAGCTTGATTTCCTAAGAATGAGTAGGCATTCACTACAGTTTTATTGTTTTCTGATAGTAGTAAAGTTTTATTTTGTGAATATAATAAATATTGAAGTGTTATCCTTGTGCTTTAACTGAAAGCTCACTTGGATTCTCTTTCTTACATGGATTCAAGATTGTTTCTTATTAAGGGAAATGGGAAATTTTTGGTCTAGGGAGATTTTACTGTGGGTTTCATTTGTATCACAAATGAATTGTGAATCCCAAAGGCTTTGACATTTTAAAGTGATAATAGTTGGGATACTGAGGTCTCATTTTTGACTTCTTTAATAACTTCCTAATTATAGATTCTTCTCCTTTAATTTCAGCCTTTATATTAGTGATAAAACTACTCTGCAATCTCTCTGAAATAACTTTCTTTGTTAGAAGCAACTAGGAAGATATCTTTGTAGCTCCTTAGAGAGAAAGTAGAGTTAGATATGCAGTAAAAGCTTGTAGTTAAGGGCTCAGGTAACTACAATGCTGTAACAGTTAATGGTACAAGAAATTGGGCTCAAGTATCAGAAATGACTCAACAGTAATGGGTTTTTTTAGGGGCATTTATTTCAAAGTACGTAAAAACATTTTCACCAGAAATTCCAAGGTGCACTCAGTCATTGGTAAACTTACCGGAAGGTTAGGAAAGCAAAGCACGTCAGACTTTGGAGGATAAAGGGCAAGTTCACTGAAAGGAGAGTAGAGAAGAGGGGCCAAAAAGATAGAATGCAACAGAGAAAAAGCAAAAAGGATCAAGAAAGATTTTGCTGAAGAACTATTTGCTATCATTCCTTTCTCACTGCTATTTTATAATAGTGATTATATAAACATAACTGAAATGACGTCTTTGTGGTTCTTCAAAACACATTGTCAAAAGTACTTAGAGGTCTCAATCAAAACTGGTAGTTACAAGCTCATTAAAGTCAAGTTTTTGAGGAGCCCTGGTGGTGCAGTGGTTAAGTGCTCATCTGTTAACCAAAAGGTCAGTGGTTTGAATCCACCAGCTGCTCTGTGGTAGAAAGATGTGGCAGTCCACGTCCATAGAGATTTATAGCCGTGGAAACTGCCTGGGGCAGTGCCACCCTGTCCTATAGGGTTGCCGTGAGTCTGAATTGACTCCACAGCAATGGATTTTGTTTTAAAGTCAGGTTCTAGGAATTAAGAAGTGGTGAAGAGCTCAGGCTGCTAACCAAAGGTTGGCAGTTTGAATCCACCAGCTGCTCCTTGGAAACCCTATGGGGCAGTTCTACTCTGTCCTGTAGGGTCACTGTGAGTTGGAATTGACTCGATGGCAGTGGGTTTGGTTTGGTTTTGGTTTTAGACTTTTTTAAGTTTTAATGTTTTCTCAGTTATCTACATATCTAATGTAATATTTTCTTTAATTTAAAGAACTATAAATGAATATCTATTATGTACATTTATTTAGAAAAATTTGGGGTTATTTTGAAATAAAGCAGATGTTTTGACTGGATACTATATGTTTATAGACAGAGAAAATAATTTCCTGCCTCATATTAGACTTAACTAGATTGATACTGGATTCCTATATATTTATATATACTTTTGAGTGAACAGCTTAATTTAGTTGAACAATTCAACATCTTTCACTAAAAGTTTTGCATTCAAAAAGAGAGTGTTTATCCCACTTTGCCTTATTTTTTAGTGATTCTTTGGAATACATTCCTAAGCCTTATATTTAAAATTGTCAAACACAATCTTCAATTAGAAAATGCATAAAAGTGCAAGTTGTTTTAAGTTCTACCCTGTGCTTCATCCAACTGAAAGAGAAATGCATGAAGTCTTTTGTGCATCGGATAGGCAATCTTTATTTCACAAATGATTGGCATATAGAATGAATGTTATTGTAGGGAGAGTTTAGTGTGATCAAGATCAGTTTCTTGTTTCCTAGTTTAAGTCAAGAACCAAATATTCTTCTTTATCATTAAGTCTGTAGCATAAATCTTGCTGGGTGGCATTTTTGTTTTTTTAATTTCTGATTTTATTATTCCTTGTATAGCAAAGTATGTCAGAAAGACTTTCCATTTGCTGAAAATCTCATTATAGTATACTTAGTGTGTGTGTGTATATATATATATATATATATATATATATATATAAATTTTTTAAATGCAGCCTCAAAGACTATTTGTGGAATTAGAGAAATCTGTATGTAGATTAGTGAAAGTGTATACTTAATCCCAACTTCTAGTGCATACAAAAGAGAAATAGTCTCACTATCCTTTCATTTGGTTCTCATAAGATTTGTCACTGTATTATAATCTTGCAACAATAATATTCTGTTAACTTGTAAATTATGTTGATAATCCTGCTCTTCCCCGTGAGTATTCATTTCCATATCAATGGTCATTTTCTGTAGGAAGCAAGAGTTAATAACATTTGTATTTTATTCACATTTATTAGTATGAATTTCCCATCAGAAGGTATGCTACAAATAGCCTCTCTTACAGTATGTGAATGTGCCTCAAAAGATTTATTTCAATCTGTGCTCCAAACAAATATGTTTGGTTGCTACTATGTAAGTGAAGAGACGTAAATGAGGAAGACTAGGTCGATTCAGTGTGTATAACATAGACAAGTTGTATTTTCTGTGTTTTTGTGTCTTCCACAATGGTCAGTGATTTTAAACATAGTTTATGTGCATACATACTTAATAGTCAACTATTAGCATTTACATTATAATTAAAAATCCAGTAGTTCAATGAAATTTCTGAGTGCTATTTTATCACTGTAAGTGAAATCTCCTAATATCTGAAAAGAAGTTTTTTGTTTATTTATTTATTTGTCTATTGGCATTATTTCATGACTTGCTGATGTTTATACCTTATTTTCCCTCAAATTTATAAAAATGTTGTTCTGGAAGAGACCTTAGAGATCTAAACTGAAACCCACTTATAAACCAAAACCCTTGGCTGTTGAGTTGATTCCAACTCAAAGCGACCCTATAGGACAGAGTATAGCTGCCCCATAGGGTTTCCAGAGAGCGGCTGGTGGATTCGAACTACCGACCTTTCAATTAGCAGCCGAGTTCTTAACCACTGTGCCACCAGGGCTCTAAAACCCACTTATAACAGCTTAGTAAACCTGAACAAAGAGAGGCCAATATTCTCCTTCTGTTAGTGGTTCTCACTCCTAGGTGTACATGGTAATCATCTGAAGTTCTTGAAACACAAGATTAGACCTCTGTCCTTGGCAAAACTGAAATCCAAGGTCCAGGATGGATCCTGGGCATCTTTAATTTTTAAATCCATAGATGGTTGTGATGGACTGTCAAGACTTAAAAGATTTAATTCATGCATTTCATCTTCCAGACGGGATGTAAGGATTCACATAATTGTGGCTGAATTAGAACTGGAATTAGGACACTTGCTATTCTCTCTACACTAGTATGCTGTCTCTGTTTTCAAAAGAATGGAAGTTATCTATTTGTATATGTATTTTTGACTAAACCAGAAACCTGTTTTGATCTAGCAGCACAATCCACACTTCTGGCTAAATTATTAAAGTCCTTGGTGTTCTACTGGCACTGTGGCCTTATGCACAGGTGATCTTTAGAAACAAGAAACTGATTTTTTTAGTAGGGTTTACAAAAATAAATTGCTGAATTTCCCTGGGAATATCACATAATCTAATTTTACCATTTTTTAAATGTAATGTTGTATAAAATTAATGTTATGCCTATACGTGTGTGTGTATGCCTATGTATATGTGTGTGTATATAGGCATAGCATTAGATAGCTTGCAATGTGAGATTGTTACCTTTAGATATCAAGATGGGAGTGGGGGAAGGTTAACTCAGGGGAGAGGAGACAGGCAAGACAAAGGGCCCACAACAGAGACCCACTTTGTATTCATATTTATACTCTTTATTTTCCACTCCATAACTCTCTTTCTCCTCCTAATTCCAGAGAACCTCTAGCTTCTTTTAACTGGCAAAGCATTAAAGTCCTAGTGAGTATTCTTTAAATTCTATCGATCATGTCAAGACCTTGACTTTTGGAAATCAAAAGACAAGAATTTTGCTTTTCTTCTCTATTCTTTTTCCTTTTTTTTTTTTTTTTTGCAGTAAAAGCACCTTCTTGAAGTCCTGAAGACTTTTCTATATTCCTCCTATACCCCCACCCCAAGTGGCCAAACAGGAGATGATCAAATGGTAAAAGAAAACATGGGAATAGAAATTCATCCTGTAATAAATCTCTTGGTTATCCTGACACACATGTAATTGCTGACCTCTTTATATTCTGATTCAAGTACCCAAGTGCTCACAACCGACAAGATTTATAGTGTCTGATATGGACATTCCCCTAGTATTGCAGTTAAAAGTATGGACTCTGAAGTCAGAATGGATGGGTTTGAGTTCTGGCTCCGTTATTTACTGATTATAGGATCTTGGGCATGTCGTGTAATATCTTTGTGTATCTGTTTCATCATTTACAAAATAGAAATAATAATAAAACCTTCTTCATAGGCTTCTTATGAGAATAAAAGGATACAGTATAATCCATATAGAACTCATAGCCCAGGGGTGGTTGTTGATAGGTGCCATTGAGTTGATTTTCAAATCATAGCGACCTCACGTGACAGAGTAAAACTGCCTAGTAGAGTTTTCTAGGCTGTGATCTTTACAGGAGCAGATGGACTCTTAATCAACTTTAACTATTGTTATAATTAAATTTGCATGCTGTCAGGAAATGTCAGTATTAGACTAGAATTAGTTTTGCCAAAGGAGGGAAAATTCTGAAGAAAGAACCAAAATGAATAGCAAAACCATACTGTTTTTTTTCCTACTTCTTTAATTAAAAATCAGTGATATTATAATGAAATAGTTTTATTTTTAAAAATGACCATTTCATCTCCTTCCTCAGCCCTATCTGAACCCACACAAATTCAGACTTGGGATCCTGCACTTAGTCTTCAAGTTTTACACGTAATTCAATAAAGATCCTTCGTTCAGTTGATTGAATGTCTTTCCATCTCCCTCCAGAAACCAATCTCTTGCTTTGTTCATTCTCCCTAACTCTCTCAGAGTTCTGACCTCTCTTTCAGCTTTTTTCATTATATCACCTGGAGCTTCCTTTCAATCTTAAGTATGCCTCCCTCTCATCCATGTAATGTGTTTCAAACAATATCCAACACCTTGTCGAGGTAAAACTGAGTTGTGTCCTTCATATGTCATTTCCTTTGAAGTCCTCTCTGGGGGCAGCTGTGCTTTTCTGCTTTCCTATGTCATGAAAATGTTGAGGTGCAAAGACAGTGTGGCAAGCTCCGTGATTCCCTTTGCTGCATCCCGGTGTTTTGGTCCAGCTGTCTTTGTCTGTGGCTAATGCCCTAAGGCCATGCTATGCTTTATCCATCTTGTGGCCTTCTTGTATATTCGTTTGGTTTCTGGCTTATAGTCTTCTTCACCACAATTAATGCCCTCACTAGGGAGACTTACATCTCCTTGACCCCTTGAAACCAGTGTCCTATAACCCCATTCCGCTTCAGCAAACACATTCTTTGTTATTACTTCTGGACTCCCTTTATCTCTCCTGCCCAGATCTCACTGTCCACTCCTTTCCGTTCCTTCACCTCATTCTGCACGTGTGTCGCCATCCCTTAAACTTGCCTTCCTCTAATAACTTCCATTTTTAGTCCTGTACTGAATGGCCTACAAAAACTGCTAAAACGAATTTATGATCTTAACTTCGATAGAGTCTTAGAGATGTTTAAGGAGCCCTGGTGGCACCACAGTTAAAATGCTCGACTGCTAACCAAAAGGTCGGCGGTTCTAATGCACCAGCTGCTCTGCAGAGAAAGGTGTGGCCGTTTGCTTCCGTAAAGATTTACAGCCTTGGAAACCCTATGGGGCAGTTCTACTCGGTCCTATAAGGTCGCTATGAGTTGGAATCGACTCAGTGGCAGTGGGTTTGGTTTTGGGTTTTAGAGATGTTTAGCAAGGCTTTTAGGTACTCTTAAATAGACTCTTGTATAGTTTTGCAGAATAGCAATTCTAAAGGGTTCTCTCTAGCTAATTATCCAACTTAAACATCCTATCCTGACTGCATTGTCACTCCAGTGGATATCTGAAAATGCTGTCAGTCCAGCAGTGGGATGCAAGTGCAGTGTCAGTTGTTAGCAAGCAGGATATGTATATGTTTGTGTTGGAGCTGGGGCGGTGGCTAGAGAGTAGTCAGCTACCGACAGAATGTTAGATGACGGTGAAGTCCAGTTTGGTCGCTACTCTTGCGCGTTGATGCGGCATCTTGTGGGGCACTGCAACTAGGACATGAAGAATCCACACGTTATCAAAAGGACAGCGGAATCCGGGACAACAGTGTATCCATCGACTTCATCTGTGGTTGAGACTCTCTCTCCACACATCTCCTTAAACAGGTCCAGGACCATTTTACTGATTTCGAAGCCCCATTTATTAAGATAAAAACCCCAATAGAGGTTTCATATCAGATGTTAAAAATGGAAAATGGCAAATACATGCAAGAGAGAAGACTGCGTATTAAAAGACACTTTAACACAGTGGTTTGTATCTTCTTTTGGCTCAGCTGTTGCGGTAACATCTGGCTTCTCACTTGATCCCCCCTTCCCCAGTCTGTTCTCCACACTACTTTCAGAGTCTTCTTTTTATAAAGCAAAACGTTTAATGCCGTGCGCCTCTCATTCCTCAGCTAGGAGTTGCTCTCAGATTTAAGCTTACATATAATCAGCTTGGGAAGTGGGTAAAATGAAGATTTATGGACTGCATCCTACAGATTTAGATTTTGAAGTTGCCCCAAGAACCTGCATTTTAAATAAGCATTCTGTTTTATTGTGATGCTACTGTTCCAAAAATCTCATTCTGAGAAAACACTGACTTAAATGATGTCCGAATGTATTAACATGCATCAAAAGGCTATCCAAGATTCGCTCTTTAGTATCATTTTTACAATCTGCCCTCACGTGCCCTGTGTATTGGCCATACAGAGTGTGTGCCTTCCCGTGTTTCCTCTCAATTCTGTGTCTTTGCATATATTGTGTTGTTACTTTTGCTTAGAATATCCCCTGCTCTCCTACTGCTGTCTGAGAAGCTTTTACCAAGTCCTCCAGCCAGGTTAGCTGTTTGTCCTCTGCTGCTCTTTCACTTTCTCTTCAGGATCCTTCTAAACTAGTTTCCATGTTGCCAGCCTCACCATTCTCTCCTTCCCACGTTGATTGTTGTCTTCTTCAAGTAAGAAAATGAGTGTTGGTCACTTTTTAAAATCTCTGTGCCTGGGACTCTGCCTGAATGTTACTTTTACTTTACTAGTTGCTCTCAAAATTGACTGTGGCTCATGGCGATCCCATGTGTATCAGAGTAGAACTGTGCTTCAGAGGGTTTTCAGTGCTGATTTTTCAGAAGCAGATCATCAAGCCTTTCTTCCACGGTGCCTCTGGGTGGACTCAATCTGTAACCTGACCCTAAGGATGCCAGTACATTTCCATGAGTCCTTAAACCAGCCCAGGCCAGATTTGGCCATCCCCGCATGCACAGAGGGCCAGCTGTGACTGCTAACTGACCTCAGTAGAGGACGCAGCAACAGATGGAGCAAATCTGAAGGAAAATCATCACCTGGACCCTTTTCTGAAGCGAGAGGTCTCACAAGGACCACGTCACCTCCTGTTTCCTGGCTCCCTTCTAGAATTTTCCCTCCCAGTATGCCTGCGCGGCTGCCATCTTGCTGCCCGAATCACATATAAGCTCTGCTTCCTCATAGCTTGCGGAGTCAGATCTGAGGAACTTCCTCCCGGCTCCTTGCTCTGTGCATTGCAATAAAGTTACTTTCTGTTTCTCAAAGACCAGTGTCCAGATTATTGGCAGGTCTGAGCATGCTGGACAGAACTCACCTTCTAGGGTTTGGTAACAAAACTGCCAGCCTTTTGGTTAGCATCTGAGTGAGTTACCCATTTACATCGCCCAGAGACTCCCTACCTGGATATACCCACTGTTGTCAAGTCAATTCCGACTCATAGTGACCCTGTACGACAGGGTAGAACAGCCCCATAGGATTTCCGAGGAGCAGCTGGTGGATTTGAACTGCCAACCTTCTGGTTAGCAGTGGTTGCTCTTAACGACTGTACCACTAGGGCTCCAGGTATTAAAATGAGTTATTTTAAATGAATGATTCTAGCTTCAAATCTGTGTGTCTCAGATTCCTCGCCTGTAAAAGAAAGATTATCAGGAGAACTTTTTCTCCATATAAACACAAACACTCACAAAATGTTTCAGTATATTTAGGTTTATATTGAAACTAAAAATGAAGAGCTGTACAGACTATGGTCACTCTGAGTCAGAATCAACTCAGCAATGGGTTTGGTTTTTGGTTTAATGTAGTAATTATGGTTTCTTCTTACTTCTTGAGTTTTACATGTTTTTCTGTCCTAAAGCTAATGTTAAAGTAAAAATATAATCAAGATGGCCAGATGGTCATTGTTCTTAAGAGCTTTTGATTCTATAATCATATAATTTCCATTATCTCTGAGGGGTCCCGTACATATCTTCGTTTTGTTCTAACATGGGCTATGTAAAACTGTTCTCAATTCAGATTTAGTGTTTACATAATTCACGTTCTCTTGTCCTTTTTAGAATGCAACTCGTCAGAAGTGGCTCATGGTTAAACAAACCCTTAAACACAGAGTTCTTGTTGTAGATGGATTTAGTCTGCCTTAATCCAGTTAAAGATTTCTCACTTTCCTTGACCCTTTGTTAATGTCTTTCCTTATTGCCTCCAGAAATTAAATTAGAAATTTTACTATAATATCTATATCATTTTATATTCTTTGTTTTTATTGGCCCCCACACACATGCTCACATGCACACAAACACACACATAGACACTGCATTTAGCAGACGAAAGAATTCCAAAAAAAACCCATATAAATAGGGATTTTACCTTTCATAGTATAATCACCACAGCACACTTTACTCTAAATCTGCTAATTTATCTGATAACTAGAAGTTAAATGTAAAAGAAGTTAAGTTTAGACATTCCTACTAGTACATCTTGATTTATGTTTCTTTAACCACCTTTGAAGTCGGACAGACTTTTGTACCTACTCTTAGATTTATTTCCATATTAAAGATTTATAGTTTTTTTTTTTTTCCTGTTTGTTTTTAGGTAATTTATGGTGTCTTTTTCTTGTCCAGTAAAAGCCAAGCAAAGTGAAACAAAACCCGGACTCCTTTTGGTAGGAAAATGCAGAGTGCCTGAGTAGAGGTGTAAGGAAGGGGCATGAAGAAGCATATTCTATGGTTTAATGCTCTGGGCTTATAAAAGTGTGGTGTTGGAATAGTAATTGGATTTCTGAGCATTGCTTTTGAGAATAGACTGCCTAAGTCATTGAAAAGGAAATCATTGCAGAAAAGAAACTGTGAAGAATTGCACAGGCTGTTTGAGTACTTACAAAGTAAGAATAACATAAGGAACAACGAAGAACTGGTTTAGTGCTGTTGAGATTTGACATCTTTAAAAGCCCGATATTGTAGCTGTAGTTTTGCTCTTTATTCCTCTGTTAAATAAAATCCCAGTGCATTTTGGACACATACCTTAAATGAAGACTGGAATAAATGAGACCTTTTAAGTGCTTTTAGGGAAAACATAACATTTTTCCAAAGGCTATATTATACTTTTTGCATGAGAAATAGATGCAGATAGATACACATCTCTATTTTTACTTTGTTTCACGTTTATCGATGAGGCAGTTGAACTGTCATTTTTAAAATGTTAGAAGATTCCTATATCCCCAGAACTTCCGTGTAAGTAGAGTTGATAGCCCATAGCAAGCCTTTAAAAACTATGTATTTTTTGATGTGCTAGGGGAGGCTTGCAGTGGTGGGAAGGCTGGGCGTAGGCTCATAAAGTCTTCAACTAAATTTCCTGCCAGAAATCTTAAGTAAAAGATTTTATTTACTAGGCAGTTAGAGAGGAGCCCTGCTGGTGCACTGGTTAAAGTGCTCGGCTGCTAACTGAAAGGCCGGCGGTTGGAACCCATCAGCCACTCCATTGGAGAAAGATGTGGCTGTCTGCTTCCGTAAAGATTACAGCCTTGGAAACCCTATGGGGCAGTTCTACTCTGTCCTGTAGGGTTGCTATGAGTTGGAATCTGCTGGAAGGTAATGGGTTAGGCAAACGGGTCAAGGCATGTCGTTGAGCCCCTCTCTCAACAATATCCACCCATTATCTCGGTATATCATGAACATGGGCACAACTCTTCCTTATATGTATCCCCCCCAACACACACACACACACACACAAAATTAGCATTTTGCTCCAAAAGAAGTAGGAGCAAACAACAAATGATAGAAAATAGATTTCTAGGAGAGTTTGCTAAAAAAACTGCCTCGTTTTTCATGGAGATATACAACACATCTTCTCTCACCAGTCCTTGTTAAATTTGTCACTGAAGAAGCATTTATTGAGTACTCTGCTAGACAGTTTGCTAGTCACCTTAATCATATGTTTAGTTTATTCCTCAGAATAACCTTTTCTTTATTTTGTAATGAGGGGATGGAGAAACCGGATAGTGATAAAAATTTCTCAGAATCACTGTATCTAGGTTTTCAGTGAGTTCTGTCTGACTTAAAAGCTTTTCTTTCCCTTTAGCATGCAGGCATATATTTTAAACATTAGTTATATTTGAAGACAATTTAAAAACTGTGTTAGTCTTTGGGGAATATTCATTGCTTTTTGGAGTTTAAGGAGCCCTGGTGGTGCAGTGGTTAAGCGTTCTGCTGCTAACAGGTTGGCAGTTCGAACCCACCAGTTGTGCCGTGGGAGAAAGATATGGCAGTCTGCTTCCATAAAGATTTCAGCCTGGGAAACCCTATGGGGGCAATTCTACTCTGTCTGTAGCATTGCTATGAGTCAGAATCGACTCCATGGCAATAGGCGTGGTTTATGGAGTTTATTTCTATCCTCTGTTGGTAAGTTCAGAGCCCTGGTGGCACAGTGGTTAAGAGCTCAGCTCCTAACCAACAGGTTGGCAGTTCGAGTCCACCAGCCACTCCTTGGAAACCCTATGGGGCAGTTCTGCTTTGTTCTGTAGGGTCACTATGAGTCAGAATTGACTGGAGGGGCAACGGGTTTGGTTGGTGAGTTCAAATTCAAATGTATCTATCCGTTTCTTTGTTCAAAGCTAGGAAAGAACGCCACTTAGAAAGTGGTCACGGGGAAGGACTAGAAAAGCATTCTTACCTAAAACCTAGCTTTATAGAGACAATAAGAATTGCTGTGAAACCAATGAGTGTCAGTGGTTTAATCTAGTGTAAAATTTGAAATTATTTCATGAAAAGGATTTTCAGGAACGAAATTTTAGAAATTAGAAGCTTCACGTTGTATCTGTGAACTGTCTTTCCAGGTCAGGGTTTAAGTGCAGAAATAACCAGCACTAGAGTTGTCCATTTGAAGCAAACATTCAAATGGAATTTTCCCTTTTCCTCTAAGAATATGTTTGTGTTGCCTATTTGTCAAAAAATATTCTTAAGCATCAAATCAAATCATTTGTTAATAAAAAAAAACATGCTGTTTATAAAATTGTTTAGCACAAGATACACATTTGTTTGTAATAAAATTATGAGCAACAATTTTGAGATGTTTAATATTTTGAGCATTATTTATCTAGTTTTAAAATATCCCTCACTGGATCGCCTCAAACTAAGCAAGTAAAAATGTGTAATTTGCTTACTAACTGTAAAAGCAGATAATAGTGGTAAGGAAAATGTTCCCATAACACCTTTTTATAAAGGAAGGTTAATTTCACTTGTTTCTCTCAGGACCCCCAAAGTAGGGCAGTGCCAGCCACACAACCCAGACTGCATGTCACAGCAGACAGCATGAGCTATAGAGTCACTCAGCTGGATTTCACGATTCCCCACTTCCTGTGCAAAATTAGGTTTGTCTCTTAACCTCCCTGAGCATGCTCCCTCTTCTGTAAAGTAGGACTCAACCGTCAACTCATAAAATCCTGGGGAGTTAACTGACCAATGTCGTGGCTGGCTTGTAGTATTTAGAATGTGTCCTCCATGTTCTCAGCTTTACAGGCATACTGTGCTGATTCCAGCATAGTAAGTGGTAGGTAGACAGGTTTATTAAAAAAAAAAAATCTCCCTTACTCTGTCTCAATCTCTCTTTCTCTCTCTCTACACATACCCACCCACCCACCCACATATACACTACACACATGTGTTTGCATATATATATGTTCCTGAGCAAAATGTCACATATGATAAGCACTCAGTAAATGTTTCTTCTTTTCTTTATACAGGTTTATTGTGCAGGAATATGTGCTTATAGAAATCTTGAAAAAAAAATCAAACTCTTCCTGTGTATCATTTTCTAAAGTTAAAAATCTGTAATACTTGACATTCTTGTATGCTCCCTCAGGGGACGAAATAGATGCCTCTGTTGACATGAATGTTTCTTTTCCCTTCAGCCAGGTAGCAGATGTACCCAGAACTAGCCATTCATAATTTCTACAACACTTAAAATTTATGACACTCAGGTGAGCACTGAGGTCTGTCCTGCCTTGTAGTGTTTATTTTTATCCCATATGTGTTCTTTTCTTTCTGTATTTAGATTGTAAATTCTTAGAGGGCAGGGATTATATTTTATACTTTGTAAAATACATAGCACTTAAAATAGGAGGATGTTAATGCAAAGTGTAGAGCTGTATTATTATTATTTCTACACAATGACAGGAAACCCTGGTGGCATAGTGGTTAAGAGCTACGGTGCTAACCAAAAGGTCAGCAGTTCAAATCCACCAGGTTCTCCTTGGAAACCCTACGGGACAGTTCTCCTGTGTCTAATAGGGTCACTACAAGTTGAAATCGACTCGACGGCAGCGGATTTTATACAATGGCAAGATTTTTTTTCCCTCAATATTTGGTATTTGCATCAGTAACTTGAATGTGGTATCTCCATTGTTTAACTTGGTAGTCTGTCTTCTAGTCTTGAGGAGACCACTGCAGAAAGGTATGAAGTAGCTTATTGCTGTTCAGATTTTTAACTGAGGACCTACCTAGCTAGAAAAGCCCTGTGAGACACTTGGATATGGACTTGATATGTATGACTGACGTTTTTCATCAAAAGCAAATTTAGTACCATTCCAACAAAATTCAAAGAATGTTAGTATCAGTATTTCTTTTCAACTTGGTAAATTCCCTGAAGTAAGAACAGAATATGTGTACTTAAATATTTGAGAGATTTAAGATTTTGTTTTTGTTGATGTTTATTTTGTTGGGAGATCTCACCAAACTGGCAATATATGTTTTGATTTCGGTATAGTAATATCTGTTATTACAAGTAATAATATCTAAAAAATAATGAGTGAAGAGGAGATGGACTGATATTCTGAAACACTAATATGACCATTCCAGGAATATG